>CM077173.1:25123313-26323313 GCA_039654105.1 Coreius guichenoti | reverse complement strand
TTATAAGAGTTTTTCCTCCTTAGTTTAGAAAAAAAATCTTGTCGACACAAGCACGGTTTAAAAAAAAATCTCCGTCCACATGAAAACACGCTATAAAGCACTGTCAAGAGCATGCCAAACCAACAGGTGAAACCAATAAACTGATATAACCCTAACCATAAAGCCATGTTGGCCAATCAGAAGCCTGAAAAAAAGGTCATTGTCATAAGCAGTGTCCTGCACAGTATTGCATTCTGACGCCTCTGTTTTGATGTAGTGACAAATTGGGTCCCCCCCAAAATCGAGTCTCCGTTAGGACCCCAAGTGATCCCAAATTGCTTGTAATAGGTAAACTCTTTATCGCCTGATTACAATTCTTACAAAATAATTTTAAATAAAACAAATTAATGATGTTCAATTATTCACTTAATAGGCTATTATTATTTATTTCCTAACAGTTAATTAAATGTAAGAAATTACGCTCAATTGGTTTTATTATGCACTAATGTGTTTTCGTACGCATTATATAGTAAGCTATGCGTATTTTAAATTAAAGGATTAGTTCACTTCAAAATGAAAATTTCCTGATAATTTACTCACCCCCATCTCATCCAAGATGTTCATGTCTTTCTTTCTTCAGTCGAAAAGAAATTAAGTTTTTTGAGGAAAACATTCCAGGGTTTTTCTCCACATAATGGTTTTCAATTGCAACCAGCGAGTTGAAGGTTCAAATCAATGCAGTTTCAAAGGGCTTCGAAGGGCTTCAGAGGCTCTGCACGATCCCAGCTGAGGAATAGGGTCTTATCTAGCGAAACCATCATCAGTTTTTCGGCACTGGGTCGGTACTTCCACTTACATCACGCGTGACCTTTCCGACGTGATGACGTCATAAGCCGTGAAGAAGAACAACACAGAAGTTGCGCATTTGAGGTTAAAAAGTATATAAATGTTTATTTTTTTTTAGAAAATGACCAATGGTTTTGCTAGATACAGTGGGGAGAACAAGTATTTGATACACTGTCGATTTTGCAGGTTTGCCCACTTACAAAGCATGTAGAAGTCTGTAATTTTTATCATAGGTACTCTTCAACTGTGAGAGACGGAATCTAAAACAAAAATCCAGAAAATCACATTGTATGATTTTTAAGTAATTAATTTGCATTTTATTGCATGACATAAGTATTTGATACATCAGAAAAGCAGAACTTAATATTTGGTACAGAAACCTTTGTTTGCAATTACAGAGATCATACGTTTCCTGTAGTTCTTGACCAGGTTTGCACACACTGCAGCAGGGATTTTGGCCCACTCCTCCATACAGACCTTCTCCAGATCCTTCAGGTTTCGGGCTGTCGCTGGGCAATACGGACTTTCAGCTCCCTCCAAAGATTTTCTATTGGGTTCAGGTCTGGAGACTGGCTAGGCCACTCCAGGACCTTGAGATGCTTCTTACAGAGCCACTCCTTAGTTGCCCTGGCTGTGTGTTTCGGGTTGTTGTCATGCTGGAAGACCCAGCCATGACCCATCTTCAATGCTCTTACTGAGGGAAGGAGGTTGTTGGCCAAGATCTCGCGATACATGGCCCCATCCATCCTCCCCTCAATACGGTGCAGTCGTCCTGTCCCCTTTGCAGAAAAGCATCCCCAAAGAATGATGTTTCCACCTCCATGCTTCACGGTTGGGATGGTGTTCTTGGGGTTGTACTCATCCTTCTTCTTCCTCCAAACACGGCGAGTGGAGTTTAGACCAAAAAGCTCTATTTTTGTCTCATCAGACCACATGACCTTCTCCCATTCCTCCTCTGGATCATCCAGATGGTCATTGGCAAACTTCAGACGGGCCTGGACATGTGCTGGCTTGAGCAAGGGGACCTTGCGTGCGCTGCAGGATTTTAATCCATGACGGCGTAGTGTGTTACTAATGGTTTTCTTTGAGACTGTGGTCCCAGCTCTCTTCAGGTCATTGACCAGGTCCTGCCGTGTAGTTCTGGGCTGATCCCTCACCTTCCTCATGATCATTGATGCCCCACGAGGTGAGATCTTGCATGGTGCCCCAGACCGAGGGAGACTGACCGTCATCTTGAACTTCTTCCATTTTCTAATAATTGCACCAACAGTTGTTGCCTTCTCACCAAGCTGCTTGCCTATTGTCCTGTAGCCCATCCCAGCCTTGTGCAGGTCTACAATTTTATCCCTGATGTCCTTACACAGCTCTCTGGTCTTGGCCATTGTGGAGAGGTTGGAGTCTGTTTGATTGAGTGTGTGGACAGGTGTCTTTTATACAGGTAATGAGTTCAAACAGGTGCAGTTAATACAGGTAATGAGTGGAGAACAGGAGGGCGTCTTAAAGAAAAACTAACAGGTCTGTGAGAGCCGGAATTCTTACTGGTTGGTAGGTGATCAAATACTTATGTCATGCAATAAAATGCAAATTAATTATTTAAAAATCATACAATGTGATTTTCTGGATTTTTGTTTTAGATTCCGTCTCTCACAGTTAAAGTGTACCTATGATAATTACAGATCTCTACATGCTTTGTAAGTAGGAAAACCTGCCAAATCGGCAGTGTATCAAATACTTGTTCTCCCCACTGCAAGTCCCTATTCCTCATCTGGGATCGTGCAGAACTCTCTGAAGCCCTTCGAAGCCCTTTGAAACTGCATTGATTTGGACCTTCAACCCGTTGGTTGCAACTGAAAACCACTATGTTGAGAAAAATCCTGGAATGTTTTCCTTAAAAAATGTTATTTCTTTTTAACTGAAGAAAGAAAGACATGAACATTTTGGATGAGATGGGGGTGAGTAAATTATCAGGAAATTTTCATTTTGAAGTGAACTAATCCTTTAATATCATTCATATATACTTGGATAATCATTAAAGGGTTAGTTCACCCAAAAATGGAAACCGCCGGAAGCTAGTTATTTTAGTCTATAAAGTTTTAAATATGGATATTTTTCTTACACAAACACGCCACTTCGCTTCAGAAGGCCTTTATTAACCCCCCTGAGCCATATGGAGCAGTTATATGATGGATAGATGCACTTTTATGGACTTCAAAAACGACACAACCATTCACTGCCATTATAAAACTTTGAAGAGCCAGGACATTTTTAATATAACTCCAATTTTATTCGTCTAAAAGAAGAATGTCATATACACCTAGGATGACTTGAGGGTGAGTAAATCATGGTCTAATTTTCATTTTTGGGTGAACTAACCCTTTAACTGACAGTTTGGGGAGACCTGATTTCAAGGGGGGACCCGATTTGTCATGACACCACAATATAATGGGAGAACTGTGCATGTAGTATCTGTAATACATGTGATAAGCCCTGTTAGCACAGTTATTAGCAGCAATATTTTGGCTACGTTCGCCATTGCACAGACTCGCCTCATGTAATCTGACGTAATATCTGACGTCAAACAAAACAAAGGAGATAACAGCTCACACTCCGACGTCACAAGCCATCTACTGGATCTTTCTATCTGTAACTATCTGGATTGTTTGCCCTGTGGTTTTGACCTTCTGCCTTTTATTTGTATTATGATTTTGAATTTTCCCTAATAAATCTGTGTTTGGATCCTCAACCTTATGTCTCGGAGCAGTACATGACATCTAGTAACCTATAGCTATTTCTATCCAACATAACCCTAGAATTTAGTAACCGAACCTAAACACCATCAAAACTAAACTTTAGGGTTATGACTTATTAGGTCCTAATGTATTTAGTTTAGTTATATGATATTAAATAATATTTCTTATATAACATTTATTTCTTAGGAACTACTCATAGATTTACTTCCACTAATAATCCTATACAGTTTGGCATACATTAAATGACAAAAGCACCAGAGAAAGTGCTATCCATTGGAGTCTGAACAGATTAAACATTCACAGCATATTGTGCAAGTTCTTAAATATGTTCCACTGATTGGTTATAAATATGTAAACCTCTGTGTGAGAGGGCTTGGGTGTGTCTGTATACATAAAGGACTGGCACATCTTAGCAAACAAGTTCAAAAAGGACAGGGATCTAAACTGAGGTGAATAATCTTACTTTTCTTTTGACGATTCATCGCTTAAAACACAAAGTAAAAAAATAACAGACAGGTGCTTTAAACTAAACTTTAATCAATCTATTGAAAAAGAAACCTCTCCACAGTTGAAAAGAATGGTTCAGATGGCAAAGACCCTAGTCTTTCTCTGCATGCTGATTGGATGGTCACAAGCTTTTCCACACCATGATGTCGTCAGTGAGAATGAAGTAATGAAAGATGTAGAGAGAGAAAGTAGAGATGTTGTAAGTGCCTCATTTTATCTGTGCTGATGCATGTCGATTACCTACTCCATACATCTGAAAAATATTATGAATCATATTCAAGGCTACTGTAAACTTCTGTAAAATGTGCATCTCAACTCTTTCTAGTCTAGATACTGCTAATAGATTATATAGTTTTACTTTTTTTTTGTTGCACATAAAAAGTTACTATGCCATTTAATAACATTTCTTTCTTAGGTCACTGATTTTACTCCACCAGTGTGCCGTGTGGTAAACGAGACTTCAGACTGTATGTTATCATGTGGAAATACAATCTTGGAAGTGACTTATATCATGACAGATGGAGCTGGTTCAGGAATTGATCATGTACAAGTTGTTAGCTCTGGTTTGGGTTTTAGCAACATTACTCAATATAACGGTCTAGATGAATATGGCTACAATGCAACCCTTTTGCATTATTCCGGCATCTGCTGCCTTGAATATGTGGAGGTTTCTGTGCTGGACAAGGCAGGAAACAGGGGACAGTGTCCTGTTATCATAAAACGTGTTACAACCACAGTCAAGCCAATGACTGTCAGTCCCACATCCAGTAGCTCCACCACAACCATCTCTCTTTGGTCAAGTTTAATACCGATGGCACTTAAATTTACGCTGCTCTAAGATGGATGTGGACTTTACACTCACTTTAATTTACACGTCATTTAAATAATATTTAACTTACTGTGTAGCACGGGGAAAAAAACATGAAACAATGTACATGATGTCAGTATTAAGTCAATGACTTGCTTTATGATATGGTACAGGAAAATGTGATTGCTTGTCAGTACTTTTTTATTTATTGTGTTTTTATGCATTCATGTAACCTAGTTTCACTATACTTTGCTGCAGCATTAGAGAATAAAGTCAAACGTGTGGAAGTAGCATGTATTTCTATTGATTCCAACTTTTATTCTACTTCATAAAGTGCTAAATAACCAAAACTATATTTTATGTTATATGGAGTACTAGTACAACTCTGGTTGCAACAAAGTCCCTAACCTAAGAATAAGAATTTAATCGTGCCATTTCAAGTCTGATATTGAGATATCTGTGCAAACTAGGGCTGCACGATTTGGGGGAAATATCTAATTGCGATTATTAGGGCCCAAGCCCAAAGGGCGAAAGCCCTATTGTTCCCCTAAGGATTATTATTGTTATTAGGGCCCAAGCCCAAAGGGCGAAGGCCCTATTGTTCCCCTAAGGATTATTATTATTATTATTATTTTTATTTTTTTTCGACTTCTCTGGCACTTTTGGGGCCCTTACCATGCTCAAAAACTCTTGAAACTTTGCACACACGTCGGAATGCGCGGCCATCAGGGCCGGGCTGAAGCGTGTACCCGGGCGTGGCAGGGGGGCTCGACAGCGCCCCCTTGAATGCGATCTGAAACTTGGTCCATATATCAAACACACTTGCACGTACATTTATGAAACTCGGTACACGTATAGAGCTCATCGGGCCAAACAACTTTCGTGCTCTAAGTTATGCGTCAGCCCAACACGATATCTCGAACGGTTTGGCCATGGCGAAGCAACGAATTTATGGCGAGAAAAGGGAAACAGGAAGTGTGTTATAACTTCTGCATACATTGATTAATTTTGATGAAACTTCAGCTGTGTGTTCGTTGTAAGAGGCCGATCACATGGATATGACTTTTGTGACTCAAAGTCATAGCGCCACCAACTGGCAGCAGGAAGTGTGTCACTTTTTAAAAAATGCTTTGAATCACCATCTTATCTTCAAACTTCATCAGTATAATGTCAAAACATAGCAGATGTAAACCTGGTAAGCACTTCTTGATATCGTAAATACTGTTGCCATGGCAACGTGTCAAAGTTTAATAATCTTTTTGGGTGTTTTTGAGACTCTTAGCATGCTTGAAATTGCATGAAACTCGACACACACATCAGAGATGTCAGTCAGTAGACATGGGCAAAGCCTCAGAAACGGGCGGGGATGAGGGGCTCTATAGCGCCACCTTTTGACAAAAGTGGCGGGGTTAGTTTTACCTACAGTCACCAAACTCGGTACATATATTGTTCTCATCGAGCCAGACAACTTTCTAATTTACAGTCAGTAGCTCTGACCAACAGAAAGTAAGATATTTTGGTTTGAATGTGGATTTTTTGAAAAATCAGGCTCTGAGTTTTTACGTTTTCCTCGTAGGCGATTCATTCAATCTCCACCAAACTCGGTCAACATGAAGCAAAAATACGGAAGATGCTATATTGGGAATGATTATAGGATATCTCAAACGGTGTTGCCATGGCGAGGAATTAAATAAGGACAAAAAAGGGAAACAGAAACTGTCTCATATCTTGTAAAATCATTGTTTGATTTAAATTAAATTAAGATTGTATGTTCGGTAATTGAACCTGGATGAGTTTAAAATTAATGTACTATTTTTCAGATCAATATATTTATTTTATTTAATATATTTAACCTGAATCTCTCTCTCTCTGTCTGTCTGCCCTCCCCTTCAATCCCCAACAGGGGGCAGTATTGTTTTATTTTTTAAATAAAACCTGTCTCTCTAGCTCTCTCTGGCTCTTTGTGTGTGTGTGTGTGTGTGTGTGCTTGTTTATGTGATTTATGAGGACACAAATTTGTATAATGACATGGGTATTACACTGGTATTACATGGTTTATGAGGACATTTCCTGTGTCCCCGTAAACCAAATAGCTTTAAAAACATACTAAACAATGTTTTATTAAAATTTAAAAATGCAAAATGTTGTAAAATCATTGTTTGATTTAAATTAAATTAAGATTGTATGTTCAGTAATTGAACCTGGATGAATTTAAAATTAATGTACTATTTTCCAGATCAATATATTTATTTATTTAAAATATTTCTTCGTGTGTGTGTGTGTGTGTGTGTTATTGACCATGAATGAATTTTAAAATTAATGTTCTATATTATAGATCAGTATATTGATTTTCTTTAACATTTTGTATTTGGAGATTAATTCTTGACACTAAAAAATATTCTCTGAATTAAACATAATTTATTTCTATAAAAAATAATACTAACAATAGAAAAAAACAATGAAGTGTGTGTAATTAAAAAATAAGCAGATTAATGCTTTTTCTTTGAGGACAAAAAAATTTGTGCCAATGTGATACATAGAATAACCAGAAGGTGGGAGTATAGCCTTATTTATGAACCAGGTTGGATATGTCCTTGAGAACACTTTTACAGATTAGTTTTACCTACAGTCACCAAACTCGGTACATATATTGTTCTCATCGAGCCGGACAACTTTATTGTTTTGTGTTTAATATATTTATTTCTTTAAAATATTTCTTCTAAATGTCTCACACTCTCTCTCTGTCACTCCTTCCCCTCCCCCTATCTCTCACTCTCTCAGGCTCACTCTCTGTGTGTGTGTGGGGGGGGGGTCACTTTCTCTCTTGATGGTGATAATTTAACCCTTTCATATCATAGGCTATCACAAATAACTATAACTTTAGTGTGAAAAATAAGTAAAAAAAAAAAAACACCTATACAAATACCTTGAATTAAATACTGGCCTTCTGGACTTACAACATTTTGAGCTGCAAAAGATAACTTTGCACATATTTGAAAGTGACCTATTATATCCTATGACATTAAAAATCATCTATATTTAAATGACATCATGGGTGTGGCTTGTGGTCATAGTGGCACCAGCTCCTGCGGTAAATGTGGCATATTCGAGCGATTTTAAAATATTCTCCTGTTTAAATGCATATTGCCTGTCGTGCACAGTTGCCCTGAAGCCACCGGGGTGGCGGTGCCACCGGCTTGGGCCCGTCATCGCTGCTCGCAGCTTTAATTCTGGTTAAAATTGCAATTTAAAATGCAATTTTTTTATTTTTACAAATGAAAAGTGTGTGTATATAACATTTTGTGTTTATATATTAATATGACTAATACTAATTATTATGATTATTATTATTGCTAAATAAAAATATTGAACAAAATAAGAAATATTACTATTACAATAACATTTTCATTATTAAAAATTAAAAATAGAGTATTTAAGAATAAATATAAAAAATAATAAGAATAAGAATAATATTTATATTTTACAGAAAACTTATTTTACAAAAAAACTGCTGGGTTACCTGTTAATATGCAGACAGCCTATGACTAAAAATCATTAGAAAGGTCTAAGGATTTATTGTAAAAAAAAATTATTATTATAAAAATCTGTGCTTTTTATCTGTGATATCAATTTCTTAAAGTGTATGTCTTTAATATTAAATATGAACCTCTTATGCATCCACTGTGGGGAAACAAACTCCTCTACATTGAAGAAAAACATATGGATTGTCATATAAATTTAGAGTAAAGTAATATAATATAATCAGAGAAGTAATATTTTTCAGGAAATCCCTGTGAAGCTAGCGCTGTACGCTGAATAAAAAGAAGATAGAAACGCTTTGACTGATTAAACATGAAGACAATAAACACGACTGCATCAAGATATGGTGTATTTGAGTTCTTCAAGCCTTCTCTGGTATTTTCATAATAATAAAGTACGCAGTGCTGATTGACATAGACATTATCACTGTATAGAATAATATAAAATAATGCATTGTCTGCCTCATTCTGTGATAAGAAGCCACATCAGCTCACAAACACTCGACTGACGATATGAAGTGAGTTAAAACGTGTTATTAAACGTTGTATTTTGTTGGACAACAGGTTTATGAATGCTTCGCATTACTAGTTTGTGAAGATGTTTGACGCGTGTTGCTTTTTCAAACTTTTACTACTGACCACAGAGCCGCTCTTCACTAACACACTGGGCATATATTTATTTAATTAAAATCGCAGCCTTTGCGCTTTCATAATCGCACATCACCCAAATCACGATTGTGGTTCGATTTCGATTAATCGTGCAGCCCTAGTGCAAACATAATTGAAAGATCTAAACATGGGCTAATGGAATGATGTTATTAAATGACTGTCCTTGTAAACAATGATGGCACCTTGGATTAAAGGTGCACTGTGTAAATTTTAGCAGCATCTAGCGGTGAGCTTGCGAATTGCAACCACCCACAACTCACATCTCCCTTTCGTAGCACGAGAAGCTACGGTGGCCGACAGGACAAAGATGTAATCTGAGATAGCAGAGAGTAGCTAGCGTTCTGTAGAGCAGTTTGTCCGTTTAGGGCTACTGTAGAAACATGACGGTGCAAAATGGTGACTTCACTGTAAGGGGACCCGCGGTGTATGTAGATAGAAATGGCTTATTCTAAGGTAATAAAAACATAACGGTACATTATGTAAGGTCTTTATACACCACTGAAAACATAGTTATGTATATTATATTGCATTTCTGTCAATAGATCCTCATAAATACTACACACTGCACCTTTAAGATACTGCATGCAACTTTTCGTAGAGTAAATTTCATGTTATGTTGTATTATAGCACCTCCACGTGGCCAAGCCCAGCTAAGTTTTTCACGTAAATGAAGTCAATTCACGAATAAAATTAGATTTGCAAATAAAAAATATTTGTATAGATTTTTCTATGAATTATTTTAATGAATTATCAATAAACATATGATAAAATGTTATATTTATTAATATGACCTGCTTATTTCTCAATATTTTATTGTGAGAGAGGTATTTAGGCTATTTATCTTCCAGTTTTTTACTCCACCTGAGGAGAAATGTTCTGCTTAGGTGCATGCTGGAGTGTCATGTCATGTGATATTGTAAGTCATTGAGATATTTGTCCAAAATGACTGAATGATAGACATCACTTAGGAATTATAGGACTACAAAAGTCAGCAAGTAAAACCCATTGCAACCTAAAAACATGCTGCCTAAAGTGTTATGACTTGGCTATACATATGTATATGTATGTATGTATGTATGTATGTATGTATGTATGTGTGTGTGTGTGTGTGTGTGTGTGTGTGTGTGTGTGTGTGTGTGTGTGTGTGTGTGTGTGTGTGTGTCTGTACTGGGCCTGGTTGCAAAGCCCTTAACTAAGAATTCAACTCTGTCATTTTAAGACTGATATTGAGAAATTAATGTCCAAACATAAACGAATTATGTTTTTCAAGATGCACGACAATAATGCAACCTTTGATTAAGACACTCCACTTTCAAATCAATTGACCAGACGGTTTGGTTAGAGCCAATTTCATGTTTTGTTGTGATTTAGCGCCACCAAGTGGCCAATCCCGACTATTTTTTTTCTGAGTCCTCGCATTGATTGATTGAAGAGCTTCACATATAAAGTAAATGCAAGAACAAAATTACATTTTCAAAAATGGAGAACATAAATGAAGCAGTTTGGCTTTAAAAGATTTGGGATCTTACTGTGCACGAAACTCAGGTGGACCAGTAACAGTTGGTGCCATGATTTTATGCTTTATCCTCGACCACCCCACAGTCTTGCCTGAAATGCTAAAAAAAATTCAACCACACTTAATCAGCCACATTTTCCACATACATCAAAAACGTCAAATAATACTGGATGATAGTTATCTATCTGGTAATTGATTTCATTACCTGCATATAATCATATAAACATTTTAAGAAGAACATTCAAAGAGCCAGTCTGATTTATTAATTATAAATCAAGTTTTATAAAAAGAATTATCTTGAAATAGCAGAATAGAGTCAATTTCATTAAGCAATACCTTGACCTGATCCCAATAAAATGTTAATGATTTATACATTTCTCTGGTCCTGGCAAGGTTTATCGAAAGCAAGTGCATGGTCACAGTTTATTTAGCCTATGCAACGATCTTTTATTGATCTTTGTGATAGGGATGTGATGTTACCATTTTTTGTCATATATTAATTTACTAAAAAACTAATTTAATTTAACCCGCAAAACTAAACCTTAGGGTGATTATTTAATATTGATTAACCTAATTGAGGCCCTATGCATTATTTAGTTTGGTAAAGTTATGTTTAAAGGGTTAGTTCACCCAAAAATGAAAATTCTGTCATTAATTACTCACCCTCATGTTGTTCCAAAACCGTAAGACCTTCGTTCATCTTCGGAACACGGAATTAAGATATTTGTGATCTGAAAAATCCGAGAGCTCTCTGAACCATCCATAGACAGCAATTTTATTACCACGTTCAAGGCACAGAAAGGTAGTAAAAACATAGTTAAAATAGTCCATGTGACTACAGTGGTTCAACCTTAATTTTATGAAGTGACGAGAATACTTTTTGTGCGCAAAAAACAAACAAAAATAACGACTTTATTCAACAATTTCTTCTCGTCTCCTACGTTGGCCAGGTCCTGCATCAGCATTACACACATGCGTCGTGGTGCTAATGTCAACAGCTTCGGCCAATGGTAAGCCGACGTTCTGGCGTAGCTCTGACGTAACTCGGAAGCACTGCACTGTATTTACTACGTCAACAGCGTATGACACTGATACAGACTTGAAGAAATTGTTGAATAAAGTTGTTATTTTTTTTTTTTTTTTGCACACAAAAAGTAATTCTCGACGCTTCATAAAATTAAGGTTGAACCACTGTAGTCACATGGACTGTTTTAAAGATCTCTTTACTACCTTTCTGGGCCTTGAAAGTGGTAATTAAATTGCTGTCTATGGACGGTTCAGAAAGCTCTCGGATTTCATAAAAAATATCTTCATTTGTGTTCCGAAGATGACATTTTGGGTGAACTAACCTGGTACTGTGGCCCTCTAGCTAAAATACAAAATAGCGGCACAAAACAACGTCCGTACACAGCCGGCAGGTGTGCATAATTTAAGAAATCACTAAGATTAAACATGTCAAGTAATTATATGTCCACCCTGCCATAGAGCGTGAAAGATACATCCACAAACTTAATTTGGTCAATTTAAAAACATGTCCCTTCATTCTCCCAGAGTCATATTGGTGTAATTTAATAGAAAATCACTTTTATAAACAGATATGAAGTCAAAGATCTCTTCTGAAAAGTGATTTATACCTGTTATTGCAGACCAACGTAATAGCCTTACACTCTATTCATAATACGGCAAAGCTGGAATATTCGAGTATAACGCAAAACAGATTCCGTAATTCAGAATGTCCCCGACCATGCAAGCTCATTACTCTTAATTTGTGCTCTTGTTCTCATTGTGACATTTCCCTGCAAGTGTTGTAATGCTGAGAGTATACACTGCAAAAATTCTTAATCAGTATTTTTTTTATCTTGTTTTTCAGGAAAATATCTAAACATCTCTAAAATAAGCAAAATTAACCTAAAGCAAAAAAATAAAAAAAGACCTGTTTTCAAGACGTATTCTCTGAAGTAAGGCTTAATATTTTTGTTAGAGTTATCTTATTTAAAATATCTTAAAATATATTTAAAAATCAAAAAGATAAAAAAGTCAAAATATATTGATCAAGAAAATGTGCAGTGTACCAGGAAAAGAAGATGAAACAGAACAGCTTTTATACAATACATAAAATATATAAACATAAATGTGGAATGTTTTTTGATGTTAAAGAAATTAATTCTCCTGCCAATAAAAGCATAAACTTTAATACATTTTTTAAACCTCCCCACAGTTGATCAAAATGGTTCAGTCTTTCTCTGCATGCTGATTGGATGGTCACAGGCTTTTCCGCACCCTGATGTCATCAGTGAAAATGAAGCAAGGAAAGATGCTGACAGAGTAGAGGGAGAAAGAAGAGATGCTATACTGAATCTAAGTACAACATCTGTTTGTCGTAGCTGTATTGTAAACTGCTGCAAAATATGCATCTTAACTTTTTCTAGTCCAGTTTCCTGCTAATTGATAATACTGCTCTAGGTTTGCATTTACTATGGTATTTAATTGGAATAAATAACATAGTTTCTGTTTAGGTCACTGTTTTTACTCCACCAGTGTGCCGTGTGGTAAATGAGAGTTCAGACCGTCTTTTATCATGTGAAAATACAATTATGGAAGTGACCTACATCATGACAGATGGAGCTGGTTCAGGAATTGACCACATCCGTTTTTTTTCCTTTGGTGCGGGTTTTAGCATCTTTACACAATACGATGGTCTAGATTAAAATGGCTACAATGCAACCTTTTTGCATTATTCAGGCATCTGCTGCCTTGAAGATGTGGAGGTTTCTGTGGTGGACAATGCAGGAAATACAGGAAAGTGTCCTGTTATTGTAAAACGTGTCAAGCCAGCGACTTTAATTCTCTCATAGCTCCACCACAACAATCTTTTGGTCAATACTGATGGTACTTATGCTGCAAGCTGTACATTAAAAAAAACATGAAAATGTACATGTCCAATCATTTCAAGACAATACATTAAGTACAGTTAAAGTTCTTGATGTCAATATTAAGTCAATGCCTTGATGTATGGTAGGCATATAATACATGAAAATGTGATTGCTTGCCAGTATTATTTAATTTATTCTAATTCTGTTTCGGCATTCATTTCACTATTTACGTTGCTGTACCATTAGAGAATAGTTTAGAGTCTGTTTATTCTAACTTTTATTCTACTTCATAAAGTGCTAAATAACCAAACCTTTGGGTCTAGTTTAAAATAAGAATTTAAGTCTGAATTTAATTTTAAGACTGATATTCCATGCATAGCTAAATGATGTTTTTCAAAATACATGACTGTCCTCCTCAACTCTTCGGCACAATCATGGTAACCACAAAAACGTCAACATAACAGAAACTCTTTTAAATATCACACATATCTAACCTTAGAATTAAAGGTATTTCCCTTTACTCAAAAACACATAAAATAACACTTCATTTCAACATTTACTTTCGTGATCCAGCCTTCTGCAACACATGGTGGGAACTAAAAATCCACCGTTCAGTTTTAGTTGCAACTAAAATGCTTTAGGTAGTCGCAACACAAATGGATTAAGTAATTTATGTAAATGGATTGAACAGAATAACTTTAAGTACTAACACAATGTTCAGCAATTGTGTTCCTTTAACTCATTTTAATTAAGTAAATTGTACAAGCAGCAACAATCATTCCAATCAAATCAATGAAGTTTATTGTTTTCTAGGTTTCTAGTCTTGACTAACTTTCTGTTTGCCCTTCCTAGTCTTGTCATTGGATTATTGTTCTGATTGTTAGTCTCGTGTCGCTGGTTATTTTTATTTATTTTTTATTTCTTGTGTATATAACCCTAATTTTTCTCGTCTCTGGTCTATCTTTTGGTGAGTGTCTTGCTTGGTTCTTGTTTAAGCTTTGACTTCTGAATCTTTTTTTTCAAATAAACTGCACTTGGGTTTATTAACCTTGACTTGCTGGAGTGGATATATTGTTACAGTGTTTGAGAATTATGCTACATTAACTTTTTTTTCAGTGATGTCCAGGTCTTCTAACTCTCCCTGATGAGAAATTCAATGCATTCCAGCATTCCAATTCAGTCCACATGATGTCCACTAAAGATTGCATTTTCAACAAGTGAATAGTAGGAATGTAGTGGTGAGTGTATAACTAGATCCTCTAAATTAATACAGTAATGTAAATCTTAAAAGGAAAACTGACACAAAAAATAAATTTATGCATAAAGTATACATTTTACATCCTTTTTGCTTGATAAATTGATGCAAACTGTTTTCTAACTAACAATTCAGTTCTTTAGAGAAGTCTGATGTTGAGATATTTGTCCAAAAACGAATGAATGATTCCAATGGTAGCCGTCACAGTTAGGAATAACAGGACACACAACACCAAGTAAAACCCGGGCAACCTAGAAACAACAGCAAGAATGGGCTGTAATATGTTATGACTTGACACAACTTTAAAGAATATAAATTATATATACACACACAAACCCGATTCCAAAAAAGTTGGGATACTGTACAAATTGTGAATAAAAACAGAATGCAATGATGTGGAAGTTTCAAATTTCAATATTTTATTCAGAATACAACATAGATGACATATCAAATGTTTAAACTGAGAAAATGTATCATTTTAAGGGAAAAATAAGTTGATTTTAAATTTCATGGCATCAACACATCTCAAAAAAGTTGGGACAAGGCCATGTTTACCACTGTGTGGCATCCCCTCTTCTTTTTATAACAGTCTGCAAACGTCTGGGGACTGAGGAGACAAGTTGCTCAAGTTTAGGAATAGGAATGTTGTCCCATTCTTGTCTAATACAGGCTTCTAGTTGCTCAACTGTCTTAGGTCTTCTTTGTCGCATCTTCCTCTTTATGATGCGCCAAATGTTTTCTATGGGTGAAAGATCTGGACTGCAGGCTGGCCATTTCAGTACCCGGATCCTTCTTCTACGCAGCCATGATGTTGTAATTGATGCAGTATGTGGTCTGGCATTGTCATGTTGGAAAATGCAAGGTCTTCCCTGAAAGAGACGACGTCTGGATGGGAGCATATGTTGTTCTAGAACTTGGATATACCTTTCAGCATTGATGGTGCCTTTCCAGATGTGTAAGCTGCCCATGCCACACGCACTCATGCAACCCCATACCATCAGAGATGCAGGCTTCTGAACTGAGCGCTGATAACAACTTGGGTTGTCCTTGTCCTCTTTAGTCCGGATGACATGGCGTCCCAGTTTTCCAAAAAGAACTTCAAATTTTGATTCGTCTGACCACAGAACAGTTTTCCACTTTGCCACAGTCCATTTTAAATGAGCCTTGGCCCAGAGAAAACGCCTGCGCTTCTGGATCATGTTTAGATATGGCTTCTTTTTTGACCTATAGAGTTTTAGCCGGCAACAGCGAATGGCACGGTGGATTGTGTTCACCGACAATGTTTTCTGGAAGTATTCCTGAGCCAATGTTGTGATTTCTATTACAGTAGCATTCCTGTATGTGATGCAGTGCCGTCTAAGGGCCCGAAGATCACGGGCATCCAGTATGGTTTTCTGGCCTTGACCCTTAAGCACAGAGATTGTTCCAGATTCTCTGAATCTTTGGATGATATTATGCACTGTAGATGATGATAACTTCAAACTCTTTGCAATTTTTCTCTGAGAAACTCCTTTCTGATATTGCTCCACTATTTTTCGCCGCAGCATTGGGGGAATTGGTGATCCTCTGCCCATCTTGACTTCTGAGAGACACTGCCACTCTGAGAGGCTCTTTTTATACCCAATCATGTTGCCAATTGACCTAATAAGTTGCAAATTGGTCCTCCAGCTGTTCCTTATATGTACATTTAACTTTTCCGGTCTCTTATTGCTACCTGTCCCAACTTTTTTGGAATGTATAGCTCTCATGAAATCCAAAATGAGCCAATATTTGGCATGACATTTCAAAATGTATATATATAAAAATGTTTTGATTATCACCTTTTCTTGGATTCATTGATATAGCCAGTAAAGTATATCTCTCTGCCCACAATATACAGAATGCCTCCAAGAGCAGCAAGCACTGTTAAAAGAGAAAAATGAAGACCTTTTCAAGTTATAAAATGGTTTATCATGGTTAAATCCCCCTCCCCCTCCCCCCTCATTGTTGTATAGGAATATACAATGTACATAATTATACAAAATATACTATGTAACTTACCTTCATTGCAAAAGATGCCAGAGATCCACAATACCACCAAGAAAATGGAATAAGACTCTACACTATTCTGGCTAAAGAAATGGTGGAAAGACATATTTTTAACATTTTATGACTTGTTTGTATACGTTGGATTACCTATGACAACTTGACAATCAAAGTAATTTTCACATTTGATTGTTAATAAATGAAAGTGTGAGTGAGAAGTGTGTGAAGTATGAGAGGCATCAATGAAGCAGTTTGGCTGTAAAGATCTTTGATCTTACTGTGCACGAAATGTCCTTTCAAACTCAGGTGGTCCAGTAACAGTGGGTGGCATAATTTTATACTTCATCCTCGACCACCCCACACGTCTTGCCTGAAATGCTAAGAAATTCATCCACTATTATTCAGACACACCGTTTTACCACAGACATTATTACAAATCAAAAAATGAATGATACATATCTGACATGTGATTTCAAGAATATAGCAGCCTATTAGCTTGATAATCATACAAACATTTATAGAACCTTTCTGGTTTATGAATCATTAACTGAGTTATCTTGAAATAGCTCACTAAAAATCGAACATCATTTTAATAAGCAGTGTAATCCTTGACCTGATGTTGTTTACACATTTGTCTGATTTTGGCCAGACAAATCTAAAGTTCTACAATTTATATATATATATATATATATATATATATATATATATATATATATATATATATATATATATATATATATATATATATATATATATATAAAAAAGCTTTTGGCAACATCTTTTCAACAACTTTAAATGTATCAATCTATTTGAAATGTAACACGTTACGTTTACTCCAAGAAATAAAGCTTTAATAGTATTTTTAAGTTCCACGAATAATTCTGTGCTACATACATCAAATAGTAAAATGATCAGTGTATTAGAGAAACCTAGATCTGATCGTAATAACCTATAATTTAACACAAATAATTGATTTTAATCTCCAAAGATCTATATACTTCAGAACACTATACATAAAAATTGTATAAATAAAAAGAGGGTCATTTGCTGAACCTAAGAACAACCTTTTCAGTTTAGTGAGTTTTTAAGGGTGTCTTAATTTTTAATAGGTTCTATCATGATTCAATAGTCCACTTGCTTGCAGTGTAGTGCACGACACGTTTGTATTTTTGATGGTTAGTAGAAGATCATCTACTTACCCATGTGGAGAGCAGACAGTACTGAGACTGCTGCAAGGAGAACTGGCAGATCCGAAGTCATACTTGTGGTGTTATGGTTCGAACAAAGTGTGTCTCGCTACAAAGATGTGAAATTAGGTCAGTGTACACGCCTATTGCAGGCAACCTCCTGTTTTTAAGATCAGGAAGTACCGGTCTAACGTTTACAAAGGGTGTTTAATCATGATTCATGTCAGACGAACTTCGCCTTTCCAATCAAATAACAGTAGTTGGGATTCGGGAAGGATTGCATTATGTCGCGTGGGCGATGCTTTTGAACTTGGACCTTATAGCTACTTGGATTCGACTACACTTTCAAAGCCAACGCAATAAGCAGTGTTTTATTTGGGGAGTAGCCTAAACCAGTATCTTAGGGTGACTTATTTAAGTTATAAACAACAAACGTTTATTTCACAACAAAAAGCACAAAAGCATACTAGTGTTGACATGTAGGCTTGACATTCTCAGCGTATTTTAGGACGGCTTCGTCGTCCGCATCGGCTGACAAATGTAGCCTACGTTTCAGAACGGTTAACCAGGTATTTGAAGCGACATGTCCGAGTGAACCGATTCGCTAAAATGATTCAGACTAATCAGTGCTGGGCGTTCGGCGCTGATGATGTCAGACACTGTGCGCCAGCCCTCCGCTGCTGAAGCTTCCGCGACAGACATATATAGAAGCAGCCCGTTATCCCAATAATAAACAACAGCGGAAGCGCAAACATGGACAGCGATGATGACAATATGGAAGAAGTGGTGGAAGGTACGACAAGCTTATTCACAAACGATGCGGTGTGCGTAAGTTTGTTTTTGTCGTCTTCTCGGCTGTCAGGCTGAACTTTTATGCAGTCTCATTCCGCCGAAGATTAGCCTACCGACAGCTTTCCTCTGTACACAAGCTGTCAAACACCCAAGGCCCGTTATGCTTTGGACTATTCCAAACGCCCAGATGACAGCGAGTCATATTTCGGCTTTGGACTTATTTAAGACTCCTTCTGAAATCCCATGCACTGAGATACTACAGTATAAGCAGAAAGTATAAACGTAGTTAGACTAATTTTGTTTTCTTTAAATATCTTTAATTTTATTACACTCTCTGACATTGTACAATATATGATCTTTTTAAGGAACCTGTAAATGTCGAATATAGGTTGGATTTATAATTTCATGGACATAATATTATTGTTAAAGCCACGTGGTTAAGAAAGTGTGGTGTTGACACAATAGTTGCAAGTTAAGCTTGATCTGCAGAGTCGCATGTACAGGTCTCAGTTCTGGACTGTCATCATTAAACCCAGGGCTTCCATTAGTATACAATCACTTTGGATGTTTTTGTTAAGTATCTAACTGAAATTATTTTATTAACCTGGGACATTAAAATCAGTGTGTTATTTTTAGGTATAGAGTGCATTAGTTATTCATCAGTCTATTATCTCTGATTACAATGTCATGACTTTTTAGGACCGCTGGATGAGGATGACCAGCCTCATGGTTTCTGTACTGTGACCTACTCCTCCAGTGACAGATTTGAGGGACACTTTGTTCATGGGGAGAAGAACGGAAAAGGAAAATTCTTCTTTTTCGATGGCAGGTTTGAGACTTGTGGTGTATGTTGGCACCATTGTTAAGTTTATTATTGATTTTCAATAATAAGGCTAGAGAAATGTCCCATGACCCGCGCTACTGAACTATACCAGGTTGAGATGGAAAAGTTGTGTAAATGGGAAAGAGAGATTGATTAGCTGCGCTGCCGGCTTAGGAAAACCAATCAACTGCCCAGAAGAGTTTTTGAAATATGTAAATAGTTTAGAATCCTATCACTGTGATTCAATATCATTCAAATGCACATGCATCATCACCAGCAGTCTTAGATGTAATTAACTTGCAGAATATCCTTTTCCCCTTTCTATTTGCTTCTCTTTGGTGTCCTATTTTTTTTATACACTTGCATATTAAAAAGCTTATTTGAATCAGTTTAATTATAGCAGATAAATGTAATTATTTTTCACCTGCATATTACCTACCCCCCCTCCCCTCCCCCCTCCCCCCTCTATAGTATGCTGGAGGGTTTCTATGTGGACGATGCTTTGCAGGGCCAGGGCATTTATACTTACGAGGATGGAGGAGCATTACATGGCACTTATGTAGACGGCGAGCTCAATGGACCTGCTCAAGAGTTCAATCCAGATGGTCAGCCGCTCTTCAGGGGCCAGTACAAGGACAACGTTCGCTGTGGCATGTGCTGGGTCTACTACCCGGTTTGTTTTGCCCTATATCAAGCACTTTAAAGGACAAGTTAAACTCTTTTGACAACATTTGTTATTATGCCATAACATATTGAACTCGGAACAAGAATAGTCTATTGAAAAGGTTTATGTATATATAAGTTTTCTTTTCTTTTCTGTTGTTTAAAGGATGGCGCCTGCGTGGTGGGGGAAATGAATGAAGATGGAGAGATGACAGGAAAGGCAGTGGCTTATGTTTACCCTGATGGGCGTACAGCTCTGTATGGCTCGTTTGTTGATGGAGAACTGATTGAGGCCCGACTTGCCACTCTTACCACTCAAGAGAATGGCAGACCACACTTCACTGTTGATCCGGACAGTTAGTAGTACTTTTATTTACGCTCTCATTTGTCTTATCTGAAACTGTTTACCCATTGATTCACTTTATATTGGTTGTTGTGTCATTTAAAATGCAATACTTTAATCATCTAAATCTGGTTAGTAAACGTTCATCTTGGTATGAAAATCGTTTTAGGATAATCTTTCTTTTCCAACTCTCTTAGGTCCTATTTACTGCTACGATAAATCCACCTCGTCATGTATCGCCAGTCATAAACTGTTGCCTGACCCCTACGAACGTCAACGGTTGGTGCAAGCTGTGATCAACCATGTAAACCTCAATCTATTAAATCTTGTTTTGAACAGAAAACATGTACTTATTTGTTCCAGTGATGGATTGTCTGGTCTTGACATTTCATTGGGGGAGTTTCAGTTGGTTCTCTAGTCTTAATACAATATTTCTCTTGTCATCATCTTGTTGATTCAAGCTGAAAGGTGGTTTTCTTTTGGTTTAACAGTGTGTATGTGGGACATTCACTTATTTCCGGAGCTGGAGAAGGGCTATTTGCAAAAACTGAGGCTGAGGCTAACACAGTGATGGCTTTTTATAATGGTGTCCGCATTACACATACAGAGGTTTGTTTGTTTCCATTTTACATTATTCAATGCCAGAATGTAATACTTTTTAAAAAAAAATGTTAAGGTGAATGGTGTGCTACTGCTAAATTAAAGTATTTTAAAATCTGTTCATGTTTAAATTAACAGGTGGACAGTCGTGACTGGTCCCTGAATGGGAACACTATTTCTTTGGATGAGGACACTGTGATTGATGTTCCGAAACCTTTCAATCTGACTGAGAATTATTGTGCATCTCTAGGTCACAAGGCCAATCACTCCTTCACTCCCAATTGCAAATATGACCCGTGAGTGTGGATGTATATTTTAGAAATATACAGAGACATTGTGCTTTTGTTTTTCTATATTATTTTGAGTAGTATTTTGTTTGATATTTCAATATAAACAAATCATATTGTTGGACAATATTGGGCTAGTCATGTAACCGTTGTACTAACAGCTGTTTTTAACTGTCCAGGTACGTCCATCCTCGTTTTGGGCAAATAAAATGCATCCGAACAATCCGTGCCATTGAGAAGGATGAAGAACTCACTGTTGCTTATGGTTATGACCATGAGCCTTCAGGGAAGTCTGATCCAGAAGCACCTGAATGGTACACAAAGCAATTGCTGGAGTTTCAGCAGAAGGTGTCAGGAAAAGAGGCTGACGAGACCTTCTAAGACCCTTCTCACCACCACTGTCCTGAAAAAACATTATCTCTCATCCCAGCCTGCAACTACCACCGGAAACTCTTAACTTTGTCCTTTGATTATCTTGCAGCTAACAATTACGAATAATCACACTTCTGAACTGTTTTTTGGCATTCTCATCCATTTACAAGTATTTTTAACTGTGAAATCCTCACTCGGATTACAGAGCAAGCTACAAAATTCTATGGTTCTACAAAGTGGAAGGACCTAGTATGTGACTGAGATTGAATAAGAGCAAGTGATTTAAAAGGCATTTTGACTGAAATCCATGAAGTGGAGTTGGAAAGTTTTAAAGACTATTGTAACTATTCCTTGAAGTATTCAACCTCGTTACCACCACGTGTTAACCATTCAGTATTAAACCAGTATAGTGTCTTTTGCTGCTCTGCTCATGTTTCCCCCAAGAACTGAAAATATTAGTTTGTTATTACCAACAATTATTCTTGTAAACAAATTTGTTCTGTCTCTGTTAACATGTACAAATAGCTACAATTAAGTTTAAATAAGCTCAAGTTGTTTTGAAGTACAGTATTATACTGGCAAGGCCCTTTATTTATTTTTGTGTTTGTTTTTTCACACACCAATAGTACAATGAGGAATCTACACCACAAAAAGAAAGTTCAAGTAAAGTGTACTGTGTATGTTGGGAAAAGAGTGTATCTGAGATTAAGGTACAAGGTGAAGAGAAATCTTTCTACTGATCTGAACTTCAGCCTTTGATATGCAAAAGCTATCAACAAAGATTTACCAATAAAACTCCAGCATAGAGCTCATTTGACTCATCTTTTCAACGTTCTCAGTTATTATATGGGCCAATGACGTGCATATTTTTGTGTCCAAGTGCATTATTTCCTTTTAGAATAATTTGATAAATTCATGGCATATATCACTTTATTCTATAAAACCTATTTAGTTTGAATTCATTTTTAGTACATTTAAATTATATTATTTTATGTTTTATCTTTAACCCCCAAATGGCAGGTGGTGCAACTGTCTGAACAAATGACTAAGAAAACTATTTAAAATGGTCTTTCTTAATAATAAAAAAAATTAAAAACAAATTTTATAAATATAAGTAGTTTTAAAGCTGTTGAGATGATTTTTTTTTGTCCAGCAATTTGTATATTCTCAAATGTCAGGGTGTCACAACTGCAAACATGGCTGTTTTAATATGAATTGACAAGGTAATAACAGTAAACATGATAATGTATCATCCAGAGGAGCCCAATTGATCTTTGTGGCAGAGTGAAAAGGTTTGTAGATCTCTCTCAAATACTGCTAATTTCAAGTATGGGTAGGTTGGTACACTTTCCATGTCAGGTGACATACAACTATTTGATTGTGCCACCTGACAAAAAAATGAATTTAAACACTTTGAAATTTTATTTAACAACTGAAACTTGTTTAAACACATTGTTCATGACTCAAGCATATGCATTACATCAGTTTTGAATTTTTTTTTTTTTTAAAAAACACCTTTTTTTAAGCTTAATTTGTCATTGACCCACATAAGGATACAATGTAGAAAATATAAATCAGATTTTCTTTATGCCAAAATGCAGGAATATTTAATGCCAAAGTAACCATGTCCACACAATGGGGGCGTGGTCATCGTGTTGCACCTGCGCGCGCGCCAGGTAAATGAGTGACACGCTGGGCTTCACCGCTTTCTTCTAAACAAAAGCGGTGCGGAAGTGATAAAGGGAAAACGGCGTAGGTAAATACGCAATTTATTCTATTTTAAATGACTTATAAATCACTTTATACTTATTAAATAGGGTTTGGCATAGCCTCAGAATAGCGTTTAGTATAATTAAGTTAGTAAAGTGGTTTTGTAGTTCCAGAATCAACACAAAACGTGGAAAGCGATAGTGACTTGCTTCGAGTCAGTATACGTTTGATAAAGAATCCGACTCGTTTAGAGACATAACAGTGAAAGATTGTTCTTTTTTAAATAATATTTATGAACATAAAAATACGTAACTTCTGTTTGATTCTTCTCCCCGCTGAAGGCCTGAGATGGACCGTTACAGGTATTTCATCTTTAATCAGAAGAGTGTGGTGGTCCTCGGCATCCTTCAGGTGGCGTGCGCGGGGCTTTGCGTGGTTTGCGGCTTTATGGATGCAGTTTTCCGCAAGAGCACTACTCTCAGTGAAACTAAGGCTCCACTCTGGGCTGGACTGGTGAGAAAAGCTTAAAACTTACAATTTATTTATTTTAAAATTACTTAAATGGCTTCCCCAGTTAACCAATAATGCACCATCCCAGTTTGCCAGTATATTGTTGTCAAACTGGGACAGAAACAGTGTCAAGGTCACATAAAAAAGATTAATATGAGAGTTATGTTGTATCCCTATCAAAATATATCACATTTCACTATTTTGTTACCATCTCTTGCCATAAGAGACTGCTCATTAATGATTTTCCTGGGTAGGTCAGGCCAGGTCTTTCCTTAACCCTCCTCATTACATGGCTTGGGACACACACACACACACAAACAATTTAGCGTCTCAAATTCACCAATACTGCATGTTTTTGAATTGTGGGGGAAATGGAGGAAACCCATGCAGACACAGGGAGAGCAGGCAAACTCCACACAGAAAGGTTATGACCGGGGACCTCCTTGCTGAGGTGACAGTGCTACCCACCGAGCTACTGTGAATGTGGTTTAGAATGAACTTGATGATTTTAGTAGTGGAAGATTATACACATAATGATAAAGATTAGGCCTAGGTGTCCCACTTGAACCGTATTCACCCTATTGACACTGAGAGATGGTGATTTTGTAAACTCATTTCACTTTTTCCTTCTCTTTTAGATAATGGCTGCACCTGGTGTGCTTGCCCTTTTTGCATCCCAGAAGAAAAACCCTATTTTGGTAATAATATATCATTTTTTTTTTTGTGAATTTATTCGTCTAATCCAAAGTATTTTTCAGTTACAGTTGTCTCTTTCTTCCTGATATTAACACACTCTCATTAATGCTTTAAGGTAAACGCCATGATCGTCTCCTCTGTGGTGTCGCTTTTTGCTGTTGTGATTGTCTTTGTTTATGCTTGCGTCACTCTCAGCTATGGAGAGGAGGATGATGAGATCTTCCATGCCCATCCTATCCCTGAAGTGGTACAGTCACATCAGATCATGTTCAATTTGCTATCTGTTACAACCTCATCTTAAAATATAGAAATGATTGATATAGCTGTGTCCTGTGTAGAGGTTTGTCCTCAGCCAGATGGTAAAAGGCGCAAACGGCACTCTTCTGGTGGCCTGCACGGGGTCTCTGCTCTTTTCTTCTCTGATTGTGTACGTTGGCTGTCGCAGTCTGCCGTTCTGCGGCTGCTACGATTCTGCAAATGGCATGGTGGGTGAAGTCTTTTTGTTGTAACTTTATTTTACAGTGTGCTTGTTATATGTGTTACATGTAGTTTCTATAGTAATAACTATAAGTTATACATAATTACATGCAACTAACCCTAAACCAAACCCTATAGTAAATACATGTAGTTAATTATTATTATTATTATTATTATTATTATTATTATTATTCAGTACTTAAATGTATAACTACACTGTAACACAGACACCTTAAAATAAAGTGTAACCGTCTTTTTTAAAACAAGGAAGTTCATAAGAAAATTGCTATATCTGAAAGTTAATATACGGTACACAACATTGAGCTGTTAATCACAGCATGGTTTGGTATTTTACAGGAGTTTCTAGTTCCTCAGAATGATCCTGTTACTCCAACTGAACTCATATGCACTTGGCAAGGTACGCAAGAGATGTTGTTGAAGTGGGTTTGTACACTGAGATAACAAAATCATATTTCATAAGAGTCTGCCAATGAGCCACAATGTATGCAATTATGATGATGTTAGTGAGGATGTGGCTGTCTGTAATGAGATTTTATTTTTTCTCATGCAGATGGAGAAGAGCGAATCTTTAACTCCCCCGTGTCATTCATGGATCGCTGTCCTGAGCAGGAACAGCAAGACCTCTCCACACTTCCACCGTATAGCAGAATAGCTTAGTAATTAATTTTTTTTTTTTTTAAATGTATGTGTCTAGGAAAAAATATCAAATATTGGGAAATTTAGTTCAGTAATTTGCCCCAGAAAGTGTAAAATGTTGTTTCAATTCTACTTAAATGTGTTTCTTGATGTTTAAGTTATTATCAGTGCCATATCAATTTTATATTATATTTTAGTGGTTTTTTTCTTTTCTTCTTAAAGCATGTGCCTTAGCTTTATACTTTTTACATGATAGACTGATATTTTTGCATAAATAAAGCTGTATATATTTTACAATAAACAATTATTACAAATTAAGAATTCTAATGGCCTCTTTTTGGACTATGATATGATGTATTGGCTCATACACAGGTTGCAAAGATGCAACTTCTGCTGAAAGAAAAATGAACAATAATTACATATAATAAAAACATTAAACTTCAATAATCTTCCATATATTTGCTGCATTTGTAATTTTCATCCTGTAACATTCTGTGGACTTTTGAGATCTGCTTCTATTTTACATTATCTGTTATTCTAATGGCCTCTTTATGGATCTAAAACTACAACCTATTGCTTCTATTGGATGTTCAGAGTAATAAAACTAATCAGTTCCAAAAATTGGACTATGCACTTGATGTTGGCACCCATGTCAAACGCAAAACGGTATGGTTTTTGAGATGCGTTTCAGTTCATTACTTTAAAAGATGTTTATAGTCTGACGAGAATTGATTTACCATATGCGCTCTTTAATTAGACAAATAAGGCACAACAACATCTTGTGAACTTCAAAGATGTGGTACTTTATTTCTTAGTAAAACATTAAATGTTAAAATCAAAACTGCAAAAAGCATGATTTGTTTTGCACTTCTTTGATTATAGTAGACTGGTTTATATTGTCGATTTCCTCAACTTTCACAACTCGCTGACCAACATTGAAGACATGAGTTCAGAAAAATGACTAGTAAAGATATGTTGTGCATGCTTCAGTGATATGTATTGGCTCATACACTGGTTGCAAAGATGCATAACTTCCACTGAAAAATAATAAACAATAATTAGATATAATAATAAAAGTGTCACTTGAAACATCTTAAACTTTAATAATCTTCCATATATTTGCTGTAACCTGTAACATTCTGTGGACTTTTGAGATCTGCTTCTATTTTAAGTTATCTGTTATTAATGTGTTAATGCAGACAGAAAAAAAAAATACAGAATTCAAGTCTGAAGGACACTTGAAACGGTACGTTGGGTGAAAAGACAAACCAGTATAGACAACAACCAAGAGAATCCAGACCAAGAGTGTTTATCTAGATCAATTTAGCATGAACCTATAAGAAGTATGAAGGCTCATGATGTTTCTGGCAAATAAATGAGATAATCCTTCTGTAAGCACCCAGGGTCAAAATGTTAAGCACAAATGCATTCAATATTTTAGGACCATCATTAACAATGCACAATTCCTCAGCCAATCACATGCTCCCCTACTGTACCCCAATAAAACAATGTAAAGCATCAGCTAATCAGGCCCTCAACCAATCCACTTCAAATAAATAATTGAAAATCATATGCAAAATCACTTTTTGGCAATCCCCTATTAAAAAAATGAAATAAAGTATGCCATGCCTGAGATTCTTGCATGCACTTCACAGGACCTGCTGTGCTGTTACATTTAAGACATGAATGAATATTCCGTAATGGATTAAACTCTGTGCTGCATATCAGTGTGGGAAATAAAATGGCCAGATCAGATCAATGCCATGCACAGAGCCATGAATAATATGAGGTACTCGTACTAATCTGTGATTATACAGTACAGATCATTTTCATTTTGCCTAACAAAGCAGTACTACATACCAAACATGACTGCAGACACTGATGTAAGTATTGTCAGTGAATTTACCAAATTCACCCTTTTTACCAAAAGTCTTTTAAACCACATCTAAATTCCAAACTGATTCACAAGAAGGATTGGATAACATGCATAACTCATTACAGTAGATTTTATTCAGGTAAATGACTGCTAGAAGAAAAAAATTGGCAATAAATAAAACACTGGCAGTGGACAAGGACTGGCTTTAAGACTTTTTCGGAAAGGCAAGGATATCAATTTTATTTTCCTTTTAAATTCATCCCTCGCTTCTCTAAGAACTATTAGCAGCTACAATAAAAAACCTGCATTTAGTGAGTGTTCGCCGGTTTGTCTTTTCCCTTGAGAGAACACACAACTTTCACAGGAAGTGCCTGTATGTGTGTGGGTGAGAGAGAGAATGAAAGAACAAACAGCAAACAGAATCAAACTACACCAGATTCTGCGTCTCAACTGGGAGGCTGAAGTGATTTAACGGAACAGTTTATCTAATTTTGGCGAGAAAATGGTTTCATATATATGATGAAAAAGTCAACATCTTGTGTACGACGATTTCACCCTTCAATTCACCTGCGGAATTGCATAACTAATAAAACTAGTAGGTAAATGTAGTGAAAGTGTTTGGCAGTGGCATATGAAGCTTTTATATGTAAAGTAGGTTGGCCTACATGCAACTTGTCAAAGTGAAGTTTTCCTAAAGTCGTTTGCCCTTAAATAATGGCCAGATTCTGCACGTCAGATACACTAAGAAATCTTGAGAATAAATGTTCCGGTGTCCTCAATCCTGGACTTCAGCTTCACAGATAACATAAAAGCACCTCTAAATCTGCTTCTCTAAAAAGTGCTTCACCTTTGTCATCTCCATCCTGTACTTTATTAGCTCCTCCAACAACTACAGCCCCAACTTCCCCTGTCCTCCTCATCCTGCCTCCTGAGAGTGACCGTATCTCCTGATCCGCAAGGTGGCTGGCTTAACACCAGTGGCTTCTGAGATTTCAGCTTGTGCGCCACCGTCATAAAAATGGCCTCTACGTGGTCACTGTTATTTCGACTGCCGTCATCGTTTCCGTAGGGGTTTTTGGCAGAGGTCTCGAACAGAGGCATTGAGTGTGCATCGGCAAACTGCTGTGCTGCATCAGTGCTCACTTGTGCGGCGTGGCGCAGGTCGCATTTGTTGCCGACCAGGATTCTGGGCACCTCCTGCCCCAGGGCATGCTGACGGCACTCCTCAATCCATGCTGGAAGGCTACGGAAACTAGCGGCATTGGTGACGTCGTAGACAAACACCACAGCGTGGACGTTGCGGTAGTAGTGCTGCACCATACTCTTACGGAAGCGCTCCTGGCCTGCGGTGTCCCACAACTGGACCTGGTAGAGGGAAATAGGGAGAACAATTAGCGGTCAACTTATGTCATCATATCACACATATCTGTCCTTTAAACATTGCAGGAGAATGCAAGGTGTGTTCATGCATAAATGAACAGCACAGGCAGGTATTATGTGCATGATAAAGTGTGGGTCTTGTGCATGAAAACATTTAGAAATTTACATTTAGTGTGCAGCAGAGCTCTATGACAGCAGATAGCTGGGAACATCATAGGGGAAGAACAACAAGCTGTACCACCAACGCAATGTATCTTATTTATGACACATAAATTTCTAAGGCCTCTAAATTTTCAACATGATCAAAAAATTTGCTGAAAACCCTATTGAACACAATCTACTACATAGATATACATATCATATACATACTTTTTGCTGTATACAATACAATAATATACTGTAAACATATGAATAACTTTTGATGAACACTTAGTGGTCTGAAGCAACTTCAAGCATTTAAATATCATCTTACTAAACAATTATTGGGAGATATAGACTAGTGACAATTGATATTTATATGCGTTTTATTTGCTTATTCTGCTATATTGTTACATAAATCTCATTGATTTACATTAAATGCTATCAGAATTTCACCTTACTTTTTGGCCATATAAATGACATCATCTGCACCAAATTGCATATTTGTGCTAAGTTTGGGCCTCTGAATAAAATTGATGTAGATTTTTCTCCCCAATAGTATCCAATGTGATACAAAACATAAAAACACATGTGCAAACTGTTCTGTTCAATTAAAATGATTTTTATGCCTATTATTACATGTCAGGCTTTACTGGGTTAAATCAACACACACTGGAGTAAATGAACACAACATCCTTCTAAATTTACAAGCATCCTCACCTTGATATTCTCGCCGTCTATTTCAATAACCTTCTCCCGAAAATCCACCCCGATAGTGGCCTCAGTCCTGTCTGGAAACTTGTCGGCACAGAATCTATAGGTGAGGCAGGTCTTGCCAACTCCAGAGTCTCCGATCACGATTATCTTAAAGATTCTAGTCCGTGGGGGAGGCAGCGAAGAGCTGGTCAAAGATGAGCTAAATTCAAAAGAGGACTCGATATCTGCCATGCTGTCCTCCTATAGAGAAACAAGTGCCCCTTACAGACTGACACAGTGAAAATGAACAGATGCTAACGGGTCAGATAAGTGATTCAAACGCAGGCTTAGCTGAACCTTTAGCCCTTTTTCAAACATCGGTGAGTGTATTTGACGTTTTGACCGGTAGACTGCACATTTTGCTGATGCATTCCTGTCGGAGTCCTCTTACACTGTTTGGGTCTGTAGCCACGTACGACGTTGACATAACTGTAATCTCGCGAGAAGTTACAGAACTGAGGCCGTTTGTTTGGTACTTCCAAACCATACACAGGAAAAAAAAACATAACAAACTGAAACTTACCTTTGTAAACGGAGCACACAAAACACACACCCACAAACTAAATAAATATAGAAGTAATTTAATTGTTATATTTGTATTACACATTGTATTCAAACAATGGGTGGGCTTTCCAGTGATGACTTGATTGTTGATATTTGTTATTTTAACATTGCAAGAGAATGGACTAATGTTAAAAAGATTCATTTGGGTTCGTTCACTGATTCATTCGCTTAAAAGCTTTGTTCAAAAACACTGATTCGTTCACGAATGAAACCTCACTACACTAGTCATGTGTGGCTTCAAGTAAACAGAGACACTTATCAAAGTCCAACTCTAGATTTACTGGACGACTGCAGAAAATGTTGGTAAGTCACAGTTTGTTACTATTTTAAAACAGTAATATAACACTCAAATGTTTAAAGCTTTTTCTATAAAATGTTTTCATTATGTTCATATATTCGTTTGAATTTATATATATTTAAGTGTGTTAATGTCACTGAATGGTAATGTGCAGCACTATGATGAAACTGCTGTTCGGCGTCAGTGTCTGGAGATCATACAGGTTTAATATGCTGATAAATAGGTACATCAAGGTGTTGAGCTGGAAACGCCTCCCTCAGGACTGGAGAGAGAGTTTCATACTCTATTTAACTCAGATGCTCTGCAATTTCTGTCTGAACTCATTTCTACCTTCCAGCCAGAGGTTGACAAGGTATCAGGAACCCTTTAACTTGTATATCATTTCTAATAGTATTTACAGTTTTGTTACTCAAACTATCAAAATATAATAGACAATAACAATATATAGTGCAATATATATAGGCCTATAGCAAAATGGGAATGTTGATTTTGTTGTGGATTTTGTAACTAACCTGCACAGAAAGCCATTCAAAAGAGAGGGAACCCAAATTACATATTAACTCATAATAATGTTTATGTATTTATTTTTTGCATGACTTTTCATTAAGAGATATTCTCACTCTTTTACAAGGTTTTGAACTTGAGAGTCCTCCGTAAAGTTCAACTGGATCTTACTGGAGAGTTACCAGGCTTTCTGCAGGACACAGCTCACATCCGAAATGATCCTAGCTGGAGAGTTAACCCAGTTCCAGACAGATTACACTGCAGACATGTGGACATTGGTGACCTTTCACCCTGTGATACGCAACGCCTTATAATGGGACTCAAATCTACTGCCCAAGGGTTACAGGTAGGACGTGGTTGTGCCAATATTATGGTTGCAAATATATATTGAATACTACAATGCATTGAATACAGAAAATGCATCCATAATTGGTTTGGCACCATCTAATTTGAAAAATCTGTTGCAATCTGTTCTGTTGTAGGTTGATTTTGATGATGGCAACTGCCCAACATATCACAATCAAATAAAGGGCATTTATAACGTTTACCTGGCTGTGCACAACCAGTTACGGGGTGAGTCTTATGTCATCTCTTGCTACTTTTTATTAAAACTGTAATGAAACATTCTCATCCCATCCAAATGTCTGGAAAGCATGTGTTAACAATGTGTCACATTTCTTATAAATAGATGTACCACCCATTTCTCAGGCTCCAGTGTTGATGCTCCGTCCTCGAGCGTGGAACATGGTGGAGCACAACATGATGGTATGAATCTGTAGTGAGCTGCTGTAATGGCACAGATTATTAGGATATCTGCGATTGTCCATGTGTTGTTTTTTTTATTGGTCTAGTTCCATCTTTCACATTGTGACGATTTAATGTTCTATTGTAAGATATAATTTTTTTTCAGAAAAAATTATAACCGCTTACAACCACAAATGAGATCTATTTAAAATATCAGCAGTATCTCCTGAACAGGGGCCACGGACCAACACATATGATCGTCCTCACGAGGGACAATCAATGAAAGTTTTTCATCATAAAACTCTTCATATTCATGTTATAGCTCTGTACTCTTACTTTATGTCAATAAATGTCTCATTTGTGTCTGTTTATATTGCAACATTCCAATCAACCAATTAGATTTGAGGGATTGGTTTACAGTTTATGTCAAATTTAGGCTTACAACAAGGGTTAAAGGCTTACACATAATTTTTATTCACCTATCATTCCCTCTGATTTTAGGGATAAGTTATGGGTAGGGTTAGGTTAAGAGGTAGGGATAGAGTTAAGACTAAATTTTCAGACAGGAATGTTGTTCCAGGATCAAAACAGTCGTAAATGAGCTAGCTCTGAATAATAAAATATCCTTCTTGGTAATGAGAAGGCTATGAGCATCTGTTTCTCTGTAGGTGAAGGGTCGAGAGGTTTCTGGTCCATTGTTTGATTTTGGTCTGCTGATGTTTCATAATGCAAAACTACTTCTTCAAAACCAGAGTGGCCCTTTTTTCTACTTGTCCAAGGTCAGTGTCAGATCACCTTACTTCATTTACTAGGACAGAACTTCAGCGTAGTATCAAACATAGCCTAGAAAATCTTCATGTTTTATTGTACAGGTTGAGAGCTACATGGAGGCCCGATTGTGGAGTCAGATTTTTTTCTGGACTGAGAAGAAGGTGCAGATTGAGATTACATACTGTATGTTCCATTGCAGTTTTAACATCCATGCAGTTTATTTCCTAACGTATTCTGGTATTGTTTGAATTATTTTGTAGCTTGGCCTACCAGCAGGCTGTATAAAGGCTACCGTGCTGATTGAGTGTGTTTTGGCATCATTCGAGATGGAGGAGATTCTGTATGAGCTCAAGGAGCACTCTGCTGGTCTCAACTGTGGCATCTGGGATTACTCGGCTTCATTTGTCAACAAATTCGGTCAGCTCATATGCTTTCTGCAAGTTTGACTAGTTTAAACCCAATCACATCTCTAGTTAGTGACAATGGTTTGCTTTCTAGGTCATCGGGCTGATTTCCTCCTCCCTGACCGCAGTAAGTATGTAGATATGGAGAAGCGTTTCCTGCACAGCTACATGGACCTTCTAGTGCAGACGTGTCACCGCAGGGGTGCCCTAGCAACAGGTGGCATGGCAGCTTTGCTGTTGCCTAGAGACAAAGAAAGTGACCTCTACAAGACTGTACTCACTACTGTCACCAGGCAAGATGCAACTAGAACAAATAACAGCTCTATGGTGATTTGAATCCAATCCATAACCACAATAGAAATGCAGTGGCACACAAATCCTAATAATGAATAAAACATGAAATTTTTTGAGTTGATTAGGATTGGATTTAAATTATCACATTAGCGATTTGAGGTTACATTAGCAAAATTTCACATGCAACAACAGGTCCTTTGTCAATAGCACAGAGATGTATTAAGCACTGCTCAATTTCATGCCAAGCTGATTTCTGTTGGTCCGCAAGGTAAATTCTTATGACCAACTTCAACATGAGCGAAATCTGTGGGGAGCTTTTTCTCCCTCACACAAAACTCCTGATCGCGTGGATTCCTATTGGAATGACTGGATTACGCCTGCAAAATCTCACAAAGCAACAATAAATGTGACCGCACCTTAAGTATTAAAATTTGACCTGTATTCTATGGACACAAATTTTGAGGACAAAATGTTCACTTGCTGCCTAATATATCCCACCCACTAACAGGTGCTGTGATGAGATAATCAGTGTTATTCACTTCACCTGTCATAATGTTATGCCTGATCAGTGTATGTTACAATTTCAAAGTAAATCCACATTGTTCTTAAGGGGGGCATCTTCCCTCATCCATACCCTATCAATCTATAGGGTGTGTTCATCAAAAAAAAAAAAAAAAGACATTCAATTATACTTCTGTATTTGTTCTCCATACAAATGATCTTTCTTGTGTTGCTTTAGACTTAAATTGCTGGAGATCAAAGCAGGAGTTGATGGGTTCATGGTTTACGACATGGACCTGATTGAGCCCATGCAAAAAGTAAGTGTCCCACATACTATAACAGGTTGTTCATTACAGTCTATTAATTTACTTCCCCATCACAGCACTAGCATATATACATATAACAAATGTTCACATATAAAAAATACACACAGCTGTTCGGGCTTCACTCTCATGGTCAGAATCAACTCCTGCAGCTGCGTGAAGACATCAGTGTGACCCCCGAGGACTTGCTCATTATGCCTGCAGTTAGTTGAATTCTATCACTACAAAATAAATCATGTAAACTTATTAATAAATGTGTGGTGAGGTCTTGTAAAGTTTTTATTATAGTTTAAATGCAGTTGCCATTGTTTTACGTTATGTTTAATTTTCAAGTGCTTTACATCTAGGGAGGAGTAACATTGTATGGACTGAGGTACAATATTGCTGTAGGAGTCCTCTTCATTGAAGCCTGGCTTTCAGGTACAAAACTTGATTTCAACTTTGTTTTTTAAACGACACTTTTATGGTCTGTGCTCAGAAAAATTGAGGTTTTAATTTTGAACGACAGGCAGAGGTCATTTCTTCTATCTGGGGAAGGTTGAGGATTCAGCAACTGCAGAGATATCCAGATCTCAGGTCAGTTCACAACACTGCCCAGCTCACATGGTACAGTATAACACCATCTCTTATTCTAAGAGGCTCCATTTTTCAGGTTTGGCAGTGGATCCGGCACCAGGTGAGACTAGAGGATGATGGGATGGTGGTGACACGAGCTCTAGTCAGCAGCTTGGCTGAAGATCTGATGGGAGATCTTAAGGCAGCCATACATTGCCAAACAAACAGGTAGAGAATGCTGTACAGATAAAATGCATTTGTTGGAATTTGTACATTTGTTGTACACAAAATCAAGTGGGATTAAAGCAACAAGAGACCACACATTGCTGTGATTTTACCATGGTTACAGGATGTTCTTGGGGACAAATATGAAGAAATCAGTGTCCAAACAGTTCAATTATAAAATATATAAATTACATGTAAAATTAAAGTTAGCTTAAAATTAGGTTCAACTACTGAGACAAACTACAAATTTCAGACATTTGTATGAATCCCTGAACAAAGGGGGGTTAATATCAAAAGCAGTCAGTATGTGGTGTGGCCAGCAGCTGCTTTATGTACTACAGTGAATCGATCATGGACTGCATCAGATTTGCCGGTGCTTAATGACTGCTTTTGGTAGTATAATGAATACTGGTTTATTGGATTTTATTTAGTTTCCCCCAGGGGTTAACAATATCTCAGAAAAATGGATCATTAAAAAAAATACAGTAGTTTGTCTAAATTTACATTGTAAATCTGTTATAGAGCTATGCCACCTATGATTGCCCAAGAGCTCACATTGAGAAATACTGACCTTTTCTCTTTCCACCCTCTTTAGAGACAAACAGAGGTTGATGACTGCTGTGTCCATGTTTCTAGAGATAGTGCAAAAAAATGAATTCCCAGAGTTCATCACTACATACCTTAACCTGGACCACACTTTCCTCAACTCTCAGAGCCAACATGAGAATGGACCGACAGACACGGTGCCCAAAGCCAGACTCTAAACAAGTGTGGGATTACACAAGTCAAATTACAAGTAAAATTACCGCTACAATCACAAGCAAAATAATACATCCATGAATGCATGAATATGTTGTCGTAACATTTTTGAACCACTAACTCTTCATACCTAGATTTTTAGATAACTATGAAGATGGGTCAAAATAAAGTGTGGAAGAAAAAAAAAAAAAGAAAAAAAAAAGGATATGAACAAATTACTTCCATATACTGATAGCAAAGTAGTTCTCAACCAATTGACTTAATTATATAAAATAGGCCAAAACTAAAAATCAAGATGTATAATTGTAATTCACCCCCTCAACAAACCTAAATATATGAGGAAGCCTAATTTCAAAAGTGTGACATCTAGACCTGGAAAAGTCATGGAAATTAATAAAATTATAAAACTATAATGAACATACATTTTTCTAGTTATGAAGTTCTAACATTTTAGAAGTTCTAAAAGTTCTAGTTATGAAGTCTAGAATATTAAAACTAAAATATTTTACAGGGTAGCAAATATGATTGCAAAATATTTATAAAAATGTTAATTTTTTTATTGGATCAAAATTAAGGATTTCTATAAATAAATTACAAACTGGAAAATTCATGGGACCTTCGAATATTGTAGAAAATGGAGGACCTTGGAGTCAAACAGCTTGAGAACCACTGCTATAGAAAATGAATCAGGGCTATAATTCATTTTAATATATATAAATAAAAAAAAAGTATTCTCATTTCCAAACAGCCAGTAAAAGAAACCCCTAAACGAGTAAAGACAAATACTCGTAACCACAAATTTAACTTTAGCAGCCCCTGCAAATTCTTGTGGTTTGTATTTTCTAAGAAATTAAACGGTTACATCTTTCATTGTACAACCAAATGTGGAAATTAAAAACAAAAAGAGAAGTGCATCACAGTAATGTTATTTTGTTTTATTTGTAACTGTGTGAGTGTCAAATGACGGGACATTTTCTCCAAATTCAGACACTGGTATGTTTGATGGAGAGGGAAAAAAAAAAATTCATAAAACAGAAAGGTTGAAACCAGCATAAGGAGAACCCAAAACATGAGTGGGAGAAAAATAAAATAAGCCAAACAAACCCAAAAGAAACAGTCACCGTTAAAGGTCCAACAGAAGCCACTGCTGCCTCTAAGATGTTCACTAAATAACCGAAAGGCAGTAGAGGATGAAAGAGAAAAAATAAAGATGCACGTCTGCCTCTCCTCGGCACTCCAAGTGACCTTTCAATCGACTCTGTTATCAGCTTATAGGCTGAACATCATAGTCTCCTCCCGATTGACATGGTAGGCTTCGACTGCTGGCTGCCCCGGTGGCTGATCCTAGAACTGCTTTGTGCCCAGCAACACAATGCCACATAATTCTCTGCCACACTCCCCCAACCCCCACCCCCCTCCCCAGGTGCCGTCATCTGCATCTAAAGGTCCGCCCCACAGGTTTGGCACACGACCACGCAAGTCAAACCAGGACCAAAAGTATTGCTCCTTCTGATATTATTTGGTTCTCTTTAATATTATTTTATATAAATTACTCTTAAAAACATGAAGCAAGATGCATGTGTCTGATAAACAGGAATTAGGCCCAATGAGTTCACTGTGACCGTCTTGATCAATCTTTCTCTGTAATACCGCTTATTCTGTTCTAGCATAAGAGATGCCATTAGCCATATTAAAAAAAAAAAACAAGATAGAAAGAAAAAGAAAAAAAAAAAAAAGGAGTAAAACGGGTTTTCCCCTATTGCTTGCTCGCTCCTGTGAGTAGATGCGAAGGCAGAAGGTAACTGTGGTCTTGTTAGTGCAGTGGAGTCTCAACCTCTGTGGGGCGTCTGGTCTCAAAATGCTGACGGCCATAAAACAGCCACCCTGCTCACTTCCTGAAATGCTCACATCTCATTGGGCATGTCCTCGTGGTCGCAGGGGGACAGGTCTCCGTTAGTGGTCACCGCAGAGTTGTCCTGGTAACCGGGAGGCATGAAGGCTACAGCGTAGGGATAGACACCATGGCAAGCCACACGGTATGATTCGAGAAATTTCTCTTGCTGCGAGCCCAGACTGCCGTCCCTCAAAGCCTGGAGCACCTCGGTGCACGTCTAATAGTCACACATACAAAAATGAGAGATGTAGCATCATTCTTTTCTTGTGAAATATCACCAAATGTATACTGTTCTGTTTATAGTTCTTGTACCTGAATGGTTCTGCCTGTTAGGGGCTCGTTTAAAGAAGTAGCCAGCTCAGCAGCCATGCTCTCAGAGGAGGGGTCCAAGAAGACCATCATCTTAGCAGCTGCATACAAAACAGGCAGATTCTAAATGCACAGCTAAAAGAATTTAGTGGTATGCTAATACTACAGAGTTTCACAGCAACCAAGCAATAAGGAGTCATTCATGAGCAAAAATGACTTTTGGTGTAGTTCAAGCTTATGCGAACAAGCAGTAATGTGATTGTAATGTGAATCAAGTACACATATAATGATGTTTAATACAGTTAAAAAATTGGGGTTGGTAAGATTTGAAAGAAGTCTCTTACACTCATCAAGACTGCAATTATTTGATCAAAAAAGTAAAAACAGTAATATTGTAAAACATTACTACAATTTAAAATAATTGGTTTTTAAAATGCATTTTAAAATGTAATTCCTGTGATGGCAAAGCTGAATTTTCAGCATCATTACTTCAGTCTTCAGTGTCACATGATCCTTCAGAAATCACTCTGATTTGCTGCTCAAGAAACATTTCTTCTTATCATCAATTGTGGAACCTGTAATACTTTTTCCCCCCTAAGATCCTTTGATGAATAGAAGTTCAAAAGAACAGCATTTATTTAAAATAGAAATCTTTTGTAACATTCTAAATGCTTTTACTGTCACTTTTGATCATTTTAATGCATTCTTGCTGAATACAATTATTAATTTATTTCAAAAGATTAAAAATAAAAACAGATCCCAAACTTTAGGACGATAGTATATACTTACAACTGTACTTTTTTTAAGGAAATAGAAGTTTCCAAAATAGTAGTTAAAAAGTTCATTAACATCATAAGTGGGTACCTGCAACTCTGTGTGGTATTGAGTTTGCATGTTTGCTCAAGAAGTTCTTGTTGAAAGTCTTGGGATCACTCTCGCCAAACAGTTTTGTGATCTCCTGCTTCAGAACCGTCTGCACTGCCTCAGGCATGTCCTTACTGTCCGACACTGAAAACAAACACAAATCTTAGTGTGCTTGAATGCTTTTGTTCTATGTGAGGAAAGTATGTACGCCTTTATGTACCTCCTTTGAAGAATCGCACCAAACACTGGTGGAGCCAAGGGTGATCGGGGTCCAGTGAGTAAGCTCTCTTCACTGACTGCAGCATCAAAAGATACTTCTCTACAAACACAAACACACATTATGAGTTTTAAATCACAGAACCTAAAATGTTATGAATCACTATGTTGAATTCATCAGTATGGTTACCTTTCCTTAGGTAGATCTCAAAAGCCAGCAGGTGCGTCTCTATTTTATTCTTTACCAAGTTCTTCAGAGGAGTCAGGAACTTAACCGCTTCTTCTAGAGGACTCTCAACCTACAGACAAAAACATGACAATGTGATGAACAAATCAAGATACTTCATCCTCTAAAGAACAAGTGACTTTGTCAACGTACACACCTTTGCCAGTTTTTCTGGTATGAGCTCCTCTTTAGGTCCTCCAATCTCCTCCTCATCCTCTTCCTTTTTCTTCTTTTGGTTCTTCAGCTGTTTCTCTTTTTCAGCATTCTTCTTTTCCTCTTCTAACTGGGCTTTCTTTTGGGCACGTCTCTGTTTGTTGCGCAATTTCTTCAGCTCCTTGTCTGTCAGGTTGGCTATGGAATAAACAATTATTCAAAACAAAACTCACCTGACTTTTTTGTTAACTTTTTACAAAAAGCAAGGATGGGCCTCTGAGGTTTGAATTTGTTTAGTGTGCATGAAGGTACCGTTGTCGGCTTGCGACTCCTTGTTGTCATCAGAGAGCGGGTTATCGTGAAGGCTGAGGTAGATCTCGATGGCCGTACGTGCTGCCTTGAAGTAGAAAGGGTGCATACGCAACACATCCTCTAGTTTGAGCAAATCCACATAGGAGCGCAGCGTCATCTTCCGCATACAGTATGTGTGGAAGTCAAACTGGTCGTCCGTTATCTCCACAAAATGCTGTGAACAGCAAAAGATGAAAGAGTCAGGATATTTCAAACCATTCATCTTGAACTCTAAACTAGCTTTGTGCTAAACCTACAGATTTAGCATAGAGGTATTCAACATTTAACAGATTAAAATTTAAATAAACATCTTACAGTGTCTAATGCTTTAGGACTTACCCTTTCAATTTCATGGCACTTCTTCAGTGCCTCTCCATATTTGTTCAAGGACTTGTAGGCCAGAGCACATTCCGTCTGGAACCACATGCACTGCATCTCATTCAGATTCTCTACTGCGGAGGTTCCTTCCTGCAGGAAACGACAAAGATTGGATACACTCAGAATGATAGGTTTTTGGTAATGAGACAGATCACTCCTGGAAAAATGTGAGAAATGAAAAAGGTCAATATGGAAGTTGTAAGGAAAGCAAGTCCCACCTGTTAGTTACAAGTGCTAAGTGAATTATTAGTTAAAGCATTACCAGTCAAAATTTACTGTAAAGTACATATTAGATTGACAAAACTGAAACAAGTTTTCTTTTGTGAAAGAAAAATTGTTACTGCTTACATTACTGAAATATAGCGTAATCGGTCTCTCTCTATTCAGATACACTGCAAGCCAAGAAAACAGCTGTCAAAATAATGCAAAGATAGCATCCAATTGAATGGACTTGTCTTTTAAAAGGGACTTTAAATATTAGCAAAGTCCCTTTAAGACAAGTCATTTCACTCTGTGGCCATCTTTGAAATGCATGCAAGTGCAGCTCCTATCTCTTTTAATGGGGAAACATCAATCTCCAAAACTGTTCGCCAAGCTTACGATTAAATTTCATATTTGAAATCACCAATGAAATATGATAACAACTGTGTCATAAATCTTGTTTTTGAATGCTCGAATTGACAAAAACTGCATTTTTCAGGCTGGACCAAGCGAATGCACATGCGCAGTCCTAAGTGCGCGTCTCAGAACACTGACTGTTTCTATAGGAACCGGAGCTTCTAAGGGCAGCTGCAGTTACACAATGACTTTACCAATCGGCAATTGCCTCTTTTCTTAAGGCGGCAGGACTTATTCCCCCATATTGCGTGATGTAGTTTCTCCCATTTATAGTAACACAAGTGTAACACGTCTTTCTATATATACAGTCTTTGATATTAGCTAAAGTAACATGCTTCCATTCAAAAGTTTGGGTTCATAAAGATTTTATGTTTTTGAAGGAAGTCTCTTATGCTAACCAAGGCTGCATTTAATCAATCAAATATACAGTAAAAACTTTAATACTGTGATATATTACAATTAAAAATAATATTTTTATATTTTAATATTATTACAATTTAAAATAATAAAATATATCTATTTTAATGCATTTTAAAATGTAAATTATTCCTGTTGGGGCAAAGTTGAATTTTCTTAGAAATCGTTTTTTCAGGATTATTTGATTAATTAGAAGAACAGCATTATTTGAAAATCGAAATCTTTTGTAACATTCAAAATTTCTTTACGGTCACTTTTGATGAATTTAATGCATCCTTTCTGAATAAAAGTATTAATTTCTTAATCTTACAGACCCCAAATTTTTGAACGATAGCATATATGCAATAATTTCTAACCCGTGTGAACTTGGAACACATCTCTTCAGCCTCCTTGATAAGTCCAGCCTTGAGCAAATACTTGGCACACTTGGAGTTGATGAAGCGGTCAGCAGTGTCCAGAGCCTGGGCCTCGTCCATCCATCGAGCAGCTTCACGGATGTTACCTGCATGCTTTCAAGAGAACAAGAGCGAGACGGAAAATTAGTCACTCTCTCAAGTTCTTTTCAATGGTTTGGGTTTGAAAATTTTGAGACACTTCTCAAACATAAAGGTGTGTCATTTAGTTAACTCTTCATGCAAAGTACCTCAGTTTGTTTCATCAACTTGAGTGTTTTACCTTGTATATCTTCGCCTTGATGAGGAAGAGCTCTATGAGGGTGGGGGTGCTTTCAATGGCTGTGTTGATGTATTCAAGCGCAAGCGTCTGTTTGCCGATATGGTTGAAATGCTGGGCAAGGAAAAACTGAACCCACAGTAGAGTGGTGGGTGGCTCCATTTTCCCATCATCTACAAATTCAGCAACATGTCCACAGTGAGAAATCTGGCACCATCCACACCATTACTTCAACTGCTATCCGTCATTAAAATCTGTTTACATGTACTCACCATTTTGGTTGAACATTTTACAGGTTCTTAAACTTTTTTCATAGCCCACAGTTAACTCCTCAATTATCACTACCTGCAAAAGACAGGAAGATGTTACACAAAGGTGTATTTTCTTATTTGTTGAAGTGCAGAAATTTCTACACATCTCCATGTCACGTTATCTCACCTTGTCTTTGTGCTGGTAGAGTGATTTGAGTGTGGTAAAGACAGGCGGGCATCCTTTGCTAAAGTTCATCCTTAGGTAGCGATCCAAACACTCTCTAAACTTCTCACCTGCGAGAACCAAATGTGGTCACATACACAGACACATTATGAGAGCATAACAGCCCTATTGATTTGACAAGACTGACACTGACCTGTGAGGAAGCTGAGAGGAAGTCTTCTTGGCACCAGGCCTTTAGGATATTTGACCCAGGCATCTTCATAGATTTTCTGCTTGTCCTCAGCACTCTCTGAAAGCAGCATGACATAATAAGGGCTAATAGAAATGAAAATCAGCCAAGATTTGCTGAATTCAGGATGTGCGTTTACTTGGTTTGAGTGCTTTCTCCAGCCCTTGATAGTAGCTCCAGTTCTCAGGGTTTCTTTCCAGCAGTCGGCGATAAACCTCTGCAGCTTCCCCAGCACGGTCTAACTTCAGAAGCAGCTCACCTACACTCACACCAACACACTTTGCTTAAAGAAACTGTGACAGCGCATGATAAACAAGTTCCCAGATAACACACAAAGGGATGCACCCTTATTAAAGTTCTAACTAACACTGGTAATTATAACAAAATGGTGTTGTTTTGTCTAAATAAATTAAAAATACACTACCATTCAAAAGTTTGGGGTCAGTAAGATTTTTTTTTAAAAGAAATGTTTTTATTCAGCAAGCAAATATTTATAATGTTACAAAAGATTTATATCTAAATTAAATGCTGTTTTTTGAACGTTTGATTCATCAAAGATTCTGTTTTCAACATCGATAACAATAAGAAATGTTTCTTGAGCATTAAATCATCATATTAGAATGAATTCTGAAGGATCATGTGACACTGAAGACTGCAGTAATGATGCTGAAAATTCAGCTTTGCATCACAGGAATAAAGAATGTTTTAAAATATATTAGAACAGAAAACAGTTATTTTATATTGTAATAATATTTCACAATATTACTGTTTTTACTGCATTTTGATCAAATAAATGCGGCCTTGGTGAGCAGAAAAGACTTATTTCAAAAACATTAAAAAATCTTGACTACCCCTTTTGAACAGTAGTTAAATAACTCAAATGTATTCTATAAGTGAATTTAGGTATCACAACATTCTATTGTGCAGTATTAAAATACAAATATTCATTTTGAGATTTGCTAAAAACTTAGTGTTATTAAATTAGTGTTTGCATTAAATATTAACTAAGTGAGCATTAGATGGCAGCAAAGTTAATGTACAAGTAAAAAAAAAAAAGGAAAGCATGCAGTGTTAAACATCCAATCATCTGAAAAAAAGAGAAAACCTCTAATATCAGCCAATAACTAACACAATGAACTGAACATCCCCTGACACATTTATAAAAACACACCTCGTGTCTCCTCTACAGCCAGTTTGTCACAGATCTGTTTTTCATAGTTGGTCAGGTGATCAAGGGCTTCTTTGATAAGCCCAGCCTCTCTCAACAGCTGATTCTGATACAGCAAAAGCTCGCTGTACTCGTAATCCACTTTATCTGGAGACGTCTGAAATACAATCACGCACAAATCTCAGGTGTTAATACACTTTGTGGTATTCCCTACTAAGCTTCTCGCAAAAATAACCTTAGTGTAGATGACATAAAAAATACCTGTTGTGTTTTGCGGAACTCTTCCACTATCTTAGCCGCCATCTCATAATCTTCCAGAAGGTGGTACGCAATGGCATATCCGATCCAGGAGGCTCTTTGAGCTGGACGCAACTGCAGTAACTGGTACCTGGTCTCCTGTGAGAGAGAAATGAGAGAAGTGAGAATTCTTATAATGTGCAACATGCATACTTCTAATATAATATAAATATTACAAATTATAATGTCACCATAACAATTTTAATGAAAGGATGACTTTGGTAAAAATATAAAATCAACAGTATTTTAACTGGCTTTTTCCATGGAACATCGTAATTTCCTGACACATACTTGTACAAGCACTTCCATTCAAAATAACTTACCCTGTAACCTTCGAGGTCTCTCATTTGGATCTGCAGCAGTGAGAGATCTCTGAGGATCTGCAGATTGTCTTTGTCCCATTTAAGAGCATTCCTGTAGCATTTGATGGCCTCGTCATATTTCTTATCCGAGCGCTGAAGCAAACCGTACACGTGCCAACCTGAAGAAGAGTTAAGGACAGGAAACAGCACTGCGCCTAGGGCTGAATGATGGGGGGGGGGAGAATCGAATTCTGATAAATCAATTTTTCTGATCAAAATGATTGCGATTTAAAATTAAATTAAAAAACAAAAAAGCTCCAGGTTTGCTGTGCTTGTTTGTAGGGCTGCACAATTTAGCCTAAAATATTTTTGATCAATATGACTATACTAATAATAATTATTGTAATTACTATTATTTTAATTATTATTGCTAAATAAAAATGTTTAACAACAAGAAATATTACTATTGTAATATTTACATGTAAAAAAAAAAATTCAGTGCATATTTAATTAAAAAGCAGCCTTTGCAATTTGATAATCGGACTAGGCCATATTACGATACCGGTTTTATTTCAATTAATTGTACAGCTCAGCACCTATTCTTTAAAGTAATCTGCTCTGATGATGCGGGACAACCCGTCACTCACATAAGATCACAGCAATAACAAACCACAAGCATCCAATCAATTCCCAATGGGCAAAATCAAGTTGCATCCTACATTTTTTCTTGTTCGAGAAGCCGCTTCACTCATGGTATACGTCACAATTAGGGATGGGTATCGTTAAGGTTAACGGTATTACTACTCTTACTGAAAGAAATAACGGTATTACTTAAACTCTTAAAAAAAGCTGCCTTGAAGTTGGAAACAGCATCTCTTGCAAGTATTATTGTGCTTTAATAGCTCTTTTTATTATCAAACACGTCCCTCAATTTAGCAACAGTAGAGACTGCATTTTACAACAATCACCAATTGTGCTGATTCTGATGTTAAGTTTGGGTTTTAGGGAGAAATGACAGTGAAGGGAAGAAAGTTGCGCTAGATGGTATGTGGCTAGTTTTTAATAGTTTTACCTCAAATATCTTTTTTATAATCCTTGGAGGGCATAATCAAAATCGAAAATAAAATGAGACTAATATCACAGGCCTAAAATGTAACCAGACATTTGAATGTTTTAGTTCAGGGACTAATTAAGCAGGGACTTCCGTGTAGCTCCGTGTTTGGATTGTGAATAGCAAAAATGCATCACAGACAAATGGTTTAATATTACTGCATATAAAAACATCTGGAAAGATAGAATTTGCAAGATAACGTCTATAGAAATAATAAATAGTAGCCTGTGTGTATTTTCTTAATTTCTTTAGTACTGACAGCAGAACCGGTAACATCGGAGCTTATCAATTAAATTCATAATTTAGCCCTGGAGCCCGTTTAATACCGGGTTTCGGTACCCATCCCTAGTCACAATAGGGAAGAAAAGCCTATCGCAACTTCTGTTTCATGGTGACTTTAACTTGCATTGTGGGATAATTGGTGCCGTACAGTTGCCAGGCCTGAAATTAGGAGTCACAAAGTCCCTCATACTGGGCTTCATTCAATAGTAGTTATGTACAACAAGTTCATACATGCATAAAAATTACTAATAATTCTTTTGACAATGCTTTTCATGAATCTACTGACAATGGGAAAAGTGTTAAGGATACAGACATGACTCTTCAGATCGTTTCGTAAACCTCGTCGCACTAGATCATACGCCTCCTCCTTCCGGCCCAAACAGTTCAGAGTCAGTCCCTTCATTGCGAGGGTCTCTGAGGGATGGGGGGGGAGAGATGATCATGTGCTCAACCAATTAAATTAGTCAAAATGATGAGAAAATGAAGTAATTAATGTCCGAGAACGGTCTTACCTCCATGTTCGGCAAACTTCTGGTTGGAGAGGATCTGTTTGCAAAACTTGAGGCCATTTCTGTACTGCTTGTGTTCGTAGCATCTCTGCAAGACATAAAATGAGAAAAAACACACTAAAAACACTTTCACTTTGTATTAGGCAAAATGAAAGTACGGTAAAGGTGTGTGGTTAGAGTAGAGATCGACCGATATATCGGTTTCCCGATATTTTTCCCAAAATTTAAGCATTTTCCCATAATCGGGTATCGGTTTTGTAATATCGGATTCACCGATAAATGGCGCCATCTAGTGGACGTTTTAAAAATTGTGTGCAAGCCCGCCATTAAAGCACTGCGTCTGAGGGGAAATGAGTCAACAACGGTGTTCAAAGGTAAAATAACTTGCATCCCTTAATTAATAAACTTTATTTAACATAACAGCAAGTAATGCACAAATGAGATATGCACAAATATGTTATGTATGTTATGTAGTTTAAACTTGGCGCTAAAAATAGAGACGTAATTCGTCATGTCCCAATAAAGACGTAACTTTACATGAATTAAATAAAACAGCCATGAATGAGTGCATGTTGGAAATAAAAGCGCTGAATTTATCTCTCTCTGTTGTCTATGCTCGTCTCGTGAAGTCGCGTTCAGCCGTTCAGCTCACCGGGTTGATGCTCCAGCATGGTCACCGTGTAACTTTTAACAAGATCCACTCGTTTAAAACTCATTAAATTATATTAAGTTCTGCTATATAACATGTATATAATAAACATCTAAACAATTACAGCTCTGTGGAAATGAATTATTAGGCCTATCTCCGTGAGAGACGTTCTGTGTAAAAGCATAGATGATATTTCATAATCTAGACCGACAAAAACGTTAATAATTCTGATAACGTGCCAGATGAGATGGACTCGGTAACTGCGCTGATGTATTCGCTGTTTTGTTTATTTTTCTGACAATGTTTGCGCATTCCAGCGCGTTCCATTCTCTTCACTCTTTAGTCTATTAAACACACAAACCTTTTAAAACTGTAGTTTAAAACGAATGCTCATATTTATGCTTATTTATGGGGAGTTGATAGACTCACCTGTCATTTATTTATGCTCTCCATTTGAAAACATTAGACTTTGTAAATTTATTTTGCCTGTTGTTAATATGCTGTTGTTATAAATAAAAAAAAAATGCAACAGCAGTATGTTAAAAAGACACTTTAGTGACAGTGCACTGTATTTTTTTTTTTCAATTGCACTCTTTCAGACTCTACTTATTGATATAGAAGTGTGTTTTGTTTTGTATGCAAGAAGTGAAATTGCAAATATTACAGTGTTTAAAAAGTGTTAAATAAAACAGTTTGTTCAGTTCAGTGCTGTTGCTATAACTGTGAAAAACAGAAATAACAATAAATAAATATCGGTTCTCGGGCACATAACATGCAAATAATCGGTATCGGTTATAAAAAAAAATAAAAAAAATCAATATCGGTCGATCTCTAGGTTAGAGATGTACAGCTTCTGAACACCAGAAACCACAAACCAAAACCTCACCGAAAGTAGGTGTGAGACACATAACCAATGCAACTACAAAATCAGCACACTGAGTGTATGATATAAATGTGAATCACCTTGGCACTCTATAGAAGACGACACAAGAGAACACAAAGGTTAAAAGAATTCATGAACTCCTGCAAAGACGTGCGCTGGATAATCAAGATATCAATGGGAGAAAAAAATCTGAGAAGGCCACACCTTCTGTAACGTTTCCCTTAAAGATCTGCTCCTTACTTAAGTGACTCACGTACTTAAGTATAAAGTACTTCACAATGCAGGCTTCCTACACATTTCCATTTCAAAATTCCATACTTTTCCAGGCTCAAATTTCCAGACCCCCAAACAATTTTTCAGACCATATTTAATAAACATAAATGGTTCATACAACATTATTTTTGGTAAACAGTACAGTAAATTTTTCAGTAACATTTTTCCATTGTTTCTCTCAAAATGCTAACTTTCGCTTACCTGAAGAGAAAAAAAACCTAAAACGCTTTATAACCTGGATATATTCACCTCTGACACATCACTTTGATACTGAAGGTCTGATGTTGCATGATCAAACAGTAAAATCTACAGTTTGATTTAGATAATTGTTTGCTCTTTTTTCTGTTGCTGGTTTGAGTGGCGCATGCATTCAAAACCGAGTCGCTTATGGTTAAGAATTCATTCAGTCGTGTTCGACAATCAAACAATCGCTAAAATTTTACCATGAAAACACTCTTCTTGTAGGGCTGGGTATTGACAAATTTCAAGATTCGATTTGATTTCGATTCAGTTCCATTCGATATCTATTAACTGTATGTATGTATCAGGTACAGTACATGGCAAGTCTCAACTAATGCTGTAAACTATATAGGAAACTCCAACTGGTACATTACCATAATATTAAAGGTTAAAAATCAACTGATTTGTATAGGCTACTTACATTCAAATTAAACATAAGGATGTTTTTATGATAATGTTTTTTTGGCATAATTATGCTTCTACTAATTTTTTTTAAATATAAACATTTAAATAGTGTCTGTCATAAAACGGATTTATTCAAACATACATTAAACATTGAAGAACATGTTAAGTAAAAATACAATAAATATGCAATATAATGCATATACTGTATTTAGCAAAATGCTCCTCTCTAGAGTTCATTTTTCAAGCTAACACGTTTATGGTCACTGAATGGCTTTTCTGAGGTAATGTAACATTGTTTACATGCAAGCTGTTTTATTGAAGTCTATGATACATTTTTTTTTTAAAGAAATTCTTAATTTTATACTTTAGAAAACAGAAGAGAGGCAATAGTCTGGAAACACAAATATTTTTCCATACTTATCCAGACCTGGAAATTACCCAAATCAAATTCCATACTTTTCCAAATAATGTAGGAACAATGACAATGCTACTAAAACACCTGTGGCAGGCTCAGAATAATGGTGAGATGTTGATTACAAACAGATTCCAATCTACTTTGGTCACCACAACAGTTTTGTACCATAACAGTAATGTGAAGGAATGCCCTTCTAACACAAGCATGTTTAATGGACAGACCTCATCATTAGGCACTGCTATTTGCATTGTTATTATGACTAAAAGTAATGTGTGAGTTGAAAAAATGAAATCACAATAAAGACTTCTAGCAATTCAAGCTCCCTCCCTGTGCCAGAAGAGAAACAGATGTTAGAAAACACAAATAAACCAACGTCAGATGTCTCAATGTCTAACTTTGCATTCTGGAACAAGAAAAATCAGGATAATCAGTAAAAACAACTACTTGAGACTGTTTCACAACTGGTCATTAATACACACTACCAAGAACAATGACTGGGCAAGCAGCTGTTGAGTCACTATGACCTAAAAACAGCTTCAAAAAGCACAAAGAATTTCATAAGAACAAAAGTGCATCATTTGGATTGGATGTATGAAACGATTTCCAATTGCTCTCTATCAGAGTAGTCATTTGACTGGCTATGTCTCAAATCCTAACTAGAGTATTGTCTAACTAGACAGCTCAATAGGTTTTGAGACACAGCCAACCTGTCAAGCTAGTCTCCCAGAATACATTCTCTTTTAGTTTCTGTATGACCATATTAAAGACCTGTGAAATCACAATTAAGGTTTTATAGCTCTTAGCCAAAGAGTGTCAGCTTTGAGGCCATCTATATGCTAGTGTACTATTACAACTATTCACAAATAATAAATGCCAAATTTATAAAAGCTAATTATAACTAATTAAATTAAACTTAAAGGTAGGGTAGGCAATTTCGGAGTGGCTAGCAATAGCAAGCTAGCTTTGAAAGCATGAGATCCCACCCTCCCTTCAGAGCGCTCTCCAAAGCCACGCCTCCTTCAAAACACATGAACGCAACACACACAGCAGATTCTGCAAAGCGTCACAAGATGAGAGACGGCGTTAAATTACCTAATGTCTCAAAGCACATAACATTATAATAATGAACTTAAACAACTTACAGAGCTCCTACTTGTACCACCTGACTACTGCACATTCATTTCAGTGTTGATAGCATTGACAAAGAAACGCATAAATCCGTGTCTGAGGACGTGAACAGCTCCGGGTAGAACATGGTTTAGGAGAAACTGTAAAAGGCAGCTGCTGTTTGTTTACAGTGCCCGGTGACTAGTGTTGGGTATCGTTTGAATTTTAACGATTCCGATTCTGCTTATCGATTCCTAATTTAGATTCCAATAGGGTAAAAAAAAAAAAAAAAAAAACCTTAGATATCATTCACATTTATTATTAGGCTATTATTGCAAAACATTTCATTGTAGCTGAAAATCTGCCGTCAACGACATAACCGACTGTGTTTACGAGAGTATTTTGACATTTTTGTGTGTATTTGTCCATTCACGTGCTGTGCAAAAAGAGAACTCAGTTCATTATCGCGCACTATTCATTCACTATGAGAAGCCGTTCTGTGCGCACGTGTGTGTGTGTGCACCGTGTGTCTGCAGCACAGAAAACAGCGTAGAGCGCGTGCGTATTTTTTGCGCTCAAATGGTTAAAAAAAAAAAAAAAAATTTAATAATAAATTAAATAAAATTCACAATAAAATGCGCATATAGTAACCGATAAGTGGAATCGAAATGCGCGTTTCTTATCGAATCACCGATTCTGGGCAATTTGCCCAGAACTGGTTCTAAAATGGAACTGGTTCTCGATACCCATCCCTACCGGTGACTGTAGCTGCGTCCCAATTCGCATACTATCCGTCCTAAATAGTATTAAAATTTTAATTAGTGTGTCCCAAATCGTAGTATGTTGAAATGAGTATTCCAAAGATACCCGGATGGTGAACTTTTACCGGTTAGAATCTTAAGTGCAGATCCGTGCACATGCTAACGGCTAATATTGCCCACAACCCATTGGACGAGGATTCGAGTAGAACTACAAACACGGATAAAAAGAATTAAAAACTACAAACATGGCAGATGTGTGACGGTTAAGTAGAGAGGTTTAGATAAAGGGGTTTGAGTGATTAATAATCAGTATCTAAACCTGACAAAAAAAGATATTTATTCAATGTTATCCACATTATATTTCATCTGCAACCGCATTGTGAACTTTTGTAAAGATATGTTTGGTCATTAACTTTTAAATGCATCATTATGCAAATTGCAAACACATGAGGAGAGTTCTCCATGAAAGACCCATGACTGGCAGATCAACGTGCTACTACATTTCTCTCCGAAACGGTAGGAAATTAAGCTAAATTGAATGTGGAGAATTTTAACTGACAAGATGATTGACAGGGTAGTTTAAACGGTGACAGGATACACGTAACTAAGCGAAAGAGCTGTCCATTAAAGACGCAATTATGAAGTAGTAGTATGTCCCAAAGCTTGCCTACTCCTTTGCTACACACTCAAAAGTATGTACTTTTTCTTCACAAAAACAGTGCATACTTTCAGGGCACAGTATAAGTAGGCAAACTGGGACGCAGCATGTGTCTACAACGCATGACGTATGATGACTGCGCGAGCAGAGTGCGTGGAGGTATGGAAATACATACATTGACAGGCAGGTAGGACATTGTTTCGGTAGGACATCTGTACCGAATGCAATGACTGCAGGAAAATGTTTTGGTCTGGAGACTTCCACAGAAGATATATGTACATGTCTTAATATTTAGACCACTTCTATTATTGATTGCTATCAGGATGTGAAGAGAGTTTCAACCAGTATAACAAAAAGTGTTTATAAAACAAATTGCCTACCCTACCTTTAAGTATATTGCAGGCACTTAATATCAAAATATTGATTGACTCATCTTGCATTACACCAAATTGTGTTTAACCAACATCTATCAAGAATGATAATGTCCAACTTCCTAATATCATCACCACCAAACATAATTCATGAATTGAAGTTTTTTTGTTTTTGGTTAATGTTCATGCATGATTTGTCCAGTTTTGCATCTGACAGCAGTTTTTGAGGCGTGGCGTTCAGGTACTAATAAAAGTGTCAATGCACAATAATAAAAGTGCATTTAAAGTCATGTTTTTCCCCCAATAAAGCTTTCGTAACCAATCTGTACACACTAACGTAAATTGCAATATTACCTTCGTATGTTTCATGCACTGCTATTATTTTGCGGTTGATATTGCTTTAAATGAATTAACTTTCCTACTGTTAACTTGTACGGTGACTAATCGATTCAGCACCGTAACGTACATGATTGAAAGCACGAAACTCTCAAACACCACACGTTGTTATCGGTACAGCTTTATAAAGCGACTTTACATCACTGTTTAATGGTTATTTCGGCCACACAGCTATCAAATCACTGATCTTTGCGTTTAACGTGCTAAGGCAGTTAGCTGCTCTGTGTCAGGGAAGTTCGTCTGCTCTCAAAGTGCGTGAATGTGCATGAGCTAATAGTCATGTTACGAGTATTAAAGCAATGCCAATGCTCTCATTTAGTTTGCAAAAGACTCTTAGGAGGTTTCTCGTGAGGTCAGCAAAGAGAGATCCTGTCTAAAATAGAAAGGCGACTGACACACGCTTCCTTTCTATTATTAACAATCCAGCGTTCGTTTGCAGATATATTTCCCCCAACTTACCAATATTCTCTTAAAGAGAGCGTTCTCCTTCGGCGGCAGAGTTATCGAAGGCATGCTTCTTGCGTTTGAGTGTTAATCACCGTGACTTTGCTCTAATCATGAATCGGAATTCGCGATCCTCTGGCCGGATTGTCTGCTGTATCGTACAAGCCCCCCGAACTTCGCTGTCTGGGGCTCCTCGACTTCACGTGGTGACAGCAGGCCCCCCTTCAGAACCAAAATGGCGACGCTGCTTCTCCCCGGGTCAAACGGTGAACTGCGCATGCGCCGATTGTGCTGCATTTCCGAGGCGGGGATGATATATATATATATATATATATATATATATATATATATATATAATAAAATTAAGATGTATAGTTATATGAAATAAATACATAAAGTGTAATCACAGTTCGCCTTAGTGACATTATTATAATTATATTTACAATTAAAGGGATAGTTCACCCAAAAATGAAAATTTTTTCAAACTGTTTTTCCAAACCTGTGTGAGTTTCTTTCTTCTGTTGAACACAAAAGAAGACATTTTACAGAATGTTGGTAAGCAGACAGTTAATGTAGCCATTGACTTTCATAGTATTGTTTTTCCTACTATGGAAGTCAGTGGGTGCCGTCAACTGTTTGATTACCAACATTCTTTAAAATATCTTCTTTTGTGTACAACAGAAGAAAGAAACTCATATGGGTTTTGAACAACATGAGGGTGAGTAAATTATGACAAAAGTTTCATTTTTGGGTAAACTATCCCTTTAAATGCACGACCAAGTACAAATATTGATGACTGTTATGCAGTATGCATTGTAGTCACGAGATGGCAATATTACCTTGGTAGTATGCTATTGACGCCATACATCAGCAAATTATATATTTTGTAAGAGCTTGTGGAAGTGGTGTTTCTGAGGCAATATCTTAGGCTATATGTTCATATTTTGTGTTAAAGATCTATTTTCTTAAACACAATTGTACTAATAAACATATTATAATAGGTGAAACAGCTACTCATAAAAGCTTATTGTGGACGAATGTATTTAGAAATATGAACTGGGCTATGTCTGGAGTCGTTGTGAAAAATACTGTTTAAATAATAAAGTAAAAGAGGTTACCTTTAAATTATTAACATGGTTTATTTACATGGTTTATTTCCAGCTAAAAGTATGTAATGGAACAATTTATTAGAAGGAAAACAGATATTATATTCAATATAAATAATTTTGATATATGCATGTATTATTCAAATGTCACCATTATTGTACAACGTTTTATTGTTTGGGTAAAATTTCACGTACACAAAAAGAAATGGTCAGGGTCCAAGCCAAATGTCATTAACAGAGAGGACTTTTTTCAAGTATATAGACTTTTTAATGCATATGCATACTGCATAACAGTCATCATTGACTGGTTGTTATGTCCATTCTGGCATATTTGTGTATACATTTGTATATTTTTTGTATACTGTTGTATACTTTGTTCTAAGCACAAATACGTTCGTTCGTGATCGATTACTCTAAGTGCCACTAAGTCAGCTAGTCCAAGAGGCAGGAAAGACAATCGAGCAAAGATCAAATTTTGACTGGTAGAGAACTGGTAGAGAAACGCTATCAAAATGCTTCTCGGCCGGTTATTGTTGCGGACTTCAGCTGTCAATAAGAGTGAGTACGGTAATACAAATTGTATTTGGCGCACGTTATAGTCCCAGTACATTTCCTTGGTAAATTTGTTTACTCGCCTTATCTTAGCAAATCAGTATAGCCTGACCTTTCTTAGCTTAGCAAGACTAGCAACACAGCAGCCAATGCATTAGTTACAACACGCGTATGGTATTTATATATATATTACATATATTTATTTTAACATTTTAGAAATATATATATATATATATATATATATATATATATATATATATATATATATATATATATATACACAGCTCTGGAAAAAATTAAGAGACCACTTAACATTGATTTCTCTCTATGTATATATATATACATATACATATATATATATATATATATATATATACATACATACACACACACACACAAATATATAATATGCTTTAATGATATGGCCATTTTCAGGTGTTGGTGAATTACAAGCAAAGATAATGAAAAAATGTATTATTATTTTTTATCAATAATCCTCTTAGCTGTTATATTACATTTAATACACGTTACATTTTAAGAAAATGGAAATATGACTATCTATCAACTTACATATAACATGTACCAATAGCTGTCTTAAAAAAATCAGACATTGTGTTAAATAAAAATTGTTTTGATGATTGCTTTTCTCTCTTTTTCAGTGGTTAGTACAAATGCTTATACAGCATCCAAACCTGATCCCTCCAAGCCAAACATGCTGAGAGTAGGACTGGCATTTGGAAGTACAGCTGTCTTGTGGGCACTGGTAACTCCATTTAAGCGATCTCTCATACATGCACACAAACTCACACCTGTTTCCTAAACACCCTCTCTGTTTCCCACCAGCTGTTCAAACAACACAGCACTGATGTGCATGAGTACAAAACAAGGAATGGGTTAGAGTAATTCACAAGGCCATGTAAGTAAAACCATTACCATTTTCTTATTCAGTGTTAGTTGTTAAAGCAAAGTGACCAACTCCAGTTGCTGAAGCAGTTATTAAAAAAATGTATGTCTGTAATTGAAGTTATTAAAAATAATGAACTATATAACAGATACCTTTTAATTGATCTGTATTTACATAAGATTATGCCATGCTAATGAAGTCCTAATAGTAGGTTTTTTTCCCCCTTTTTAGGACATTTATTGCTCTGTGCTTCATGGATCTTCTGTTTTCCCTGTTTCAATGTTCCTCTGCTATTTAAAGGTGTACAATAATGTTAAAGTTGTGTATGTATAACTTGCCTTTAGTCACTTTCTCCTGGCTCCAGCGAACATGAGTTGTAGAGATATAAGTATTATATTAAATATATATGGCTTGCCTTGTCTGTTCCCTTCAATTCAGTGTAGTGATGTGGTTTATAAGCAAAACAATTACAGAATCATTCTTTGTACATTGTACCATTGTCAGCTGTTTACACAGGATGGGACTTTTGAAGACAATTCAGTTCAGTGTCATCAAACCAGTGACATCCCAAAATTCAATTTTCAAGATTGTATGGAGTCAATTAGATTAATGTGGTCAGGAGAAGCCAGATGACATGGATCACACAAAACAGGACACAAAACAGCAAGTATGTTAGGTGTAATGGTAAATCTTTTTGCCAAGATCTCATTAGAGTATGCTAATTAATTGGCCAAAGAGCTTTGGACAGTGTCTTGTTTTATTACTCACTGCAGCTTTTCAACACACAGCTAAGCACACTGTGTACTTAGACATACTATTAAACAGAATAGTATAATAAACATTCTAAAGAAGCAGGGTTTTTCAAATTTTATGATGCCAAGGACCCCCAAATATGGTGAACCTTTTATGAGGGACCCCCTTCCTATATATTTTTATGTATTAAAAAAACATTTAAACTGTTAGCTAAATAGTAAGTGTGACATAAATGCAACACATTGTTTCCAAACTTAGATTGGCTATACTTAATGTTGGATGTATAAACCTGAAGAAGAACATTTTCAATTAAAAATTATTTGTATAAGCAACTTTCACAATAAATGTATGTAAGCAGCTTACATACTGTGTTAAGAAAACTGCCTTACAACTCCAGTGAGCAAGATAAAGGGGACTATAGTGAGAAAAACACGAAAGATACAAAGTAAACATACAATTCTGGAAAGTATGTACACGGCAAGAAAGGAGAGAAACAGAATGTTCAGTAGACTATCTATTTTTGCTTTGTCTTTTTATTCTCTGAAATTTTCTGGGGACCCCTTAAAACCTTCTGGAGGACCCCTGGGGGTCCCTGGACCCCAGTTTGGAAACCCCTCCGCTAAACAACGGTTTTAAGGTTGTCACAAAAACCATTCTGCAACATTCTGGAAAGTGCGAACATTAGTTTTAGATTGTGAAGTTTTGAAACCTAGAAAACAACCATTAAACAATGTACTGGTTCTTAGGTTGTCACAAATCTCCCTGTGAACGTTCTTGGAACGTAAGAATTGGGATGGGGAAAAAAACATAGCCTAACATCAGGGGAAATGTCCTGTGTTTGCTGGTACCATTGTAAATCTTAGTAAACGGGTGTCAGTGTGTGGAATTCCAGTGACTGTCACTCACATAAATTACGCCCATACGCACGTGGCTGAAAAGCATTTGAGTAAATACATATGTTTCTTTGAGACCAGCGTGCCAGCTGAGTGAGTGAATACCAGCAAAGGGGGGGTTAGATGAGTGCTTTCTCCTCCCCTCATGTTCACTCCTCCCCCTCCAAGTATCTCCGCACTTTCACACAGTCATTCATTGCTCCTCCATTGGAATCGCACGCTGCTTTCCTCCCGTGCCTGTTTGGACGATGTTTGCGTGCAGAGCATCCTGGCAGAGGTGTGGGCCTCTGGCGCGACAGTCCCTCAACCGCGCACACCTCTATCGAGATGGTGAGGACCATACTATCTGTCTCATTAAGTTTTATGTATACCTATAAATCACATAATTTGCAGTGTATTTGTTGTGTTTGTGTATTTGGAGGCTTTTTCACGCATCTCAACTTTTGCTTACAATGAAAATTTACTTGAGCTGACCTTCTAACATAATGTACAATTTTCTGGACCAATGACATTTAGGGTTAAGGGGACATGAAGGTTAATCGGAGCCTATCGGTGCTTCACTTTTTTTTTTTTTTTTAAATGGCTTTCGAGATAACTGTCATGTTTTATTGCCAGTCGCCTACTACATTAACACACATGTTCGCCGTATCATTTGCAGGGAACACAATGTACACATCTAAAACCGCAGCCTGGCACCAAGCACACAAGAATGTAGCCATCTTGGGCACTGCAAATCTGCACGAATATTCATTTTGCACAGATTTATTATTGAAAATACAATTATTTTCCCTGCATTTTGAACATTGTGAAAAGTTAGGTTAGTCGTGGACTCTAAAGTGATTCTATTAATGTTCTGTCAAATTCATGCCGTCGTCACTTAATGTATTATGAAACACGAACTTGCGTAATAGGGAATCAGTTGAAATTTGATGTTTGACAGCATGGTTTAAGTATTCATACTGCGCTTGATTTGTGACCTTCAGTGTGCTAAGGCTGCTAGAGTATGTTTCCACGTACAGCTCACGTGGTTGTGTACGTGGGCAATCTATAGACTCATGCACGCCGATCTATGGAACTCAATGGCTGTAGCCCAGCTACGGCAAGCCGTTTTAACAATTAATTCTAAAAACGTAGTAATTTTTTTTCATGCTACTAGTATCAGTTACATTTGATACTAGCATTCCCTAGCAAAAACGTTTGCGTGCCCCCGAGAAACTTTGCGTTGCGCTCGCAAAGAACTCAATGTTTGCAAAGAACTCAAAATGTTTGTAGCGAACGCAAAACATTTGCAGGGGAACGCAAAAACATTGACTTATTATTTTCCCACCCGGGGGGGTGATTGGGGGGGGGGGGGTGATTGGCACAAATATCGATTTCGATCTTGATTCAGTATCAATTGTAATATGTCATATGTATAGCCCATAGACTGTAAAAAAAATATGGACGTAGTGTCCGTGACGTCACCCATAGGATTCTGAAGAGCAGTTTTGAAGCGTAAAGTAGGGTCGAGCTGGCAGTTGCCATCTTGGCAGCGCGTCACACCCGGGTAACTGAAAATGGGCAAACAGGCGGGACGTGGGTGGAGCTGAGGTGACGTGGGTGGAGCTGAGGTGACGTAACGACTAACAGACAGCAGACAAACGACAATCCACCTGTCACTCAAAGTGGCCACGCCCTTAATTATGCAGAACTTTAAGGCTTTATATAATGTAAACGAATGAGTTATAAAAAAAAATTCACCCCCCTCACAGTTGTCATGAAGGGCAAAATTAGCTATATAGACCAAAACCACAATTTGTACCAGGCTGTAAACGTTTTTTTCTGCTGTAAAGTAAATGAGATTCTGCTCCCTTTTGGAGCCTGTCTCTAGCGGCCAGTCGATGAATTGCAGTTTAAGTCACTTCCTTATTGGCTTCAAGAGAAACTGGGGGAGTTTGCCGCTTGGTATAGCCTAATGTACATATATAAGGAAAAATAAGTTTGCCTTTTTAGCACTATTTTAAACTTTCCTTGGGTTAAATTATATTTGCTCGCATTCATTAATATTCACTTGTGTGTGCTTATATGAGCATTAAAAATATTAGGATGTAAGTTATTAACGTTTTAAAATGTCACATTTAAAGAAATCTAGTGTTTGATCATGTCTAAATATTTATTCAAATGCAAAACCTAAAAATAAGTAAGCAGTTATGATCTGCAATACTTTTTTGAGCAACTAGACTAGATAGGCCTACATGTGTATTTATTAAAGAGCCATACAGGCACCTAGTGGTAATGGCATTACAAATGAAAATTATTATTTTTCCAGCCACAAAATCACTCTATTTTGCCTCTTTGCATTGGAATTCTCTATTTTAACCTTAATTACTACACTAATTGTAATATAAATAATACAAATATTAGAAGAAAAATATTTTAAGTGGTCATTAATGGACCATAATTATTGCACAAATAGTATTTAGTACCAAAAGATCTCCTCAACATATTCAATAAATATTATTGAACTAAAATATAGAACATTTATTTAATTGAAAAATAGTTAAGGTGTATGGTCACATTTGACCACCAATGAGTATGAGTGTGACCAATTAGTAAGGAATACCTGAGGGCTAAATACAAGAAAAACATTAACATTAATGTTAACAATGTTGCATCTCCATCACTCTCCATAATAAAATGATACTGTAAATGTGGTTGACGTAATAATCAATGCACACTATGCTGTACTGTTTACCAAAAATTGCTGCAAATACCTGTATAGTGAAGCTGTTGTCTATTCAAATGTATTGACAGCGCTGGTTTGTTTAGAACTATTGAGAGCTCCATGAACCACGTGACCGCGCGCGCCGCTGGAGATGAATGCATGTCGCAACCTGTCGCAACTCTGTTTTTCAACGGCTCTGGCTTTAACTGTTATACCACATTAAGTGCGCCAAAACGGTATTTATTGTTTGAATTTCGTATTAAAACTTAAATTTAAAAGCTTAGGCTTTGTTTCATATCAAAAGCAGGTTTGGCAATTTGGCGTGAGATTTACTTGGGCAGAGTGAAAGCGTGTGTCTCACGCCAAATGCGTGAGAGTTGGCAACCCTGCTTTAGGGGCTCTATAAATTTGAGTTTCAAATCTTTTTCAGTGTACATTCTAGTACCTATTACTTTTTCATTAGATACTTCTACTTATTTCAGTAGTGACTGACCTAGTAACTTTTTATTTTAGTAACACGTTTCAAATTTTTGCCACTGACTTCTATGGACATCTGTCATTCAGATATCAACTATGTATTCCAATTGTGACTACTAATATGTATTTATTAGGTATTACTTCATCAAGCGGAATTTTAGTGTGCTAGCTCTAGTATACGGTTCAGTTAGTGTTTTGCCCGCTCATGATTATCTCAGGGTTCATGGTTTTTCGACTTTTTGTCACCCAAACCCCTGTGTTAGTTTTCTAAACATTTGTGTTTTTTTTATTTTATTGAAGTAAGCACTGGCATTTCAATCTCACAGACCCCCTACATTTCCTTTACGTACCCCAGGAGGGCTCATAGACCCCTGTTGGGAAACCCTGGTTTTTAAATAAACATGCAGACATTCTTGAAGCAAGCCATTTTCTGCCCTTGCTGTTGCTCGACTGTGTGTATGTGAACATCTAGGTTAGGATGTTTGCAATTAAGTTAATGCATGAAAATCTGTTAAAATAAGCAACATAAGCATAGATTGAATCAGACTGCCTGTCCTACAAACTAAATATCTCCTCAAATAGCCATGAGCGGATGGATGTTAGGCCTACACTTGTCAGACACCACTTGCTTAAAGCCTTTCATTTTAATTCTTGTTCGCTTCATTCCAAAATCAAGCTGTGATAAATCTTTTTGGAGGGTGATTTAAAGGATAGATGTTTTAAAAAAAACAGGTCATGCTTTCAACGGACATAAATGAGGATTATGTTGTAAATGGTGAACTATCCTTTTATAGTAGGCCTATTGTTGGACACTTTAACTTGCAGAATAAAATAATTGTGACTTTCTGCAGCAAACAGGGCATTTCTAGTAGCATCAGTAACTTAAAGCCTTTGTTGTTGTTTTTTTAATTTGATGCTGCATCCACACCACTAGGTGTCAATAGAAGACTGAGATGACTGCCATATTGTGAAAATTCTTTATTGTGTGAAATACATGTTTGTTTAATTTCAGCAGTTGTCTTATTTGCCTTTATTAAATTCTTTTATGTAAATATAGGTATTATATCGGCCATTGCCAACCTAGATATTGTCATCAGAATCTGACATTGAAAAACTCATGTTGGTTCCCACCCAGCAGTCTAACTAAGCATGTCTCACTTTCTTTTTGCTTCACCCTTTGACTCCTAGGAAAGATTAACAGATTAGTTGTGTCTAGAACCTATTTACTCTAGCTGGGCACAAATGACTGGATTATTGAGAATATTGAAGATACTCCTGGAAAAAAAAAAGTCTCCTCTACCCTGTCAGAATGATCTTTGTGTTCCAATCACTGATGGTTTTCTAAATCTAAGTTGCTCCCTGACCGCAAACATTTTTTTAGGACTAGGATCTTTCTGCACTAAGATAGTCATTCAATTATAGTATATAAAATAAATTATTTGGTTATTAAACAATTATCTAGTTAAGAAAATAGATAAAACCATGCATAATTCTCTTTATACATTGGAATCATTGACCAATACATATGTTATATAAACATAACTGTTACAGTTTAACCTGTATATAGAGAGTTACTAAATGTGAAGTTTCCTGAATTTTCTATTTTATTTTGAGACTAATTAATACTAAACCATAGAGTGTGAAATGCTATTCACTTATGATTATCTGCATAATAATTCATGGAAATGCAAAAACACAATATTTAAATATCTAGATGAATGCTGACAGGCATATTTTACCTAAAACCATTGCCAGGAATCCATTCAGGCAGTGACCTACTGGGCAGGAAGCCGCTCAGGACCTCCATGTTACTGCCATGGAGGTCAATCTCTGTGCCAGGCACTTTAAGTAAAACATTAATTGATGAATACAAAGAATATTTAATTCTATTAAATTATTAAATCTCTATTATAGAGAGAGAGAGAGTATATCTTACATCATCTCATTTCAAAGGCTGCAACCTCCGGAGGTCGAGCTTGCTGGCCGTATACGTCATTGAGGCTGCCTCATTTCAGTAAAGTAACCATTACATTTCAAGATCTTTAAAACAATTGACTCTTCACAAGAAATAAGTCCATTTTAAAATGATTACTTTTCTGAAATGAGATTGGTGACGTATGCGACAGACAAATGTGACCTCCAGAAGAAGCAGCCGTCAAAATGAGACCGTAATCTTTGCCTCAACTAATATGTTGATCCAAAACCGTTCCCTTACTCTTCTGTTCTCTATGCAGTAGTTCCACGGAGGCTCATGTCATCAGTTCCTGGTGGCTCTGGAGAGAATATCCTTTATGCTGTTCTCTGCGGTGGAGCCTTTGCCGGTGCCTTTGCATATGTAAGTCCGGTTAAAACTTTATCCATTGATATCAGATTAATGTCAGATCATAAACTTGTTGAATTAATATATTTTTGAATTCTATGATAGACTTACAGAACAGTTGCAACAGACAAGGCACGTTTTGCTGACCGTGTTTCTGAAATTGATGCTCGTCCCAAGTCTGAGTGGAAACCCAAACCATGGCCGGCTAAGAGTAAGTCTATGGTCTTGTTTTTACCATGTCAATTCTGCTTTCAGCATTGTAACTTCAGCCAATGTCACTTTTAGGATTCAGATGAGTAGTTTTAAATCTAGGATGCATGAGTGGAAATCATGATTTACCTGGTTACAGAAAGTTGAATACTTTGTTGTGTACCCTTCTAAGTTTATAGTGAAATGTGAAGGTGAAACAGACAGGCATAAGGTAACATACAGGTAGTCTTTGGCATCTTGTTGCAGATATTAAATGAAGATTCATATGTCACTGATAGTATGCGTAAAAGTTTCATTCTCAGTGGTATCAAGACTGCTGATCTTAATTGTCAACTTTAAATGACTGTATTCAAAAATGGGAGATCTACTGCAGTTGCCAATAAATAAATAATCCATTGTGGCCCTTCCAACACCTCATAATTACAACCACAGCAAAAGACACAATGCCCTCTTAGTACACTGTCACAGTCTTGCCAAATCCACTTCCACCACATTGAATAATTGTATCATATCCAAGCTTCTCTAACACTCCTGCATTAGAGCCAAAGCACTATCTGTCTTATCTAAATGACCGCAGCATTAAAACGCTCTCTCTCTCATTCAGGTATTATAAATGAGAGGACATAATGTGTTATGTGGTCTAATATGAGTGACTGTTGACACAAAGCTTTATACAGCAGCTTCAGGGTTCATTGACAGATTTCAGATTATATTGTAACATTTAATGTTTTTGTTGTTCTTTTTAGGTGGGGAGAATGGTGATGGTGAGTTTATATGTGATCTCTTTTTTTTGTCATAATCTCTCCAAGATGTACTATAATAAATAACTGATATCTATGTTGAAATGTGACACATCTGTTTGTCTTAAAACTAGTGGGATCCTTTTAGTGTGTTTTGCTAAAACTAACTTGTTTTAACTCACATGGTCTGAATTGCTGCATAACAAGTATGTTTGAGTTATTTCTGAGTAATCTGGAAATGTGTTATAGCCTTGGTTTCTGAGGGTTAGAGGGTAATGAAATGATGTCGCCCCTCCTACCCCCCTCGTCCCCTCCAATTAAATTGATCCTGATATCTAATTGGCTGATAGATGCAAAACACTGGACAAAGATATTCTCTGCACATAGATTATGCCCTGTTCTGATTAATATTTGCTCTATGCCAAGTAGGATCGACAAAAGTTTTACAAATATCCTATAATGACACTACAGTGCCCATTATATTACATATTGGTAGATTATTTAATGGCTAAACTGCTAAAAAAAAATGCTTGTTCATAAAGAGCCTAGAAAAAATGAGCTAAAAAAGGCTGAGGAAGCCTTATTTATTGGTTTTGATGAATTGCTGCATATTTTATTCTTGGTGTTGTTAAGATTGGATTAACTGGTTGTCCTCATGTCCTACCCTTCTAACCCACCTGATCCCCTGATCCTATTTGTCAGAAAGCCTGTTAATCAGAACTGGGTGCCATTCTCTTTGACACTGTCACTCTCCTCTTGAATAAACCGTGTATATGATCCGTCTGCACCCCTGTGCACTCCCATTCTCTCTCACGACCCTCTTTCCCTACTTATTTACCTGTGATCCTCTATTAATCACTGCAGTCCAGTCCAGAAAGACTTGCCACCCAATATCATTAGCACGAAGCACAGTTTATCCTGTGGTCAAAACAACAATGAAATCATGATATTGAACAACGAACTCAAAACTCAAACTAATCTCTTTCCTTACTTTCCTAACTGTCTCTTTGTTCTGACTCTTTCCAGAGTAAACTAATTTGGACAGTCGGGGCTGGGCACCTATAGTCTTCAGTCAGGACTTTTTGGATGATTCTCTCCTGAGTTAATGTCATTATGAGTCCTGCTTTTTCATTGAACTGATATTTTTCATTCTTCATTCCATTGACTTTGAAGACCTTATTTAAAATGTTTGTGGTGTAATACAGTAGAAATTGGTGAAAGACATGTAAAAGCAAACTTCCCTCTGTGGGTTAGCTTATTAAACACGCACAACAAAGCCCTTTGGTTGTCATTCTGTGTTGCTGGAATTCACAGAGTTGCTGGTACTGCTAACTTTGAAGAGATGGTAAGGCTCAACCATCTTTGTATGCCTTCTCCTCACTTGTCCTCCTAGCCCCTTTCTTCCTATTGTTTCTGTTCAATTTCTTTTTACACCCTCCCTCCTCATTCTTGGGTTTTGCATGCTGCCTTCAGTGATTTATGTTGTGAGTGATTTTGACTGGATTTATATTCCTTGTATACCCTTATGATGAGGTATTTCCAGGTTGGTAAGATGGATGCTGTGTGAGTGAGAGATTTTGAAAGGCATGGTGACAATGTAAATATTGTATATAACATTTGATCCTGCTATGTTCCTAGGAAATTAATTCAGTTCAGTTAATACTACCATGACATATTTTACTTACAAATTAAATAATTACTTTTTTTATAATTAATTATATAATGAAATGATTATTTAAATAATACATTACATTTTTCTCACGTTACTAAAAACTATATACTAATATTAAAAATAAAAATTTCCTTAGGTAATTAGTGCAATTCTCAACACAGATTTTACATTTATAAATAGTCATCATAGATATTGCAGATTATAGGACCACCTCACAAAAACTGTCACTAAATATCCAGGTATTAATGTCTAGGTATTGCTATTTTGCAAGCTCCATTACTTCTCTATATTCATAAATGAAAAATCTGTATTGGGAATTGCGCTAATTGCAACTAATTAATTTTTAGTAATGTAAGAAAAATATTTTATATTAATATAATATTTAATATTTAAATAATTATTTTATTATATAAATAATAAATTATGAAAAAAATGTAATTATCTAATTTGTAAGAACATATCATTGCAGTATTAATTGAACTGAATTTAATTTATCCGTATATAATATATTAAGAAAAAATCAGGATGTGTCTGGACAGGATGATTTGAATTACTCTACCATAATATTTATTTTTTTGACATTTCATAAAAAAATAAATGTCACAATGCAAAACAATATTAATAGTCCTAAAATAGGTTTAATTTTCTTTAGACAAAATATAATTTCATATCCTTTTATTTTATTTTAGGGATAAATATGACCTGGTCGTTTCTACGTGAGATTCAAAATTAACTATGAGTGTGCTAAAAGAAATTGAAACATAGCTTAATGCATAATTTTTCCTCCTCCTCTGTTGTCTGTTTAGAAGAAGCTGGTGCAGAGGAAGGAGAGGTGGCTGAAACCGTAGAGAGCACAGCCGAGGAGGATGTAGCTGCTAAACCACCTGAAGTCTTGCAGGCCACCAGAGAGGAGACAGGAACTCTTGAGACTGTTGTGGAAAAGGTTGCCGAGAGAGTCGCAGAGACTGCAGAGGTGGTTGCCGAGGTGGCAGGGATTGTTGCTGAGACGGCAGAGGAGGTGGCAGCGGTGGCAGAGGAAGTGCAGAAGGTTGCAGAGGAAGTAGAGGCGGCAGCAGAGGCTGTTGTAACTCCGGTCATCCAAGCTGAAGAGCCAGTGTCAGAGAGCAACGGTATGCCCTCAGCCTCTCAAGAGGAGGTAGTAGCAGAGGCTACTGATACAGAGGCCTGAATAGCTCATGGGTACTCAAACACTCACGTACACGCACAAGATACAGAAGATTCAAATGGTCATTCTCACTTAATCCGAACATGTCATCCTCAAATCTTAAGAACAAAACATGAATACTTAAACATTTAGAGACTTGCTAGATTTTATTGCAGATCTCTGTCTATCCTCATTTTCCCTCCCTTCCTATTAGATTCTTTAGTCATTAACTGAAGTTGTAAGGAGCTCAGAGACACAATAACTGAATGATAGTGATTGACTGTATAGTCCTCATTGTACTGTTTCCATTGGTGAGTTATAGATTAGGATTTGATCCTTGCGGTGCAATAATATAATCCCACTAAATAGCACACATTTTATTGTGTATATTTTCATTATATTCCTGGAGTTTACTGGAATATTTAAATAATTTAAATGAACTTATTTTCAAGTAATGCTAACTGTAGAAACCACTGTGAGAATCCAAAGTTGCTGCTTTTTGTTACATGTGACCAAAAGTTCCAGTGGACACACTTCAGACTATCTACTCCTGTTCTTGTTTCTCAGAAACACTCAGTTTCACTCTCTATCTTCTCAACTTCACAAATCTGAGCCAGCCTCCTGTAATTTTTAACTTCTATCCTGCCTTACCTCATCTTTGAGGCACAACTGCACACAAAAACATCGAAAAGCTTCAGATGTACTGCTGTATGTTATTTGTTCTGTAATAACAGTAACGGTGCAGTTACTGATTTTTGGATTTGTCCAAACATGTGCTTCTCTGCCAGATATCACTTAGTTGGTACACGCCAGCTGATATTGGGAAGTCTGTGAGTCTTTTGCTCCTTAGCAACTAGGCCAGATGTGTTTCTGTATTCGTTTTCCCTTTATATTCCTCTGTATGACTGATCTGACAAGGAACTCAGTAACTTACCAAGGAGCTCAAGTATGTATGTGATTTAAATGAAATTGCTCGTTTACTTGGAAAAATGCAATCGTGTAATAAAAAATGAATAAGGGATTCAAAGCCATTTAATAAAATTATGAATAAATATCAAAAAGATATTCTGTGTTTAATTTTTTTTTTTCTGAAAACTCCATTTACAAACTGAAATATTACATCTTAAACACTGGCAAGTTCATCCTCTTTTTTTTTTTAAAAAAGTAATGTTTTAAAAGGCTGAATTTATTGTAAAGATCATTGGTGTCCTGATCCTGTACATTATAGTCACACAATATCATCCCTACATTAAAAAAAATCCATCACGAAGTGTAAGAAGTTTTATCTCAATTTTTGTGGTGATCAAATTGGTGTGTCCTTTATCTAGGTGATATTTGGCAGTAAAGCCTCTTCATGTACTGCATGTTCTGAATAATGGGAAACTCTTAAATGAAGTTGTATGGTGTTAACACACATTATGATACTTGTTGAATGTCCCTTACATTCTGTGAAATAATATACACACCATAGATCATATATGAATGTACTTAAACTTTATTTAAACTATTTAGGCTCTCTCCTTGCTGTTAGATCCATCTCTACTGTAGTGAGGATGAACCTCTGCACTCTACCTTTAGTTGTCTCATTTCCATCTTTCCCATTGTGTCTGCGTCTACATTGCAACTACAGTCACACACTGTAATATGATTATTTATTAAAAAAAAAAATATATTTAAACTAAAACTTATTTGAAATGTACAAAACCTCTAAATAAGTAATTTGTCACCTCAAACATCTAATGTCTGTTTTTTGTGTGATTATTGGATGGCTTGATTGTGTCTTACAGTGGCCCCGTCAGAGTCGGTCAGCCCAGTAGATGCAGAAACAGTCAAGCTGGCTGCTGCTTCTGTGATCGATGTTGTTCCTGTAGAGTCTGTAGCTGTGGAAGAAGTGCCAGTTGAAGCTGTACCAGAGAAGCCCACTGAGGTGCCTACAGATAATTTGAAAATTCAACCAATAACAGAGCTGGCACCTGTTGCTCCAGTGATGGAAGAGGAACCAGTGTCACTAGTAGCAGAAGAGGCACCAGATGCTGCTGTAGCAGAGGAAATGTCTGTTGCTCCAGTGGTAGAAGCACTAGCTTTCCCAGTTGTAGAGGAGTCACCTGTTGCTGCAGTGGTAGAAGAGGCTCCAGCAGCAGAGGAGACACCATTTGATTCACCAGTAGCAGAAGTATTTGTTGCTCCTATGGTAGAAGTACCAGTGGAGACACCAGTTGATTCACCAGTAGCAGAAGTATTTGTTGCTTCATTGATAGAAGAAGCACCAGTTTCCCCAGTTGTAGAGGAGCCACCTGTTGCTGCAATTGTAGAAGAGGCCCCAGTACCAGTGGAGACACCAGCTGATTCACCAGTATCCTCAGAAGAGGCATCTGATGTCCCTGAGATAGAAGAGGTAGTGCTAGTTGACCTTGTGACAGAAGAGGCGCCAGTTGCCCCTGTAGTTGAACCGGTACCAGTTTTCCCAGAAACAGAGGAGGCCCTGGTGATTGAAGACATGCATGTAGCACCTGTTCCAGAAGAGGCGCCAGTTTACTTGGTAACTGAAGAAGCACCTGTTGTAGCAACTGAAGAACCTGAGGAAACACCTGCAGCCACAGTAGCAGAAGAGGTTGTTCCACTTGTTCCAGTAGTTGGTGACGTCCTAGAAGCACAAGAAGGTGAGGAGGTGAAGGCAGAAGCATGTTCAGAGGTGACTGCAGAAAGTGCAGTGGAGATTTCAGTAAGTGTGGTTGTTGAGGAAGAAGCAGCAAGTCCGGATTTGGATGTTACAGAAAGAGTGGTTGAACCAGATGTTGTGAGCACAGTGGTGGCAGAGGACGTTTCACCAGCTGAAAGTGGACCTTCAAGTGCACCTGATGCTTTGGAAGAGCCCAAGCGAGACTTCATAGTGGTTGTCTTGGAGGGAGGTCCCAAAACAGAAAAGAAGCCCATGGTGCTTGGTGTGTCCCCCATGACTGGCAGAATCATCCCAGCCCCTGATGATGGTGAAGAGCCATCGGGTCAGGTAACAGGTAATCTGGTTTAACAATACAGTGCTTAGTTAACTAAATTATGATGATGGCAAAATGTAGTTTAACAAAAACTTTACTTGAAACTAGCTGAATAGTGATTCAAAAGAGAAAGTGAATACAAATATTTTTCATATACTATTTTAAGACATCCAAGACGTGTATTCTAATGTATGTGCTTGATACACCTTGTAACCTATTTATGATCTAAATGTTTTTTGTTTTTTTTTATATCATTCATAGGGCAAGCGCCATTTGCTTAAAATGAAGATGTATTAGCTGCAACTAAAAAAAGGTAATGTCATTGTGGAAATCTTTTTTTTAATACTTTGTGTGTGTTCAAATGTTTAGGGTCAGTAAGATTGTTTTATAAGATATTCAATTTATTCAGCAAGAATCCATTATAAGTGATCAAAAGTGACAGTTAAGACTTTTACATTGTTACAAGAAAATTTTCAATTCAGATAAATGTTATAATTTTGAACTTTCTATTCAACAAAAAATCCTAAATAAAATGAATCACGGTATTCAAAAAAAATGAAGCAGCACAATTGTTTTTAACATTGATAATAATAAGAAATGTTTCTTCAGCACCAAATTAGCATATTAGTATGATTTCTGAAGGATCATGTTACACTGAAGACTGGAGTAAATTCAGATTTGCCATCACAGGAATAAATTACATTTTATTAAATATATTGAAATGGAAGGCAGTTATTTTAAATTGAAACAATATGGTTCTTACTGTATTTTTGATCAAATAAAAAGATAAAAAAATCTTTCCAATCCCAACCTTTTGAATGGTAGTGTACATTAACATGACATATTTTGGTTTCTTTTGTCTTTTTCTCAGTTGAGCGGATGTCCTGGGATAGTAAACCGGTTCCCTGATAAAGAATTAGTGATGTGCCTTCCCCCTTCCCTATTGCCTGCATCCACATTGAGCTCAGCAACAATTTGACCCCCTGGATTTAAGTAATCCTAACATTGATGCCAGAATGCTGTTACCTTCCCACTCAGCTCTAAGTACAACTCTCTTTCCACTGACATGATCGCCACTGAAACATCGTTACCTCGTGAACATTCACTTCTCTCTGATATGACGTTTCTTGACAGTTATAGTGCATGAAATTCTGTGACCGATCTTTTTAGTTTTTATAAATGGAACTCTTTTTGAGTCAACTGCACATTGAAGCCTATACTATAGTTAACCCTACCTCAAACCTCACGTTAGTAGGAATTGCCGTGTCAATAGTTACTGTACCAGCAAGGCTACAAATTTGCCACAAACACTGCCATACCTGCATGCTGGACACCAGTTTCCTGGTTAAACTTCAGGTTATCATCGATCTTCAATCTATGCTATTTTTCATTTGCATTATTTATGAACTTACTCTAAATTAACTTACTCTCTACCTCAGCTTGAAAGGACAGTGTTCTTTTTACACATTTCCAGTAACCAGTATTAGTTACCAGCTTGCATTTACAATGTGATATTACTAGGTCCGAAAACAACTGACAAACAGATTGCATTTATCAAAATAATCAATAAAATATTATGCCATGCCAAGTCATAATTCCAGTATACATTTCTAAAGGCCAAAAGGCAAATCCGACTGCTGCATCCTTTGTCTTTGTTTTCCTTTTCTCTCTTAGTTTGATGTATTGATCCATCTGAGTCAGTCATCATCGTCATCATCATCAAACCAGTTATTGTAAACCATGTTGCTTGACAAGTGCATAATACATTTCTTTCCTTGTTGTGTCAAAAGCAAGGTCCCCAAACCTGTTATGCCAAAGTTACACTTCCTTTGATACCGTCAGTATCATATTTGATTCTCATTTGATTTGATGCTAATCTCCTCTCATTCAGATTTTAGACTGATAGACATATTAAATTGATTCACAAAGGAAATTAAGGTGAGATAAAAAAAAAAAATTCTTTACATGTTTGAAAAGGGACCTTGAGTATTATAAGTAAGATTACAACTTTATAATGTGAATTTAAGGGGATTAATGTGAAGTATGTTTCCGTATCATAAAGGGTGTGTTCATGGGTTCTTTTGTTTTTGTTTTAAGGGTTAGGGATGTAATACATGTTTGTGTGCTGTTTTGAGGTTTCACTGTAGTCCCTGAACTGGGGTTTTTAAACTGTGAATGTATATCAAAGAAAAATAAAGAGTTAAAACACATTTCAGTGGGATCGTGTGTGACTAAGATTTAGAGTATCATATTTGATTATCAGGCACTATACAGTGCAGATTTCTCTGTTAATATGTGGGATTTGGGAATGACACAGTTTTGGTAAATTCAGGACAAGCATCTTCTAGGGCAGTGATAAGAATTTGTATAAGGTTACGACAGTACAGATTGCTTTTCCAATAATAATAATAATAATGTATATTATGAAGGTATCAAAGCCACTATGTAAAGCTGAACTGTATTGTTTGAATTATAATTATAAGATGAGATGTCTGTACTACTAGCCTACATTATTATATTACATTTCATCTGCCTGTTGCCTCCCTATGAAACATTTGCACACTGACTCAAAAATATAATTGTGATATTATTTGGTTTGATTGTATAGTTTATTATTTATTATAATTTATGTCATGATCACTGTCAAATTAATTATTTGTTTATTATAATTTAAGGGCGCGCGCGCGCGCACCTGACAAGGGTGTATGTGACGTCACTTACGGTTGCTGCGCACAGTGCGCTGTTCGTCAGTTAGATCCGGCTAACAGGAGGCCCGAAACCAGCTACGCAAAACATTACCTACTACTCAAATGCAGCCTGGCAAAACTCATACTTTTTGTATTTTACATTGACTAAATAGACATTTGTCTATCGCCTGCAAGCGTGCGCTTTATCAGCGAGCAGTTCACGCAAGTTGACCAGCTTTAACATCAGCCAGTCAATCTGTCATTAGCATGGTTAGCATGCTAACCTTATGACAGAGTGCATTCGACTGTTTTGAGGTTCACCAAACGACAAGAAATCACCACAAACGGTGAGGAATTTCATATTTTTCATCTATACATACATTAGAGGTTAAAGTTAATTCATTTAGACTTGATCAGAAGGTAGGTAGTTTGTTTAAGAGTGGCTGTTTATACAGCAAGCTGTTGTTTACCGATCTAATGATTTGTGTTAGATACCGTTTTTGTAAAAGTTCATCATTTGTTTGTTGTTTTTTCTTTAAACGGTTATTATTTACAATCTTGTTGATAAATCAGTTGATACAATATTTACGTTAATACAAGAGAATGGAGGCGCTGTGTAAATGTCAAAAATAACAGACCACTGTGTCATTTAGTCTGTTAGTGTCTATCAGTCTAGTGTCAGTGTTTACATTTTATCATGCTTGATGGAAAACTATGATAAAGGATAACCCTTTATAATAACCTGCATACAGTATAAAAACAGTTCATAGTGACAGAATGCTTAAGAAACCACACGAAGAGAGATAAACATTACATTTTCTTTTTTGTGTAAGGTCGGGTTTGCCTTAGTCCCCAAGTAATTGTCTTAGTTGTCTCTTCAATTTGAGTGTTTTTATGTGGGATATGCAAAGGGGACATAAAATGGGCATGACCCTTAGGGATTTTTCAATAAAATAAAAAAAACAAAAAAAACTGTGAATACGACTGGGCTGAGATCAGTTTAACCAACAGGATACAGGCCTCTTCTGTTTTCTTGTTTTACTTCTGCATGCAGTAGGGGTTCAATCTTCAACTGGCTGGCAGAAGCCGCCACTGACAGATCATGTGACCTGTCAGTGGGTGGTGGCAGCTGCCAGTCTGATTCTGGCTGGTCACGTGACCTGCCAGTGGCTGGCCGGTGGCAGCTGGCAGTCGGATTCTGGGCGGGCCGTTGTATGATTGACGTTTTAGGGGGGTTTCTCACAATTAAAGCAGTCAAATGAACATGATCACGACTGGGTGCTCACTGACGCTTGGCTGGCCGCTCAGTCCAACCAGCCGCTGTTGCCTCTCATTCCAGAGAAATTGTTCTAATTTGTATGGGTACTGCCGCTAGTTGTGACGATTTTACGATTTATTTAATGTAATAGGCTAATGTAGATGCAGAAAAAAAATTGCCTGTGAAAACATGAATTATCCCAATAACATGAATCTTTCTCATTGCCTTGAGTGTTTTCAGCAACAACAGGACAGACTGCAGCAAATGTCTTTTTAATAATTCAATAAAAGAAAGCCAACTTAAACTGTAAAATCACGGAGCACAGACTATATCGGTATTTTCAATTTTACCAAGACAAAGACTATTTACAAATAAAAACAAGAAACAAAAACTATTTACAAATAATAAAAAAACAAGTAACTATATACTGTATGGTAGTACTTAAAACTATTATTCCACACAGTGTGCAGCAGCAAAGGCCATTTCATTTGACTGCTTTAATTGTGAGAAACCCCCCTAAAACGTCTATCATACAAAAGAATAGATTCCTAATATTATATTCATAATAATAAAATAATGTATTTCCTTGCAGATACAGTGATAGAGAACGCGTTATACTCGTAGCTCAACGGCGGCTGGCTGAACTGAGCGGCCAGCCAAGCGTCAGTAAGCACCAAGTCATGATCACGTTCATTTGACTGCTTTAATTGTGAGAAACCCCCCTAAAACGTCTATCATACAAAAGAATAGATTCCTAAGATTATATTCATAATAATAAAATAATGTATTTCCATGCAGCGCGAGTGATAGGGAACACGTTATACTCGCAGCTCACCAGCCACTGGCAGGTCACGTGACCAGCCAGAATCAGACTGGCAGCTGCCACCACCCACTGACAGGTCACATGATCTGTCAGTGGCGGCTCCTGCCAGCCAGTTAAAGATTTAACCCCTTCTCTCTGCATGTATGCATGTATGCCTGAAGGTCTGCTTGTGATCTTTGTAAGAATATTAGTTGTTTTTTTTTACAATGTTGACTGAAAAGGCATCAGATGATACCCACTTGGCCTAATAACCAAAGTTATCACATGATTGTAAAGTGCAAATGCCTTTGGGAGATTTGTACATTCTAATTCCTAAATGTTGCGTACTGCATTTACTAATGGCTATTTTCTTTTCTCAGGCTGTGACATCACTCAAGGTCATCAGCAGGGGTGCAGTGGATAAGTTCGGTTCTGACACAGAGGAATGAGTCATGACCTCTGTGGTGATAGTAGATGGTGGAGGGAATATATTGGAGTATGTCACTGAAGATGAGGAAGCACAGCAGGTGAAGTCTGCACACTCATATTAGAGTTGCAACTTAAGCATGAACTACATTAAAATCCAGCATTTTAAGGCGTTTATTTTTTTTGTTTGTCTTGCCAGGAGGTTTGTCCTGATGGAGTGGATTCTGACGGAGAAAAGCACTGTCCTGCAGTGATAGTGGAGCAGGTGAATAGTGCTGATTTGGAGCAGTGCTATGCTGCGCAGGTGTTAGTCTATGACGATCAGAATACTTACCTGGTGCAGGATGTTGCTGAGGAGCAAGTTGTGGAGACTGAGTTGCAGGAGATGGCAGCAGGTGAGCAATAATTCAACAGTTCGTAGAGGGGACCGCATTTCCATGCAAGGGAAAATGTTGTTATGCATCTGCTTGGAACACCAATCTGAGGTAGTCAAAAGGCACACATTTTGAACAATAGACCTAATTCTGAAAACCCAGAAAAACGTGATTTCATGGACTTTGGATTTTCTTGTGTTCCACTAAACATGATGGTAATTTTAGATTAATTTCCAAATATGCCTAGTGTTTTTTTAGGAGTCTGAGCTGCTGTTTTTTTTTTTTTTTTTTTTTTCTTCATTTAACAGCAGGAACAGCTAAAGTGAGACATCTTGTGGTGCTTTTGTGGAAGTTATAAAAGACACAAAGAAGAATTTGTGTAGGGAAAAAATGAAAAGGGTAAATAGATTATACAAATGTTAAGCTGGATGTAAACAATGATTTTATAATATTTTTGTTTATTCGCTGTGCTCAGGGATATGAAATGCAATATTGGCTGCCCAGTATATTATTTACCTTTTTTAAAATGTAGAAAGGCAGTGTAGTCTTTGTAACCAGAGACTGAGAGATACATGATGCAGAGATTATTAGTCATTTTTATAAGTCAAGAAGTCTGCAGCAGCTGGTAAGACTACTCAGTTTCACAATGTATCTGAACACCAGTTCGATTTACTCTGCAAAGCTAGTAAACAATTTAAAAAAAAAAAATGCATAACTAATCACAATAGAGTATCACGTGATTTTATGTAATGAGCGCTGGGCTCCTAATAAACCGAAGGATGCAAAAGTGCTTGACAACCAGGAAGTGAAGAGCTGTCGTTAACCCGTGCGCCAAGTAATATTAAATAATTTCTTGCTATTTTGTTTTAGCGACACGTTTATTTTGTGTTCGTAGAGTAATATGTGACATTGGTGTTGTGTGTTTATTACAGTTTGTTTAGAGTCGGTTGGAGAAATGATTTATTCTAGCGGATTGATGCTGGTTGTCAGAAACCAGGAAGTGCGTTTGTTTTCTTTTTGCGTCTTGGCCACGTTATCTGATATATTGTTTATAATATGATTTAGTGTTTAATATGTTTTTTTGTTAAAACATTGGGCTTAAAATGTTTTTACAGCAGCAGTTTAATATTAGTACGATTGTTTAAATTAAATAACGGTGCTGTTCTTTATTGATGTCTTTCTAGATTAAAGCAGGCGATAATTAACAGTTTTGTTGCGGGATATTTTTAAAGGATAACGGGTGCGGTTATGATTTTTGGTCATTAAAAGTGGCACGCAAGAACTCTGATAGCTTTTGTTTTTATGAGACTTGGTTGCATAAAACGTAGCAAACGTGTGGTTTTATAAACAAATAACGTTTCGACTCATTTTCTGTAATGTGGAGAAGTATTTAAATACTTTCGCTGGGTGAAATATATCACATATGGTTAAAAATACGCTTTTCGTTTTCTAAGTTTAGTGCGGAAGTGTACAGGCGTTTTAGGTCGTTGAGTGACAGGACGCCTGGCCATTCAGCGCTCAGCATTAAGCTGCAGTGTAGCCAATGAGCACATCGAAATGCAACTATATTTTTCCTTTACTGCCAATTTTATAAGTTTATGTACAGGAGAATATTTCTGAACAAAAATGCTCTTTTAATCAAAAGCAGAATCTGCTTGTTTTATTATTAGCAAATCTGGAAAACATCAAACTCTTTTTCCTCTTTCTTAGTGGAGGTCTCAGTACATGATAAAACTATTGAGGCAGCCGAAGCTCTGCTCCACATGGATTCACCAGCCAGTTTGCAGGGGGATCGCAGTACAGGTGTGTGATTTTAAAAGAATGTGCACGTTAACATGTACCTCACTTCTTAATTTGTAATGTAGGCTGTTTGTGCTGTCCTAACTTAACAAATTATTACTTAACACATCTGTAAATCACATTTTTATGAAGAGTAACAATAACAATAGATCTCCCTCTCTCTCTCTGCAGAGGAGCTTTTTTCTGAGATGGAGGTGGAAGTGAGAACTGAGGATATGGGACCTGTTGCCAAGGATATTGTTGTTCTGCAGGAGGCAGATTTACTGAAGAAGAAGAAGAGAGGTGAACCACAGTTTGCTATTACCCCTTTAAGACAATTAACTGCAGAAACATTGGGAAATGAATGTATGTTTTTGTTTATTGCTTTGTATTCTAGTACATTGCATTCAAAGTGTTAAACTGCACCTGTGCGTAAAGTGCACTTTCAGCTCAATTTCATAATTACAGTTAAAAAAATCTGTGTAATTATCTAGAAGAGATTCATTTGTTTTTGTGTTATCTTCACCAGCAGGACGAAAACCCAGAACTCCACGAAATTGCTGTGATGGTTCTCTGGATCTGGTCTATAAGAGGAAATCGAAAGACAGCAAAGGTGAGTGTTTCTGTTTATTTATTCACGCAAGATAATCTTTTTTTTCTGGTACCACAAATTTTAAGTCTGAGTCTTACAGGCTCAACTACTTACCTGTGGGAGTTCCTGTTGGACCTTCTGCAGGACAAGGAAACCTGTCCAAAGTACATTAAGTGGACTCAGAAGGAGAAGGGCATATTCAAGCTTGTGGACTCCAAAGCGGTGTCTAAATTATGGGGCAGACATAAGAATAAACCTGACATGAACTATGAGACAATGGGGAGAGCACTCAGGTAATGTTTTGTCGGTTACACTTTATTTTAAGGTGTCATTGTTACAGTGTAATTATATATTGAAGTACTGAGTAATATTAATTAATTAACATGCACTTACTATAGGATTAGGGTTTGGTTGAGGGTTAGTTGCATGTAATTATTCATAATTTACTTTTATTGTTATATGGTAAGTACATGTAACAAGGACACTGTAAAATAAAGTGTTACCATTTTGTATGTTGTTTTAGATTTATTTAATCAAGGTTATCAGTGCACAGAAAATGGTCCAGCAGTCTTGTCTTGATTTTTCTTTTTCTTTTTTTGTGTAGGTATTACTACCAACGGGGCATTTTATCAAAAGTGGAAGGCCAAAGACTTGTGTACCAGTTTAAGGAGATGCCCAAAGACATTGTTTTCATAGATGATGACAATATGGACGACAGCATTGACGAGGGAAAGAGAGAAACTCCAGCCGCATCCAATCGCAGCAATCCAAAAGGCAAAGGGACGCCAGTCTCTCCCTCTGCTTCTGTACCTAAAATCATCAATCTATCCTCAGGACAAGATGCCTTTATGACCGTGCAACAGTCATCCGAAAACATAGCCACAGCCCCTGGGTATGCTATCAAAAATGTTAACCTTTCAACTGCTAATAGTTGAAGTTTTTTTATTATTATTAAAGTTTAATTAAATCATTAAAATAGAATCCAGAAAAATTAAAACGAAAAAACAACTTGAGGAAAAAAATAAAACCGATTTCATAGCTTACTGCTTACAACCGCACCTATTACAATGCTTTTTTGTTGTTGTTTGTTTCCAGGACAGTGAGGCTGGCCATGCAAGTTCCTGTTCTCATGACGACACAGGGTCAGAAATTCTCAACAGTAACCGTCAACTCGCCCTCCGTCCGCTCACCGATCCTCTCCGTGCCCAACTCAGTCGCTGGGGGTAACAGCGCAGGCAAAATGGTTCTTCAGGCCGTGCCAACACTAGTGCCTGCTCAGGGGCAAAGCGGTGAAAGAATCACCTTGCAGCTCATCACCCTTCCCACCATGCCTGGCAAACCCGGCACTCCCATCACTCTGAGCACATTCTCCCCCGTCACCGTGCCTACCAGCAACACCCAAGTCTTGAAGCTCGCCGTCCCCTCCAACATCACCACGTCCACCTCCACAGCTCCTGTAACCGTGGTGACCTCGCAGCCAGGGGTGACCATGGTGCCAAACGTACAGCCAGCAATGTCTTTACAGGATGTGACTATTATTAAGGTTGAATCTCCTGATGTTTCCGTGGATCAGACAGTTAACACTGCTGCAGAGAACACGCCGAGCACACAGACAAACCCCACGACCACGCAGAGCTGAGCAAACATCAAATGTCACTGCACTTACTCACAGGAACCGACATCAACACTTGTGACACAGATACAAATTAAATGAGTGACATTAAGACTGGCTGTCTTCTGTCAAACGGATGAAACCAGCACTACAGCTCAGATGCTTGTTCACACTCTACACTATATCCACCATGTGTAGCCTCAAATCTGGATTAGATTTTTAGACTTTTTTTCTTTCTTCTTACATAAATCGATTCAAATCACGCTTCGTTATAGCCGACCATCTGTGCTGTGATGCTGTAGGTACGAACCTCACGTGGTGCTAAAGATTGAGATTAAGTCACATGGGTGAAGAGAAACAGCCAAGATGCTCGTTTTGATCACCTGGTAATTTGGAGCATAAAAGAATCTGTGCATAGATGTACCTTTGTGGTAGTTAATGATAAATTAAAACAAGCAGCCTTAGGTCAGCTTTTTCCTCCAATTACTAAAAGTAATTGATTGTGCTTTGTGTAAATATGATTTTGTTTTTTATATTTTGTACCAGGAAATGTTGTTTGTTTTTTACAGTTCAAAGGAAACTGTTTTCTGAAGGACATACAAATCTTTTTTTTTTTTCCTGTTATTTCAGACTTTTTAATATAATTTCATTTCTGTGCATTTATCACTTTGTTTTCCACTGATTTTTATTTTGCAGATAATGTTTTGTTTTTCACTTGTACAAAAAATGGAAAGAATGTCTGATACAGTATATTGAATATTCAATATATGAAGCATATATTTTGTTGTATTCTTATCCTAAAAATGTATCCAAGTAGATTTAAATATAGAGAATTATACAAACAGATGGTTCAATGATTTTGTTTCTTTCATTAATGTGCAAAAGGTCCTCACAGAGTTCCCACAGTCATGGAAAAAAAATGATCAAGGAAATTTAAGTCAGTAAAAATGGAACAATATAGATGTTTTTTCATATGTAAGTTTTTTTTTGTTTGTTTTTTTTTTAAAGTATGGCCAATTTTTTAAGTTAAAAATTACTCTCTACTTTATTAAAAAATCACATTGACATGGAAAAAGGATGGAAATTCATTGGTCAAAGTGTAGGCATGAAGTTTAATATCTGTCAGTTATAAAACCATGGTACACAACCAAGAAAATCTGAACAAACTTTCCCTGAATATACAGTTTGATATTAGATGTTCTACTGTAGAGACTTTAGTCTGTGGCATGTACTAGGATTACTGGAGAGCATTTTACTGTGTTGGTAATTTTGAACAAAGCCTTGCTCGGTATTTCCATTAATTGGCTCAGAGGAATTCAGGCCAGAACAGGTTGGCTTTGATGGATGACAATCTTTGCATCTGGAATTCCGGATCATAAAAGATTTCACCTATGCAAGGATGAATTTAAAAGGCAGTTATGAAGTAGTTGTTTAAATATATATGAGTTTTTTGGGTCAGTTCAATGTTAGTTGTAAATATCAGTAATGATATCAAAACTCAAAAGAAAGACATCTGAAAAATGTCTTAGCAGGTAAGTAGCTTATATGCTGCTGATGTTTTAACATGTTTTAATTGTAACGCTGACATTAGACATAACGATTGTATTCATATCAGATATGGTTGACATTATTAACTTGACTACAATTCGAATAAAAGTTTATTTTTTCATTCTGCTAAGAGGACCATAGGACACTTACAGGGGTGTCAGGAGCACTGATCTAGATTTCCCAAACCAGTTCAGTTTTGCTTGTCATTCAAGAATGAGACCACACATTAAGTACACTTATGTTTTGTATTATTGGTCAGTGGCAAACATATTGATGATTACAGTGCTACTAAAAGAAAAAAGTACAGTCAATAAATATAAACATCCTTTCACTTCTGGAACCTTTTAATTGAGAATGTGCGTCTTCCTGAGATCATACTTTAGCACTTAATAAATGACAGTATATTGCACAACCTCTGTATAACAAACAAGCATGATAATAATTAATCTCCATCAAGGAAAATAAGCACGGGGTGCATTAAGACACTAAGTAAGTAAAAATAAGGTTTATGTGGATAAGATAATTTACATTCTGAGCAATAATACAAACAATGCATTCTCACATTCAGACATGCACACGTATGCTCTAAGAATGTTCTGAGCTGCTCTGGATCCCTATTGGAGAGAACGAATGATTGACAGCTACATGAGTCTATGAGGCTGCTGACTGAAGCTAAGGTCACACACCAGTGACAGATGATCAGAGGGGTAATGGTACGACGGAAGCCGGTCTGGCCCGATCTGCTCTTCATTTGGTATCTTAAGCACAGCGTCCACCTGGAACGCTCTTTCAGAGTACCAAATGTAGTCCAATGTGGAGCAGCTCTCTCCGCTGGGTCGGATCTTCCAGCTGGTGTAGGGCGGCTCCGTGGTCCCGTCCTTACTCAGACACTTGTAAGCGCTGTCTAGCCCCAGTGGAGAAGTCATAAAGCGCCTGTACACTTCCTCACTTGGCTCCGCGTTAAAATCCCCACATACCACCAATGGAATACCATCTTCACTTTCCCCAACTCTAGTCCGGTTTTCCTGATCCATCTCTGGGTACGACTGTGCGGTTATGTCGCGGAGTTGCTGGAGGAGATGAGCCCCCTGTGCACTTCGAAACACCTCCCAGCCGCTCCGCGCTTTCAGGTGCGTTACTGCCACACAGAAGACTCGTCCTGAAAGCCTGCAGCGAAGTGTTGCCACGATGGCCACCTGGTTGGTTTTGAGCATCATGGCGGAGAGTCTGAGGTGAGAGGTGTGGAGCAGCTGAAAGCGACGGCGGTTGAAGAACAGAGCACAGCCGTCGGGGCCGTTGTTATTGTGAACGTCCAGGCAGGGGGAGCACGGCTTGGGGCAGAAGCTGCTCTGGTAGCCCAAGCTGGCGAGCACAGGCTGGAAAGTGTCGAAGTAGTGGTCCACCTCCTGCAGGCACAGCACATCTGGCCTGTAGGTAAGGATCTCTTCCAGTATGAGATACTTCCTCTCAGACCAGTTCAACGCCTCCATCGGACAGCGCACAAAACCATCCTTGCCCTCACCCAGAGCTGCAGATGCACAAGGAAAATGAAGAATGTTTACATCACACCTTTTAAGCATCATATGGTAGCATTGCAGTTAAAGGTGAAGTGTGTTCAGTCCTAGATAAATATAAAGATCAAGCAAAGGGTTTTTAAACCAGGGCCGCAAGAGGGTGCTAGGGTCTCCTCAGGAATTTTGAAAAAAATTATAATAATAATTATAAAATAAATGATTTTTGGCTGTCAAAGACAACTGGTTAACTTCAGATATAAATTTACAAAAAAAAAATGTTTAAAGCAATCATTTTAAAATAATTACATTAGTTGACTTGTTACATGTTTTCTAAATACTGGGCAGTAGTATAGAGATTTAATATTTTATTTTATGTATATTACTTTATGTATGTACACTACCATTGGCACCAGAACTGTTGTTTTTAAAGAAACAATTTAATACCTCAGCAAGTGTGCATTAAATTGATCAAAAGTGACATTGTTACAAAAAAAATTCAATTTCAAATAAATGCTGTTCTTTTGAACTTTATATTCAGCAGCACAACAGTAATAATCATAAGAAATGTTTCTTGAGCACCAAATCATTGTATTAGAATGATTTCTGAAGGATCATGTGACACTGAAGACTGGAGTAATGATGCTGATATAATGTATTAAATGCTTTTTGGGGAAAATTTATTTTTATTCGTTTTTTGTAAACTATTTTCAGTTCATATTTTAATCATTTTCTTTAGTACAGTGACAATATAAAATTATAGTTAACTTTGGAAAGAAACTAATATAATAAATCTTTATACATGCCTTTATATTTTAGGAAGAGGGTGGTATTAAAAAGTGTAAAACCCCTGTAAGTTAACTAATTAACTACTAATCAAAAACATGATATAAGCAGACAGACTCTGTACCTTGTGCTAAGATGTTCCACTGCATGATGCGGAGGGGAGCGTTCTGCAGCGAGCAGGCTCTGGTCATAACAAAGTCTCTGTGCAGTCGAGGGGGCCGGTTCTTCAAAACATCCTCGCATTCACGCAACAGCACATCTGGGTCGGCCTGCTCGTACTCGTAGTCGTCAGGCTCCACATGTGGGTCTGCCAATGCAGTGCTGCTCAAAGTCTGAGCCACAGTACTGAACAGTCTACTGCTGCTGCTACTGCCCATCTGACACACTGCAGACACACACACAAAACATGTTACACACACTCTGGCATAGCTGTAGAGTAGTTTACAGTTTGACATATAGGTATATTATAGGTGCTTTAATGGGTCACTTTAATAGTCCTGCAGTATGACAAATGAATTTTACAAACATTGCACATAAAATCAAATAATATGAGGACATAAAAGACGTAAAATGCATATGCAAAATAGTTAAAAATAATTTTAGATTACAAACCCGATTCCAAAAAAGTTGGGACACTGTACAAATTGTGAATAAAAACAGAATGCAATGATGTGGAAGTTTCAAATTTCAATATTTTATTCAGAATACAACATAGATGACATATCAAATGTTTAAAATGAGAAAATGTATAATTTTAAGGGAAAAATAAGTTGATTTTAAATTTCATGGCATCAACACATCTCCAAAAGTTGGGACAAGGCCATGTTTACCACTGTGTGGCATCCCCTCTTCTTTTTATAACAGTCTGCAAACGTCTGGGGACTGAGGAGACAAGTTGACAAGTTTAGGAATAGGAATGTTGTCCCATTCTTGTCTAATACAGGCTTCTAGTTGCTCAACTGTCTTAGGTCTTCTTTGTCGCATCTTCCTCTTTATGATGCGCCAAATGTTTTCTATGGGTGAAAGATCTGGACTGCAGGCTGGCCATTTCAGTACCCGGATCCTTCTTCTACGCAGCCATGATGTTGTAATTGATGCACTATGTGGTCTGGCATTGTCATGTTGGAAAATGCAAGGTCTTCCCTGAAAGAGACGACGTCTGGATGGGAGCATATGTTGTTCTAGAACTTGGATATACCTTTCAGCATTGATGGTGCCACAGTCCATTTTAAATGAGCCTTGGCCCAGAGAAAACGCCTGTGCTTCTGGATCATGTTTAGATATGGCTTCTTTTTTGACCTATAGAGTTTTAGCCGGCAACGGCGAATGGCACGGTGGATTGTGTTCACCGACAATGGAAGTATTCCTGAGCCCATGTTGTGATTTCCATTACAGTAGCATTCCTGTATGTGATGCAGTGCCGTCTAAGGGCCCGAAGATCACGGGCATCCAGTATGGTTTTCCGGCCTTGACCCTTACGCACAGAGATTGTTCCAGATTCTCTGAATCTTTGGATGATATTATGCACTGTAGATGATGATAACTTCAAACTCTTTGCAATTTTTCTCTGAGAAACTCCTTTCTGATATTGCTCCACTATTTTTCGCCGCAGCATTGGGGGAATTGGTGATCCTCTGCCCATCTTGACTTCTGAGAGACACTGCCACTCTGAGAGGCTCTTTTTATACCCAATCATGTTGCCAATTGACCTAATAAGTTGCAAATTGGTCCTCCAGCTGTTCCTTATATGTACATTTAACTTTTCCGGCCTCTTATTGCTACCTGTCCCAACTTTTTTGGAATATGTAGCTCTCATGAAATCCAAAATGAGCCAATATTTGGCATGACATTTCAAAATGTCTCACTTTCAACATTTGATATGTTATCTATATTCTATTGTGAATAAAATATAAGTTTATGAGATTTGTAAATGATTGCATTCCTTTTTTATTCACAATTTGTACAGTGTCCCAACTTTTTTGGAATCGGGTTTGTACTTCACGTTAGTGTAGTGGTTCTGTGTGAAAGAAGACACTAAAACTAAACAGCAGCCAATGAAGATATAAATAGTAGCAGTGTAGTACACTGTGTATGACACTATAAACAGTAGCATGATAGCACATAGCTATTTAAAGTGCAGATAAATTAGGCCTGTTGTTGTTCATAATGTGTATTAGCTGGGTTTGTCTTAAATACAGTATGTCTTACAGTATACAATATGCCCTATGACAACAAAATATGCACACTTCATTCACCTAGAGCTTGAACAAAATTATTTTGGTTATTTTGGATTATTTGGTTATTTGATACCTCACAGAAATTTGGAAAAGCATGTTAAAAGCATTGATAAGTTCACAAGATTGCATGGTTGATTCTTTTGGGAACCTGAGAGATGTCTGTGACTTTTGAAGACTCAAAACAAGCATCTGTCTGGGCTTGTTTTGAGTCTTCAAAAGAGGTTTAACTAGATATAAATCACTTATAAACATTCTTGCAGTTTGCGTGTTTGTTGGCTTGTATGCTACAGTATCTTTAGACAATATTTCATTAACCTCATTAGCAAATCAAACCTCAATGGAAACAAAGGCATTTGATGCTAGTTACAGATAGTTCTGTAAATTATTCATCTTATTAATGGACAAATGGGTTAACTGCAGCCATGGAATCTGCCTGTCATGTCATGTGTTTGTCCTGACAACTCAGCCTCACAGACACAATATCAAGAACAAACTGTGCACTGATCTTCCTGTGGACAAGAAACAGCAACCTTTATTAGTGCCGTTTGCACTAGAAATCACTATTACTGTTGCTCATATATCGTCCCTTGGTGAGTATTAACAAACATGTCTAATACCTCAAATCATGCAGCTTGTTAAGGAGAGTTTTCTATTACTTTAATAAACAACTAGCAACTCACAACAAGACATCATTTTTTTGTCTAGCAGACAATAAAAAGCTTCTCTTTTGACTCTTTTGACTTAGACAAAGTAAACAACCACTTAACAACCACCCAGAATACTCTAGCAACACACACTAAAAACCCCTCAGAACACATTAGCAACAGCATAGCAGTCTTGGCAACCACCAAAAACACAGTAGAATCAGTAGCATGTTTTGCATGACTAAGCGGCACACATTTTCATCATCTTAATCTAACATTTACACTACCATTCAAAAGTTTTTGAAATTAAAGAAATTTTATTCATCAAGGATGCAATAAATCATCAAAAGTGACAGTAAAGACATTTATAATGTTACAAGAATATATATCTTTCAAATAAATGCTGTTCTTTTGAATGCTCTATTTATCAAAGAATCCTAAAAGAAATCAAGATTTCTTTTAGATTAATGATAATAAATGTTTCTTGAACATATTAGAATGATTTCTGAAGGATCATGTGACACTGAAGACTAGAGCAATGATGCTGAAAATTCAGCTTTGCATGACAGGAATAAATATTTCCATTGAAATATATTAAAAAAGAAAACAGTTATTTTAAATTGTAACAGAATTTCACAATATTACTGTTTTACTGTATTTTTGATCAAATAAATGCAGACATGGTGAGCATGATATGTCTTTCATTAACATTAAAAACATTACTGACCACAAACGTACATTAAATGCATGTTTAAACTAAACAGTAAACACACAATCAAATATTGTAGGAGTAACTCTGTTCATTTAAATACTGATTTCCATTTATTCATCTCATCTTACACATCTAATCTGATTCCATCCTGTTTCACCTCGGTCTCCCCCTTTACCTCCACAAGAAAATTAACTACATCCAGTGTCTCTCTAGTTATATTTATGTGGTTGTTTATGTCTTTGTCATATCGGAAAAGCATAATCTTGGTATTATTTATATGTGACAAGTAAAGATTTTCCATTTATTAATGGAATAGTCCAGTACTGAATACTCAGGGCTGTTCATGGGTAAGGTTGGTCATTGCTTAGTAATCATTTAAACCACACAGCACCCATACAATTTAAACCAACCAATTCCATTTTAAATTCGTAGGTCACATGCATCTCTTGCATCAGCATTAAAAGATTTTAAAAAGTTTAAACTCACCCTCTCTAGACACATCCACTGTAACTAAATCAATGACTATTCAGGATCTATGGTCCATACGGTCACTTTCGCAAACATTTAGGTCATATATTTGTCTAAAACACTTAGAAACATGCATTTCTTTTAAAACTACCTCCTATTACTTCCTTGTCCACTGAATGTCTCTGATGCAGGTGGTGAACTAAGGGCACAATCCTCTTTGACTTTGAGGGAGTAATCCAATGACGATCCAGTGTCTGGTCAGTGGGTCAGTGTATGATACAAGTTGACAGACAGAGAGAACACTAGCATCCACCCTTTGAGCTCTTTCGTATGCAAAGATTCTGGGGGCTGCGGATGTGACAGTGTGTGTATCTGAGTGTGTGTTCCTACACAAAGGGGTTCCTGAATGAACCAGTGTGTCTGTGCTTCCCCTACCATTCATTCTGAACAATGACTCATTTGAAAATCACGAGAGGGACCCGATGCATGCCTGCGCATACATGTGCACACACAGCCATGCACGTGGGTAATGAGAACAGTTCAGGCTTAATTTAATCTATGGATTGAGGAAGACAGTGTGGCTCATTTGTCTGGTATAAAATAAGATCACAATTTTTCACTAACATTTCACAATAAAGTTACAATTCATACCATGAACTAAAAATGAGGCTTGGTAAAACTATTGCATGTGAGAATTAGTGACCAAATATGAAGCTATTCTCTGTTTAACAGAAACGCTGACAACCTCTTTAGGTATGAAGATGATGCACAGCACACCAACTATAACCTAAAACTATGCCTAAATATCCAGTTCAGTCATGAAACTCTAGAGGGCACAGGCTGAGGTCATTTACATGCAGTCTGCACTATTCACATCATTACCGCATGACACAAGCTGATTGGCTTCTGCTGTTTCTGCAGCCAGTGCTCAACATTTAAATAGTCTGGTTCATTGTTTACTGTAAGCTAGTCCTGCAGCTCCCTATCAGAGTTCATCTGAAACCCTCCACCTCCCCCAGCTCCACCTGCCTAGATCTGCTACAGGATTTATGTATGTCTATTTACAGCAGTAGGATATCTTACATGCTCTCAGCCAGGGCCATCGCTAGCGGGGCGAAAGGTGGTGACGATTCAAAGGGCCCCCGGGCCCCGTATTCAAAAACATGCTAAAACTATTCCAAGAGTTGTCATTATTGAAATGACATTTAATGAGAAGCTACACCTTGGACCAGACACACACACCCCAATATTTTGTCTAGTAGTCAATCATTGTGGATTTTTCAGTGGCTTATTTTTTTAAATTTGACCTTTGGGCCAAGCCAATATTAAATACTTGCTTACATCCTTGCCTTTGGATACTATGGTACATATATTTGCTGGGGAAAATACCATTCTAAATTAGGGCTGTTGAACGATTAATCGCGATTAAACGCATCCAAAATAAAAGTTTGTGTTTACATAATATATCTGTGTGTGCTGTGTATAATTATTATGTATATTTGAATACACACGCATACATGTATATATTTAAGAAATAGTTGCATGTATATACTGTATATATATTTATATCATTTATATTATATATAAATATAAATATTTTATATATAAATATAAAAAATTTTCTTAAATATACACATGCATGTGTGTGTATTTATATATACATTATAATTATACACAGCACACACACATATATTATGTAAACACAAACTTTTATTTTGGATGCGATTAATTGCAATTAATCGTTTAACAGCCCTATTCTAAATCCAAATTTTACCATTTACAATCATCAAAATACTATACACTCACCTAAAGGATTATTAGGAACACCTGTTCAATTTCTCATTAATGCAATTATCTAATCAACCAATCACATGGCAGTTGCTTCAATGCATTTAGGGGTGTGGTCCTGGTCAAGACAATCTCCTGAACTCCAAACTGAATGTCAGAATGGGAAAGAAAGGTGATTTAAGCAATTTTGAGCGTGGCATGGTTGTTGGTGCCAGACGGGCCGGTCTGAGTATTTCACAATCTGCTCAGTTACTGGGATTTTCACGCACAACCATTTCTAGAGTTTACAAAGAATGGTGTGAAAAGGGAAAAACATCCAGTACGCGGCAGTCCTGTGGGCGAAAATGCCTTGCTGATGCTAGAGGTCAGAGGAGAATGGGCCGACTGATTCAAGCTGATAGAAGAGCAACTTTGACTGAAATAACCACTCGTTACAACCGAGGTATGCAGCAAAGCATTTGTGAAGCCACAACACGCACAACCTTGAGGCGGATGGGCTACAACAGCAGAAGACCCCACCGGGTACCACTCATCTCCACTACAAATAGGAAAAAGAGGCTACAATTTGCACGAGCTCACCAAAATTGGACAGTTGAAGACTGGAAAAATGTTGCCTGGTCTGATGAGTCTCGATTTCTGTTGAGACATTCAGATGGTAGAGTCAGAATTTGGCGTAAACAGAATGAGAACATGGATCCATCATGCCTTGTTACCACTGTGCAGGCTGGTGGTGGTGGTGTAATGGTGTGGGGGATGTTTTCTTGGCACACTTTAGGCCCCTTAGTGCCAATTGGGCATCGTTTAAATGCCACGGCCTACCTGAGCATTGTTTCTGACCATGTCCATCCCTTTATGACCACCATGTACCCATCCTCTGATGGCTACTTCCAGCAGGATAATGCACCATGTCACAAAGCTCGAATCATTTCAAATTGGTTTCTTGAACATGACAATGAGTTCACTGTACTAAAATGGCCCCCACAGTCACCAGATCTCAACCCAATAGAGCATCTTTGGGATGTGGTGGAACGGGAGCTTCGTGCCCTGGATGTGCATCCCACAAATCTCCATCAACTGCAAGATGCTATCCTATCAATATGGGCCAACATTTCTAAAGAATGCTTTCAGCACCTTGTTGAATCAATGCCACGTAGAATTAAGGCAGTTCTGAAGGCGAAAGGGGGTCAAACACAGTATTAGTATGGTGTTCCTAATAATCCTTTAGGTGAGTGTAGTCCCTCACTGTTTATATTTCAGCAATTACTGGCACTGCTTTTGCTTACTGAGTCAAAATTACATAACATCACGGTTCCCAGACCTTGTCCTTATCCAGGTAAAATCCCTTACACAAGAGCAGTCCTTTGTTCACATGGAGCTGGAATCACTTATCTGTATGCTGGTTAACAACAACTTTTCGTTTAAAGTTTCATGTGCTTGTCACTTTCCATCTTTTCATAAGCTAAACACAGACACGTCCATTAACATTGTGTCCTTACAGTTTAATGCTAATTGCACAAATGATGCAGAGTTTAATAAATGTAACACAAGTCAAGAGTGCATATCTCACTCTGATAAGCAAGGAAAAACTCTGTTCAATATGGGGATCGAACCCTTTGGAGGCTGTTTAGGCTGCACTGTTCACTCACTGACCTTTAGCAGGACTATCAAGTTACCTTGAATGCACATTAGATCCAAGTACAGAACACCAATCTCAACAAACAATATTAAGAAAAACTAAATACAATAGTATTAAAACAATATTATATATCAAATTTTCTTAAAACAAAAACAGTAATACAATCTAAAACCTCTTTAGTAGTGTTGTTGTTATTAACTAAAAAAATTATAATAATAATTTCAGAGTAATTGAAATAAAGCTAAAATAAAATATAAATAGAAGATTAAAAATAAAATAAAATTAAATAGATAACATAAATTAAACATAAACTACAATGGAAACTAGAAATGTTGCCTTGACAGCTGGCAACTAATTGAAATAAGTTTAGGTTATACTAAAATCACTAAGCTTAAATAAAGAATAAAGCTAAATACAACAGTTAAAAAAACTAAAACGCTGCTCTTCAGTGACAGATTTGTTAGAGAATCAGAAAGCACACTATGATTTAACAAATGCATCTGAATAAAGATCATAAAATTCCTTTATAAACAAAACCAATCAACACAGTTATTAGGGATTTGTTATGGGAAACTGCAGTATATTTCCACACCTCGCAGGATGTGTGTGACAAGTCATCACTCCCACTTACTGTACATGAGTCATTTGTTATAGCATGAGTGTCACGCTATTATGATGATCACAAAATACATTCTTTAATTCAGTTTCGGCGTGTGTCCCTTAAGATTCTCCTCAGGACTCTCACACAGCACCACACGAAATCATAAAAACTTAATTTACTGTCTCAAACAGAAAACATTTTGGGCGGAATATGAGCATTCCGATGTAGGTAACGTTAGCTCACTTGGTTATGAGACACAACCGCAGTCTTATATGTGGTGAAATCTTAAATTAAATTACCTTGTAAAGAACCGTGAAGAACGGGTGATGAGTTGGACCTGGTTGGAGGAGGATGGACACCGCTGGAGTGGCAGAGTCGTGAACTCGGAAGGCTGCTTTTCTTCAGCGGACTGGATATCTTTGAATGTGTCCCCAGTGATGATAGACAAACTGCGGCCAGGTCTCGATGAAACAGAGATGAACAGCGCCGGGCGGGATGCATTATTATTATTATTCTTAAGTTGACAGTCCCTCGAACCGCGGTTTAAGATGATTCGCTATAACAAATTATGGTATGGCTAAGGAGGAAATAAGTTTACTAACCTATATAACACTTGTAAAATACATTTGGACATTACTTAGACATGTTTCGTTGTCTTTTCGCTGTATGGAAAAATGCCGGTAGAAGTGTCATCATATCCCAGGGTGACACGTGAAGTATATTTTGATAGGGGAGTTTAGTAGATTGAGTCTTCATGTACTAAAATAACATAATGTATTAAGTTATTCTCTATATGAAATATGAATGTTAAAATTAAGAGTTCAAAATTTTAAACAAATCTAAAACGCGTTTAAGGAAAGATACAAAATAGCAACACGTTGTAACACGACATTCACCTACGCAACAATGAATGGTTTAACCCTACTGTCAAAGGACACCCCGTGCTTTTTCTGAAGTAAAAGCCAGACAATGGGAGGGACTTGGAGCTACTCCCGCCAATCAGAGTCGAAGGTACTTGGGACGTATGGAAATTAGAATATTTTGTCATCATTGACGTACATTGTACCGTTTTCCAAGATCAAACGCACATTCCATATTTGGTTACACAATTTCTTGTCATAGCAAGAATTACTTGGTAAGAACAATTACTCGTAGCCTACCTTTTAGATACAACAATGGCTGAACTTATTACAGCTTTAATAAAGCGAAAGGCCATCGTTCTGTTAAAATATGTAAATCTAAAATTCGTGTGTACAGATTGAATTTGCAGTGGGAAATGAGGGACAGATTGCTGCATGATACAAATAATCAGAGCTGCTTGTAATCTGGATTATGTAATCAGATTCCAAAAATTATGTAGGCTACTTAATTTGATTATATTACATTTTAAAATACTCGTAATCAGACTCCAGATACTTTTTTTTTATTGATTACATGTTATTCTCACAGTGGCAGTCATATTATTATATTCTATTATACATATAGCCTATTATATTATATAATATTCATAATTCATTGATTCTCCCTATACTTCCTTTTTATCTTTTAAATTTTCCCTTCTAAAGATGCCTAATGCTTATATATAGTTCCTCCAGGTTTGTGGAAATGCACACAAAGACCAGCCACTGGTCATGTGACTATCACTGAAAACTGAGACCCACACAGCAATTGATCACTGGATTTATAGAAATCATTTCACTTTTAACAAGTGTTTTCTCAACATTGCATATCTAATCAGCTCCTAATTCACACATTAATTATTCTTTGAATTATCACTCTTTGACCTTATATATTTACTTAAATTACCCCCTGAGATTTAATTTGTAGGTCAATAATAAAATTAAGTCAATAATTAAAAATAAATAAATAATTATAATAATAAATAATAAAATCAAGTTCATGGTTCTCTAATGTCGGTTAATGTCATATTATGTCATAATATTTTTTAAATCTTTTTTTTATCAGTGTTTATTTAAAATGTTTATGATTTAATTACTTAATAGCTTTTCATTAAACTCAGAAACCCCTGCAGTTCCATCACGAACCCCAGTCTGGGAAACCCTGACGTAATGTGACATTTAATGCACTTCATGTTGTTGATAACAAAGAATGGAATGTATATATTTTATATCAATATGGTACAAGATTATTCTACTCAAATTAATGTGATAAACAAGTTAGGTCAAAAGTAATCTAAAAGTAATCCAAAAGTAGTCAAATTATATTACCTTAAAAACTACAATTCTTGTCATGTAATTTGTAATCAGTAACCGATTACAATTTGTAAGTAATCCACTTAGCTCTGCAAAATAACCTATAAGCATAATGTCTTTACATATCTTTAATGATCACCTGAGTGACCGTAGGGTCAATTACTGCACTGTTTATATCAGCAGTGGTTTTGCTCATTAACATAGTATTGATTAGATTATGACAACAGCATAGCTGGCTGCTATTTTCAGATAAAATTACACTTCAAAAGGAGGGTTTCACAAATCTCCAGTGACAGCGTGTTCCAATAAGATAAGGTCATACTAAACCTGTGAACCATAGTGGAATACATGATTAGATGTGAATAGTAAATAAACAAAAGAGAGGAAAAAAAGCAATCATTAACAGAACAGGCTTTTAGTACATCAAAGGTCATGCATGTCTAACATCAAGTACAACGTGGCTAAAAGTCCCCTGAGGTAAAAGGTCGCTTTGATTTTTAGGGGCCTAAGATTAGGGTCAAAGTTGAAAAATACTTGTAGTAAGAACATAGTTTTCCATAATACATAAGGAATAGATTTAGGTCTTAACAACTCATGTTTGTTAATACTTAATCAAGAATCATTAATCACTTGTAAGTTTTTGTCCCTCGTTTTGCTCTAATACTGATGTGGTGGATCTGCAAACAATGGATTATTGGGTGTCATTTTATAAAATGTATATGAAACAAATAGAAAGTTAAATCAGGATGATCCAGAATTGGTCATTATTTTCTCCTCATTTGGAGCCACCTGATCAGTAAAAATGAGAAATCCTGTGAAAAGACTGTCAGTCCAGAATGGATCAAAAAACAGTCCATTTTGTTCTGAATAGAAGATCTGAAGCCAGACCTGATCTCCTTTGTGCAGTCTGAGTATTGTTGATCCTGAGGCCACATCGTAGTTTCCTGTGTTAGCGTCAAACGTTCTGATCTTGTACTGGCCATTGTGAACAAGCCCAATTGCCAGGTGTTTGTTAGCCAACGTGATGTCGTATGTGAAGTAATACACACCAGGAATCACACAGTTAAACTTGCCACTGGTGGCATTGTAATGGCCACCCTCGTTCATTAATATCCGGTTAAAGCGAATGGGCGTGCGTTCCTTGGGATAGCTCTTGGTTACAGCTACTGAGAAAGCAGATCGTGCCTCTGTTCCACAGTCACAGCCCCCGGGGGCACCAGTTTCCCCCATATCACCCACCTCTCCTTTGATCCCAGTGACTCCAGACACACCAGGTGCCCCACGCACCCCTTTTAGGCCCCTTGGCCCTGCCTTCCCAACAAGTCCTGGGCGTCCTTGTTGTCCATATTTTCCAGGGTTCCCAGGACGACCCTGTTCACCTGACATTTGAGAATAAATATTCACAAATTTTTATCACCTAATCTGAAACAACTCACCCATTTGATTTTCATAGTTTTTTTTTTTTTTTTTTTATCCAAATGTGATTTTATATTTATACTTAAATATATTTTTTAATTGACCTTGAGCTACAGAGATACTATAGATAAAAAATGATATCAATAAAAAATAAAATAAAAAAGAATATAAATCAAAATATCAGATAAAAATGTTAAAAAATGACAATATATTTTTACATTTTATAGAAATAAAATGTTTGAATACTTTTTGAATATTATTTTTCATGAATGGTATTACAGCTGCAACAGATATACTCTGCTCATATACAATACCTCTCTCTCCTTTCTCTCCCCTGTCACCATCCTTGCCATCCTGGCCATCAACACCTGGCATCCCCATCTTGCCTACACTACCACTGGGACCTGCTGTACCTGGACTCCCTGGAGGACCCTGAGGGCCTGGCAAACTGCAGCTAAGCTGAGATGAATGGATGGTGAAGTTGCGTCCCTTCTTGGATGAGTCTACAGTCACAGAGAACAGAGATAGCAGGCAAACAGCCAGTGGTAACTGATGCATGATACAGCTGTGCCTGCAAACAGAGCAGATGGGGCCAGATTTGTGTTCTGGGGAATTTCCATGGATTTCCTGTATATATATATATTCAGAGTTGTGCACAGAAACAAGCACCAATAATCACTATTATATCATTATATATAAATACACACATGCAGGTTGTAACAAGTTAATAAACATTTAGGATGTAATTAGGTAGTAAATGTAAGTAACTGACCAAAGAACACAATTTAACAACACATTTAAAGCATGCATTGGAAAAAGCCCTCACCAGAGGAATGATATTTGCGTTGCAATGCAAAGAAAAGGTCCAGCTGCCCTTATGGCAAAATCAAAAATAGAGAATATAAACAAGGCTTGTGAAAGATTGTATCGTACATGTCCTCCAAACAACTTTGCAAGCATCCACCCAGTTTTAGCTGACGTGCTCTGCCAGATAGTTCATCCATGATGTAATTGAACAAACTGTGGGAGGGGATTCATTTGAAAACTTGTCAGACTCTAACACTTTAGTTTTGCAGCCCACAAAACAATGAAAAATGGCTTAATATTATTACATGAAAGCTACAAAAAAAACAGTTGTGTAAAGTGCCTTTTTACATCAAATACACCCAGCATTTGTATTTGTATTGTACCTGAGTATTTGCAAAAGAAATTTGGCATGGATTGCATGTTGAATAGGCAGAAGCATAACAAAATCAACACAGCCATGGTTAGGTTTAAATATAAATGTTTAATGTCAACCACTGCTCAGGTTATTTTTATGATTCCATTTAAATACCTTGGAAAGGGAAAATGGAACATATTTTGTTAAATCAAAACATATGATTCACCAATTATAACCCATTTGTAATTCATTGGGCCCTTTATAATTAAATGACTAATAAAACAATATTTATGTACTGTCAAAATGAAGACCACACATATTATTAGGAAAACACTGAGAAAAAAAAATCTGATTTACTACTTGCCCAAAAACAAAGTACACAACACAGATTTATACAAAGCGAAAAGATATGCAAAACTGTAACTGCTGGTTCTAACAGACATGCGCTACTAATATAGGACTTTATATTCCCATTATTAGCTTAAAAACACCGATCGGTAACACAGATTCAGCAAAATCTGATTTTACAATAACTGAGACTATGATATCTCTGTGGTTGGTGACTAAAGACATTTGTTTTCATTCACTGCCCCAGGAAAGAGGCCATGGGGTCATCGGCTCGGTAACGTTTCATGCGGAAGGCTTCCATCTCCTCCTCTGTGGGTTCACGGACTTCCTTTAGGCTGTTGTACGGCCGCTTCCTCTCGTCAATCATCATCATTTCAGCCACCTGCTTCAGCCTCTGCTCCTCCGCATTCAATGCCTGCACAAAAAGACACGTTGTTTTCCTTTACAATAGGCATTGTAGAGAACAGATGCATCTAGCACATGAAGATAAGTGTCTGTGTATGTGTGTGTGGCATTAAAAAGAAACAGCCCACCCACCTTCTTCAGCTTCTCTTTATTTTTTGCTTCGTCCTCCTCATCACTGCTGTCAGAATCTCTGTGTTTCTTGCTCTTTTTCTTCTTTTTCTTGTCTTTCATTTTTTCCTGGTGCATCTGTGAATTTTTTTTTGTTTAATACAATCATCTTCCTGTCATGTTCTTCTACAAAAAGGGGAAGGCTGTTAATGTACCTGTAAAAGAGTCTTTGGCTCTTCACTCGTTTGGGCCTCCTCTACATCCTCTTCAAATGGAACACAAGAATTACTCTGAAAAAATAAGTAGAAAACTTTATTTTAACAGATTTGTGTGAGATAAATATATAGAAATAGATACATGATACAAATATTATGCATTTAATAATAAATAATAAAAATAAAAGAAATAATAATTTAATAAGAAAAAATAAGTTTTTATACATAAATCTGATTTTTGCTGCCTTTATTACCAACTCATGTGTCACATTATTTTTTTTCCAGTGTATTACAAGTTGCAATGGATGGTTCCATTTACAGGAACTACATTTGATACTCACCACTACTTTCCTGCCAGCTTCCCCTGTACAGTAACTTTGCTTCACCATTGAGTGGCAGCATTTGTAACCCCAAAATCCATCTTTCCAATACGATCCCCAGATACACTGCAAAAGCCGAAGGGAAAAAAATATTTAACATTCATAAAACAAAATCCAACATTAGCTTCTCCAGTTATGCTACACTCCCAGTAGTGCCAGCTAACTTACCATGTGGTTGTTAATGAGCACGTCCTCCTCGTATTTGGAGCAGGCCACAGCCTTCTCCTGTCCCTTCAACACTGCCCCGTGACGAGAATACTCCACATACTCCTCTGTCTGAGCCAGCAGAAGCTCTCGCGGAGGGGCGTCCAAGTGTTCCTCCCCACCGTACTGCAGAGAAGTGCGACATGAAGCCATCAGCACACAGAGCAGGGGAAGAAAGAAATTTTGCTATTTCACTTGTCAACAAAGGAGATTCTACACTGTACCCTTTCCAAAATAGTCTCTTTCTGTTTCTCTTTGAAGTCGTCCTTTTTGACTTTGTAGGACTGATGGAGAAGCTGCAGCTTGGTTGGATCTGCCTGGAGGTGAACTTCAGATCCCTTCTCATAGGCTTCCCAAGCAAAGACTGCAGAAGAGACACACAAAACAATGCTAGACCAACAAGCACTGAGAGTTGAGCCCATTTTTAACATCAGGTAAAGAGGAATTTATGTATGAGTTGACAACACAAGACTACTTACGCTGTGTCTGGGCCATGGAAATGGTGTCTCCAGAGTAGCGCACAAAGTTGTCTCCAGCATAGCCCACCCTGCCAAACCAAACACATCAGTTTAAGGACAGGCAGAGGCACAGCTACAAAAATAGGCACATTTAAATGTTCCATTACACCTCCTATAGTGATATTTTATAGTGATTTTTCAGCCTACTGGAATTTAGCAAGTTAAACACATCAGCTTCCTTTGCATTTAGCAGACTATTTTCATTTTTACAATTCAATACGTATAATATTTACAATCCATAATAGTCCTATTAGAGCAACTTGTGCCTTGCTCAGTGGTGTACAACACAATGTAAACTAGGTAACTCTCTAATTAGTGGTTCTCAAACTGTGAGAGGAGATCCGCCCACTGAAGAACCACTGAGTTAGTGAGAGACCCCTACTTAGTACAGCTTTCTATAAGAAGCCTGTAACTTCCCTAACATAAAAGTGATGTTTTTGGGCAGTCAATTTTAAATTAATATTCACATCGGCACTTTTTTTTTAATGCATGCACAAAAAATGAGAAATGCACCTACTCTTCTGGATTCTTTCCAGTGTTGGAGTATGGATTTTCCCTCATGGCTCGAGTCTTGGGATCATAGTAGGCTGAATTTGGATCCAGATTTCTGAGGTACTGTAAAATAAAGACAGCAATAGCTGAGAAAAACATGATACAGCACTAATAATATTATGTACGCATATGCTACTACTACTAATCAAGCTGAGGAGACCATATTAATCCTCTTATTAATCAAACTTATGGGACATTTTTATGGGAACTTTTAAGTGCAACTTTCTTTTAGCTCAGCTGCCAAAACAAATTCGTAGAAAAACAAATAGTGTCATGCCCTTAATTAACATGCATCGGTTTGCCAAAATTCAAGTTATTTTTACCTTAGCGATGTCCTCCCGGATTCTCAGGTTTCTAACTGTGATTCGTCTCTTGGAGTCAAAGTTTTGTCCGGGCATGTCAAAGTCATCAACATATTTGTCCTCATCCTCATCTTCACTGCTGTGGTCCTGGACAGGGTGAGGAAAAAGTTAATTGAGTGAAGAGGCTTTACAATTTAAGTTTTATTTTATAGTTCAAAATGTACATAAAGATTAAGTTGAACATGACATGTACCTGAGCTGCATCATCATCAAGATGCTTCCTTGAATTCTAGAAGGATGTTAAAACGTCTGGTTACACAAAGCTAGTAAATCTCATCAAATACAAGGTTATGATAAACATACTGTAAAGTAACATTTTCAATACGGCTGTAATGTTTTGTAATTTTTTTACCAAATTTTTTTGCATAGTTATAAAACATACAGAATTTTTTTAAATTGTGAATACTTACAGCTTGATCCATTAGTTTACCAGAAGCTAACTCCTCCTGGAGTTTCTGAGCTTTAAGAGTACGCTTAGCCTGTTAAAAAAAAAAAATAAATAAATTAGTCATGCATTTTGGCCTATAGTGGTGGTTCCCAAACTTTGGTTGAGAAAAATATTTTGAAGCCCCCCACCTATATGCACCCACATAAAGATGCTCTCAGACATGACCTTGCTTGCAAAATCCTATCGGATTTATTTGAAACATAATTAATACAGTAATGCAACTTATCAACTTCAACAGGCTTCTCTTTGTGTTTGTGATGTGAAGACTCTGAGTGGCTCTAAACTTGTTCGGCTTAATACTGTCAGAAGCTAACTGTCCTAACCCTAACCCGTTGTACTGGTGAATCCCAGGGCGAGATATGCCTCATAAATTTCTTGTTTTTAAAACACTGTGTCTACAACGGATCCGATCTTTGTCACGTTGCGCCGCAACAGCTCAAGGCTGTCTACACTGAAAGCAAATAGGGGTGACCTCGAATAGTCGAAGATTCGATAGGAGGAGCCTGGTTCGACTACCAATCTCACAGTCGAATCTTTGCAGAGGTGTTATGAAACTATGATCATGCCATTTTGGCTATATGAGGGTGCTCAATAGCCCCTTTCACACATACAGTCTTTACTGGTAAATGATCGTGCTAAATGATAATATTTACCGTTGCGCCGCGTCTTGCAGCTTTTTCAACGTGTTGCGCTCAAGACCCTGCCTTCTTTTCCATTCATCAGCGCTGCGGCTCTGCAGTTGGATACTATTAGACGCGTCTTGGGTTTTTAAGAGCAAAAACTAGTTCTGTTTGATCACCCCATATGCCTTTCACTCATATGCCTTTCACTTCACTGCTTGTGCGAACAGCATATTTGTGTATTTACCGGTAAAGTCATTCTAGTAATTTCCTGGCAATTTCCCGGGATTGCTGTGTGAATTTCTCATAGAACTACCGGTTTTCCACACTCAAACGGACACAGGCAGAGTGATTTTTTTTTTATTAGGTAGGATACAAGTGATTTCAAAACATTTCAGCCGTTCTAATTTGATTTTTTGGATGCTTTTTTTTTTTTTAGCAAAAAAGTTAAAAAGACAAAGTTGACAATTCTGGCTATACTTTCATTATTTTAATAATTTCTTTACTTTAATTTTATTTATTGATCACTCAGGGTTATCTAATTTAACTATTTGTGGCGTTGTGTTTTGAATACATGTTCCCCTGCACTTTAGGCATTTTGCACACATTTGGTCTACATTGTGACATGATTCTGACTTTAGTTTTTTTATATTTTATTTTTATTTATTAGAAAGGTATATTTTGTTCTAATTTAATTCTGTAAATTAATTTTTGATTGTTTTTGTGTTGTGCTGTACTTAGAGCTTGCTCGCACAGGCAATTCAGCCGATTTAATTAGATTTGCCGACATGTGAAATGCAAATCCTGTCTGCAGTGTGGCCTTTCTGCAGTTATTTATTTGTTATTTTTTAGGTTTATTTATCCAAAAAGTTTATATACATTTTCTTCTATATCTTTGTGTGATGTTCTGTACATCGTGGCTTTAAAATGTTATGAGGAATCGTTTTACGAATGTTTATCCCCCACCACACACGCACACACGCACGCACACACGCACGCACGCGCGCGCGATTCGACTATCAGTCAACTATAGGCAAGACTTGACAATTCTGATTTGACTATGTAAATCCTTAGTCGGGGACACCCCTAGACGTGACAAAGCGAAAGTTGCAAATCCATCTGTCCAAGTTGCACGAGTGCTTGGAGTAAGTCAGAAATAGAATGTGGCACGACGCCGCACCCTATGTAGACAGCATCCCTGATTATAATGCCGTTCTCGTCTGGTGCATACGCGTTCTTTTGGAAGTTGTGACATTAGATTCATTGTCTGCTTTATGTTTACCTGACACTAGCAGTCCTTTCAGAAACTTGCCCAGGCTTATTGCAGAACCATGCATTATTCATTTATATTTTTACATGGCTCCCTGCAATACTCAATTCTGATTCTTTAATTGTGCCTTTAATTATGCAAATAGAGATTGACCGATATATCGGTTTCCCAATATTTTCCCCGATATTTAAGAATTTTCCCATAATCGGGTATCGGTTTTGTAATATCGGATTCACCGATAAATGGCGCCATCTTGTAGACGTTTTGAGAATTGCATACAAGCCCGCCATTAAAGCACTGCGTCTGAGGGGAAATTAGTCAACAACGGTGTTCAAAGGTAAAATAACTTGCATCCCTTAATTAATAAACTTTATTTAACATAACAGCCAGTAATGCACAAATGAGATGTTATGTTCCAAGGCTATGTTATGTAGTTTAAACTTGGCGCTAAAATAGACGAACTCACAGAGTCACGTAATCCATCACGTCCCAATAAAGATGTAACTTTACATGAATGAAATAAAACAACCATGAATGAGAGCATGTTGGAAATAAAAGCGCTGAATTTATCTCTCTCTCTTGTATGCTTATCTCGTGAAGTCGCGTTCAACTCACCGGGTTGATGCTCCAGCATAGTCACTGTGTAACTTTTAACAAGATCCACTCGTTTAAAACTCTGTAAATTATATTAACGTCTGCTATATAACATTTATATAATAAACATCTAAATAATTACAGCTCTGTGGAAATTAATTATTAGGCCTACAGTGGGGAGAACAAGTATTTGATACACTGCCGATTTTGCAGGTTTGTACAAAGCATGTAGAAGTCTGTAATTTTTATCATAGGTACTCTTCAACTGTGAGTGACGGAATCTAAAACAAAAATCCAGAAAATCACATTGTATGATTTTTAAATAATTTGCATTTTATTGCGTGACATAAGTATTTGATACATCAGAAAAGCAGAACTTAATATTTGGTACAGAAACCTTTGTTTGCAATTACAGAGATCATACGTTTCCTGTAGTTCTTGACCAGGTTTGCACACACTGCAGCAGGGATTTTGGCCCACTCCTCCATACAGACCTTCTCCAGATCCTTCAGGTTTCGGGGCTGTCGCTGGGCAATACGGACTTTCAGCTCCCTCCAAAGATTTTCTATTGGGTTCAGATCTGGAGACTGGCTAGGCCACTCCAGGACCTTGAGATGCTTCTTACGGAGCCACTCCTTAGTTGCCCTGGCTGTGTGTTTCAGGTCGTTGTCATGCTGGAAGACCCAGCCACGACCCATCTTCAATGCTCTTACTGAGGGAAGGAGGTTGTTGGCCAAGATCTCGTGATACATGGCCCCATCCATCCTCCCCTCAATACGGTGCAGTCGTCCTGTCCCCTTTGCAGAAAAGCATCCCCAAAGAATGATGTTTCCACCTCCATGCTTCATGGTTGGGATGGTGTTCTTGGGGTTGTACTCATCCTTCTTCTTCCTCTAAACACGGCGAGTGGAGTTTAGACCAAAAAGCTCTATTTTTGTCTCATCAGACCACATGACCTTCTCCCATTCCTCCTCTGGATCATCCAGATGGTCATTGGCAAACTTCAGACTGGCCTGGACATGCGCTGGCTTGAGCAGGGGGACCTTGTGTGCGCTGCAGGATTTTAATCCATGACGGCGTAGTGTGTTACTAATGGTTTTCTTTGAGACTGTGGTCCCAGCTCTCTTCAGGTCATTGACCAGGTCCTGCTGTGTAGTTCTGGGCTGATCCCTCACCTTCCTCATGATCATTGATGCCCCACGAGGTGAGATCTTGCATGGTGCCCCACGAGGTGAGATCTTGCATGGTGCCCCAGACAGAGGGAGATTGACCGTCATCTTGAACTTCTTCCATTTTCTAATAATTGCGCCAACAGTTGTTGCCTTCTCACCAAGCTGCTTGCCTATTGTCCTGTAGCCCATCCCAGCCTTGTGCAGGTCTACAGTTTTATCCCTGATGTCCTTACACAGCTCTCTGGTCTTGGCCATTGTGGAGAGGTTGGAGTCTGTTTGATTGAGTGTGTGGACAGGTGTCTTTTATACAGGTAACGAGTTCAAACAGGTGCAGTTAATACAGGTAATGAGTGGAGAACAGGAGGGCTTCTTTAAGAAAAACTAACAGGTCTGTGAGAGCCGGAATTCTTACTGGTTGGTAGGTGATCAAATACTTATGTCATGCAATAAAATGCAAATTAATTATTTAAAAATCATACAATGTGATTTTCTGGATTTTTGTTTTAGATTCCGTCTCTCACAGTTGAAGTGTACCTATGATAAAAATTACAGACCTCTACATGCTTTGTAAGCAGGAAAACCTGCAAAATCGGCAGTGTATCAAATACTTGTTCTCCCCACTGTATCTCCGCGAGAGACGCTCTGTGTAAACGCATAGATGAAAACAGCGCTCTGTCATCAGCAGGTATTTCATAATCTAGACCAGGGGTGTTCAAAGTCGGTCCTGAAGGGCCACTGTACTGCAGTGTTTAGCTCCAACTTGCCTCAACACACCTGCCTGGAAGTTTCTAGTATGCCTAGTAAGACCTTGATTAGCTGGTTCAGATGTGTTTAATTGGGGTTGGAGCTAAACTCTGAAGGACAGTGGCCCTCCAGGAGCAGGATTGGTCACCCCTGATCTAGACCGACAAAAACATTATTAATAATTCTGATAACGTGCCAGATGAGATGGACTCTGTGGCTAATAGCAATGATGTATTCGCTGTTTTGTTTATTTTTCTGACAATGTTTGCATATTCCAGAGAATATTCCAGCGCGTTCCGTTCTCTTCACTCTTTAGTCAATTAAACAACACACAAACCTTTTAAAACTGTAGTTTAAAACGAATGCTTATATTTATGCTTATTTATGGGGAATTGATAGTTTCACCTGTCATTTATTTATGTTATCCATTTGAAAACATTAGACTTTGTAAATTTATTTTGCCTGTTGTTAATATGCTGTTGTTATAAATAAAAAGATGCAACAGCATTAATGTTAAAAAGACTTTACTTGCACTGTATTTAAAAAAAAAAAAAAAAACTGCACTCCTTCAGACTCTCTTTATTGATGTAGAAGTGTGTTTTGTTTTGTATGTAAGAAGGGAGTGAAATTTCAAAAATTACAGGGTTTAAAAACTGTTATATCAAACACTTTATATAAAGAATAAAAAAATAACTGAAGTTTGTTCAGTTCAGTGCTGTTGCTATAATTGTAAAAAACAGAAATAACACAATAAATAAATATCAGTTCTTGGGCACATAAACATGCAAATAATCGGTATCGGTTATAAAACAACAACAACAACTGGTACGGAACATAAACATAAATACACAAAAAAAAACTTCCAACAACATGACTTACCAGATCAACTTTAGAATATTCCTCTACAATGCGCATGTGCTCATCAGGATCATACCCATTCCAGCGATCTCTCTTTCCATCATAATCCATTGAGAGTTGAATCTGTTGGTGCTCATCCGGTGCCATGCCTGTGCCAGAAAACTTCGCTCCAACCTTTCTGGGTCTCTGTGAAAGAGACATTTCAAAAGTTTTTACCATTCAAAAGTTTGGGGTTGGTAAGATTTTTTTAGTTAATGTTTCTAAAAAAATGTCTCTTATGTTCACCAAGGCTGCATTTATTGGATCAAAAATACAGTAAAAACAGTAATACTGTGAAATAGTACTACAATTTAAAATAACATTTTCTAGTTAAATATATTTTAAAAATCTTGGGAAAAAAAGTTGTGCTTCTTAATATTTTTCAGGATTCTTTAATTAAGAGAAAATTAAAAAGAACAGCATTTATTTCAAATAGAAATCTTTTGTAACATTATAAATGTCTTTGTCACCTTTGATCAATTTAATGCATCTTTGCTAAATAAATGAAAATTATTTCCTTAAAAAAATCTTACTGACCCAAAACTTTTGAACAGTAGTATACACTGCATATTATTCAGTAGTAATAAGCTAGTCTTTCATTCTGAAGGTGGCATAAGAATGTGACCAACATATAAATAACATCACAAACTGTTCACCTCCAAACAGTCTTTCTTCTTATGCGTCAATGCACCACAGTTTTCACATGCTCCTTTTCTGAATTTCGTGCTGACTGATTTCTAGTTGACAGGGAAGCAATCAGAAAGGGTTTTAGAAAATAAATCACTTTTATAACTTATGTCTGTTTGGGAGACATAGTGCTTACTTCTTGTACACCTCTCTTGTACCAATCTCCGATGGGTGCAAATTGACTCTGTTTTTCTTCCTGGGGTCTCTGGTGCTTGAGGGTGGGTCTCTTTGATGGGTCGATGTACCAAGGCACAGATGAAATGTACTGGGGAATGTGAGGGTTGATATCCCTGGTAACAAAATATTATAGTCAGGAAAAAAGTTACAGGATATATGACTACAATAAAATCAAACATTCATACTGCTCAAGTGTTATTTCCATTCGCTCTGCTGCTCAACATACTTTCCCTCCTCGTCAACTTCAGCTGGAGCATTTCCCAATTTTCTCTGTTCTTCCAGCTCTTTCTTCTTCCTCCAGTCTTCTCGGGTCATTTTCTTCGGCTCTTCGAGATCTACGATCCCCTCCGTCACTTTAGCTTCCTCCGTCGACATGATCTTCAGCTACCACCTACATATAAAGAGATTCAAGACATCAGATATCGCAATAATTTAGCTCTGAAAACAGTGAATGTGAGAAAAAAAAAAAAAAAATCAAAATCTGTTGTGACACAGAGTAGACACCTGTATAAACTGCACAAAATTACATAGAAACCAGACAGCTATAAAAAAAAAATATATATATATACATATGTTTTTAAAGTTAAGTCAATACCAAATACAAATGTAGCCGTAAACAATACACATAACGCAATCGCGTTATGTGTATTGTTTACGGCTACATTTGTATTTGATATTGACTTAACTTTAAAATTAATAGCCAGTATCTCTAACACGTCAGGCTTTGAGTTAATAAGTCGTTAATTTACCTGATGTCTTCAACAAATGATGATAATTTTTTTACACCTTGATCAGTCAGTTGCGCGACTTGTTTACAAGCGTGTTGCGCGCACTTCCGGGTGACGACTTCCTGTCTTCCTCGCTGGCTGTGACGTCACGTGCTGCATGTACTTGTGTGTTTGAGTGTCGCCATCAGCTGGACTGAAGAATCAATGTGGTCAAGACTGGAAACTGGAAACCTCTAATGAACTGAGCAGTGGGTGGGCGTTGTTTCAGAAACCTGTTTGAGGAAGTTTAACACTTTCAAATGCTACCATTTATTCCTCACAATTTTGCTGTTTTCCTACATACACTGTGTAAACCCAAATATGTTGGCAAAACTAAAAAAAATTGAGGTAATCAGTTACATAAATGTTTTTAAGTTAAGAAATTCAAAGTTTAAGTTAGCAGAACTTGCAGAAATTTATTTTGTACTTATAGATTTTAATTGCTCTTAACGTGAAATGTTTTAGTAAGCTAATTCATATATTTAAACTTAAATTGTTCATGTAATGTCAACTTAACTTGGCTAGTTTTAACTTGCTAATGCAATAAATGCTACCTTGCTAATTGGTAACACAATGCTTAGATAGCATAGCATAGCACTTGCTGAATGAGTACAGCAATGTAAAACATTTAACATATATCTGTTCTCAAACTAAGCTCATCCTCCACTCGTCACCATGATCATAACCCTACAAAAAACTCTTCTAAACTATCATAACAAAAAATTAAACTACCAAATCTCCACCTTAACATTAATCTTGCACAAAAAAAACCAAAAAAACATTATATAACACTAAATTTTAGCATTTACTCTCCCTTTGTGTCATGGCAAAGCATGCTGGGAAATAAAAAACCCAGTCCAGTTTCAGGTAAATTTAAGTTTGTATAAATTAAAAGAAACAACTTCATAAAACTCAAAACAATGAAACAATTCAGATGACATAAAACGTGCCAGTTTTGTGAACTCAAAAGAAAAAGAAAGTTCTAAACACTCATAAAAGTTAATTTGATTGAATTAATTTATTTGAGTTGGCTCTACTCAAACCCATTCATTATTTTGAGCGTTAGGGTTTACAGTGTAGATGTCAGGGAAGCTTATTTACCTTTACATGTTCCCTTTGACGTTTAGTGATTTAGAAGATGCTTTTATCCTAAGCGACTTAGGAAATCACAAGGTTAAGGCTACTGTTAAACAACAAGGGTGAGTCTCAATCAGTTCCCTAGTTCAGTAGTAAGGGCACTGATCAGGGAGTCAGCCCATTGACTTATGTCCTGATCAGTGCCCTGACTACTGAACTAGGGAGCTGATTGAGACGCACGCCAAGTCATATCAAAATGCTCTACAAACAACCTCAACCCTCAAAATAATGTAGATTTTTGTTACATTTTTGTTACATTTTGAGTTTTTTTTCAGTCTGAAAATTAGTTAAAATTACTACTAGTACTAGGAAAAATGTGTTTGTCGCATACATACAATCGAATAGTACGATGTTTGTATGGTTAAAATGAATACAACAGTGTACCATAATGCTTAATATACTGCACAATATTCCAATGTATTACGTTTTTCATCTTCTGAATAATGGAGAATCGTTTAGAATTGAGAATTGTTAACTGAGTGAGTCAATACCAAGCTCTCCCACCCAGTATGACACTGAAGACTATTTAAAAATAGCCCATGTACAGTAACTGAAACTCTGTTGGACAAAGATAGGAAATTGTGTGCTGTCAGCTACTGGCCAATAGAACTTTGCCTGATAAGATGATGATAGACAGTGGTTTTCTGAACTGTTACTCAAATGAGATGGCAGAAATACAGACATACTGCTAATAATGAAGTGTGATATGTTTTATGACAAAATTCATTATATTTAGATAGTTACAAAGTTATAAATCATTCATTCTGTCATATTTTCCTGTTAGGCAGTCGTATATTAAGTGTGATTTATACAGAATCATTAGATATACATGTAAGAGGACTTGTATATTGATCAGTAAAATTAAAACAAAGGGACAGTTGCTATGCAGTGCTAACATTGAATTCTTATCAGTTTCCTCCATTTGTAGCTTTAGTCATTTTCTTCTCTGTAAGTTGTTGCTTTGTGCTCAGAGAGCCTCGTGGCCGCCGGTGAGCTTGTGGAAGAGCTCCTCATTCAGCGTGTCGCTTTGCTGTCGTGAGCGAGTAGACAAGAAGATGTATCCTCCGATAAACTCGTGCACAACCTTACAGTCTGCGTTCACACAGCTGAATGCTATGTTAATGTTTTCGTCGAATTCAATTGCAACCTTAAACAGAGAGACAGGTGTTGATCATTTAAACCACTGAATTTCTAAGTGTGTTATATGAGACTTGTAGGTAACACATATGCTACCATTCAAAAGTTTGGGGTTGGTAAGATTCCTTTAATTTTATTTGACAAAAATACAGTAAAAACAGTAATAATGTGAAATATTATTACAATAGAATTTTTCAATTTTAATATATTTTAAAATGTCAATTATTCCTGTGATGGCAAAGCTAAATGTTACTTTTTTTACCATTACTTCATTCTTCAGTGTCACATATTTTTTCCACCTACCTGTCGTATGTCCCAATTAACATTCCACTGTCTCATATTATTATAACGCCAAGTCTTCACCACATCTCCAACTCCCAAGTCTATACGGATCAGGCGGTTGTTAGCGATGCCCAGAACTTCATCCTTACGGCTGCCCTTAAACCTGAGAAATTACTTGGATTGTGAAATTGGATCAGCTTAATGGACTATTATAAAATCTCTATATTATAAAAAGACCACTGCAGTGGTATATTATACCACTGCATATCTACTGTTTCTTAAATATCCTTACAATCTTGTTTAAAAGGTACATCAATAGCTGACCATCTTTTTTGTGCCCGTAAGGTTAGTCCATTCACCTGATCATGAAGTAGGAAATTCCGAAGTCAGGCAGAGCTTGCCAGATCTGCAGAAACTTCAAGATGGCAGATGTCAAGGAAAGCTGGGCAACATTCTGATAGGCTTCCAGGATACGAGGGGTTAACTGACAAGAACGAGAAGAAGTTAGGTTGTGGTAATTAATAAAAAATATAGAATAGGCTATATAAAGGTAACACAAACACTAAATAGATGACCTGAATGAAATATTGCAGTACACTGTACAACACAAAATGACTGGCAAGCACCTTTCATGGTCACTCTACCTGTTTGGGCTTGTATTTCTTATGGTATCTTGGTGAGACGAGGCTGTGTGTGTTGATGCTGTCGTCAGTTTGTGCAGCGGGAGCTGCAGAATTGCAACGCTGCATGGAAAGGAATGTCTGGATGTTCTTCACTTCACTCTGATACGAGCTGTCCAGTAATGTCAGGCCTTTGGATGCCAGCTTACAGGCAGCCATCCACTGAGAATACTGCTTCTCCTGATTGGGTGGGGTAGGTGAGAATTAAAAAAAAATGTTGAAATCTCTGCAAGTACACTACTATTCAATTTTTAAAAAAGTAAAGAAATTAATACTTTTATTCAGCAAGGATGCATTAAATTGATCAAAAGTGGCAGTAAAGAGATTTACCATGTTACAAAAAATGTCTGTTTCAAATAAATGCTGTTCTTTTGGACTTTCTATTCATCAAGGAATCCTAAATAATGTATTGTATTTTCCATAAAAATATTAAGCAGCACAACGGTTTTTCAACATTGATCATAAATGTTTCTTGAGCAGCAAATCAGCATATTAGAGTGATTTCTGAAGCATCGTGAGACACTGAAGACTGCTGAAAATTCAGCTTTGTCAAGAATAAATTACATTTTAAAATATATTCAAATAGATTATTTGTTATTTTATTAAAAAATGCTTTTAACTGTATTTTTGATTAAATAAATGCAGCCTTGTTGAGCACAAGAGACTTCTTTCAAAACATTAACATATGGTTTTTGAAAAGCATTAACATACCAACCCCAAGCTTTTAAATGGTAGTGTATTTTTTTCACATAATCGTGTTATTTAATAACACAACTTCTTATCAAAGTTTTAAATACAGATCAATGTTAACGACAGTTACGTACATTTTCACAACGCAAGTAGATTTCATTCATGCCTTCTGGTGCAGGAATGAGGAGTTTGATACAGAACTTCTGGCCTGCTACATTGACATCAGGGGCAACCTCACAGCCTGGAGAGATGCAGATGGGTTTCAGTTAACACAGCCTCATTACACTGATCAGTGTGTCTGCTTGGGTTTCAACCTCCACTGAGGTGTGAAACCATATTCACATATTGTGCAAGCACAGTGTGGCGAGCAGCACGCAGAAATGACTCAAATGACGGTAAGGGTATTAAGGGATTGAGGCTAAACCTTCTTTCTTTGCATAAGACTTCATGAGGCCAGGGGTTTCAAAATACTGTATCTTATCAGATTGAAATTGACTAACTTTTACTCAACTTTTTGTTCTCTTTTCTGCTGCAGTGTGTTCAGTTCACACAATCACTTTCACTAGCTTCTCTCAGGTAGTGAAAGTGCAATATTATGTTGTGCCCAAAATAAAATAAAATAAAATAAAGACCTTTCAGGTTCAGTTGTTGCATGGGTTCTCCATTGCGGTCCTCTTTGCTTTTATAATAGGAGATTGATGTGTCCTGAAAGTTGCACCAGTACTGCTTGTAACCCTTTAGAGTGAGTCTCTTTGGCCTACAGGGTGGAAAATCATAGATATACACTACCAGTCAAAAGTTTGGACACACTTTCCCATCAAAGAGAATGGGAAAGTGTGTCCAAACTTTTGACTGGTAGTGTAGGTCAAATGGTTAAGGGACTGACAGTAGTATTTAGCCAAAGGAAAGAGCCTCACCGAAATATTTTCAAATAGTCATTTAGCTCTGGAGCAGTCATGTTGTCCTGTGAAAGTAAATCAGATGTTAGAACCTCTAAATCTGTCTCTGCATCTCTGGAGTTCTATCTCCATGTCGCTTTGTTGCCATTCTTTTAGTAAAGAGGATTTATTCCAAGTGTCTCTTACCAATATGTCCGTGCTGTTGCCATCTCCCACCATCTTGACCTCCAGGGATTTCAGGGCAGACTCTAAGTCATCCATCCCTTGACAGGAAGAGACCATGTCCTGAGACAAGGACAATTTCCCTATGTGGTACTGAATAAGAGAGTGAGAAAGAGTGGTAGATGTAAGAATGCTATTGCTTAACATTGATTTTGTGTTTATTCCTTTAATGCTAACATCAATCTTACTAATCTGTTTTATAGTTGCCATGGCAGTATTATTTCTCTGTTGTACCTGCAGGGCTCCAAACAGCATCATTTCCTCTTCTGTGCAGTCTATGTCTTCCAAGAGAATCGCCCAGCGAGCTTGCTCATATAACTGCGTTAAACGCACCGCATCGTACTACAACAGAGAGAGAATCAATTTCAGTTTCATGGCTCTTAGAACAATTTTATACAGCTAAATATCGTAACCAAACTCCTACCCTGGGATCCATATCATGGAAAGTGTAGTATTTGAAACGAAGCCATAGTCTGTCATTCTCTTGTATTCCCTGCTGCATTAGTGAACGAGATGAATCCAACCATCTCCAGGGAACAGAGGTGCATTTATATTAAGGGCGAAATGTGGAATATTATTTTTTAATGTGTGTCTTTGTTTCTCAGCTACCTGGTGTGAATATGTGTTTTGTCCACCACACTGGCCGGCCGGTAGAGTTTAGCGATGGCTTCAGGAGCAGGCGAGGGCAGACTGACAGATAGCATTTTATACACCGCCTCAGTCTTAGGAGAGTCAGCAAAATGAGCCGGCATGCCATTGTACAGAGCTTGAACAGAACCTACGTCAAGATAAAATCCACTTTAAACTAGAATACTGTGACTTAAGTGATAACTACCTATGCCATTCCAGTTTGGGGTCGGTAAGTTTTCTTTTATTTATTTAAATTAGTACTTTTATTCAGCAAGGACACATTAAATTGATCAAAAGTGACAATAAGTACATGTATAACGTTAAAAATATATAATGCTGTTCTTTTGAACTTTGTATTCATCAAAGAATCCTGAAAAAAGTATCATGGGTTCTTCAAAAATATTAAGCAGCACAACTGCTTTCAACATTGATAATATAAAGAAATATTTCTTGAGCATCAATTCAGAATATTAGAATGATTTCTGAAGGATCATGTGGCACTGAAGACTGGAGTAATGATGCTGAAAATTCAGCTACGGCATCACAGGAATATATTACATTTTTAAATACAGTTTTTTTTATTGTAATAATATTCCACAATATTTTACTGTATTTTTGATCAAGTAAATGCAACCTCGCAGCATAAGAGGATTCAAAAACATGTTAAAAATATTGCCGACCCCAAACTTTTGAACGGCAGTGTAACAAAAACTTATTTAATGTGTCATTTAGTGCACCTGCGGTTAGAGGAACATCTGTAAGATCATACAACTCTTCTGAGGAGTCTTTGTCTTTCTTTTTCTTTTTTTCTTCAACAGGACGGAGCAAGGAGAGCTCCTCTGGGTGACGAATATCTGAAAGTGACACAGATTCATTTTGGAAATGGTAACCTGACACTTGGTAAAATGATGACATTTTAAAGAGGGGACATTGTATCCAAGCTCACTTACTGAGAACCCTGCAGATACCCATGACAGTGCGAAACACAGAACTGGAGAAACAGGCTCGCATCTTCAGAGTCACCCCATTTGGCAAGCCCAGTCGCAGAGGCTTGTGCTGTGGAGTGAAGATGAGGCGAGCGTCTGCGTGGACCCCACATTTGTCCAGTGTCCAGCCGGTCCGCAGCAACCACTGCTGCTTCTGCTCCCACCACAGGGCATGATCGGACCAGTCCTTCTTCAGATCTAGAAATAAGACACAAGAACATCTCACGGGCTAAATAAAGATTTAGGAACCCTACATAATTCTAAACATGGGTGTTTACAAAAACAAGTCTCTTATTCTCACCAAGGCAAAATAAAATGTATTTAATTAAAAATAACATCTCTAATTACTATCAATGCTGAAAACAGATGTGCTTTTGAAGCATCTAGAAGAAAACTCACTGGTCTGCTCAACTAATTTGAGAATAACTCCACCAATGTGCAGGTCAGAGGTCACACTGATTTTGAGAGGTGGGGCATCAGGACCAAGATCCTCCACTGTGACTGTAAGGTCCCACGCTGCCATTCTGCTGCCAAAAAAGACCCCAAAAAAGCTGGAACTAATGAAGTTTGATCACACAAGCTATTCTGTACGGTACATTCTTCTATTTCAGTGCATTACATAAGAATATAGAATAAGTGTTGTTGAGCATTAACCAAAATGTGAACTTTAAAAGGCATGATGAGCATGCTGTAAATCACATGGTTAGCATGATCATGGTAATGGACACGTCACCAGCACATGCTTCATCTACCCTGTGAGTGTAATCATGCTATTTTGCGAGTTATGTTTACTGTGGCCGATACTTCCCGTTTACACACAAATCACATGGAACCACATTTCCTCTTTTGGTCAAGTATCTAATCCACAACTAGATGTTATAGGGCGTGTTGGTGTATGTGTATTTGTCTGTGTGTGGGTGTGTGTGTGATAATTTTGAATATAGTTCACTGAAACTGAAAACTGAAATGGAATAATTTATGGCGGATTTAACAGCTCAACTTTAATCTGTAACGTCTTTTAAACTCTACATTAAAAAAAATGGCAACATGCTTAGTTGGGTAGATATCAAATGTGTTAGATGTAATTTAATCAGTTTTATACTGTATTATACTACAAATTACTATTCATATTCATACTATTAAATTACTATTCATATTTCTAAATGATTAACTGTTTGTTAATCTGAAATAAAGTGACTACAGAAATGTCTGACTACAGTAATTTTAAATTACTCACTGTTCTTAGCTCAAAATATGAGTCAAATATTGAATAATGTTTTGTTACCTTTTCTGTTGTGCTCTGGATTTGCCGATAGAGTCTCCCTCTTGTGTAGCCAATTAAAAGCTGATAGGTCCTTTTATGAGATAGGGTTAGACAAACACACACTCATATGGACAAGACCCCTCTGCTGTGTAAAATCAGTTGTGGTTTTTCAGGGTATGTCAGAGCTCACAAAAAGGGTGTTCCTCTTTTCTCAGCTTCCGTGTAACGGAACTGTACATGACCGTGTTCTTTCCACACTGACTGATCTTACACAAAAAAACAAGAACTCTTCTATGAATGTTTATATATATAAAATTCATATAATTTTTTTTTCTAGTGGTCATCAGTTGAAACACTATGAAAGAGAGCATTTTAGAAAATGAGACTTCTTTAATGTGTTTAATTTGGCCCACATTGCAAAAAGATATGTAAAAGGGTGTATGGGGTATGTAAAAATGACATTTCAATGCTATAGTTCCACTTCAACTAAATCTTTTTATGACCTCATATTCATTGAGAGCACATGCAATATTTGTACTTTAAAAAAATGTACCTGTCCTAGACCAGTTAATGCACCTAAGTCATATAAAGTTTAATCTAAAATCACTATGTTTAAAAAAGGTATTTGTCAAATGTCAATGGTAGGCTACTTATTGCCAATGGTAGGTATAGCGCTTACACCGTCTTGCCGCTAGATGTCAGTAAAAGATGAATGATGTTGATCCGGGACAGTCCAAATAACGAGAAGCTCTTAAATTAACTCATGGACCCCTACATATTGGTATAGTCCCATTTGCTTTCATTATATCAGACAGTTGACTTTCAATTTCACTTCTTACTTTATAAACTGTTTGTTACAACTGACTTCAAATCGAAACAAGGATCAAATCAAGGCGCAGACGGGAGTCATTCGGGCTTTAAACATTAAATTTGCCAGCTGTCAAGACAGACCAGACTATGGCGTTTCAGATGTCAAAACTTGCTGCTCGTATTCCACTCTCTAAAAGTGTTGGGTTCATATCCAGCGCTGAAAACAGATGGCCGAGTCATCTCAATTTCATCAGCAGACTTGCACATCGCTCCTTTCATGTACTCTGCAGCGAAGGCAGAGGGTCTGCAAGTATCAAAGTGCTGCCCTCCCCGGGGGTCTTACGTAAAGCAGGCAGGTGGGAGAAGGTTTCCACGGCCTCAAAGTCTCTCCACTGGCAGAGTGGGGGGGCAGTTAAGACACACCGCGCAACCATGGTTGTCCTAGGCGCCGTGGGGGTCTCGGCTGCGTTGCTGGCGTCTCTGAGCACGAGCACGCTGCACGCTATGAGCGCGCGGCCCGAACTGAACCTGGACTCGGAGAGCAGTGACTGGAAAGAGGCGAAGAGTGAGTCTGTCATAGAGAGTGTGTTAATGATAATAAAAACACACCCTTCATTAACAGAGAACCAGAAAGAACATCTATCTATCTGGCTGTCTATCATCTATCTATCGTCTGTCTGTCTATTTCAAACTTTCAGAAGGCTTTCTCGTGCCAACATCAATGTTTGTTTAAAAAACTTTACTCACCTAGTTATTATTTTGCGATTCACGTTAATTATTCTGAAAGGTTTTATGCCCACCACCATATGCCTATATTACATTTAATAGGCTACTGATGTCTCCGATGTCACTTTTATTACAGTTGGTAGTCATAATAACAGCTTTAAGTGCAAAGCAATATGAACGAAATTAATGTCGCGACGATATGTTGAGATTTCCAGTTCCACCCCAAACCGCCTTTGACCTACCAGAATCTCTATATTTATCAATAGGCTATAACTAAACTATTTTAAATATTTCTTTTTGGCAGATAAGCTTTGCTCCATGGATAAGGAGAAGAGGAGGGACATGTACAGGGTTGACTTCATTCCTCTGGAGAAGATTACTGTCTGGAGTCCATCAGGTGAACAAAATGCTCATTATGTATAATTATAGCACAAGTGAATCTCTTTGTTTTGATCCGAGTACAGTTTGGTCTATTTGGTCCAGAGAGTGTTAGAAGGATAAAGACATGAATATATTATTGTATTGTGTGTATACCTATAGCTTATATTGGGGTTGTTTTGTGTAAAACAGTTGATATATGTTATCATCATCACTGTTTACTTCCTCTTAGGTGACTCCTCTTGTAAGCCTCAGTACAAAGTCAATGAAGAGTTAAATAAGAAAATATCCCTCTTCAGTGGTGACATCACAAAACTGGAGATCGACGCGATTGTCAACGCAGGTGAGAGTCAAAGTACAGGAAAATTCATAGTCTACAGTAAAACTGCACATTTTAGAGTGGCCTTTTATTGTGGCCAGCCTAAGGCACACCTGTGCAATAATCATGCTGTCTAATCAGCGTCTTGATATGTCACACCTGTGAGGTGGATGGATTATCTCGGCAAAGAAGTGCTCACTAACACAGATTTAGACAGATTTGTGAACAATATTTGAGAGAAATAGGCCTTTTGTGTACATAGAAAAAGTCTTAGATCTTTGAGTTCAGCTCATGAAAAATGGGGGCAAAAACAAAAGTTTTGCGTTTATAATTTTGTTCAGTGTATGAACATATTAAGGCAGTGAGCCTTTGACTTTCTTACAGTTGGCAGCACTAAATGAGTTTAGAGAGCGAATGTACTCAATACTTTTGAGTGGGGTTGGGGGGACCTCTTCATCCATGTCACTCTTTCTCCAGTACTATTTTAATAAAGTTCAACAGTTATAGTAAGCATTCCTCATCAGTAGAGCTCATGTCACTAGGTGGAGGTAGAGCTTACTGTCTGTCTGTGGTATCCTGTCAGTCCCTTTGTAGACACACCTGAGAGTTTTGGAACATTCATCTGCATTTGCTTGTGTGTTCTCGGCAGTTGCAGAACAAAGTGACTTTCAGGAACTTTCAAGCTTTTCACATTTGCATCCTTTAAATAGCTAAAGAGACAAGTCAAGCACTAAGATGACAGACTAAAAACACCAGGGGTATAGCCATCCTTTCAGAAGTGAGGCGGACAGAAATGTCAAGTGTATTACCAGTTTGTTTTCTGACAGTTGTCTAATTGACAGGTTTGGTTTTATTTTTTCTTATCTCTTGCTTTTAATTGGCTAAGAATCAAATACACTGCTAAACAATAACCACTAATTTGTATTCTATAATAATTTTTCCTATAATTTCCTTATGACAATTTTATGATTGGTTTATGTACTACAAACACTTATGCATTACGTTATCATGGGTTTTATACAATGTAAAAAAAAAAACAATTATCACAGAATTTTTCTATATATAAAGGATTTCCTGGAACGCCATTAGTTATTACTTCTAGTCAGTTTTGGTCTTTCTGCGAGAGTGACGGTTTCCAGTATGAATGAAACATACATTACACGAGTGTTTAGCCTTATTTTGGATAAGAATAAAACATCAGGTCATGCATAGACTTTTCGTCATCATGATCTTGACTCTTTGAATTTAATCTAGGTTTATTCACGTTGGCCCATTAAAACTTCTATGTGAACACGCTTGCCCGAAAAATGTGCGGGGTATAAATTTATGGCCCTTGCATCTACGTCCATTAAAAACACCATTGGTTTCATCTTAGTTAAGCTGTACCTCCAAACTTTAGTCAGAGTAGCCATATTTAATTTTGCACAAAGGAAACAGGGTAGTAAGGGGCAGATTTACAGTATGTTCAGTGGGTTGTCAGTTGTGTACTTTGGTGTCAGTTATTCAACAGCGAAGTACGTTGTTACGAAAGATTGACTGTAAAAATTAGATGGAACTAAGATATTAGGACTGTACATCTATCCCTCACCGCCTTGTTTTCATTTGTGATCAAATAAATATGCTGTCTAACCTGACTAGGGTCCATTGTAGGTCAGGAAACTAAACGATTTCATAATTAATCTACAGCTATTAGAATCAGCATATTCCAGATATTTTGCATATTGACATTAGCATATTCATACAGGGTTAGTAGAGTGCTCAGGTTTATTATTTCTCCATCATCACCTCTAAGCTGCCATAAAGCAAAGCAATGACTGGTTAATGTTTTAGCAATCTTATTACCACATAGGACTTTACGCTTGCTGCTAGTCGGCCTAATGTAGCTCATTTAAACAGGTGTGCACGAGCAGAAAGACAGGAAGTAGGTGAGGAGAAAAAGAAGCTGAAAAGGCAAAAGAGGGAGAGGGAGAGGGAGAGGGAGAGGTTTGTCTGACAGTGCATTGATTCATCTCTCCCAGTTGACGCATTGATCGGCTGGCCGTAGGTCTCGGTGTAAAAGCGTGAGGATTAACAGACTGTCCAGTGGTCATTAATTTGGAGGTTGGAATGAACTTCTCAGGACTGCTAAGTATGCATCTCACTCACCAAAGTACCCAAGTGAGCGAAAGCATACACTTTTGGTATCTGGTATGTTTTTACAGCATGTAGCTTTAGCAGATTTTGCAGGTATAATATAACCTAATTGGTTTCAAGTCAACTTGAAATGGCATTTGCAACTTATTGTGACATTTCCGAGTGAAGTAAAAAAAAAAAAGCGAGGCACTTGATTTTACCCATTGGGATTTGACTGGATCTTGGAAAGTTGTTGCTGTATGACAGGTTGAAAATAAGAGGGCTTGGTGACATCAACTGTATAAAAAAAAAAAAGTATGTTTACTTTTGGAATCACATGCATGACCTGTTCACATTAAGGACGTATATCCACCTTATTTTGAATGTAAAAGCGGGCACGGCCATTTGTAAATTGAATGTGCCTGGCTTGCGGTGTGTAGGATTATAAATTTAAGATCTGCTGATCCTACGTCCTTACATGACATCACATGAAAAACTAAGGTGAAGAGTTTCCAGCAAACAAGTGTTTGATCTTCCTACTGAGACTCAAACTATGTGTGAATGTTTACATAGTCTTAGTTCTCATGGCCAGTGCTGTTTAATCAATTTGGGGGGTACTATTACCTTCAGTCGGGGGTAATTGCCTGTATTGTCTTTAGATGCTTTTGTTTTAGTGGTCACTTCTAAGGCTGTGTGTAAGGTAAACACCTTTAAGGACTGCCCACTGAAAGCCTATAAAATACACTGTAAAGCTCCCTTAGTCAGACTTGATGACTGCAGCGACCAAACAGCACATTCTCAATAAAGAATCCTGCTGAAGATACAACCAAGTCTCCTGGTCTTCGCTTCTGAAATTTCCAACAGGTGTCATCTGCTTCCAGTTATTTTTTTTTTAGCTGTAGAAAACCACTTGTTATGGTGCTTGACATTGCAAACTGGTATTTCTTACCATATTATTTTAATGTATTGTCGTAATTATAAACACACTGCTTGTAGTACTGCTTGTACCCTTTACTGCACTTTGTTATTCTTCTAGATATTTACCTTTATTGGCAACTGATTCACAGATAATAGCTTGCTTCCACATTGCAAAATAAGGTGGTATAGAAGAGCAAGTTTAGATTTCATAGTAACTTTTAGTACATTTTTGGTGTCCAGTCCAGTAGCACATTAAGTATGCATGTACTGTTCAAAGAAATCCACACTTACCTGTATTATTATAGTGTGTATACTATTCAGGGATCATGCCTTTGACCAGTCACCATACAAATGTTATAGTGCAGTGATTATTGCTATTCCGTTTATCTTTAGCTTTTGGAGGCTGTTAGACCAGGGGTGGGCAAGGTTTTTGGCACATGGCCCACATACATGAATAAAATTTACCTTTGAGATACAATGTTGTTCTCGATTGGTTTGACAAGAACCAGTCGAGCTGATAGTAAAAGCTGTAGAGAAAAGCTGAGAGAAGTTAATTTACTTATTCTAGTACATGACACACTCAGTTCATTATTTGAACTGCTTTCAGTATTAGAAATATTATAGGAATAGATAATATTCCCAGGTTACTGTGTTTTTGTTTTGTTTTACTAAAATTTGTTCCTGTAAAATTTAATGTAGTACCCATTTCAGGTCTTGGAGTCTCTACTAAAGAGTAGATTAATTAAATCCGGTGTGTTTGATTAGGGATACATCCAAATTGTGCAGTGTTGGAGGTACTCCAGGACCAGGGTTGGGAAGCAGATCTGTATTTTATTAAAGTTTATCACTGAGATGTAAGTAGCACCAAGCAGTGACTTTCCTTTGAACAGAAAATAGCTCTGGAGATCGATAATCTCCAACATGCAGTTAGATGTTTGGTAGCTCCTTTCGCAACGGAAAGTGAGAGAGCGAGAACATGCTCATGGTTGCCATATCGGGCAAATTGAGTCAAATATTGACCGAAATGTTGACAAATTGTGCAGGTTTAAAGCTCTGATTAAATGTTTTGGTATGGATGTCAATCTGGAAACCCTGTCCATGTTAAACGCTTGGGGAGACTCGTTGGGTGCTACTGAGCTATATCAAATGACAAAACCATTTCAGGATAATTGAGGGTTGTAGTTTGCTCGTGTCTGTGCTAGACTGTTATGAAGGTCAGATTTAAACAACAGCTGAACTGAGCAAAAACGTACAAACACAGTCTTTGAAACTTTGAGAACTCAATCAGTCAGTAGGGAGACTGATGGAGAGTTGGGCTGGACTGGGGAGGACTGTTTGTCTGTTGTTCTCAATAAAGATTGGATTTACAATAACATTGCCTCCACCCCCTGTCCTCTCTCTCCTCCCTCTCACAACATTTTACAGCTCTTGGCTCCTAGATCTGCCCTATAAAACACCGTAAACATAAAATCCACAAGCACTTAAGAACTGTCCTTCTGAGAGCAGGGGTGGAGGGAGGGATAAACATCCTTTTTACGCCACTAGCCATCCATCGCTCTGTCAATCCACCCATCCATCTAGTTAGTGGGAGAGGATATACTGTCCTGTATTGGTTTATTAAGATGCATTACATTGTGAATAGTGTATTGTGATTGAGTTTGTGAGAAAAAACACATGCCCTTGTCCATTATATGACTGAAAAGTAAACAAAACAATAAAAGAAAATTATTATTAGGGGAAGGTTGTAGGATCATAACCTCGAAACAGAATCAACAGTGTTGTTTAATGAAGATTGTGTTGCTGCACCATGTTTGCTCATGGGAGAAATTGCATTTGGCCTACATGTTTATTCATATTCTGCTGGGAATTAAGGACAAGTGTCAGTTCTGAGTCTCAGATGAGCGATATTCCAGACACAGATACAGAAACGATCCCAGATAAGAGTGACGCCATGCTGTATATATTAACTAAGATGGAATTAAGAGTTTTTATTGAATTTCTAATATAGAAATAGAAAAAGAAGAAATTGGATGGATTTGATGGAATTTTTGTATTATAAAAAGCAGCAAAAGAAACTGGAGGGTTCTGTGAATGAGCTGAAGGCCACTAGTTTTTTTTTAATTTTATTTTTTTTAATTTCTACTTTTGACTGACAGCAGAATAATCTAGAAAGCCCCAAGATGTGTTGTGCAGAACTCTATCTTTATCCTCCGCCAGAAAAATAGCCCCACAGATAGAGTAGAGAGGCATGACAAGATGAGAATGAAGGGAGTAATGCTGTATTTCTGCCTGCGCAGTTTTAGACTTCACTGCCGGGTAAGACGGTATGCATAATTCACACTGATATGTCTTCCTTTCACAAAAAGCTTGTGATATTCACGCAGCTTTGGCAGGGAGTGTGGATAGCGCCACACAGGCGTATGTAAAATGTGTAGACATCTCTAAATAGGTCTGAAAATGCAGCTTATTTGTCAAAGAGCATAAGCCATTAAATCTGTTATCTGTTGCAAATGAAGCTCAGCATCCTTAGCTAGTGGTTCAGACCCCTCTCACCAGCGTAGGCGAATTTAAAATGAGTTCACACTGAGAAATCTCACATCTCTCAGCATATGCCACATTGTTGCTAATTGGAAACCAAGCTTGTTGGAGGGAAATGGTTGTCACACACACAACCCTAATAAATTCATTCTGTCTGCGTCACTTAGAAAATTTCATTTCAGTGAAATGGCTTTTCTTTTATGTAGCATTTTAGCCAATTTAGTTTTTTTTTGTTGAAAACTGCATCAATTTGGAAGAAGAAAAAAATTATTTAAGCATGTATGTGAACAATGAATATGAATTGAATGAGAATATAACTGTTTAGCTATTTTGGAACATTCCGAAATTCCCAAATGTAGTGATGTGATTGAATTCTGTTTGATGCCTGAGGCTTTGGAATTATCTTTCAGTTATTGAACCTTTAATGATATGATTTAGGATTTTAAATGAATGATTTAGGATTTTAAAAAAAGATCTGAGCACGTTTGCAGAACGGCAGCCCCATAGCAATTATTTCAAGCCTCGTTAAAAGCCTCCCACCTATACCATTCTCTTACAATCAATCGCCACTTTAGCTCCAATGAAGGAATGTGAATTTGTTGGTCTCCACTAATTATCTTAATTGACCCAATGTGGTGAATGCAGGGGGAAAAAGATGCTGCTGTTTGGATAGGTGCAATTGCTCGCAGTAATTGTAATTCTCAGTTTGGTTGCTCTAGGTACAATGTGAGAGGCACTGTGAAGCCACTATAGGTCTAGCTTCTTGGGCGTTTGATTTACCAGTAATTGGGACTTGTCAAACTCTCGAGTTAATTGTTGGGTATTGTCAAGTTGGCCTTTTAACTGGTGATTTGAACGGCAAAAGCTACTTTAAGGTTCGTTATGGATGCCACATCTGTGCCTTCTTCCATATGTCATTTTCTACAACTGTCTTCGGCAGTCATATGCTTAATAACACTCAATAATTTGATGTTGCTGTGAATTGTAAATCGCTATGGAAGAATGTGCTGTTTTCCAATTATCTAGAATTACATTCATTTGAGAAATGGGTTGGGGAACAGGTGGAAATAACTAATTGAACCTAACGTTGTCTGAGAAACCACATTGAGGTCACTGCATGTTTTTTTACGTACACATTAAGCTTATGTTTAAAACCTTTTTTCCTTGGATACTGGATACTGGATACTGTATACTGCGCTTCCCCCTCTCATTATATTGATCTGTGCATTGCTTACACAGGCATTACCACACTCTCCAGATTGGAGGCATGTTTGTGCTTAAACAGACACTATCCAATTGGCTACTCTTTTCTTTATTCACTCTTCCAGCCTGTGCCATATATTCCTATCAATGCCACCGTAGAGATTTTCTCTAAACTGTTCAAATTCATAAGGCCCTTATGGAACTGACAAAGGGGATTATGCCTCACACATGATGGGTGCATTAGTTATTATTTTAAAGCAGAGGGGGGAAAAATGTTTGCTTTGATAGATCATGTATTATGATAGTTCCTATATAGATCATATATTTCTATAGCTTCTCATTAACTATGTACACATCCACAAAGTGTTTCATCACAACTTTTAATGATACATATATAAATGAAAAAGATAACAAGCTTTATTTACTATTCATCATGATAGTATTCCATATCTATAACGAGAGAAAGAAGTGATTTTACATGTACTAGTTTGAATAGTTCACTTTTAAAATGCATCAGAAAAGGCTGGAAAATTGCAGATTCATTACGGATATCCTTTTAGTGTTCCTAATTTTTACTCTCCCGGCTAATGCTGCATTTAAGTCACACAAAGTCAGACTATGGAAAAAAAAAAAGTGGATTGTCTTTAATCAGTTAAAGACCTTTGTTCTCTCTCTTCCTTCTTAGCCCATACACAAGATGCAGAGGTTCACAGTGTTACATATTTTATTAATCCCTGATTTCTGTTTTTCCTGCACCTCAGTGTTTCACACACAAAGATTGTAATGAGCTGACACGTGCAAATGTTGTCTGATCATTTGTATTCTACTTTAATAGATTTAGGGCCAGATTTACTAAACAGGGCAAATTAGCGTGAGAGCGCAATCCCATAAAAGCACCAATGGGAGTGGAAAGTTCTGCCCGTGATCTACTTACAATGCGCACATTAAAGAACACCGACGCAGCCGGATCATTTCCATAATGACCAACGCAATCTACCAAGAGCAGCGCAAATTAGTGTCTGGTTTAAGACATGCTTTTTTGTTAGCGTTAAATAATGACGCAAATAAAATTTACTAGCACAAACCTTAGTAAATCATGTTGCGTGATTCATTTAAATACTCTCCTCCCATACATTTTGTGTCTGAAAGGGAAACTCCTACAAATGCATATGCAATAAGTTCAGCCCCAAAAATAACTGTTCACGCCTTTTTAGCTCTAATTTTTCACTGCTTGTCTTTAGTGAATCCTGACAGTAGTTTTTTTAACGCCAAAAGAGGGTTTGCGCTGACGCAAGCTGTTAGTAAATCTGGCCCTTAGTGTCCATGATATTCTCTGGTATGTTCTGTATCGACAAGCCCTGCCCTTTAGTTTGCTTTTTTACAAGCTAAATTGACTGTTATCTATGTCAGCCTGTCAGTTTGGGTTCCTTTATCAATTATGGTTGCCCCCTTTTATGATTGTCTTTAAGTGCCTCTTTCTATTCAGTTTAAATTACCTCAGATTTTTAAGTCATACCTTCCATCATAATTTAAATGCCGTTGTCTTTTGTTGAGCAGGTGAAACTACTGAGCTTTGTAAATTTCATTTGTCTGTTCTTGAAACCTCCATTTTTTTTTTTTTCCTTTTTCAGACACAAGAATATCCACTTTTTCAGTGTCTTATTTTTTTTTTAAACAAATTTCCTTTGTGAACATGAAACCTTTTTCTGTGCCTTCATCTCTTTCCTTCGCTTTCCTTTTGTCTCCCTCTACCCCGCTTTTCTCACTCTCATTAAAAGAAAAGAAACCCAGAAGCAATTTGAGGTCTTTCATTGTCAAAACTATTATCACCACTGTCAGCTCCCTGGGTTGGGAACAAAGTCCTCGTGCTGCGTGCAAAAGAAATTGAGAGAATAAAGGAAAACCCCATAAAAGGAGGGAGAGAGAACGGAGAATTAGAATTTGAATAACACTCCCAAAACATTTTTTTTTTGTTTTGTTTTTTTGTCGTCAATATCCCCCAGAACGGAAAGGCATCAGTTTTCCCCAGTGCATATATACACAGTAAAGTCCAAGTAATAAAACTATATCTAAATGAACCTGTTTCCAGATCTCATCATCATCATCATCATGCTAACCCTTAATATGAGCTAGTTTTAGGACACTGATAACCATTGGTACTAAGATGCAAAAACAGCTTCAGTTATCATCAGAATATTGAATAACATCAACACCAAGAGTGGTATCCCTGGCACTTTCTGACTAGTATAGGTATTTTAAGCATGTGGGCTTTTTGCCCATTAAGAACAGACTAAAGGAGGCACAAAGGGTACTTTGGAATAGGGGTGTGCCGAATGAAAACCTGCTTCATTCACATATTACGAGGTGTTCCACTTGGAATATTTTTATTTAACCATGTTAATGTTTTGCATCATGTAGAGTGTCTGCAGGACACTGTCCATATAGCTTTTTTAACTCCTGATTTTGAACAGTGAATTATTTTCTTTCTTGTATGTGGAGTACTATCACTTAATGTCCTAAAAGATGCAATTCAGTTAGCAGATTCCTGATTTTTGTTTTAAATGTCTTGATGTTACACCAATGCTCTAATGGTATATGGAAACTATGCCATTTTAAATATAAATATTTTGATAAAAAAAAATTGAAATCTTCTATCCAGTAATAACATTTTGTGTATGATGAATGGGGAAAAATGGTCCCCTTAGAATCGGCACACCCCTACTTTAGAACCTAGGGAAAAGAACCCTCACCCAACTGCTTTGCCTGAAGACAGGAACAGAATAGGCATAGGCATTTTATAAAAAAGGCTATCACGTGTATGAATAATCTATGTCTGGTATTCCCCCTTCTCTGTACCCTCGATTTGTTCCATAGCCTGGATTTCCTGTGTGGTTCAGGGTGCTCCTATATAGAGTTGCATTATTAGAGGGAAAGATAGTATGGATGTATGTCATATCCTCAACTTTTGCCTTGGGCTGCAAAGGCTGTTGGGCAGTCATTGGTGTCATTTGAAAGCCGTGAGCCCTGATTTCTAAGATTGATGTGTCTTTTATGGTTCCAGACTCGACATAGTCATCATAATGTTTGCTGGCACCTCTCGATCCCACTACATCTCTACCGTATATAGAGTGATCACCTGGTGCAAGGTACCCTGCACGGTGTCCATACCAGCAGAAGATGCCAAAAATTAAGAACAAAGACACCAATGCTGTTGCACCTCCAATAATTCCAGCAAGTGGTAGCGCTGACAGTTGGTCAGTTCCTCGATCGCTGTCCTGGTCTGAAATAGGCTGCTCTAGGGGATCCGTCTCTGTTTTGGCACAAGCAGGATGCTCATGCTCTGAGTTTGTGTTTATGTTTAACCCCCCAGTTGCTGTGAAAGAGTTTCTTTTACCATTGTTTCCAGAGAGAGGCACCAAGCAGATGATATAACTTGACTGGGGCTGTAGTTGCGTAAGTAAATACTCACGGCGATCCCCTGGCACAAGTGTTTCTGTGATTGACCCCATTGCAGGACTGTTGCCTAGTCGCAACCAGGAAAGTCTGAAGGAGGGAACTGGCTGTGCAGCCTGCCAAGTAATGTGGACTGTCTCTGGTGTGAGAGGTTTTACACTGATTTGTAATGATTTACCAGTAACCCCATTTCCGCCTCCAAGACTGTCCTGGCCCATATCAGAATACTTGTGTCCTGGTCGTCTGGACCTAAGGGTAAAGAGGGAACCCTGTGGAAGTGGAGGGGTTGTTGTAACTGGTGGCTGTGTCGGCCACTTTTTCTCTGTGTTCTCTTTTTTTGCTCCATCATTTCCAACCATTCCTCCCGCAGTATCAACACTGATCTCACAGTCTTCTAATTGACTGGTAAGGTCCCTTAGTACCATGCCTCTTACTCTCTCTGGTCCATGGCAAGTTAAACCTCTCACAGTCACTGAGGAACCTCGCTCATGCAACCAGTCATGAAGCCAGCGGAGGTTACAGCCACAGTACCAGGGATTTCCTCGGACGAGTAATTGTGAAAGGCTGTCTAGGTCCTTGAATAAACCCCTCGGAAGAGTCGTTAAGTTGTTACCTGATAGGTCCAGTTTCTGTAGTCTTCGCATGCCATCCAGGGAGCCTCGTGGCATGTGGGCTATGGCATTGTCCTGTAGATAGAGCCGAAGGAGATGCATACTAGGAAGGTTTAATGGTGGTGCCTGGAGCGAGTTACGAACCAGAGAAAGCTCTGTGAGATTAGACAGCCGTGAGAATGTGTCATCTGCGATTCGTTGATTTGCCAGCAGATTACCATCGAGGAAGAGACGTCTTAGAGAGGAGAGACCTCGAAATGCATGCGTTGGAATAGTTGAAATCCGATTGTCGTCTAGTCGGAGTTCCTCAAGTGATGCAGGCAGTCCTGATGGTATACTTGAGAGGTGGTTGCGTGACAAAAAAAGAAGACGCAGCCTCGGATTGTTGGCGAATGCTTTGTCTTCTATACTTACGGTTGAAACTGAATTGTCATCCATGTGAAGCTTCTCCAACAGGGGGAGCCGTGCAAGAGCGGAACGGGGTAAAGTTCGTATATTATTGTCCTGTAGGTGAAGTTCCCGTAGCGACGGAGGCAGATGTGTTGGAAAATCATCAAGTTCATTATCATAAAGGTAAACTACTCTCACAGTCAGTCGTCGCTCTAAAGATGTTGGTAGCCCAGCATTGTCTATGCGGTTGTTTTGCAGATAGAGCACAGCTGCCGTTAATGGTAATGGAGGAATGATGCTCAAGCCACGGTCATTGCAGTAAATAAAGCCATCATCACACCTGCAAGCTGAAGGGCATGGCACGTCTCCCTGAAGCTCCGCTTCCCCGAGAGCTGCCTCTGCGGCGGCAGCAGTTGCTGCTGCAAACTCGAGGACTTCAACCAATAATGTCAGGCATAGAAGAAGTAGGAACAACCAATCGCGGAGTTCAACAAGGCTCTCTGTGGCCATAATTCCAGGCAATGTACCCCACACTCTCTGCAGACTTAATTTAACCCAATGTCTCTAGTCAATATTCTTGGTCACTGTAGTTGGGTAAGTGCAGGTCTTTTTTTGCCCTTCTTTGCTTCCAATATCAAGTCCTGTCGAAAATATAGAAAAGAAAACAAAACAGAGGTTACATTTGGTTTCAAGTTAAATGCAATTATAAGTCCATATATGTTATATAGTGGGGAGAACAAGTATTTGATACGCTGCCAATTTTGCAGGTTTGCCCACTTACAAAGCATGTAGAAGTCTGTCATTTTTATCATAGGTACTCTTCAACTGTGAGTGACGGAATCTAAAACAAAAATCCAGAAAATCACATTGTATGATTTTTAAGTAATTAATTTGCATTTTATTGCATGACATAAGTATTTGATACATCAGAAAAGCAGACCTTAATATTTGGTACAGAAACCTTTGTTTGCAATTACAGAGATCATACGTTTCCTGTAGTTCTTGACCAGGTTTGCACACACTGCAGCAGGGATTTTGGCCCACTCCTCCATACAAACCTTCTCCAGATCCTTCAGGTTTCGGGGCTGTCGCTGGGCAATATGGACTTTCAGCTCCCTCCAAAGATTTTCTATTGGGTTCAGGTCTGGAGACTGGCTAGGCCACTCCAGGACCTTGAGATGCTTCTTACGGAGCCACTCCTTAGTTGCCTTGGCTGTGTGTTTCGGGTCGTTGTCATGCTGGAAGACCCAGCCACGACCCATCTTCAATGCTCTTACTGAGGGAAGGAGGTTGTTGGCCAAGATCTCGCGATACATGGCCCCATCCATCCTCCCCTCAATACGGTGCAGTCGTCCTGTCCCCTTTGCAGAAAAGCATCCCCAAAGAATGATGTTTCCACCTCCATGCTTCACGGTTGGGATGGTGTTCTTGGGGTTGTACTCATCCTTCTTCTTCCTCCAAACACGGCGAGTGGAGTTTAGACCAAAAAGCTCTATTTTTGTCTCATCAGACCACATGACCTTCTCCCATTCCTCCTCTGGATCATCCAGATAGTCATTGGCAAACTTCAGACAGGCCTGGACATGCGCTGGCTTGAGCAGGGGGACCTTGCGTGCGCTGCAGTATTTTAAACCATGACGGCGTAGTGTGTTACTAATGGTTTTCTTTGAGACTGTGGTCCCAGCTCTCTTCAGGTCATTGACCAGGTCCTGCCGTGTAGTTCTGGGCTGCTCCCTCACCTTCCTCATGATCATTGATGCCCCACGAGGTGAGATCTTGCATGGTGCCCCAGACCGAGGGAGATTGACCGTCATCTTGAACTTCTTCCATTTTCTAATAATTGCGCCAGCAGTTGTTGCCTTCTCATCAAGCTGCTTGCCTGTTGTCCTGTAGCCCATCCCAACCTTGTGCAGGTCTACAATTTTATCCCTGATGTCCTTACACAGCTCTCTGGTCTTGGCCATTGTGGAGAGGTTGGAGTCTGTTTGATTGAGTGTGTGGACAGGTGTCTTTTATACAGGTTACGAGTTCAAACAGGTGCAGTTAATACAGGTAATGAGTGGAGAACAGGAGGGCTTCTTAAAGAAAAACTAACAGGTCTGTGAGAGCCGGAATTCTTACTGGTTGGTAGGTGATTAAATACTTATGTCATGCAATAAAATGCAAATTAATTATTTAAAAATCATAGAAATGTGATTTTCTGGCTTTTTGTTTTAGATTCCATCACTCACAGTTGAAGAGTACCTATGATAAAAATTACAGACTTCTACATGCGTTGTAAGTGGGCAAACCTTCAAAATCGGCAGTGTATCAAATACTTGTTCTCCCCACTGTATATTATGCTGTCTGACTTTTACAGGACTTCTGCTTAAATGTGACAAACATTGTAAGGTAGTAAGAGGTTAGTAAGCAAGTGCAAAGAAAATCAGTCAAGCTGAAAGCTTTCTAGATAACCTTAGCAGAGCAACTGACAGATAGGGAGCATTAGACAGAAACATTAGAATAAAAAAGGACCTCAAGAAAAAGGCAAATGGATTGAGGTTAAGCTAAATAAATGGGTAGTGTGGAAAGAATTGGTGGTAACTTTTACATTGCTTCATTATACACTGAAAATTGTAGGTGTGAGGTGGTCGTTCTGAACTTATATTAAAATGTGATTGACATTTGAGTTCCTGGAAAAACAATTACAGCTTTATTCCTGGATTGACTTAAATCATATTACAATTTAAAGGCCCCCGGGAACAGTGTTTGAATAAATCACTAGTTTAATTTTAGCTCAAGTTTTTGAAAGTTCACGGAAGGGTCAGATAGAGCTCTCATTTTCGGTCTGATTTGCAATTAAGATTTAGATGAAACCCACAGACGTTTACAACAAATTGACATGCATAATGGATGCTGTTTCTTGGTTGTTATTGTTTTCAAAATAGCATGAATTATTCAGAGAGACTACATGGAATATCCAACAGAGGTTTCACTCTGTGTTTAACCAGTCATTGACTAGATGGCTGGGATTGTGAATTTCCTGTGTATGTATTCTCTGCAAGCCTTGTCTGTGACTCTTAGCAATGTTAAATAGAGGAAGGAAGGCAAAGAATATTTGCAATTTAGCTGGTCATTCTTTTTTAAATAATAATTCAACATCTAAACTGTCCCCTTAGGTCTAAAATGTATCAAAGTGAAAAAAGTATACATTCAATAATATTTTGACAAAAAAACAGCCAGATATCATTTTTAAATCGCCAACAAGTTTTTGCATCAGGGTTCATCAATAAGAATGGCCCCTGCACACTAAAAACACGTTCATTTCAGGCCAGTGCTGCGTTTCCACTAAATATATTTACATTCATTGATCTTGTACATCCATTTTTCTGCAATGTGTTCTACATTGTTGTTGTGAGTTTTGATAATGTCACCAAAATAATGTTATCTATCTAGAGTAGACAACAAGGATGATGTTTTATTGAAATTGCAAAAATGACTTGTGATTAGTCTTGGAAGCATCATTAAGAATTTGCTGAAAACTGCAAACCAATCAGTAATGTTTTGCATTGTTTTCCTTGTATTCCAGCAAAAGTGTGCTGTGACAGTATAGCTGTATAATTTCAAGCTTGATACGCATTTTCTTTTTGTAAAGGAATTTAAGATATATTTTTAAAGACCATATTTTTTGTTCACTAAAATTTACATTTGTATACCATTTTGAGACATTAACATACTCATATGCACTAATCCAAAAGGCACTTGTTTTTTGAGTATTTGTGTGTGAAGGGTTGATATGCATCACTCTCTGCTGGGGCCTCATTCTTTTTACTGCCTTCCATCCTATGGGATTGGAGGCAAGGTTGTTTTTGTTGCAGGCCAGGCCTGATGGGAGATGGTTGGCTCTCTTGGTTACAAACGTTGTAACCTTAGGCAGCAACTACATGCAAAACAAACCCTTAAACTGTGCTAGTACCCATGCTAAACTGATCGATAGAACTTCGCTAGTATTGGAAGCTTGCTTGTATTGAAAATGATTCAATTATATTGGTAACACTTTCATCTTGTTTTCTATGATTACAGACAACATTTATAAAATTCTAAGGAAATGATTAGCAAAAAATAAGGACTGTCTCTTTTTCAAGTCTGTCTCTCTTTTTAAATGAGGCGTGCTTCATGTAAATGGGAGCAATTTAAATGTCATATTTAATGACTCTCCCAGTGTGTATGCATTTGGGTATTTTTAGAAATAAAAAAGCTATCAGCTGTCTCTCAGGCCTGACACCGTATTCTCACAAAGAGGGTTGGAAGCTTGAGTACACAGAGAAAAAAATTTGTTCTGAACAGAAACGCTTATTTGAAATTGACATTAACCAGTTAATAGAATGGTGCATGACGTCAGAACCCGGAAGGCAAATTCGCCGCTGGTTCCTTTGAGATTTTCCTATGGGGTTTTTCAATTTATGTGTAAAGTTTCCTCACCGACAATTGACGCCTGTTAACCATCAAGAGTATGTTAAATTAGAATTAAATTAGTCTGTGAACCATTAAAAACATCAATTTGTTTTCCAGAGGTTTAGTTTTACATGCGCAAAAAAAACTATGCTAAGTTTCTGTCCATTTTTGTGACATGCTCCACAAACAAGTTCACAGAAAGAAAACCGAGATGGCAGAAAGTGGCATCCTGTTTGTTTTCTTTACTTTTTCTTTACAAATAAAATGTTTTTATTGTGAGGGTACACAAATAAAAGTACAGTTTCGAATGATGTCTTACGCTTATCTGTATGACCATAAATGACAGAGTATGTTGTTCCGCTGTTGTAAGGAAAAAGTTCAAGTGATCGCGCAGGCGCCTCACGTGCCCACACACAACATATTCTAGCATTGCTAACTTGACATTGCAGCTTGTTCACCATCAAAATAAAACAGTCAACCAAACATATAAAAAGTTATGCTGCTCAATTTAAATAGTCAGTAGTACAATCTGTGCTGTTCAGCATGAGCACCGCCCCACTGTCCTGTTATTATGCCAAGCACATTTTTGCGCATGAAGGTATAATGTTTTATGTCGATATTGGAAAGCGAGTGAAGTACAAAGCCTATAGTTTACATGATAAATAATAGTTTAGAATCCAAATACATTGCAAATATGGAAACATTTGGATTTGTGCAGAATGAGAGACGTAGGCATGAGCCCAATGCGGGTTTCGTTCAGGTTAGTGTTAAATAAATCCGTTTTAGCTTTACGTTTATATAGCTACTTATATTTTTCATTCTTGTTCTGTTCTTATTACTGTTAAATTTAAAGGATTTGTTGTAGAGTGGGGGGAACTAAAATAGCCTATAGCTATGTTTATAGTGTTTATAATGTTTGTAAACATTTCGCTTCATTTACCTGTATTTTACATTATTTCTGAATGTAATAATAAAATGAGACTTATACGTGACTTATCTTTTTTTTTTCCACTCAAAAAGGCAGTTTTGTGTGTTTAGCGTATGTGTACGTGTTTTTAACCATGCAGCAAACATTTTAAAATATCTTCAAAAATTACTTTAATTGTACTTTAAACCATTTAACTGAAAGTTTTTCCTGTCGTTTACATTTGGCCAAAATCTTGTGTTATAAAAGATGATGGTGTATTGGCTTTGACTAGACGGCAAATACAAGACTAAGACTCGCTTTGTGTTTTTTGAGTAAAGAAAACGGTGTACTTATTATTAAAGTATAGGCAAAAAAAAGTTAAAAAGTAACCAGTATTTTTTCTAATCAAACTGTTTTTGGAACGTTAATGTTACAAAAGGACGCATGGATGGAAAGTTAAAATACTGATAAACCATAGATTTTTTTTCCTATTTTTAAGCCCTGAGAACACTGTGGAGTTGATGTGTAAAACAACTTGTAAATTTGCCTTTAGATGGCAGAGTACAAATGTTTCACACGAGAACAGATGTGTTCTGCATCTCGTCTGTTTCTCTATCCTTCACTCAAACATTTCTCTGCTCTGAAGAAGGTTTTCATCCTGTCCATCTTTGTAACCGCCCACTGTGCATCTGTAATCTCTTATAATCTCTTCTTATACTCTTCTTTAATCGTACTGTTTTTTTTCTTTTCTTTTCTGTATATCCTGCTGATCCTCCTGTCAATCCTGCATTTTCATTCTGCCTAAATCCGTTTTTTTTTTTTTATTTGTATTCTTCTCTTGAGTCTTTATTTTGTTTCTTTTTGGTTTCTACTTCAATTCTGTTGACAACACATTTCATATTGTTATAGGACAGGATGTAAACATTCAAGAATTCCTAAAATCCAAGTTGGTTATTTTTACAAAAACTACACTCTTCTTACCTTCTAGCGGGTATCCCACATTGTCCTTTGGCTGGTAGGTCTGAGCAGTCAGTGTTTGAGCGGTTTCACTTGTCCTCTTGATTCAAGATAGGAAATTGATAGAGCTCAAGGTCTTTCTTCTTGATCCTCTTTGTCCTTTGATTTTGGTGACCAATGAAAATTGCAGCCCTTTATTGTTGGATTCCTATGAATTGTAGGCACTGAAATAAGCATAACGTCAACCATAAAAACCCTGGGAATTTTTTCCAGTGTCAATCAATTGAAGCAGCCAAAATTTTCATCACTTCCGTACAGCAAGAGAATATCCGAGCCGATGATGTGTATTCAAGTTGCAGTGTGTCCATCAGAGTTGACATCATGTTGATTGTGTTTTCTTGAATGAGAATACATGGAACACAGGGAAGTTGTAACCCCTCATCTTTGACACCGTGATACCTGTGAAGAAAACATTTTCAGTTTTTAGAGTGCCAGGACAGGAAAGACTTTTTTATTCACAGTGGGTCATTTTCTCTTTAAACTTGGCTTGACCTAAAAAGAACTCTATTTCAAAGAATATCAAGTCTGAAAATGAAGTCAAGTTCAGTGTGCAGAATTAAGTGGAAAATCTCTTTTACAGGCTGCTCTAAGCCATAGCCAGGACCAAAAACGCAAAAATCAAGGCATACACGTATTGTTGCAAACTGGGTCACACTGTTGACAAGACTGAGGAAGGGCAACAAATGATGGGTGTCTTTTTTGACTCAATCCTCTGTATTAGTTGAAGGCAGACCAAGATTTTTTTCCTGCCAGATTTTTAAGACCAATTAAGTTTTTTTTTTTTTTTTTTTTTTTTAGGTGAGTCTGAAATTATGCATAGTGTATTTTCATTTGTTTAGATTTCCGCTGTGTTTGTTGTTTATATTTACTAGAACTGCTGCTTTGGGAATAAGCCTCTGAACCAGCAAGTGTTAACTCTCTTTGTATCGTAGTGTGCTGAATCTGTTTAAATTCCCAGGCCTGACATGGTTGATTTGTGTTTGTGATGTTGAAAGTCTCCTCTGGGTCCCACTGACTCCCAGTCTAATTGCTTTTTCTCGGTCCAGTCAGAGATTGGGAGTGATCAAAAACATTATTGCAGAAATTTAATGCACCATGTGGACGTAGCAGCCTGGTGAAGATGGATCAGCGGAGGCCCATAGTACCACTTGTAAGAGGAGACAGGGAGCATTTCCAAGGCACACAGCTAATGTAAAGGGAATTGAGCAGAGGAGGAGTAATAAGGACAAAGAAGGCTAATTAAAATCAATAAACGTATTGGGGAATTTTCACCAATCAATTCTCGTAGATGGTGAAAAAAACATAAGGGCTATTCAGGCAGATGCCTTAAAATGTCTAGTGGGTGTTAAAACAGACAAATACACAGCCCGCTGCCCTTCTCTGTCCACTATTCTCCCTCTGCCACTCTTTCTCTCTTACGGTATAATTGGGCAGTCACATTAGGGAAGAGATTATGATGGGAGATGATAAGAGGTTATATCAGTGCTGCTGTCATGCTCGCACTGACCTCCATCTCCAGACGTGCTTGAATAAATGCTGAAAATGGACAGTAATAATGTTCACCTGGAGTAGGGTGGTACAGTTCCAATGCTCCGGGGTTGTTAATATTGCTGATGGTACAGATGTCCTCCATTCTTAAAGTTATTAGAATGGTGATGCATCTGTGCTTTGATTTGTATGCCCTTGCATTTGAGGGTGAGTGCGTCTGTGTATATTTGTTTGTGTGCATGCATATGTGTATGAGCCCATGTCAAACATTTTTGCCATCCTGTGCACGTAACCTGCCCATCTCTGCCTTTCAGTTTCTCATTTGCTGAGCGAGGGAGAGAGAATGGAAAAGAGAGGGAGAGGGGCAGATGGAGGAGTAAAGGAAAGAAGGAAGATTGATGAACCTATTGGAATCAAATTTGGTGGCAGAAATGACTGTCAGGCCCAGTATCCACAAAAAACACATATTCACAGCACTGACACACTGAGACTCACTGGGCTTTGTCTTAGGATCATGAAGGAGCATGAAATCTTAATGGTCTATCTCGTTCCTCACACAGCTTTGTCATAAAATATTACTCAAGTACATCATGAAATAATTACTCCCCAGCAAATCCAGTTCATTATTAATTCACAACAAGCACTGATGAATAACGTTGTTGTATTGGCTGGCTAACAATGTAAACAACTGGAGAGCTTTTTGTTACTGTCTGGTCCCTTGCACATAAGAGCAGTAAACTCAGTTAATGTGACATGATTGGTATAGGGCCCTCAGGCATTGTGGTATTTTACTGAACAGTGAGTGACTGTATGTGTGTATGTGGCTTACATTGGGGATATGAAGATAGACGCCATAAGAGCAGAGCATTGGCCAGAGGGCATACTTGTGTGTCAGGATATTTTTCAGTTCCCATATCAGCACATGCCTCTGAAACTAGTGCTCTAGGCCTCCAGGCTACAGTCTTGTAGTGATAGTCCACAGCGCAGTTCTGTTTTAAAATGGTTTTGTCAATGGGACTCTGCATTCTAGAATTGTAAGTGCTCTAGAATATTCTGCAGTTGTCACATTCATGAAACGTCAGATCTGTCTTTTGCTAATGACGCTTTAAAACTTCTTTTGAGAAAGCGGACTAATTCATTGCACAGTCTACTCATTGTAATTACCTACTATTCAGTGAAGAAAGGAAAAAAATATATAATTGCTACACAGAGATGTTTTGACAGTGGAGTACAAACACCTTGATGAGATGTGCTTAGGTACCGATCTCTCCCTCTCCCTCTCTCTCTCTCTCTCTCTCTCTCTTTTTTCAGTCCAGTGATGTCTCAAATCTTTAACTGCCAGTGGCTCTGCAGCGCTGAATAGTAATATGTGTGTGCGTGTGTATGTGTGTATTTCACTCTCTAAGATCTGATGATAATTAGCTAAAGGTAATCAGGGGTAATTCAGCAACGGGAGTGAAAATGGCAGGAGACGCAGGGATGTGACCAGCCTCTCAACACACACCCACACACTGCAGCCTTTTAGCATGAACAACCATGAGCAAAGAGAGGGAGAAGCAGAGATGAGGGGTAAGTGTGACAGGGATGCGTGGATGAACAGAGAGGGGAACGCACCTTGTTTTTCCCATATCCCCATTTTCCTGTATTATTCCTGTGCGCTTCCTCTCTTCTGTCTTTTGGCTCCCATCCTCTTGGATGTTCACCAGTGCATTTACTGTAATCTGTTAACCATTAATGCATAAATGCCTATACTGATTTATGTCCTTATTATATTCAGTGTTTGTGCACTGAACAGAGCCAGTGGCTTGTGAATGTGATAAAGAGGCACTAGAGTGGCACAGGGTAAGAGAGAGAGAGCGAGAGAGAGGGAGGCCTAATGAATTGAAGTAACACAGAACTCTTGAATGTATATGCAATACAAAAAAACCATCAAGGCTTACTGGTATTTAAAAACGCATACAAGGATACTTTAGTCTTAAGGCTGATTGCATTATAGGCAAAGTATGACTGGGATGCAAGTACATGCAAAAACAGATACTGGAAGTTGGACTAAGGCATTCATCCTTATATTTCTGTTATGGGTTTTTCTATGTGACATAAAAAAATCTGTGACTTTGACTATTTCCTGGCTATTTTATTTTGGTGTGTTTTGAATGACATGCCACAATATTCAGTATTCAATATTCTTTGCCTTTCTTTATATCTCATGCCAAGATGTCAGAATGACAGTACTGTAATTCATACGTTGCAAAGAAGATAGATGAATGGACTTGAATGCCTACAGAAAGAGGAGAATGAATTAGCTTTATTTACCTTTTCTTAATCATGAAAGATGGAGTCAGATGCAGCAGCAGCATGCATTTGGAGTTGTACATCTGCACCTGCAACATGTAAATGAAACCCTACCCCTCATAACTCTGACAGTGCTAGCTGCACATCTCATCTGTCTATAAAATTGTGTACTAAGCAGTCATCTCCTATAAAATCATTTTAATGGACAAGAATGAATATCCTTGACCCTGAGGTTTAACAGAGCGTTTTAAGGTCTTTGGTTTGATGAGAAATAGCTATACTCTTGTATTGAGTTTGTTTTCATTGTTGTCTGAATAAAGAAAATGAGATGTTATGTGTCACCTCGTAGATTAAATGCATTTAGACATTTCAAGGGATAACATGACTGTCTGTGGTTCAAATTCTCTCTCTTTTACTTTTAGAGATACCTGACTCTACTATAAATACAGACCATTACATTGTATGCAGTGTTTTGCTACTGAAATAATTAATACTTTTTCACCCTAAATTCTACCTCTCATCTTTTTCCTCTCTCTCATGGTCCCTAATGAACAGGTAAATGCTAAACCACATTTTTACTTCACCAGTCTTTTAGTGTATTTTTCCTCTTTAATTCATCTTCCGTTTATTCTTTGAAGGCAAAGTGTTATTATTGCTATCACATTTCTAATATTGTCTTGTATTATGTTTACTTTTCTTGAGGTATGTCATCTGTTTTGTAAATATATGACAGACATTTATCACTGTCACTACTTCCAGCCATTTTTCTTTCTTCACTTGTCTTCTAATTTGTTTACATTCATTCATTTATTTTGTTTTCCCATCTCCCTTCCCATTTGTGATCCCAATATTTTTGTGCCAATATACCATCCACCCTTCCAGCTGGATAAGATGGGCTTTTATTAGAATTATACATGAACACTGACATATACGTAAATCACTTTCTGGTGATGCATTTCAACTAGCTCCTTGTCTCTTTCAAATAATATTCCTCCCTTGCATTACCATTTCAGACCTATTTCTCTTTTGCCCTTTTCTTCTCTTTCTTATGCTCCTAGTTTCTTTGTAAATGATGCAGTCACTTGAAATAAGCAGACAATTTACGTGCTGAATACTTCCATGCTCACTTTCTCTCTGTTTTCAAGCACACACACACACACACACACACACACACACACACACACACACACACACACACACACACACACACACACACACACACACACACACACACACACACACACACACACACACACACACACACACACACACACAAAAAATCACATACAAACAACCAATCATACCTCTTGCTGTCCCTCAGCCAGTGCTTATGAACATCAAACACAAACACTCAAAAGCAGAGCATGCACACAGGAAGAAAAATAATTAGGTTTGTCTGAATTTGACTTAATGTGGGTAAATTTCTCTTATCAGCATTTCACATAAGACAGAGCAAAATGTCATAATAAACAGCCCCCACTGTGTAGTGAAAAAAAGTGGCACTTTTTATATAAAGACAATTCATGCATTTAGGTCAGTGAACAAAGTTGCCCACATGTTCGACAAACCCCACTCACAGAGCAGAGAGTGAAACGAACCATGTTCAGAAGTGATCTCTACTAAGCTGAGCGGTGTTTGGCTTCCTATGGGAGGCCTGTGCATTTGTTTTATTTTTTTTATAGCTCATTTAGAGCCAAACTGCAAGGCACCATGCTGTGCACGAACACGTACATGCATTTTTTGCATTCTTCCCACACTACACAGTATCACTTTAAGTAACTGAACACAAATATAAAAAGTTGTAGCCCTGCTTGAATGGGTCTCTCTGCATGTAAATTATAAATTGAGCTGTAATGATTTAACAAGCATGTGTTTGATAAGCTATGCAATTTCAATAAAGGCTGCAGGGTTTAAAAGGATGTGCTTTCAGTCTATATGCATGCTTTATATCAGTTTTGAAATAAAATGCAAATGATTTTTGTATGTTTGGACTCACTCAATTAACCTGCCACATGCTAAAATTAGCAGCACTTCAAAACTAGTTGCATTATCAAAGCCTAGTTCAGAGCTTGCAGCTGGTTTTTGCGTGCAATAATAAAATCCATCTATTCAGACTGTTACAGGCCCCTTTCAGACCTTGTCCAATTATCTTGAGCCACATTCGCTTAATTCATATCACCTCCATTTCATCGATTCTAGAGCTATACAGGCAACTCTTTGAGACCCATTTTACCTATAAACTCTGCCTGCCCCAGACACAATCTCCTCTATCATACTCTTTCACACAACGCTGTCTTTTCTTGACTGGTTCACGGCAGGCGAGGCACATCTAGAGATCTATGTCTAACAGAAGAGCGTTTGATTCAGGCAAAATAAAAAATTACTTTGTGTCAATGACCAAAACGGCCACATTGATTAATAAATTACTCTGACGTAGGTCCTGTGTCTATGACAACCCTGGCCTGGCAGAGGATAAGACAAAACACTCATTGTTGTGTGGGTGCTGTTCCCTCTCCAAAGAGCAAGATGAGTCTGTCTGCATTTCCGCCCTTAAAAAGGACATTACTAAGAGCTTAGAGCTCTCTAAAGCTGTGCATCAAACTCCTTACTGTAATATATAATGAATCAATAACTTACAAATTATGATTCAGTTGGAGTCTCTTATAAGATTAGAGTAAGTGGATTAAAAGAAGAATATTGGTGTCATAACCTTGTTCAGCTTTCTCAGATTTCACTTTCTAGGAGTATGACATAAAAATCTATCTATCTATCTATCTATCTATCTATCTATCTATCTATCTATCTATCTATCTATCTATCTATCTATCTATCTATCTATCTATCTATCTAATCATCTAATCTACCTACATTTTATACTACAGGGACTCATCTCAAGATCACAACGGTTTATCTATTGTTAAAATTTTGAAAAAAAGATCAGTCAAGAATAGAAAGTTATTGAAAATATTCAAATTTCAGAATCAGAAAACGTAGTTTGTGCATAAAAAATGTCCGTCAAAACCAGCACATGTTGAATGATTTTCACTAACCCAGCGAAGTATTTTTTTAATTGGATTGGTGTTTATTCTCTTTAGCATGCAGTGTAAAGTATTTCACTCAGTTCCCTGATCATTCCGATTTAATTTCAGCGAGTGAAGAACAAATTTATACTCACGTGCGTTATATATTATGCATGTTATCGTCTCTGACAGACAGACACTCAGGCCAACATTTTCTCCCTCTTTTCGGAAAGCCATGACGCATTCAAAATATCCGGTAATGTGTGTTTTTCAAGGAAATGTGTGTACTCGTTGGACCTCTTCTTCTCGTAAATACTACATTGTGCATGTTATTTTTTTGACAGACGTCGATGTCGTGATATTAAAATGATGTGGATTTGAAAACTAGATGGATTGTAAGGTAATATTTATTTCTTAGCTGGAAAGTATTCAGTGAAGTGATTGATGCCCATGAGTATGTTATGTCAATGTTTTTGACGTGATAACATGCGTGAGGGGTGAAATTATGTTTGATTTCTGGGTAATTTCTAAAATGAGTAGTTCATTATATTTATTTTACGGAATGTTTTGTGGCTTAAATAAATGACGTTACACAGAGACTGACATGTTTGGCTTGTCAAAAATGTTACATTCAGCTGTCGCAAATTCGTTGACTTTTGAAAATCATTCAATAATTTATTTTTTTTACCAGGAAAGGAATGTTTTTGATGCAAGTCTCTTATAACAAAAATCTGTTATTTAAACCCATATATAAACCCATAATATATATATAACATGAAATAAAATGACTCATTAATATATCATAATATTACCCACCCCTAACTGCAGGTAACATTACAGGGTTATTGAACAGAACCATTCTTACCAAAACATGTTCAGAGATCCTGTTCAACTGAGTCAGATCACCACAATGGATGTATTTACGCATTGCACGCAGCAAAAACATTTTGCAACCGCGTTGAAAGCACTGAAGTAAAAGCTCCAGATTACTGTGTTTGGTAATGCTAGGGAGTCATGGAAATCAAGTGTGAGATTATTACAGCTGCCAGCCTAGAAAACATGAGCTAACACTGTATCATTGTTGTTTTTGAAGTACTTGCATATTGATTGGACATACCAAAGGGCTGGGTGATTGTTCCATTTTTGAATGTAGTGCCAAGGTAAGAGGGATATGACAAGGTGTTATTTGTCTGTGGTGTTTGCCATTTTGTACTAACAACAACAACCACCAAACCTTTATGTTACCCAATATGGAATAGAATATGAGTTGCTCTAGCAACAGTGGTGATAGTTATAATGAAATGCTCAGTCTGTCTGCCAGCCTCAAACCACTCAACTATCTCACTTCTTCCTCTATTTTTTCCTCTATTCTATTTTGTGAGCAAAGTACATTGGGTGTTTTGATACAAACCACAGTGGCTTTGACAAAGCAATTCATTAGAAACAAACGCTATACTCAATAATTTATAGTGAACTAGCTGTAATAATAGTGAGTGTGTAGAAGGCTCATTGTGTGTCTTTGTTTATTTGTCTGTTAGTGCACTAGGTTTTCTGCTACTGCTAACAGTCTTTTTACTGTAGGTGCTGAAAGTGATGGCTTAAACCTGTTAGCCATCTGTTTTTTTCCCCCTCTGATATATGTAAAGATATAGAGAAAAGTAGCCATGTGTGAAGCTGCTTTATCTCTATTGAAATCTGTAATGCTGTGTTTTTATAATGCAACCCACTGCAGAGTGACCCCACTGACACGCACGCCACTCTCACAGGCCCAACTGTGAATTATAAAACAACTAAAGCTGCTGTCTAGAGATCTGCCAATGCAGATACAGCTTGAAATAAAATCAGTGAAAACAAAAACAAATCACTATACCTTAAAATATATAGAATTTGTATATTGTAAACTTTGCGTTTGGTTTCTTTAAGGGTTCGCCCAAAAATGAAAATTCTGTCATTAGGCTGTCAATGGAGGGACAGAAAGCTCTCAGATTTCATTAAAAAGATATTTATTTGTGTTCTGAAGATGAACTAATGTCTTACAGGGTTGGAACGACATAAAGGTGAGTAATTAATGACAGAATTTTCATTTTTGGGTGAACCCTTTAAATGGAATGAATAATAATGTTATCACATTTTCTAAGTTGATTATTTTGTTTATTTTAAAGGGGGGGGGGGGGGTTTCAGCCAGTCTCATGTTCATCTTGAGTACCTATAGAGTAGTATTGCATCCTTCATATCTCCGAAGAGTCTTTAGTTTTGTCATATTTATAAAAGACAAATACGGTGTACTGATTTTTTCTGAAAACAGCCGAGCTCGTGGAGGAGTGCAGTGGGCGGAGCTAAAGAGAGCACACACTCTCACACACACACCTATGACACATATACACACACACACACACACACACACACACACACACACACACACACACACAAAAAAAACCAAACAAACAAACAATACAATCCCTCCCTGGATAACTTTCTATTCACTATACGTTTGTGTTGTTTACATTTATATGCACTTGCGTGCCGATTGCCAACAAAACACAGACATTTGATGCAGTTTCACTCACCGCCTGCGGTTTCGACTCATGACCGGGAACAAACAAACACACTTGCAGAATTCCGTGCTCCGGGAAAACTGCATCCACTGTTTAACGCTGGGTTATTTGGGAATCTGAACAAGGTTATCTTTCCCTTACAACCAAAAACACACTTCTTTAGTGACATTGTTGATTTTGTGGTGACTTTATGAAAAGTGTGGTTGATTTTGTAAAAAACAAAATGACAACGCCGACGGCTCACGTAACCCGAACGAAGCTCGTTGATGTGCGCGCTCCTGCTTTTGCTCATGAGCGCACGTGCTCATCCGGGAGAAGTGTCCATACAAGGATTTTCCGCCCTTTATGATTTCATAAAGGGCCATACTTGAAAAAAACTTCCCGAAACTTGTTCGAATCCGGAAGGAATGTATTTGGCACAGAAATACTCCATCATACGTCCAACTCATTTTTTTGAAATTTTGACCATGTTTAGCATGAGAATCCAACTCTTTAACAGTGTAAACTGCTTTGAAACAATTGTAAAAAGCGCTATATAAATAAAGGTGATTTGATTTGATAAGTCAGAATGCATGAAATAGCATCCCCCCCCCCCCCCCTTTAACATTGCTGCAACAGAAAGAGATTAATTACTTTCAAAAAGTTAGGCCATAACCAGATTTAATCTCTCGTGAATTTTCTCTTTCTGAGCTATGTTGCTCTCAGATCTGCATTTGACCACCATCTTAATCTGTGTTAGAGTTGATGTACTCTAAGTCTGCGTAATCTGCTGTGTGTGAGTTGAGTTGGATCTGAAGTACTGTGCTAATCCTAAATGTCTCACTCTTGATGTAGTTCATGTAGTGTTTTTGTGACCACAAGATGGGCTTTGGTAGACTGCCTAAGTATGATGGATGATGGAAAGTTGTTGTTTTTTAATTTGCTGTATAGAATATTTGTATGCAATAAAAAAATGCATAGCTCAAATTGCTGCTTATGTAAAAGAAAACATGTAAGAGTAGTTGTGGTGGTACTCATAATTAAAATGGGTTTGGGGTAGCTGGGCCTGTGTTTGAAGGGTTATGTGTGTGTGCATGATGCAGGTCTTGCTGTACTTCTTTCATGCAGTGTAAAGCATGTTTGTTACATACTGGACCCACTGTTTTGGCATGGCTATGAACTCATGCTGGCGACTCTACAAAACCCCCGCTGTTTCCTGGCTGTTACCAACAGGGCAAGAAAAAAAAGAGATGAGAAATAACGAAATATGATAAAATATAGAAGTGTTGCCACCATATTAACACACACATATATACGCTCCCTCTCGCTCTTTACTTACTGCACCTTCAGAAAGCAAGATGATTTCCCTGAAGATTTACAGAGGAGTGCTTTTGGCTTTCATAAATAAGATGCAACCCAAAACTGCATTTCTTTCTTTTTTTCTTTCTTTCTTTCCTTACACAAATGTATCTTATTGAAAAACTAGAGGTAAAAAGAAAAAGGAAAAAGTACTTAGTAAAACAGTACAGTTCACAGTAAAAACTTTACTGTGAACATTAATATAAACAACAGGATATATCCATAGAAAAAATATTGTTAAATATAAAAGCAAGTCATAACTCAAGTATCATGTTCTCATTTACGACCACTATGAAAATACGTACTGAATTGTGTGCTTCAGTTAAAATCACATCACGTTCTAGGACAAGTAATCTGTGCCATAAAAAGTGTAATTTAATATCAAATGATATTATTAGATGTTCTACTGTATTGTATTATATCGTCAGTGTACACTGTACACTCTCTCTCTCTCTCATAATCGGCAGAGAGAAGGTACAGTGCAAAAACACATGCACTCCTGTCTAAACTCTGCACCAGGTTTGTTTGAAAGTACAAAAACAAATGCAAATTTTCACCAAATTGTATAGCTACCAGTATTTAAATAGCCATCATGAGCAAACAAGCGCATTTAGGCACTAAACACGGTAACACGGCTTTAATAACAGGTCATTAAAATAAATGAGTGAGAGTCGCAATCCTGGATCTTAATTCTAAGCGCCTGCATTTAAATCCTATGTGACTGCCGCCTCAGACTGATTAAACACGCGCTTAAGAGCAAACAAATCAAACACAAATTAAGAGAGATATAGCATTCAGTCAGAATATATCAGTATTCTCTAAACAGCGATTCAAAGACCAGAAAATAAATGTACCTCAGTCGTCTCAGACTGCCCATTGGTAACAAGTAGCTTATATGAAGAAGTGTTTAGAGCAACATACCTCAGTCTGGGTAAACGGCATCTTTCCTTCGATTAAATTCAGTGTTTGAAATGTTTATTTTCTTCTGTTCTATATCGTGTTTTTTTTCTCAATGGGTTTGGATTTCCTCGTTCTCTGTGTTTTAGCCGTCTAATCTTCAGTCAGTCAGACTCGCTGTGACCGTCGCGCGCGCTCAGAATCTCTCTCTCTCCTGTCACTCAGAGCGATGCGCCTCGCGCTTTCTCTCTTTCGCGCCACTCCACCCCTTCATCTCCTTAGCGGAGTAACGGGGTTTAACATAGATCACTTTACGAACAAAACATCTATCTTTGAAGTGAATATGGCATGCATTAAATTACCCTAAATATAAAATGTCGATATATAGGCCTATCATGTGTATGAGTTTGTATTGATTTTTTTTTTAAATATCATTTAGACAACAGTATTTACATTACGTGTGTGTATGAATGTATGAATAGATATATGAACATTCATATTCAAAAAAATGATTAGCCTACAATAATAGCCCTATCACACATGCCATACTTATGATGATACATTTTCCAGGCTAAGATTCCACTCCAAGCATTTTCTTTAGCAGGCGTCTTGGTGTTTGATCACTTACATGCACAAACCACGCAACCTTGCATTTCTAAATAAAATTACCAGCTGACTGTTTTCTCAAAGAATTTGATTTACTCTCTATGAAGCCAATTTGTGTCCACCGCTTGCAGAGTTGTCAATGTAGAATATGTGGAATGTTTTCCTTTTCATTGAGACTTTGATTCGCCTTTTTAATAAAATGTTTGTGTACAGCATTATCAGCATTGTTTTTTTTTTTTTTTTTTTTTTGTGGTTATGTCATATTAAATTTTAATGCATGGCATGCAGTTTGCTGTTTGGGCCTCCCTCTAGGACTGCATGTGACTGTGAGGCAGTCAGCGCACTGAACTGTGAGTAGGATTTACTTTGACTTGCATGTAATTGTAGCCCTGCACATAGTGAAGTAAATGTTTATGAAGCTATCTTGAGAGGAGGTGTGTGTATACACAGTGCATGTGTGTTTACGTGTTTACGAATGTGATTGTGTGCACAAGCCAAAGTGTCTGCAGGGTTCTGGAGTGTCAGACATTAAGGACATCTGTTCAGACATACACACAACGTCTCTCTCTCTCACTGGTTTTCACCCCTTTTCCCTGGTGGCAGGCTATTTCAGAAACACAAACTTCCGTTCCAAACACTTGACCATTACCTTTTCTGTACAACCACACTTGATGTTGTATTTGTATGACTCCCATAGCATATACTCTAAAAAATGCTGGGTTAAAAACAATCCAAGTTGGGTTGAAAATGGACAAACCCATCGGTTAGGTTAAATGTTTTCCCAACGTGCAGTTTTATTTAACCCAACTATTGTTTAAAAATTACTATATGGCTGGCTTAAAATGAACCTAAAATAGGTTGGAAATTAAAAATCAGACGCATAATTACTAGAGGCAACAATAATAATCAAAAGGTGAACATTTATTAATAAGCAATTTATTTATTAATAAATGTTAATCTTCAACATACTTTGTGTTCATTTTAAGCAAGCAATACAGTAATGTTTAAACAATAGTTGAGTGAAATAAAATCACCCAGCAGGTTGGGCAAACATTTAACCCAACCACTGGGTTAAAACAACCCAATTGCTGGGTTTGTCCATTTTCAACCTAACTTGGGTTGTTTTTAACCCAGCATTTTTTAGAGTGTAGGCTATGTATATATCAGGGGCGTTTCCTCCGAGGAGGCAAGGGAGGCAGTGCCTCCTCAAAAAATAGGATGAGAAAATAATCCATATTACAAAAATAAAACAATACAAATAATAAAAAATGTGCCATTAAAACATGTGTAAATCACACATTTTTCTAAAGTAACACTGTCCAACAACGAAACCAGCAGGTAAAGGTATAGCGGGACACCATGTCTCTTGTGCCTCCCCTGAGCCCATTGACTTTTAACAGACCCCCTAAAGCATGTGGTGGGTTTGGTGGGAGGTAATTGAGAATGAATGGGGGAAAGTCACGTGAGAGGAGGCAATGCCTCCATCGCACTATGATTGGATGTGATTAGTTAGGATTGGCTATGATTGGTTCACGCAATAAATCCTGCCTCTTGTTTTTGTGCGTGTTCTGCGCTCGCGAATCAATCTGAATGGACAAAATGATTGCATTAATGGGAAGACTAATTAAAAACTATGTAAACGCTAAGCCGTTTAAATATCACCACTTTGTCAAGTCAAAATCAAACTTGAAATGGCCTGAAAACATGATGACTGTGTGGGCCTGGGTTTTTTTTAGTGATCAGCTTGATGAAATTAAAGGTACATCTTCGTCTCAGTGTTTACCGAGTATGATGACTATGATCCAAAAATAAGTTGACTATTAAAAAGAACAGGTGAACATTAGTTCACAAATAAAATATGTTGTTTAAATTGTTACTGCCTTTAGTTGTTATTTTAAAATAAATGTAAAAATTTACATTTAAGCACTAGATGTCATTTATACTTGGTTTTAATAAACAGAACATTAATTACATTGTTAATGTAAAAATACAAAATAGAATTGTATTTGGTGTCTTTTTTCTTTTTTTTTTCTTTTTTTTTTGATGTAATGTAAAATACTGTTTATTTTTCCAGGAAAATGTGACAACATTAAGTGTAACTGGGACATGAATTTACATTTGATTTATTAAAAAACAAAGCAAAAAAAAAACAACAAAAAAACATGAGGACTTCATTTCAGAACACCACTGCACTCCACTGATGTGTGTGTGTGTGTGTGTGTGCTCTTCTTATTAATGCATTCATTATAAAATACAAAAAACCCACTCTCAGTTGCTCTCTGTCTTGTGTATGATGTAAACTCATGCTGTTTTGTTTTTGTTTTTTTTTGAAGAAAAAAAATACCTTTTCTCTTTTGTTCTTTTCATCTCTTCGTTTATGGAGTTTTCATACCTGTGTTGTTGCACATTCTTGATCCATAATATACCTCCCAGCTTTTATCTCCATCCCTCATGCCTCCCATCTACATCCGTCCCTCCTCTCACCCCCAACCTTCTGTTGAACTTTTCTTTTATTCTCAACTATTCATCCTTTTGTTTTTCTTTTTTCTAATCCCTCTCTGTGATCCTAATCCACCCGTAAACTTTAGTCATTAGCGTAAATTGCCTCTTGCTGTGTGCTTTACTGTGTAGAGTCGAATTGACACTATAAGAATCAATGCAGTATTTTTGTTTACAATCCCAACCTCGTTATTGATGTTCATGCACATTGTTTTCATCGCAGATCCATTTCATCCTGACTGAAAGGAATTGTTACAGTTCTGAATAAGAAGATTGCATTTTGTGAACACATTCCCGCATACAATCTCATCATGTCAATATGCCTCACAGAGATGTGTGAGTGTGTGTGAACATCATCATCTCTATGGTACTACTGTCACCCTTCCCCTGGGTAAGACACCGCACACAGGGTTTAAGCAGATGGCAAATCTCTCTCCCTGGGGTATCATCAACTTACACTCTTTGCTCATTCTCTCTCCCACTGTTTTGCTCTCTGTCCTTCCTCGTGCATATCTGATCCCTTTTTTCTTCTCACTAGTAGTTTTTTTTTCTCTGACAGACAGGAAAGAAAGGGGTCTCCACTTGCAAATTTCCTGCTCCGTCTCTCCTGTCTTTCTCATCTCGTCTGTCTCTGTCTCTCCTCCTTTGCCCTCCCTGTGTAATTAACTAGGTTTCAGTAACAAACCTTTGGGCTTTGGGGTTGCTATGGTTACCACTCTCTCCATACTGTTTTCTGTTTGTCAGTCTATCTCCTTTGCTAAATTTGTGTGTGTGTGTTTGTGCTTTTTTCTGTGGCTGTGTGTATATTAATTTGAAAAAATGTGTTTGTCTTGGCTTACATTAACTTCATCTGGTAAATTATTTGTTGGCTCATAAGCTTGTCACTTATCATGCAGTTTAATGTCCATGTGCAGAGGTGTAATGAATTTTAAATGGGAAAAAATAATCAGCAATCTTATTGCTCATTTGTGTTTTAGCTTCACTGTCTGATCATGAAACAAGGTCGTTTCACAGCTGCTTTGTTGTGCTGCTACAGCCTCATACTTGAACTCAAATGTGCAGCACGGTTTGATGCGAACCGAGGCAACTTCTTTTTATTGGCATTAAAACTGATAGACAAAAGCATTTTGCAGTATATATTTTTTTATCATTCAGGTCTCATAATAAAAAAGCAGCTCTTTATCTACAAGTTTAATTTGTAAAATTGAATGAAGGCTTTCGTTTCACCTATGACACAGGTTCAGGACCCTGCTTTTTACTGTATTGATGCAAATGTCAATTAGAACATTAGATGACCAGACTCATGATTGAAGTTTACTTACTAAGCAAGCAGAAAATTGAAAGGGCCATATCTGTACAATCTGACAAAAGAAAATTAATTAATTAATTAATTTATACAGTATAAATGTTACTGTTCTGTGTTCTCATGCTTATTTTAAGGTTACAGTATGATTTTATTGTCTGCTGAGCTCTTTTAAAAAAAGTCAAGAAATATTTTTTCTTATGACCCTTTTAAACAGAATTCTTCAGATAATGGATAATCTCCATTGTCATACTGTATAGATATGCATCATATTATTAGTATAGATATACACTACCAGTCAAAAGTTTGGACACACTTTCCCATTCTCTTTGATGGGAAAGTGTGTCCAAACCTTTGACTCATAGTGTATGCTATATTATATTATATTATATTATATTATATTATATTATATTATATTATATAAATGTATTTAATTATATATTTTTTAAAGAAATTCATTGTTTTATTCAGTAAGCACACATTAAATAAATTACTATTTTGAATAAATGCTGTTTTCAAATCAGCATGTTAGAATAATTTCTGTAGGATCATGTGACACTGAAGACTGGAGTAATGATGCTGAAAATTCAGCTTTACCATCACAGGAATACAAAATACCCAAAAACTTTTGAACAGTAGTGTATTATGGTGTATTATATATTTATAATAGTATATTATAGACTGAGTTGAAGTTTCTTGTCCTTGAACTTCTCCCCTTGATTGAATTTGTATTGTCCGTCACCAGTAAGGTATTACCTCCTTTTAAGTCACTGTTTGCTGTAATGTCTCTTGACATCTTCCCTGAAGAATCCCCTGTTTTCTTTTTGTCGTTTCAGCTAACAAGACACTTCTGGGTGGAGGAGGAGGTGAGTCAATTATTTTTTCCCCTCTTTTTCAGAGGCTGAATGAGACAAATGTAGAGACAGCTCAAGAGGGAAAAGACATTAAAGGAGAGAAGCATTGGCGAGGTGAGAGGAATTAGAAGGTGAAAGAGAGCAAGTGAGAATCAGCAGGTGGAAACAAAGGTGAGAGAGTGAGAACGTATGTGTGTGATGGGAGCTGTTGTCAGCCTGAGGCTTTGCACTTTTCTGAATTTGAACAGACGATCTCTGATAGCCCTGTGAGTGAGAACAGAGGCGCTATTTGAGGAGCAAAAGAGCGATTAGAGACCCAGTGAGATGAAATGTGCGCTAAACTCTTAAACCATCTCTGAGCTGCCCCTCCCTCCCAACACACACACACACACACACACACACACACATGCCTACAAACATCGACAAGAGAAAAACAATTCATCAGCAGGTTCTGAATAAAATGGAGGAATTAAAGAGAGACTGTGCTTTTTCAAAACTGTTTGCTCACTGTGATGTATTAAAAAGTACTTTGATCTGACAAGACAGTAGATCTTCACAGAAATACAGTAAAGCCTTCAGATTCCACCCTTCTATCTGTATGTTCAAATATTCATCAAACATTGAGCTCTTTGGCATTGCAGCTGCACGAACAGTTAAGACTTAACTAATATTTAAGGGGACTTTAACAAAAAGTACCAAGCTGCAAGGGTCATTGGATATGGTCCCATGGTAATTCTGTGTATTTCTGAACATGTTCCATGATAGTACTGTGGTATTTTTAATAGTATTTTAAGAGTAATCTGGGCAATATGGACATTGTTTAACATCCAACATATAAACTACAGCCCATCACATAAGTAGGTTTCTCCTGAGGATCAGTAACTACATCTGCAATTATCTCAGAGTTGCACTTTTAGTCATTAGTTACGGGCCTGTAATGTTCCTGCTCCCGGGAGGTTCTAAATAACAAGTGTAACATGTAACAACTGTTTTTTCCAATAGACTCTGCACTGTGTAAAACCACCTCTAACCTGAAATAGCAACATTAGCGATCTAATATCAGCACACTTGTTTCCACCAGACTGGCTGCTAAACCATCATGATAGAATTAAAGAGATAGTCCTCCCAAAAATTAAAATTCTTTCATCATTTATTTACCCTCATGTCCTTTTATTAATTTCTTTCGGTTACACTTTATTTCAAGGTGTCGCTGTTACAGTGTAATTATATATTTAAGTACTGAGTCATATTATTTAACTACATGTACTTAATATAGTTTTGGTGTAGGATTAGGGTTTGGGTTAGTTGCATGTAATTATGCATAATTTACTGTTATTACTAAGTATGTGTAACATATGTAACAAGGACACTGTAAAATAGTGTTACCTTTCTTTCTTCTGTGGAACACAAAAGAATATATTTTGAAAAATGTCTTTTTTCCATTTTAATACAATGAAAATCTATGGGGTCCAATGTTGCTCGGACCCCAGCACTCTTTATAATATTTTATTTTGTGCTCCGCTGAAGAAAGAAAGTCATACAGGTTCGGAAAGACATGAGGATGGGGTTAGGAATTTTCAACTTTCAACATCGACCGCATTCAAAAGTAAAAGACACTCTTCTCTGGAATACTTGTTTCTAATTGATAAATCATTGCATTCTTTGTTCAAATAATTTTATATAATGACTGTTAAACCGTATAATTGACAGTAGTTTTTGGCAACCAATTTCCTAGTGCTATTTTCATGCCCCTCTCTCTTTTTCTTCTCACATAAATTAAATAGGCTATTATGTCATTAATAAATTAACATAAGATATGACTTTGAGTTTAAATTTATTTATTCATTTATTTGTTAGCCAGATAATGTACACTCATTATCACAAAGGAAACCAATTTCTTGAAAATTACTTAACAAATTATGAACCATTAAAAGAAAAAATATTTCACACAACAAACAGACTATTGTCATGTGTGACTCTATAAATGAGCATTGTTTTGGAAAAGCAAACACTGTCAGTAGCTGTGATAACAACTGTACATATCTTATTTTGTGCTTGCGAATCCTTACTACAAAACTAACTACAAACTTGGTTTATATTAGATCTGATCTACGTATACTACCATTCAAAAGTTTGGGGTCAGTAAGATATATTTTTTTAAGAATCAAGAATAGTGACAGTTATAATGTTAAAAAAATGCAATTTCAAATAAATGCTGTTCTTTCTGAACATTCTATTTATCAAAGAATCCTGGGAAAAAAATTATAAAGACAGTTTCCACAAAAATATTAGTAGCACAACTGTTTTCAACATTGATAATAAGAAGAACCAAATCAGCATATCAGAATGATTTCTGAAGGATCATGTGACACTGAAAACATGTTTATTAACTAACATTAACAAAGGTAAATCAATGCTGTAAAAATATATTGCTCATTGTTAGTTTGTGACTTAATGCATGAATTAATAGAATTATTGTAAAAATAATTAGGGGTCAGTAAAATCTTACTGACCCCAAACTTTTGAACGGTGGTGTACAAATCGGTAGTGTACAGTCTGTGTAAGAGGTGTGTGTGTGTGTGTGTGTGTGTGTGTGTGTGTGTGTGTGTGTGTGTGTGTGTGTGTGTGTGTGTGTGTGTGTGTGTGCATTTTCAAAGTGCATTTCAAGATCTTTTGTAAGAAATTTACGATAGTAGAGTGCTATGCAAATGAACAGAAATGTCCAACTGTTGACTCAGTATTTGCGCGTATGCATGCGTGTCGATTGTAAGCGTGCGCTGCTCTTGCTCTCTGCCCGTGTTAAGTGCCTGCCCGTTAGCTAATCAATACTAGTGATAAATCTGCACTTGAGAATCCTAGTCATCAGAACCACGTCTCACACACACAAACACAAATTCAGAAGTGCGCACTGCTGTATATTGACCTGGGTTTTTTTCTGTAGTTACTCAAACACAAATGGCAAATGCAATTGATTTAGGCCTGACCTTCACCTTCCTCGATTTAAACCTCACTGACAGTTGTGCCTCTGCATGTCTTCTATCTCCCTTTCTCTCTCTCTGTTTTAGTCCGCACCCATCCTTCTGTCTCTCTGCCCTAACCCATCACCTCTTCTCCTCACTCCCTAACACTCCAACACCTCTTTTCTCTCTATTCCTGTCGCCGTTATGCAAACACATCAGCTTTCTCAGGCTCACACTCTCTACCTCTTTTTTTTTTGTTGGCTCCACTCCTGAGGTTTGTTAAGGCAAACCTGGGTGATAATTAGGCAGGGACAAACTATACATCAGGGAGGACACAGCCTCAGAGCATTGCATGCAGAGAGAGAGATGAGGGGTGAGTCTCTGCCTGTTGGTGTTTAAAACAGGAAAAGCACTAGAGCTGAGACGGCAAAAACAAGAGGATGTGTTTAAAACAACAGAAGAGAGAATAAAGAAAAGAATGGATTAGTTAGGATGTGTCGTATAGTGGTATACTTTGTTTCGGATGCTGTCAGCATTGTTGATGCACTGCAAAAAAAAAGTATTTTGGTATTTTCTTTTTTCAGTAATATAAACATCCCTAAAACAAAATGTACGCAATATTACAAGATTAGAATTTCCGCGAGCTACTCTGCTCTGATTGGCCAGATGGCCCAGTCTGTTGTGATTGGTCTACCACTTACAGCGCTTGTCGGAAGCTAAACGCCCATTACCATAACTGAATTCAGCTCCGGAGGCTTCCTCAGTTCTCAGAGATTGTACACACTGTAAAGACAGTAACGATGGTATCGATTTTACCATATCAATCTGAGCGCTAGTCCGATGACAAAACATTGGAAGAACTAGTTATTCAACCTGAACCTCTATCGCAAGGACGACTTAAGCAGGACATTTCTCAATAGTACACTACTAATTTTGAGGTGCATTATGAGATGTTGCAACTGTAATTCCTCAAGCATTAACAAGTGTATGTCCATTAACAAACCCATGTGTATATTTCTAATTTATTGCGGTGTACATGCGGGAACTGAGCACTAACGTGAATGACTGATGTAACATTAAAGTTTGTAAAACAAATCTTGCTCCATCTTTTATCTTTACTCAAAGTAGTAAGAACAAACAATCTGCATTAATAGACACAGTTTTAGGTAATAGTGGCCCACAGCTGTTTAGCAGAAGTATATCAGTAAGACAGTAATAACGTGAGTTAGCCGGTTAACCGGAAACTTACACAATATAAAACACAAAACTACGTATTTTGAACACCCGGTAGAAAATATATTCATCAATAATTATTCATACATACAGGTTGTGATTCTGAGGAGCAAGCTGGTCCAAATAAACTATATACTGACCTATCTTTCAAGAGCAATCCCACGTTAAACTCTGAGATTTGAGAAGCAGTCTTCAGTAAAATCCTACGTTGAAGGACGGGTTCGCGAGTTGACAAAGTACAACATAGGCGGACATTATGCAAAATGTCTTATCTAGTGACGCAGAACCGTAACGCAGTGGGATTCGAATTGCAGATGACTCGTTTAGGCAGTTCAGAGTCGATTCTTTCTTTTGGTATTTTTCATGCACTTTCGACTTGACTTTACAACTTTGCAGAACATTTACATTCACAAACCGCTATATTACACACTGCATGAAAGGGAATAGTCAAAAAACCATAATAGGGGCTCTTTAAATACTTATTGTGGTAACAGTTTTAAACTGTAAACATTCACTGTTCTCTATAAACAGTCTTATTATCTTACACAATGTATGTTTAAAGGATGTCTTGATATTTTTACGGGAAAACAAGAAAAAAATACTGATTATTAAAATTGTTTCTTTGCTGTGTACAGGAATACTGTTCCTGTCTGTAGACAGGAAGTCAAAGGAAGAAACATATGGAAAAAGAAGTGAGTAAGGAAATAGGGAAGAGAGGCTGCGAGTGAGTGATGAAAATAATTCATGCTGGATTTCCTAGTTTCACGGTCAGATGGATCATGCTTGGAAATGGCACATATAACTATAGGCGATCAACATTTTCTGTTCATTACAGTAGGAGACGTCAGTCCTGAAGCTCAGAACTGAGAAAGCTCCAGATTGTACAAAAGGACACAGTGACATTAGAGTCTCTTTGGGGGTTTTGTTGTGTTTGTGGTGTAACGTTTCATTTTGGCATATGGCTCGCTTTTAAAACTCCTTAATGTCTGTTTGTGAAATTTCTTTACACTGTTTTTAGCAACCTGGAAAGCTACACATGGATAAGTATTGATTGGTGGTTTTATTTTTTGAGTGAAAATGTGTGTGTTCTGTTCTCCACTTGGCACTGAGTGGAATGTTGGTATTCTAGTTGAAAACCCAGAACGGCGGGCAAGTGTTTAGAGAGAGAGAGGATTGGTGTCGTGGGTTTTTTGTGACATGAGCAAGCAGATGTGCCAGATCCAATCAAATGCTCTTACTAATGGCTGCCATGGTGACCAGCTCAGCCAATAAGAGGGTGCATTTCGATAACACTTGCTGACCAGTCCAGGCCAAACTAATTTGATGGGAAATTGAGAACAACTGTTAATTAATGCTTTTATATACAGAAACTTTGTGTGTGCGCAGCGTATGCATGCGTGTATTTAGTTGGGAGTTGCGTGGGATTACATGTGAGGAGCACATGTGAAAGAGGGTTGGAAAAAGAACTGTATGCAATATAGGAAAATATTATGGTTTTTTTTCCGTGTCACAAACCCCGTCAGGTAAGCAAAAAGCCAATTAGCACCTGCTAACAAGATGTCTGTGTAATATAAAAAGTGTGTGTGCATGCATGTTGCAATTACTCAGGAAGGCAAGCTATTCCCAACAGGCGTACCTCGTCACCACATTCGCATCTTTTCCCCTATTCCTTCCTCTCATCCCCCTTTCCTCTGCTCCAAAGCCCTGAGTACAACTTCCCTTCATCTGTCCCTCTGTCGCTCTCCATTTTTTCCTCATCTTTCTCTCCACTTAACTCTCTCTATGGTACTTCTCAGTATATATTCCCTATCTTTCTATCTTTTTATCACTCTATCTCACGCTTCTGCAGATTCTGAGCACATATCAGCAAAAGTGCCAGGGTGCTGAAAACCCTTGAGTAAAACTGTTATGGCCCTCAAATTGCTGCCCTCAGTGCTACGAGAAATCTGATTTTTTTTTCTGTCCTCAAATGATAAATGGGGGTTGGGTTTATCAGCATTAAAGTGGGGTAAGATGTGTCACGGGTAAGCTGTGTTCCCCCCAGACTGCACAATTTTTGTCATGTGATGACATTTTTAGAAAGGGCCCATCATATACAGCTGCCTGTGATTTGAGAGGTGGCTGGTGATATGGTAACACTTTACAATAAGGTCTCATTTGTTAACATTAGTTAATGTATTAATGTGAACTAACAATGAGCAATATATTTTTACAGCATTTATTAACCTTAAATGTTAGTTAATAAAAATGTTCATGTTAGTTCACACTGCATTAACTAATGTTAACAGATACAACTTTTGATCTTAAAAATGTAGTAGTAAATGTTGAGATTAACATTAACTATGATTAATAAATGCTGTAAACGTAGTGTTCATTCTTAGTTCATTTTAACTGTGTTTAATTAATGTAAAGTGTTATCGGTGTTTAAAATGTTTTAAAAAGTAAATGAAAGTAAATTTCAAAAGAAAATATATCATGCATGTTGGTAAATTGCCATCTGAATTATCTTACTAAATATTATGCTATATATGTGTATTATATATTATATGTTTTACTATGTATTTATATTTATTGTGTATATAAATGTGTGTATCTGTCTCTTAGTAATTCTTTCAAATAAATATAATCTTACTGCACTACATTATCTGTATCTGATTAAGTGTGCAGAATGCTAGATATTCATAGCTGACAAAAATAACCATTGTGCGTGTATGTGTATATATATTTGAATATATATAAATATATATATATATATTTATATATTTATTTTCCCCCTTCAGTGGATGGTGCCATTCATCGTGGGGCTGGTCCTCTGTTGAAGAAGGAATGTGCCACTCTGAACGGCTGTGAAACGGGGGATGCCAAGATCACCGGAGCCTACGGCCTGCCGGCAAAATGTGAGTCGCTCATGAAACACACTGATCATCATACTAATTCCATATAACATCGGTCTGAAATGGTTTGAGGTTTTTTTTTAGTGTATAATGATTAATTAAGAATCATTTGTTAGAATTAAACATGACCATTTCTTCGAAAAGCAAACCTTGCTTGTGTTGAAGCTTGATCACATCAAAGTCAGCGCAGTACTTTTGTAGAAGCTAAATTACACTTGATAAATGTCATAAAGTGCATTTTTTTGGCATGCTTTTTCATTTTTCCATCTTAGGATAGTGAGCAGGTGTTGTGCAACCTCTCAAGCGAAATGTCAAACGGTTACGTACATGTTGCACATTGCCGTATGAATAAATGAATAAACCATCAACACAAACCTTTTTGCCTATCACTCTCTCTCGCTCCCTCCCCCATCCATCTCCCTCCCTCTATTTCACTCTTCCAGAGAGTGTTCAGTAATTATGTAGTCAGACAGTGTTTACAGAAGCAAGCGCACTTTAATTTATTCGCACACTTAGCAGTAATTTCCTTGTCTAATTTATGATCCCCCCCACCGTACCTAGCTGTTCAGAGACAGAGATGCACACGCTGCTGATTCTCCAGCCACCCCTCAACACACACACACACACACACACAGATACACATAAATGATTTGCCTCACACGCCAGGCTATGCTCTCTGTTAGATTTTACATAGTCTTTAGTTGATTTTTCTTTCCAACTTTGTTTTTCCTTCTCATCTCTCGCTCTCGTACTGTACTGTGGGGAGTAGAACAGTAAATATCAGCAGTAGACCTAATTGTAGGACTGAAATTAGTGTCTGTCTCTGACTGCGTGCACCTCACACAGATCGGATTATAAATTATGTACGAACAGGTGTTTGGACTATATGTGATTTATGAGCTGTTAAAATGTAACATTTCTAAATGAAAATGTTCAGGTTTGTGTCTGTGGGTAGAGAGCATCATGGCAGTCCAGGATAGGGCTGCACGATAATGGTTAAACTGATAATCACGATTATTTTGCTCAAAATTATAATCACGATTATTAATCACGATTATTCTATCAAAAAGGATAATGTAGTTATGCCCATTTTGCATGTTCTTTACCAACCTACACTTCACCCAAAAGGCCTGTAGGTGGCACACCGACTTCATTTAACCAACTATGATAACTTCGTTAGATGGTAAATCAATACAAAACATGGTTTTGGTGAACGCTTTGTAATCTGTATTCACATTAGATTTTTAAAGCAACACAATTCGTTTGCAAATGAGACAAACCACAGATTCAGATTGCCCTGCAAATTCGTAAAGCAAAGAACGATGCTCTTTGATATGTGTATGTGATATTAGTATAGTGTTTACTAAATTTGGTCTTTTAATGTCACTGTCTTAGTACATTAAGCCACGTTAAGCGTTTTCTTTATGGGAGGAAAATGCTTAATTAAACGTGTTGCGTTCATATTCAGGGCTCATCTGCTTTTCTGTACATAGTATGCTTCATTAGTATGGTGTTCACTACGTTTGGTTTGTTAATAACACTGTCTTAGTTAATTAAGCCAAGTTAAGCTTTTTCACATTTTCATGTTAAACGTTTTAGAACGTCCAAGTGGCGATGCATTTTCAACTGATTAACATTATGAAAACTGGTAAAACCTTTAGAAACTTCAAAAGATAAAACGGTGAAACTCCTAATATTATTTCCAATAATTCTAAATTATGTTCATTTTCCCGATTGAATTGTCACATAGGTTGCAAAGGTGCATTTATTCTGCAAACATAAGGTGGAGATCCGTGTTGCATTTATTGAAATTCATCGCTGAAGGTTTGATCATGGCAGATTTAGTCACACAAATAGTACAAGTGGCTTGTGAAGAAACAAAAACTGGCTGTATGACACTTCGCAGAGATCGCTAAACTCCAGCGCACATGTTTGTTTTCAGATCATCAGCGCTTCTTCCGCATTTAGAGGGAGCGCGTGCACAGAGTTGCCAGACTGCACAGATTAAGTAAAACACCGGGAAGAAAGTATATCCTTTTAAGGGAAAAGATCTATTTGGGGGATTTAAGCTCTTCGCATCTGGCAACCACATGCATGACTATAGTGGAGGCTTGTTACCAATGCAAGATATATAACGCAAATCCCAAATAAAAAACATGTTTTAAGGATAAATAACGAGCAGGCCAATATCGTGACGATTATTTGTAATCAATCGAGAGAAGCAGATATTGTTATCGCGATTAAAATACGATTAATCGTGCAGCCCTAATCCAGGATCAAGTGCATTTTAAATTTTCTGAAATTTGTCTATGCAAACTGGCTACAACAAATGCTTGAGTGTACAGCCAATCCCCGAGTGCCAGGTCACTCCTTCAGTATAAATCTACAGTATTTTTTCCACTTATTATATACCTATTATACCCATATCAAAACGAGTAAAGTGCAAACGTTTAATGCTTAATTTCTTTTAATCGGCTGCGTTTATTTTATAATTACATTTTTTTTCTATCCTATCTTAATATGCAGAGACAACTATAAGTAAGCTATTCATAGGTTATTTTCCTCAAAAACTGTAAACATTGTCTCTGTAGCTCCTGAGAAATTACACACTTCAGCTTGAACCTCAAGTATGCGTGATAGCAATAGAAAGCATTTATAATTACAGGCTAAAGCCCCTAAATAAAATCTGATATTTGTGTGTTTGTATAGAGTATTGTCATGTTTTGACTGGCTGAGCTGCAGTTTGCACATGTGCTCACACATCTGTTGCTTTTTGGATGAGGATAGGGGAGTGTATGTTTGTGTCTTATAGTAAAACAGAAGTATGGTAATAATACATACTCTGCCAGGGTTGAGGGGGTGAACTAGAAACCCAGTGGATCGCATTGGTATATGAAAGGCAGAATGTGAAGCTCCTGTCAGTCCCTAAATCCACCTGTGTACCAATACAGCCTTGACTAGGGACGCAACCATACAAAACAACCATTGCTAGGGGGGAGAAAGAGAAGAGAGAAGCATATTTATCAATACACACACATACACATACTCGCTCTGAGCCTTCATTTCCCTCTGTGGCCAATTAACACTAATTAAAATCCACACAGGCCAATCGAACACCCACCTTTCTCTCCCGTTACTTAACTAATCCCTTTCTCTCTCCCCTCATCCGTCTTTTGCTCATAGACTGGATGAATAACAAGGTTCAATTATTTAATTATATTTATTAAACAATCCAATGAAATACACTGTACTTTTACAATGATCTCAAATTCCAGACTGTTCAACTTGAACTTGTTCAACTTGAAATCGCAGCCTTTTCCTGTCAAAACCAGTAGCATGAAAGCCAAGGTGAAAGGAGAGGGATCTATTGTGTGGGCTGTCATGCGTGATCGGCTGGTGACTACGGGTATATTGTAACTTAGCTGTCAAGCTTATTTGAAATTGAGAAAAAGGGGGGAAACACAAAAAGTGAGTCGAACACCTTCGGACCTTTCAGATGATAAGCAGATCTCTTGCACCGTCTTAGCCAGCTGCCTTTTTTAAATCAACGCACCTGCTCCCCTGCTGCAGAATGGGGATATATAGTTGTGCACAGTGACTTTTTTTCTCTAGGGAGGTTGGTGGGAGAGACCAGGGCCTCCCTTTGTGCATGAGACAGGAGACTTGGGTTTGGTCTGGATGAGTGAACAGTTGGTAGCAGAAGGACAGACAACCTTTCACTGAGAGGGAGGGAGAAGAGGAAAGAGAAAGGCGAGCAGGCAGGAGGAAGGCGGGAAGGAGGGGGGAACAAACAGAGGAGCGATTTAGAGCCTGATAATAGCAAGTTTGGAGTAGATTCATCAATACGTTATGGATGTTGTAAGGTTTTGGTTTGGGAGCTGCGTGGGGAAAAAGAAAATGGTATGTTTTCTCATGAGCAGATCAGGAAGTCATAGTGAAATAAAATGGTTTAGAAGACAAGCTGTACGACTACACTGTGACCCAGCATATATTAAAGCAAAAAGCCACAAAATAAAGATAGATCCATCCATCCATCTATCTATCCATCCATCCATCCATCCATCTATCCATCCATCTATCTGTCTATCCGTCTATCCGTCTGTCAATCTGTCAATCTATCAATCTATACTTGTTAAAATAAATTATATATAATATTATTTTATATACAAGTATTGTCTGTTCTTATGCATGTCATTTTTTTAAACACAAAATTAAAGTATATATAAAAATAAATAAATTACATATGTATGGCAAATATATATATATATATATATAGATAGATAGATAGATAGATAGATATATGTAGATATAGATATAGATTAGGTCAACAGCTTAAATGATCAATTTCAGAGCTACAAGGCCCCGAATCTACATTATGCTACATCGTAAACATCTGAACTCTGTAGAAAATGTTAATTTCTTCCCCTCACACACTCCATTGTAAGCGCGCTTGTGTGTGTTTGTTTTAGAGAGCAAACAGGAACGACAGAGGGAGTTGAGCAGTGCGATATCTAAAGCTCCCGGCAGTTTTCTGTAGTTTGCTTTAACCTCCAGCTGCACCTGTGTCTGCGGTGATTGTCATCCTGTCTCTCTTCCTCTCTTCCTTCTACACCCACTTTAGCAGTTCATGCTGTGCCATGACAACACTTTGTGACACTGTACTTCCAGTCAAACATATGCCCACTGTTCTGTTTTTTTGTCTGTCCTTTGTTTCCCTTTGCACTTCATATGCGAGCGTCTGGGTATGTTTGTGTATGTGTGTTTGTGTGTGAGTAATGTCTCTGCCTGACTTGATGTATGATGGTGCTGCTGGACTAAACAAACAGAGGTGGATCGATGCTGTAAACACTGCAGAGTGCAGCGGTAAATAAACGCAGCCGGACAGCACGCAGCGCAGAGAGGTGTCGGGAGGGATGCGGGGGGTGGATGGATGAGGGAAAGAGGAGTGGGAGTGCAACTGACGGAGGGCTGCTGGACGTCCAAAGGACAAGCGGGGCAAGGGAAGAGATTGAGGACATGCCACAGACGTGACACACAAGGACACAAGACATTGAGAGGACAGATGGATGAATGTTTTAGACAGAAGGTAGACTGAAAAGGAGGACAAGGGAAACGGACCCGGCGTCTGGTTGAGCTGAGTGTCAATGGGAGGAGGAAACAGGAAATTGAGATGAGAGGGTGCAGGATGGAGACAAGTGGGGCTTTAGTAACTGAGAAACAGACAGATGGCAAAAATGGGAACTACAAACAAAAAGTGTAGTTGGTATAAGTGAATAAGAGATCTAATCAAAAGTCCAGACATAATTAAAAACACATCAGGGGTTCATCAACTTTCTCTTACAAAAAAGACCTTACAAAAGCATGTAAAGTGTCAGTTTTTATATTATTCTATGAATAGCAATCATTATTCTTCTGTATTTCAATTAAACATTTGAACATGCACACTCTCAATTTTTTGATTTCTAGCAGAAATTCTACTTTAGAACAAATAAAAGTAATAACTTCCTTTTAGAACTAGAATAAAACCATTTATTCTGATGCTTTCAGCTGTTTCCTGTTACGCTTATGAACATCTGCCAACAATTACTACAGTTATTACAGTAATCAGTGCTAGTAAAAGGTTGTGAAATCCTGCAGATTCCATATGAATTTACTGTCTTATATTATTTATTTATAACAATTGCAGTCACTGGGGTATGTTGGGAGAAACTGTGGTTTCCATGGTAAATGTGGTGTGTAAAAAAAGGACTAAACACTCCCAATGCTCATCACCTCAGCTGTTGACAGCACTTATCAGTACAGCAGTTACTGTGAAGAGATATTTCGATGTTGTGGAGTAATATATCATCATATGTCATCAGAGGAAATAAGCCAAAAGACCATTCCAATAGCAATCAGTTATTTCTATAAGTCAGCCACACTGTGTTACAAAGGCCAAGTTCTGCCAAGGCCAGTATCACTGATACTGATATAGCGATACCACTATTGAATGGAACAGTTTTTCTGTTTCTGAGGATAAAATGTGTAATTTATATCCCTTTAATATATTTGAAAGACATTTATTTGAACGTTTAATAGGACTAAATTCTAAATTATTCATTTTTGTTTACTATAATTCCAGAATATGTTCAAAATTACCATCTTTTAATACACTGGAAACCTTTTTTAAATCACTTAAAAAGGTAGATCCATGTATTTTGGTGAATTAATTGTTTTAATATAACATCAGAATCAAGAGTATGAGAGGATGCACAGATGTGTGGACTAAACAAAGCGCGTTTGCTCTTGTCAATTTTAGTTACTCTAAGAAAATAATTGCATTAAAATATATGCTTTATATGCAATTTAAAATATATGCTACTGTTAAAAAATTTGGAATCAGTAAGGTATTTGAAAGAAGTCTCTTATGCTTGCCAAGGCTGCATTTATTTGATTAAAAATACAATAAAAACAGTAATATTGTGAAGTATTATTATAATTTAAAATAACTGTTTCCTATTTTGATATACAGAATTTTAATTTATTTTAATTTATTCCTGTAATGGCATTATAAATGTATTTACGGTCACTTCTGATCAATTTAATGTGATTGCTGAATGAAAGAAATTGAATTGAATATTAATTTCTTGAAAAAAAAAAAAAATCTTACTTATCCCAAACTTTTGAATGATAGTGTATCATGAACATACAGTATTTGTGTTTTAGGAACATGGATAGATGAACGGGAGGTATACAGACAGAAAGTTGAAGTCATGAAACGCATTCACATTTTCTGATATTTTTGTATGACTTCTCTCTGTCTTTGGCTGTATCTCTCTTTTTCACAGATGTTATTCACACTGTGGGGCCAATAGTCCACGATTCAGTGGGGGAGAGAGAGGAACAAGCACTGAGAAACTGTTATTATAACTGTCTGCACACAGCAACTAAGAACCACCTGCGGACTGTGGTGAGGGTCTCACCACACACACTCATAACAGATTCAGACTTCATGTCCTGGCAGTGATACACTATATTGCCAAAAGTATTGGGACACCCCTCCCAATCATTGAATTCAGGTGTTCCAATCACTTTCATGGCCACAGGTGTATAAAATCAAGCACCTAGGCATGCAGACTGCTTCTATAAACATTTGTGGAAGAATGGGTCACTCTCCAGGAGCTCAGTGAATTCAAGCGTGGTACCGTGATAGGTTGCCACCTGTGCAAGAAGTCCATTCATGAAATTTCCTCACTACTAAATATTCCACGGTCAGCTGTTAGTGGTATTATAACAAAGTGGAAGCAATTGGGAACAACAGCAACTCAGCCACGAAGTGGTAGGCCACGTAAAATCACAGAGCGGGGTCAGCGCATGCTGAGGCGCACAGTGAGCAGAAGTCACCAACTTCAATTCAATTTCAAGTCAATAGCTCCAAACTTCGTGTGGCCTTCAGATTAGCTCAAGAACTGTGCGTAGAGAGCTTCATGGAATGGGTTTTCAAGACCGAGCAGCTACATCCAAGCCTTACATCACCAAGTGCAATGCAATCCACTGGACTCTAGAGCAGTGGCGACGTGTTCTCTGGAGCTACGAATCACGCTTCTCTGTCTGGCAATCCGATGGATGAATCTGGGTTTGGCGGTTGCCAGGAGAACAGTACTTGCCTGACTGCATTGTGCCAAGTGTAAAGTTTGGTGGAGGGGGGATTATGGTGTGGGGTTGTTTTTCAGGGGTTGGGCTTGGCCCCGTAGTTCCAGTGAAATGAACTCTTAATGCTTCAGCGTACCAAGACATTTTGGACAATTTCATGCTCCCAACTTTGGGGATGGCCCCTTCCTGTTCCAACATGACTGCGCACCAGTGCACAAAGCAAGGTCCATAAAGACATGGATGAGCGAGTTTGGTGTGGAGGAACTTGACTGGCCTGCACAGAGTCCTGACCTCAACCCAATAGAACATCTTTGGGATGACTTAGAGCGAGCCAGGCCTTCTCATCCAACATCAGTGCCTGACCCAAATGCGCTTCTAGAAGAATGGTCAAAAATTCCCATAAACGCACTCCCAAACCTTGTGGTTGGAAAGCCTTCCCAGAAGAGTTGAAGCTGTTATAGATGCAACGGGTGGGCCAACTCCATATTAAACCCTACAGATTAAGAATGGGATGTCATTAACGTTCATGTGCATGTAAAGGCAGGCGTCCCAAAACTTTTGGCAGTACAGTGTATAACTACTTGTATGCAATTTTAACGACGTACTGCAGTCTCGATCCTAACACGCTGCATGCACATAAACTCAGGTACATACCGTTAACATGTTAAACTCTCACCCTGTATCACTGACACCTCACGGCTGCATCACAGTATAAGAATCAAAATGCCAGCAGTCCAGTCATAACACAGCACATAACTAGCACTCCACCGGTGCTCTAACAATTTTTATATGAATCTACTAAAACAGTTGAGAGCCGTTTCAGCTTTATTTCTTTCAGAGAATGATTTATTGAAGACAGGTTACTGCATATATAAAAGATTTTAACGCAGTGCACCAGCAAGGATAAAAATACACACAGGCACAGCTAAGATCTATTGTTAAGGTTCTCAAGAAAGAGAAAGTGATCATTGAGGCATCATAATGTCTTATAGGGACTTCCTGTTTATCTTTATGTAACTGGTGTTTGCTGTGGAAAAAAGACCTTTTAAGTGTAGTATTATGAGTAGTTCATCTAAAAAAAATAAAAGTTCACTCATCATTTACACACCCTTATGTCATTCCCAGTGTTATTTGTTACTTATATTATTTTTATATTTATATGATAGTATTTATTAATATTTTGATATTTTTTTTTTAGTTTTTGTATTTAAAAAAAAAAAAAGTCTTTCTATATATCTTTAGTTGATCTTTAGTAATTTTAGTTTGAGTAACTTAAACTTTTTTTTTTTGTTGTTGAACAACAATTTTATTTATCAAAAATTGTCACACAGGTTTAAACAACATTTAAAATGTTAATTTATAATTTATAACTTTGTAAAAAAATAAATAAAAGTAATAAAAAGTAATAAAACGAATAATAATAATTACCCGAATTAACCAAAAAAACATTATTGATGCAATGACAACACTGGTTATTTTAACCCATAATTTTTCCATGGAACATAAAAGTTGTTGTGCTAAATGTTCTGGCTGCACTTCCTTTCCATTCCAATTTACATAAAAGTGAATGGTGACAGGTGATAATTGAGCTAAAAAATGACCATAAACGTCGTTAAAAGTAATCTATTGTAAGTATCATTACAAGTCTTCTGATATCTTTGAAACAGAATTAAATGAACACAAAGTTCTTATTTTATTGTTGCCCCATCTCCATTCACTTATATTGTATGGAAAAGCGGCAACTAGGACGTTCAGCAGCGTAGCTCCTTTTGTGTTCCATGGAAGAAATAAAGTAATTCAAGGTCTGGAAGAACATGAGGGTGAGTAAATGACAGAATTTCCTGGCCCTTAATTGATTTCAAAGTAGTATATCCATACGTGCTGGGGTTTGCAAGACATTCCTTAGCAGAATATGCCTTTTAAAGCAGCAACGGTTGACTGTGACTCTGTCCATTTGCTTTAATGTAAAGCTTTTGTTTTAAGGATCCTTAATTCTGGGGCACAAGTGGCTCGTTGTTGTTAGTAATGGATTGTATCTTTAATGGGTTTTAATTAATCAATTTACATTCACCCTCCCTTGTAAAAGCTGTTTTTGTTGTGGTTGTGTACTAATAGGTCCAACAGTAAGTGCTTTGTAAACTTGATTTCTTAATACAACACATTTATTTAGAAAATCATTTACTAGTTTGTAGATAAGAAAACAAATTTTCACACTTTTAATTATATAACATTCAAGCCGTTATTTCTTTTTATGTCTCTTGGATGTTGATGTCTAGGCTTTCCCCTGCATCTCTACTGGAGTATATGGTAGGTGCAAATTACAGCATTTTTTTCTTAATCAATGTTTACTATTCATCTGTGTCTTGCATCAATTATTTATATTTAGATGTCCTTTGCATTCATAGTCTATAAATGACTGTGTGTAATTGATTACAGGTTGGTTGATTTCAATAGACTCATTTATTATTAATACCTATAATCATTCATTAACCACATTTATGAGCTAACATCAGTACTACTTCATTCCCTACGTTTATGATGCTCTATCTAACCTAATCAATGGTACGTTTATGAACCTTGGCTATGATGTGAACTCATGCTCATGCATGTGTTCTTATTTGTGGTTGTTTATTTAGTAGGAACCTCATTTTAGGAATTCCGGGAGTGGATATCACTTGCAGTAGTATGAGGGATTTCAAGATTAAGGGTGGGATTAGACGGTAAAATTAGGAGAGATTAGGTGCGAGAGCATGTCACTGTGATTATAATCCCTCTTCTTAGCTATACGTGTTGAGATTAAACTCAAAAATGAACCCAGCAAACAGCTTTAGTTTGAAAACAACCACCATCAGTAAATCGTTTTCAAGTCTTCATGCAGAAAATTTGGTGCCGTGCATATGCAGAATTGCGACGTGCTGACAAGGTGTGAACGTGTTGATCTCTGACGCCTCTCTGTTAATCATACAAATTATATCATTACAATCAAAGTAATGTGTATTTGTAATAATATCAGGTTGTGTTGTCCCTTTGGATTTACTTTGTGTTAGGGCTGTCAGTTTGATGCATCAATTGAGTTTGAATAATTATAAAGAAAAGAAAGCAAACTTACAGTGGGGAGAACAAGTATTTGATACACTGCCGATTTTGCAGGTTTGCCCACTTACAAAGCATGTAGAAGTCTGTAATTTTTATCATAGGTACACTTCAACTGTGAGAGACGGAAACAAAAATCCAGAATATCACATTGTATGATTTTTAAGTAATTAATTTGCGTTTTATTGCATGACATAAGTATTTGATACATCAGAAAAGCAGAACTTAATATTTGGTACAGAAACCTTTGTTTACAATTACAGAGATCATACGTTTCCTGTAGTTCTTGACCAGGTTTGCACACACTGCACCAGGGATTTTGGCCCACTCCTCCATACAAACCTTCTCCAGATCCTTCAGGTTTCGGGGCTGTCGCTGGGCAATACGGACTTTCAGCTCCCTCCAAAGATTTTCTATTGGGTTCAGGTCTGGAGACTGGCTAGGCCACTCCAGGACCTTGAGATGCTTCTTACAGAGCCACTCCTTAGTTGCCCTGGCTGTGTGTTTCGGGTCGCTGTCATGCTGGAAGACCCAGAAACGACCCATCTTCAATGCTCTTACTGAGGGAAGGAGGTTGTTGGCCAAGATCTCGCAATACATGGCCCCATCCATCCTCCCCTCAATATGGTGCAGTCGTCCTGTCCCCTTTGCAGAAAAGCATCCCCAAAGAATGATGTTTCCACCTCCATGCTTCACGGTTGGGATGGTGTTCTTGGGGTTGTACTCATCCTTCTTCTTCCTCCAAACACGGCGAGTGGAGTTTAGACCAAAAAGCTCTATTTTTGTCTCATCAGACCACATGACCTTCTCCCATTCCTCCTCTGGATCATCCAGATGGTCATTGGCAAACTTCAGACGGGCCTGGACATGCGCTGGCTTGAGCAGGGGGACCTTGCGTGCGCTGCAGGATTTTAATCCATGACGGCGTAGTGTGTTACTAATGGTTTTCTTTGAGACTGTGGTCCCAGCTCTCTTCAGGTCATTGACCAGGTCCTGCCGTGTAGTTCTGGGCTGATCCTTCACCTTCCTCATGATCATTGATGCCCCACGAGGTGAGATCTTGCATGGTGCCCCAGACCAGTTGTTGCCTTCTCACCAAGCTGCTTGCCTATTGTCCTGTAGCCCATCCCAGCCTTGTGCAGGTCTACAATTTTATCCCTGATGTCCTGATCCCTGATCCTGATCCCATGATCCCTGATCAAATCTTATGTCATGCAATAAAATGCAAATTAATTATTTAAAAATCATACAATGTGATTTTCTGGATTTTTGTTTTAGATTCTGTCACTCACAGTTGAAGAGTACCTATGATAAAAATTACAGACCTCTACATGTTTTGTAAGTGGGCAAACATGCAAAATCGGCAGTGTATCAAATACTTGTTCTCCCCACTGTATATAGCATGAGATGCTGAAAAATGGCAAGATGCGATGGCCAAAGATGTCTGTCTGCATGTGTATAGACAAACATTTAAAATATATAAAACAATATACAGTACTGTTTATTCAGTGCTTTCATCTGCCACAATACTGTAATGTCTTTGGAAATGGAAAGCTTAAATCTGATATGTATTGTGTTGGATGATGTGTGTGGTGCAGGATATCCACCTGATCAAGCAGTCGAAGTTGCCCTGAGAACAGTGAGAGAATACCTGGAGCAAAACCATGAGAAGGTGTGTATGTGTGTGTGTCTGTGTCATTTCCCTGTTGGTGTTCTTTTCTTGCCATTGTTGTTATTGTTCGATGAGGAACACGCCGTGGCAAACAGATGGTGGCTGCATAGGGACTTGCTTTTCTGAGTCAGCATGCACACACACACACACACACACACACACACATATAACCTCACAGTTTTAATTGGTTTCTAACGGAGCTTGTATAGGCTTTGCAGAATAGCACACATACAAAAAATCCACAAATGCATTGACACATCCTCTGGCCCCTGTGAGTTAATGTGAGTCCAGAGTAAATTTAACAGGAAATGAGCCATCAGGATGTCTTTGACAAAGCTTCTGCACATCCCAAACTGCGGCCTCTCTCTCTCTCTCTCTCTCTCTCTCTTGCTTCTTCCTGGTCACATCTGTGTCTCATCTCTCACTGATGTGTCTCTCCTGTCCTGAGCTTTCATCTCACTCTGCACTGCGTGTTTAGTTGCTCTCGCCTTCTTCTATGCTACAGACATACAAAATGACAGAGGCACTCTAATTACGGCACACTAATTAACCCCTCCACTTTTCCGTACGCACCAAGAGAATACTAGAGAATGGAAGAGAGAAAGTTTTATTATATTTATATTTTCATTATTTTTAAAACTGCATAATGTGCATCAAAGCATTTTCTTTGAGCAGGTAAAAAATATTTGGATGTGAAAATAATCAACAGTACTTGAAAATTTTTTTTACAAAACATCTCTAAATATATACACCGATCATGCATAACATTATGACTAATATTGTGTTGGTCCTCCTTTTGCTGCCAAAACAGCCCTGACCCGTCAAGGCATGGACTCCACTAGACCCCTAAAGGTGTGCTGTGGTATCTGGCACCAAGATGTTAGCAGCAGATCCTTTAAGTCCTGTAAGTTGCGAGGTGGGGCCTCCATGGATCGGACTTGTTTGTTCAGCACATCCCACAGATGCTTGATTGGACTGAGATCTGGGGAATTTGGAGGCCAAGTCAACACCTCAAACTCGTTGTTGTGCTCCTCAAACCATTCCTGAGCCATTTTTGCTTTGTGGCAGGGAGCATTATCCTGCTGAAAGAGGCCACAGCCACCAGGGAATACAGTTTCCATGAAAGGGTGTACTGGTCTGCAACAATGCTTAGGTAGGTGGTACATGTCAAAGTAACATCCACATGGATTGCAGGACCCAAGGTTTCCCAGCAGAACACTGCCCAAAGCATCACACTGCCTCCTCCTCTGCCAAACTGTGATGCACTTTGTATTCTGACACCTTTCTATCAGAACCAGCATTAATTTCTTGATCAATTTGAGCTACAGTAGCTCGTCTGTTTGATCGGACCACACGGGCCAGCCTTCGCTCCCCACATGCATCAATGAGCCTTGGCCGCCCATGACCCTGTCGCCGGTTCACCACTATTCCTTCCTTGGACCACTTTTGATAGACACTGACCACTGCAGACCAGGAACATCCCACAAGAGCTGCAGTTTTGGAGATGCTCTGACCCAGTCGTCTAGCCATCACAATTTGGCCCTTGTCAAACTCGCTCAAATCCTTACGCTTGCCCATTTTTCCTGCTTCTAACACATCAAAGTTTGAGGACAAAATGTTCACTTTCTGCCTAATATATCCCACCCACTAACAGGTGCTGTGATGAAGAGATAATCAGTGTTATTCACTTCACCTGTCAGTGGTCACCTGCCTGCCTGATCGGTGTGCGTATATATATGGTTTTTAACTGAGAATGTAAGGGGTAACAGAAAAAATAATGACAAAAGGTCACATCAAAGAAGGTTGTGCATCTGTCACTGTGATTGGCTGATTACTCTGTCAATATGATAACGCCCACCTATTATGATTGCAGCTGGTCTGAAAATCGACCCGAATGCGTCAGTCCGGTGGAAATGGGCGGACTAATTAATTACAGACTGAACAACTCACCCACTTGGACAAAACCACTCATGTCTGAATCAAATTTAACTTGAAATGATGAAATGTGAGTGAGCCGGCTTTTTTAGTAAACGCTTAGCTTAGTTCAATCAAATGTGCTCCTCCATGTCTGTAACCTTCATGACACCTGCAGTGTTTGCTGAGGATTTGTGGACTCATGGTTCCAAAAGAAGGCTACTATTAATAATAATAATAGTCCAAAAAAAAAAAAACAGTTAGTATTAACAAATAAAAGCTACACAAAATATGCATCTAAAGCATTTTTAAAAATTTATAAAATTGATTAGAGTTTAATATGATTTGGTTGAACATAAATAGTATGTTAATATTATGGTAATATTTTCTTGTTGATAGTGTATGGTAAATGGTTTGCCATGTGCCTTTAACCCAGAAACCATGTAAATATCAAATGGAAAACGTAACCTCCTCTTTTCAGTAGTTCACTACGAATGTGCATGTTCATAATGTTACAAATGCTTTGGCAATGTAAAGCTTCATTTTGAATATTAATCAGACAGACAAAGCGACACAGGATGAGTGAGCTAGAGAGAGCGAGTGACATTTGGCAAAATGGAATGAAAAAAGACAATGCTAGACACCAAAGAGAGAAAAATGAGAGTGAGAGAGATTTCAGTGGCAGAGTAGGAGTGTTAGCTGGATGCAATGATGTGTTACAGGAACATGATTAGAAGCAGGAACAGCCCACCTGCCCTCACCACTGTTGTCATGGAAATGGAGGTTCTAGGATGCTGGCACGGATCTCAATGTATTCTTTTTATGTTGTTGCTTGCCATGAAGCATTTGGGACTGGTGCTGGTGTTCTGTCAAGGACAGTAAGGTCATTGGCACTGCGCCTCTCCGGCTAGAAAGACTCAGACATTAGAAATATGCTAACCGATTGCACCCAAGTGCTCTTTTTCAGCAGACCCTCTCTTCACACAAGACTGGGAGTCAAAAATCTGTGAATAGCATAAATTGTTTTTTTTATCAGTTATATGGAATATTCAATGTTAAATTCATTTCACAGAAAATAATTTTGACACAAAATAAACTTATTTTCTCAGGGAATCAACAACTTTTATTTCAACTCTAGTCACAGGAATTCCTGCTTTAGAGGGTAAGGGTAAAGGAGTATAGCCTATTTGTTTCATTTAGGTGAAGATTGTGTTATATTATATTATTATCGCTATACATTCTTCTGAGTTGTGTCTGTGAAGTACTGTCTGATTCTGCTGTGCAGTAGCAAAATCAGCTCAAAAGTGATATTCTCTGTGGTCATTTATTTTTTTTTTTTATCTCGTCTTTTTCTGTTGTTTTCATCTGCACTCAGTTGGACCGGGTCATCTTCTGTGTGTTTCTGAAGTCTGACAAAGAGCTCTACGAAAAATTGTTGTCTGCATACTTCCCACAAGGTATGTCACACACACACGCGCACACACACACACAGACAGACAAAATGTTGGGTTTCTATGTTTTATGGGGACTTTCAAAATAATGATTTTTATACTGTACAAACTATATTCTATCCCATAATTCTACCCCTAAACCTACCTATCACAGAAAACTTCCTGCATTTTTACATTTTCAAAAAACATAATTCTGTATGATTTATAAGCTGTTTGCCTCATGGGGACCAAAACATTTTCTACAAGGACAAAAGTTACAATCTTTGTGGTGATATTTTGTCCCCACAATGTAGAGTTTACCAGAACCATACACACACACACTTTCCTCCAAACATTATTCTTTACTGTGCCATTTTCATTTTTTTAACATTGATTTGATTTCCTTAAGAGTTAGCTGACATTTACAATTATTAAATTTCATAATGACCCTTGATTATACTAATGCTTTCTAAACAAAGTTTGCCCAGTTTACATATACATTTAAAAAAAAAAAAAAAAAAAAAAAGTATTTTTCACCTCAAATCCTTCCATCAATCCCTCCCTCAGTGAGAGGACAGGTAATTGGTATTCTTGACTGTGATGCCAATGTATTTGTGTTTGTTTTCTCCTGTGTTCTGGGACAAACTAGTGCAGTTTAAAGTTATTCTTATGTGATAGCTCTACGTGTGTAGCCTGCACTGATAACAAGCCAACACTGACTATATTAGCATTTTTAATGGATGCAGTGTTTACATTGTTAAAAGAAATTAATTAAAAAGCAGCACACTGACTAATTTCGTATTTCATATTACTCAATTTTATGCCCTTATTAGACATCCCCAAACATATTTACTGATTTGCACCTTTTTAAAAATGTAACGTTGCATGACAAACCTTGCTCTAATAATCACAGTTATGATATGGTGTTATTGAGTTCTCACACAGCGGCTGAACTCTCCAAGCATTAGTGTTCTTGTAGATGTCTGATGCTGTAAATGTGTGTATGTGTGCTCTATTAGACCTTGTTTTTCACCTCCAGGTTCACTGCCAAAGAGCAAATTATGAGAGGATGTCATAGTTGCTGTGGAGACGCCACACAACCTGCTTTTTCGCCACATCGCTGTCTCGCTTTTACCTGATGCAGACCCTATAAGCAACATCAACAGCTGCTTAACGCCACCTGATTTATACATATCACCAAACCAGTGCTACATGGATTTCTGTGATTGGTATCAGCTTCAAGTTGGGAGTCATACTGCTATTGCATTTGTGTTAATATTGATAACAAAGTATGCTTATAAGTGGTAGTTCACACAAAAATTAAAATTCTGTCGTTTACTCACCCTCATGTATCCAGTTCTTCCTTCTGTGCTTTTTTTTTTGTCCATACAATATGTCAGTGGGGTCCAATGTTGTTTAAACCCCAATGTTCTTCAAAATATCTTTTTTTGTGTTCAGCAGAAGAAAGAAATGCATGCGTGTTTGGAACGACATGACACTGAATTGTCTTTTTTATGTGAAACAGAAAAAATGCTTTATAATAATATTACATTTTTTTCAGTTTACTTCAGAATACCTGTGCATGGCCATTTATGTCTCAAATATGGCATAGTCTCATTATTACTCATTCCAGGAACAATTTCCAGCAATTATATGATATGCACTGCATTAATGTTTAAATTATATAAGATATCCTACTTGAATATTGTTCACAGAGTTGAATAAAAATTTAATTAAGGCAATCAAAGAAACCAAAAGAGTATGTCAATGGTTGTAACACTTAACCTATAATGAAAGTGCACTATTTGTACTTCTTCAATATACTTTCTGTCTTCCAGTATGATAAAAGACCCTCATTAAAGTCAACTCCTCTCTCTGAACTAATGGCTGGGGCCGCTCTTAATGCAACTTTCATTAATTACACCGTAAGCCTTCAAGTTAATAGTATAATGTCAGCAAATGGATTTAGAACAAATGAAATATTTTGCAATATTGATGCAGATTGATTTTGTCAAATTCCTCGTTAAAGGAGAAGAACTCCTAATTGTTATGCGACAATTTCATTTTTTTTCCCAGTCGTATCATACGATTCGAGCATCTTTCATAGCCCTTTCCAAAAAAAAGATGAGTCTCCTTTCATCTCAACATGCTGCTGTATCTGTGAAAGAAAGGAGAGAGTGAGGGAGGCAGATGAAAAAGAGAGAGGGGGAGAGATGAGTTTAATAAACTCATCTGAAGCAATTTTCATTTTTTAATAAGCGACAGGCAGCTCAGATACTGTCATCAGGCAAGCTTCTCCAAATAATGAGAGCGGAGGAGAAAAAAGGGAGTGCAAGAGAGAGAGGGAGGAAGAGCTCAGCAGAGTAATTATCCTAAATCCAGACTTCATCACCGTCCCATCAGCACTTCTCTCTTCCCTTCCTCTCTCTTGCAATCCAGCTCTATGTCCCTCTCTCTAGCCCTCTTAGTAAAGTGTTATTTAATTTGCTGTACTGGCACAGTGAAAGCAGCCAGTGTGGGTCTTCTGCTGAAATAGTAACTCTTCAATGACGATTACACTGGAGTGCATCCTATACGCCAGCAGCAGAACCACAGCGAGATGAGAGCTCCTCTTCTCTTTTTTTGCTGCTCTCCCCTTTATCTCTCTCTCCCATGCCCTTGTGTGCTCGTTTTCAATGATCGAGCCTATCGTGTCTCTCTCTCTCGTTCCCTCCAGCTGCGTTCCGTGTGTATCGTCAGGCTCATAACCCCAGATTCTGCCCGTCAAACGGAGCTCGCTATCACTGGCGGCCCTGCCATTTCATCCTGGTGTTCTGTCAGTTTGTAGTCACTTCAATCTGGTTTAATCTTGTGGGTGCAACCAGAAGTGTTATAGAGTTTTTAGAGCAAAGTGGATTTTGAATGTGACTTCCCAAATAATTATTTTTATCTTTTGATTTTTATTTTGCATTATTATTGTAGGTAAACAATTTTTTTTTTAATTTTTCACATACACTATATTGCCAAAAGTTTTGGAACGCCTGCCTTTACATGCACATGAACTTTAATGACATCCCATTCTTAATCCGTAGGGTTGGAGTTGGTCCACCCTTTTCAGCTATAACAGCTTCAACTCTTTTGGGAAGGCTTTCCACAAGGTTTGGGAGTGCGTTTGTGGGAATTTTTGACCATTCTTCTAGAAGCGCATTTGTGAGGTCAGGCACTGATGTTGGACAAAAAGGCCTGGCTCACAGTCTCTGCTCTAATTCACCCCAAAGTTGTTCTATCAGGTTGAGGTCAGGACTCTGTGCAGGCCAGTCAAGTTCCTCCACACCAAACTCGCTCATCCATGTCTTTATGGACCTTGCTTTGTGCACTGGTGCGCAGTCATGTTGGAACAGGAAGGGGCCATCCCCAAACTGTTTCCACAAAGTTGGGAGCATGAAATTGTCCAAAATGTCTTGGTATGCTGAAGCATTAAGAGTTAATTTCACTGGAACTAAGGGGCCAAGCCCAACCCCTGAAAAACAACCCCACACCATAATCCCCCTACACCAAACTTTACACTTGGCACAATGCAGTCAGGCAAGTACCGTTCTCCTGGCAACCGCCAAACCCAGATTCGTCCATCGGATTGCCAGACAGAGAAGCGTGATTCGTCACTCCAGAGAACATGTCTCCACTGCTCTAGAGTCCAGTGGTGGCATGCTTTACACCACTGCATCTGACGCTTTGCATTGCACTTGGTGATGTAAGGCTTGGATGCAGCTGCTCGGCCATGAAAACCCATTCCATGAAGCTCTCTACGCACAGTTCTTGAGCTAATCTGAAGGCCACACGAAGTTTGTAGCTATTGACTCTGCAGAAAGTTGGTGACTTCTGCTCACTGTGCGCCTCAGCATGCGCTGACCGCGCTCTGTGATTTTACGTGGCCTACCACTTTAGTTACTGTTGTTCCCAATTGCTTCCACTGTGTTATCATACCACTAACAGTTGACCGTGGAATATTTACTAGTGAGGAAATTTCACAAATGGACTTATTGCACAGGTGGCAACCTATCACAGTACCATGCTTGAATTCACTGAGCTCCTGAGAGCGACCCATTCTTTCACAAATGTTTGTAGAAGCAGTCTGCATGCCTAGGTGCTTGATTTTATACACCTGTGGCCATGGATGTGGTTGGAACACCTGAATTCAGTGATGTGGAAGGGTGTCCCAATACTTTTTGCAACTTTTGGTCAGTAATCTATAAGTTGCATTTGCTCCATTTTTTTTTTTTTTTTTTTTTAAATTTTATCCATCCTCATGTCACTCAAAACACTCAGGATTTTTACTTTACTCATTGAACACAAAAGGCAATCATCGAAATGTCAACGCTAATGATTTCCAGACAACGAAAAAGTTGCACTTTTGTTCAGTTTATTTAAAATAGTGCTGCATAAATGCATGTGTGAACAACCAGCATGCTCCATCCTCGTTTGCTTGGTCCTCAGCCACTGGCCTGGCATTTACTTTTTTAAAACATGTTCTTAGAATTAAATGTCTTTGTTTGGCTTCTATTTTGGGGTTCGAGAAAGTAGTGAAAGTTTTATACTTAGTTCAGCCCCTTTGGCCCTGACGGATCCCTGCTTAGGCTAATAATGAACTTCTACTTAATAGAGCTGTTCGGTCATGATGTCAACTTGTAGGTCAAACCGGAAGGCTAATTCACCATGAGTTCCCTCTGGAATTTCTTAAAGGTTTTTAAGAATCCCAGTTTTTGATTTATGAGTAAAATCAGGTCTGTGGTTAAAGAGACTTTCATGGTTGGTTATACAACATAAACTACACATATCCTAAGTTGCTAGATAAGGATTGAAAATGATTCAAAAAGGTTAATTTTCTTCTGGTATGTAGGACTACAAACTGCAGCTCTATAACAAACATGCTGTTTTGGGACACAGGCTCCATCAAAATAAGGTGTCTTTTTTGCAGGTGTTTACATAAGAGAATTTAATTATTTTTCTGTTTGTTTTTTTATATTTAATTTTACACTGCAAAAGATGCCAAGTTATTGTTCAATCACATTTCATGCTGACTTTAAGGTGTAATGTAGGCTAATGACCCCACCCAAAGCAAAAAGTGAAGATAAAATGGTCTAGAACTACCCTTAACCATTGGTGCATAGTATAGCCTACATTTCTGACAGTTTCTTCTATTGCATTTGTACCCACATAAATAGAAAGACTCGCTCCTTAGTGTAAAATAAAGTGTGATTTTGTCACTAGGCCCCACAAGTCCTAAGGCATCCATTATATTAGGATAACTAACTAACCCATGTATGAACTCACCTATAGGAATCCAAAGTGAGCCAGAAATGCGAGATAGCTCATCTCACTGAGAGAGGGGGCGAGCCGGTAAATGAGTGTGAGTGTTGGAGTCAGTCGGATGGGGTTAGCAGTAGTTGGTTGCTGATGTTTATGGATGCTGGAGGAGATGCTGGCGTGGGGGGCTGCTTGTGAAATGAAAATGGATCTTTAGCAGAACCCAGGACACTCTGCTGCCCCTCAAGATCAATTCACTGATTTACTAGCTGAAAGCCTGTCAGAGCCAAAAACAGCAGCGTTGAGGGGAGTAGAAGATAAACTCAGGTGGGGTGGGGGGGGGGTGATGTCGGGTGAAGGAGACCTCAGTAGAGTTACATATGAGGAGAATGTTCATCAAAGAATCAGCGAATGTTTTGTCAAGATAGAGTCTGACTTTTCAAATGTACCACAATTTGTTCATCTTCTTGGAGGAGCAGAGTGAAGGTGGTTTTAGGTAACAGCCCTTCTGTGCATCGGTACGATTCCTTTAATTAAATTACCGTTTACTTTTGTTCTTCTCCAGTAAACACTGCGGCTGCATAACACATTGTGAGAGAATTATTTTTAGTGAAGCATCAGTGAAGTTAAGCTGCATCTCCTGCAGAGCATCTACCTACAGTACAGCCTGTGTGCGTCTCTGTGTTGGTGTCTACTGAAATATTAAAGATGTTTACTGTATTGTGTGAGAGAGGTGATATCATATTTCTGTCATACAAATGTGTAGTGTATATCTAATTTAATATTGCTAATATAATATTTAACAATTGCAAAAGTCCCAGAACACACGGAGGCCGTTAAAATAACATTATAGGTTTGTTTACCACATTACTCTGCAGCAACATGGTGCTGAACATTATTATCTCCATAATATTCACCTAAAGAATTGTTCTTAAGAATTGTTTTTCCACACATGACGCGTTGCACTTTTAAAAAGGCGAGATGCAGCGCAGCTAAATAAAAAAAAACGTAGATGTTGTTTCGTTCACACCAAAAATAATAGGCTAATCTAGGCTAGCCTATATTAGCGTCCATACCAACAGACAATAACGTTCTGTGTATTATACCTGCAGGCTGCAGTTATTTCATTACCCGTATTCTCGAGTTCTTTTTTGTTGTTTACACGGGTACCATTTTCAAGAACTTGCCGTTTGAAACCCGTTTTCAAAAGTTTGCGTTTTCAGGCACCCGTTGTCGTGTAAATGAACGTCCAAAATGCTTAAAAAGTGCTACGTTTTTAGTTGAAAATGGTGTCGTGTAAACAGCCCCTTGAACGTCGGACGTCAATTATTTTTTTTAATCAGTTATCTGGAAAAATTTATTCTGAAGTGATTACAAAGATACAGTTCCTGTGTTGTTATCGTTATAGCTGAAGTGTGAACTTCCCTCTCGTAGAATTAGAACGATTATTAAAACTTTATCTTCTTAAAAACGTGTGCTCGTGCGCGACGCAGAAAAATCAGTGAGAGTGCGGCGGTCAAAGTACATCATTGCATTTTAACAGCAATTAAAAAAGCAGCGCAGTGAAACGGATGCGTTCTGTTAACCTTAGCCAGACCTTAATTTGTACTAAAATGAGTTAACCAAAAAACTAAGTAATCATAGATAACCTAGTGTTTTGATTTACGCCAATAAAAGGAATCGTGTCAGTAGCTATACAAGCCATAAATGCAGCATTTGTGATTTAAAAAAAAAAAAAAAAAATTGAAAGGAAGATGCCGTGCTTAACTTTATAATGGAACAGTGGGTCATTTGTGGGCAATGTATGATTGCCTATTCACTACATTATAAAATGATCCATTGTATCTCTATCCTGTTTGGTTCTATTTTTGTAATAGATCTTGTATTTGTATAATGCTCTGCCCACACTGAATGCACTACCAGCAGTGCTTTTGATGGATCTTTTAATGCATTCGCAATTATTTTGGCTGTCTTGCATTGTTTCCGTGGCATTTTCCTCTGGTTTTGAGGCCTAGCTTGTTTTGTGTATCAGCTATCTTCTCAATTTTCATGATATGCACTTTATGTACATTAAGGAAGTGTCTATTAGGAAAACTCGATTTTTACTTTAAAATTTTTTTTTTTTTTTTTTTTTTTACAAAATGTGTTGGTGCTAGCTTGCCCATGCAAAACCTGCCACTATTATGTTTGGCCTGAAACAGTTTACATGTAATTTACCAAGTGTTTTGAGTGGTTGCTCACTGCCGAACTTGATTTATGATTTATTTGAATAAAATATTTCTTTGAATAAGTAGAACGAATAAAGATTTTTTATATATATATATATAATATCATTCATACATACATACATACAGTATGTGAATTTTTTTAAGTGTTTATCCAAATGTGATTGAAATGGAGAGCGTGTGTGCATGTGTGAGTGGACAGTGTCTGAGTGCTCTCCTCTCACCTACCTCGATTTTATTTTATTTTTATTTTGAATGTTTAATGTATTAAAAGGGCCGGGGTAATGAATTATAATCTTTAATGCAGAGAGCGATCGATACCTCCACAAAATAAATCAGCTTTTTACTGAGAGCGTCAAAGCCTTTAATACACTGGAGGAGAAACAAGTGAGGGAGGGAAGGAGAGGAGAGCGTGCAGGGAGGGGAAGGGAGCATGACAGGAGCTGTTGATGAAAGGAGAAAGCGGGAACGAATGGGGTTAGATGAGAGTGCTTCGGAAAGATGCTATCACCACTGACCACATTTCAGATGATCCCAACAAAGTCTTGGTATCTTCAACAAATCCCAGGGAGTCAGGAGGTCACATCTCTCATCTCGCAATAGCTGCATACGATTTGTTGCGTATACAAATCTGGTTGCTTTGTTTTATGGACCTTATTGGAGAGGCAATCAGCCACTGAGATCTCATAATAATCATTCACCTCTCAACTTAATGAAAGCTACCCTCAGGGGGTCCTCTAATTTAAGCAGAAAATTCTGACAACTTCTTTGTTTGCCAATGCAAGGCTGGAAAAATAGTGTTTTTTGGCATCTTCATGACAATAAATTGATTTAAAGTGCTTGGTCTAAACATTTTGAATGCAGCATCTTTAAGACATTGCATAAAATGTGGTCTACTGGATGACAGTCTCTGAACTCTGTGCGTCGTCGTGCTCAGTATATCATCAATTCATCGACAAAAAGGTCTGCGGACTGACGCATTTTGATTAATGTTGCCATGACAACTGCATAATTCATGAATTGTATTAGCGTTCCATTTGTCGTTTTTGAGTTATGATTCACCCCAGCCAAGGATTGTCAAAAAAAAAAAAATCTTTGCCCGCACCCACGTTGTTTTAAGACCCCCATCATCTTTGCCTCCTTCCTAAATGTCAAAGTCTCCAAAGTGTCAGCTTCTTTCCAACGAGACAGCATGAATTCATCTGCTCTCATAAATATCTTGTTAGCATCAGTTTGTATAAGACACTCTCATAATTATACAGATTCAAAGGCAATAGCACACCAACCACTGGGCATTATAGTGCCACATAGTGGTTAGATATAAGAACTGCACTATATTTTGGTATAATATTTTAGTAAACTCATGGCAGTTGCATGCCTATTAATATATGATGGCTGTATCATACATATGTGTTTTAAATTCATTTATTTGTTTTTCTACAATAAATGTACTGCTGTGCTCTTTAGCCATTACATATTGTAAGTGTTTACTATATGCTTTACGGATGTTTTATATGTAAAAGTGTTTCAAAACCAATAAAAACAAAACAAGTAGTTAAATGAATATTAACAAATAATGACTGCTTTAAGCTTGTTTGTTGTCTGAGTCTTGTGGCTTGTCAAAACTGGAGTGAAAATCTACAGGAGAGAAAGAAAAGATTTTGTTAATGATTTTGGGCATTATTAAAAGAAATCAAGGCATATTCAATAAATTAAAAGGCAGTTCTTGTTTTCCTGATTATTAAGTGGCTATTCACAGTACCTAATTTAAAGTAAACAAAATTATTGAATTGAAATCTATATTTTTTTGTATATGTTAAATGTATATATTCAATGACAATATTAATTAGCTACACACATTATGTTCAAATGTATTAATATAACAGGCTGAATAGAAAAGAATAGACTGCTTGTTTTTATATTGACTATTGACAATCTGTATATCCTCATTGCAACTGAACCCATATTTAATGTCTATATTGTATATATTTTTTTTTTTTACCTTGTGTAGTTTTGATCATGTTAAATCACGAGATCATGTCACTATGTCGGTATCCACCTAATTTGTCAAGCTTCTACCAGCTGACAGATTCATTTTGTTCCAAAATATCATGGTTTTATAACACATCAAAAACAAAAGATACGCGTGTTTTGTCCTCTGTTTTAAAAGATAAGCGTATTAATCTTGCTATACTATAAACAATTATATGATTTAATTATTTAAAATTCTCACTATTATTTGCATCATATTTGTTTTTTCAGTTGTGAACCACCAGTTGAAAACCACTGCTGTAGACTGACCTTCAGTTCCAGATGATACACGGCTGACATCTGAGTGTGCAGGTGAGATGTTCTCCTCACTATCAACTAAAACACACATACACATATTATTCTCAAAACAAAATAAATACAAATCCATGTTATTTTACAACCTTCAGCAAATAGTTTTGCAAATATATTTACTCTATCTTTACTCACCTCTCCCCTCCTCACTTGGGCTGTCCTGGCTGGGTGTAGGACTGCCTTCATATTCCCAGAGGGCCGTGGCGCCTGTTTGGGAAGAGCGCAGGCGGATACGAGGTTGTGCGCGCTGATCTCCTGGACTGAAAGACTGGGAAACTCCTCCTCTGCCCTTGCCGAGAGCCCAGCCGTGCCGGGAGCCCAGCTTGCGGCGACCGGTCCGCAGATTAGCCTTGGGTTGCTCTTCTTCAGCCTGAGATGCACCTCTCCTTAGTGGACTCGGGGAGACTGGAGCACTGATGGGATCCTGCTCATTAACTGAGGGGAGAAATATTGTGTATAAGTGTTATTTTGTAAAACAAAAATTAGATATTTTTACTCTTGCTCTTATGGATGAATCTCACAAACCTGACGTTTTTTTTGCATTGTAACAATTTTTTTTAAATTATTACGCATATTATCCCCCCCAAATTCGTATTATTCTAATGCAAAAATATAAATCTAAAATATATATACAAAATATTTAATTTGTATTTATACACTATTATTAATATTTGTTGTGCTACTTTATTATGTTGATAATATATGGTGATTTAAAAATGCAATCAGAATCATCAATGAAAATAAACATGAGAATTTAAAAAATACAGTGCATCCAGATAGATTACAGTAATAATGAGAATTTGAAGAGAAATGTGCTTAATTGTACTGAAAAAAGTTGTATTTACATTTATATATTAGTCAAAATACAAGACTCTTGATGAGAATGGCATATAAGAAAAACTGATTAAACTAGAGGCAAAATTTAAATATTTAAAAAAATTGCAATTCCCCATATTTGTTCAAAATCTTGATGTTGGAGTGAAAAGTTAATGCCATATTATCTATATACATATAAAATATAATACATAAGTACTGTTAAATTATTTAGTATTTATATTACCATGAATCTAAATGCTGTATACACAATATTCATTTGATCTGAAAATTCCATTCCATTTCTCCTTCACATAAACACAGAATTACTATGTCTGGTTGTGATCCAAGGGAATAGCATAATGTGGTAGGGTAACAGCATCATTCATTGTTATGGGCTTTTGGGGACCTTTTTTTGTGTTTTACAGAGTCCAGGGGACCCTGCAGTCTTAACTTATTGGCACTCTCTTGCGCTCTGTACAATATATCTCATGTTATTACACCATTCATACAGCTCTGCAGTCTCACCAGGCACTGGGGCTGGAGAGATAGGGGCACCATCTACAGTATCCGCAAGGTTCTCTATACTGCCAGCAGCAATAAACTGAGCACGGCCTTCTTTGCTTCCACCTTTAGGTTTTATCAGCTTCTTCATGCGGTCTGCTATCCAGTTTGACTTCCTGAAGCCACAAGAGAGTGAAAGAGAGCATACAGTGAGTAAAGTAATGAGTCTGTGGTGAAAGGTCTGCTAGAGACAGATGTTAATGCCTGACTAACTTTGGTTGTTTGGGAGGACACATGCCGGGTTGACCCGGCTCCAGAACCCGATACTGATCCATTATCTTCTCCACCAGCTTCTGCTTCTCCCTGCGCAGCTCGTTGAGCTTGTCACTGAGGTGGAGAGAGATGGACACAGATGGGAGAGAAAAACATGAGTTATTTACTGATGGATGTGGTCCACTGCTGGACGTTCTACATGGTGCATGGGAAGTAGTGGAGCAAATGTTTTGTGTGTGTGTGTTCGTACAGGTACTCTCTCTGCTGGTTGTGGTGCTGGTCTCGGCTCTCCAGGCTGCTCTCCATTAGGGCTTTGTTATCTTTAGCCAGATTCAGGTTCTGCTCAACTAGATGTCGGTTCTCCTCCTCCATGTTTGCCTTCAACTGGGTAAGGAGCTATAACACACATATAAATATTAGGGCAATAAAGTATACAATAATTTTCTCTTTTTTTTTGTAGTTAATGTGATTAATCTCAGATTTTTAATACAATGAAATTTGCATCCAAAAGTCTAAGAACACTATTTAAACCTGCAAATAATCCTAAAATAAAGTTGTTTTTTTTTAATTCAATTTAAAATGTAAAAAAGTATGACATGAAATGAATGATACAACATAAAAAAAAATATATACATTTAAAAAAAGATGGTTCTTTAAAGGTTCTTTGCACGTAGTAACAGTTCTATTTAGAACCGTATCATCCTGAAGAACCGTTTACATGCTAAAAAGGTTCTTTGTGTTAGAATTTAGGGTTCTTTATTCCCGCCTTTTTGTTTTTCAAATCTGTAACTGTCAAAGCCATCTCATTACTGATTTTCTGGAGCTCAGCTATACAACTACACAGACTGTCAACACACTCGCGACTATGGAAGCCCGCTTCCGTCACAATTGAGTCAAAAAAAATAATTCTTTAGGTCATAATAATGAGAAACTTTTGAGTAAGTTTCTCATTATTATGAGATGTTAAGTCATTATTATGAGAAAGTTTCTCATTATTATGAGATGTTAAGTCATTATTATGAGAAAGTTTCTCATTATTATGACTGAAAGAATCATATTTTTTTACTCAACTGTGGCGGAAACGGGCTTCCATACGCGACAGGTAAATGATTACTTTATTAAAATGTAACTTTAAATATTGTAACTGGTTTCCTACCAATAATTTCTTTTTCTCTTTTTAGTTTAACAGAACATGTAAGTGTGAGCAGCTCTGTTCAGGTAAGGATACTCCTCTCCACAAAGTAAGTAACAGAGATATTGAATTTATTTTTTCTTTAATTATTACTTTATGCCTAAACATACCCAATCACAAAAAAAAACATTAAAGCTATCCCATGACTTTATATCATTTTTTTCCTTGTAACACAGTAAAGGGCTCATACTGTTTAGTTGTGCTAATTTTGGCCTTCATAAACATAATTGTTTTTACATAACCAAATGTACAATTAAACTTTAACTCTAAACTCAATTGTGTATTTCAGATGCTGTCACGTACCATAACCTCATCATCTGCACAGAGAAACTGCCACTCAAAATACACATAATGATGGACTTAAAGACATCATAGAGGATTGTGAAGATATTTCACTGGTCTTCATTACATCTATATCATGTTCAATGTCATATGTTATTTATTAATGTATTCAGGTAACAACTGTTGTTAGAGGACTGTCATTTTTACTACAATTTTTTACAATTTGCAATATTATTTAAAACCCAAATAGAGGCAACAAGATATAAGACCAGGCAGATAGAGGACTAAAAAAACAATATTAATAAATAATATATAAAAAATGATATTCATAATATTAACATTAATAATATGAAGATACTACTAATATTAATGAAAATAAAGTATTAAAAAGTTTAATTAAATTAAATGAAAAGGGTTATTTATAACACCATTAAGGTCATATACAGTGGGGAGAACAAGTATTTGATACACTGCCGATTTTGCAGGTTTTCCTACTTACAAAGCATGTGGAAGTCTGTAATTTTTATCATAGGTACACTTCAACTGTGAAAGACGGAATCTAAAACAAAAATCCAGAAAAATCACATTGTATGATTTTTAAATAATTAATTTGCATTTTATTGCATGACATAAGTATTTGATCACCGACCAACCAGTAAGAATTCCGGCTCTCACAGACCTGTTAGTTTTTCTTTAAGAAGCCCTCCTGTTCTCCACTCATTACCTGTATTAACTGCACCTGTTTGAACTCGTTACCTGTATAAAAGACACCTGTCCACACACTCAATCAAACAGCCTCCAACCTCTCCACAATGGCCAAGACCAGAGAGCTGTGTAAGGACATCAGGGATAAAATTGTAGACCTGCACAAGGCTGGGATGGGCTACAGGACAATAGGCAAGCAGCTTGGTGAGAAGGCAACAACTGTTGGCGCAATTATTAGAAAATGGAAGTAGTTCAAGATGACGGTCAATCTCCCTCGGTCTGGGGCACCATGCAAGATCTCACCTCGTGGGGCATCAATGATCATGAGGAAGGTGAGGGATCAGCCCAGAACTACACGGCAGGACCTGGTCAATGACCTGAAGAGAGCTGGGACCACAGTCTCAAAGAAAACCATTAGTAACACATTACGCCGTCATGGATTAAAATCCTGCAGTGCACGCAAGGTCCACCTGCTCAAGCCAGCGCATGTCCAGGCCTGTCTGAAGTTTGCCAATGACCATCTGGATGATCCAGAGGAGGAATGGGAGAAGGTCATGTGGTCTGATGAGACAAAAATAGAGCTTTTTGGTCTAAACTCCACTCGCCGTGTTTGGAGGAAGAAGAAGGATGAGTACAACCCCAAGAACACCATCCCAACCGTGAAGCATGGAGGTGGAAACATCATTCTTTGGGGATGCTTTTCTGCAAAGGGGACAGGACGACTGCACCGTATTGAGGGGAGGATGGATGGGGCCATGTATCGCGTGATCTTGGCCCAACAACCATTGAAGATGAGTCGTGGCTGGGTCTTCCAGCATGACAACGACCCGAAACACACAGCCAGGGCAACTAAGGAGTGGCTCCGTAAGAAGCATCTCAAGGTCCTGGAGTGGCCTAGCCAGTCTCCAGACCTGAACCCAATAGAAAATCTTTGGAGGGAGCTGAAAGTCCGTATTGCCCAGCGACAGCCCCGAAACCTAAAGGATCTGGAGAAGGTCTGTATGGAGGAGTGGGCCAAAATCCCTGCTGCAGTGTGGGCAAACCTGGTTAAGAACTACAGGAAACGTATGATCTCTGTAATTGCAAACAAAGGTTTCTGTACCAAATATTAAGTTCTGCTTTTCTGATGTATCAAATACTTATGTCATGCAATAAAATGCAAATTAATTACTTAAAAATCATACAATGTGATTTTCTGGATTTTTGTTTTAGATTCCGTCACTCACAGTTGAAGAGTACCTATGATCAAAATTACAGACTTCTACATGCTTTGTAAGTGGGCAAACCTGCAAAATCGGCAGTGTATCAAATACTTGTTCTCCCCACTGTATAACACTTGCAATGCATGGTTCTTTATGGAACCTTATAAAAAGGGTTCTATTTAGTACCAAAAAGGGTTCTGCTATTGTTACAAGCCAAAGAACTCTAATTTGGTACTGTTTAGAATAATTTTTCTTTAGAGTGTGTGTATATATATATATATATATATATATAATTTTATTTTTTTCTTCAAGGCTACATTTATTTGATCAAAAATACATATAAAACAATACATAGAAACGGTATAATTGAAAATCTATTATAATCTATAAAATAATCTAATCTTTCCTATTTATTATAACTGTTGAAAACAGTTGCTGCTTAATAATTTTGTGGAAATCATGTGACATTCAAAATTCAGCTTTGCCATCACAGGAATAAATTACATTTAAATATATTCAAATAGTTCTTTTAATTTGTAATATTCCACAATATTACTGTTTTTACTATATTTTTGATTAAATTAATGTAGCCTTGGAGAGCATAAGAGACTTATTTCAAACAAATTGTAATGTTTCCAAACTTTTGGCAGGTACTGTATATTACCTGGTTCTGGCTACTGAGACGGACGTTATTGAGATCCAGCTGTTGGTTCTGCTCTTTAAGAGTGTTGAGTTTTCCCTCCAGTCTAGTCCGCTCAAGCTGAGCCGTACTCAACTCTGCCCGCAGAACTGAACTCTGAGCCAGCAGCTCAGACTGTACCTGAATCCACTCCTTCTGCTGGTTCTGATATCTACAGATAATAAATACATTAAACAGGTGAATCTCACGATGGTCAAGGTCTTATTTTACTTCCATAATTTTAATTTCTCTTTATTTTGAGGTTTGACATGTTTTTGTGACTTTGTCTCTACAACCATCTGTCCATTCATCTAGGCAAGCACCAAACCACAGTTATCCAACTAACTAAACTGTTCACCACAGCAACAAGCTTTACAAATATTTTTCACAGGCTTTCACACCATGGCAACAACTGCTGGTAACTGGGCTTTGAAATGATTCACACTCTGGTGAAACTTTGGTGGGGCGTGCCGTACCGTCACCACACTGGGTGAAATGCAGTTTGTGGTGGGTGGTAGCATCACTTCCTCTCTCTTTCCTATGAATGTGCTCAACTGTAACTTCAGCCCAGTGTTGTGGTCACTGCAATTATGACTTCCTCTCACCTTTCATTGTCCATTTTCAATCTCTCCAGCTCCTTCTCGCTCTCCACCTGCCCTTGTGTCACTTTCTCCATTTTCTGTCTCTCCATGCGTATCGATTCCTCTGCCTCCTCCAACTGTGCTTTTCGCTCCAACAGCTCCTTATATCTAGACAAGTACAGTATTTTAGAACATTTTATAAGCGTTAAATGAAATTTGGAATTTGGAAAAATCATAAATTAAGAGAGAATTTAGTTTTTAGTATGAATAGCTAATATCAATTCATGTTCCAGTTTAGTTAGATGTTAAAGGCATGTGGAACAACTATATATGTTATATTACGGTATATATATACACTCACCTAAAGGATTATTAGGAACACCATACTAATACTGTGTTTGACCCCCTTTCGCCTTCAGAACTGCCTTAATTCTACGTGGCATTGATTCAACAAGGTGCTGAAAGCATTCTTTAGAAATGTTGGCCCATATTGATAGGATAGCATCTTGCAGTTGATGGAGATTTGTGGGATGCACATCCAGGGCACGAAGCTCCCGTTCCACCACATCCCAAAGATGCTCTATTGGGTTGAGATCTGGTGACTGTGGGGGCCATTTTAGTACAGTGAACTCATTGTCATGTTCAAGAAACCAATTTGAAATGATTCGAGCTTTGTGACATGGTGCATTATCCTGCTGGAAGTAGCCATCAGAGGATGGGTACATGGTGGTCATAAAGGGATGGACATGGTCAGAAACAATGCTCAGGTAGGCCGTGGCATTTAAACGATGCCCAATTGGCACTAAGGGGCCTAAAGTGTGCCAAGAAAACATCCCCCACACCATTACACCACCACCACCAGCCTGCACAGTGGTAACAAGGCATGATGGATCCATGTTCTCATTCTGTTTACGCCAAATTCTGACTCTACCATCTGAATGTCTCAACAGAAATCGAGACTCATCAGACCAGGCAACATTTTTCCAGTCTTCAACTGTCCAATTTTGGTGAGCTCGTGCAAATTGTAGCCTCTTTTTCCTATTTGTAGTGGAGATGAGTGGTACCCGGTGGGGTCTTCTGCTGTTGTAGCCCATCCGCCTCAAGGTTGTGCGTGTTGTGGCTTCACAAATGCTTTGCTGCATACCTCGGTTGTAACGAGTGGTTATTTCAGTCAAAGTTGCTCTTCTATCAGCTTGAATCAGTCGGCCCATTCTCCTCTGACCTCTAGCATCAACAAGGCATTTTCGCCCACAGGACTGCCGCATACTGGATGTTTTTCCCTTTTCACACCATTCTTTGTAAACTCTAGAAATGGTTGTGCGTGAAAATCCCAGTAACTGAGCAGATTGTGAAATACTCAGACCGGCCCGTCTGGCACCAACAACCATGCCACGCTCAAAATTGCTTAAATCACCTTTCTTTCCCATTCTGACATTCAGTTTGGAGTTCAGGAGATTGTCTTGACCAGGACCACACCCCTAAATGCATTGAAGCAACTGCCATGTGATTGGTTGATTAGATAATTGCATTAATGAGAAATTGAACAGGTGTTCCTAATAATCCTTTAGGTGAGTGTATATATATATATATATATATATATATAATATTACAAAAATTATATATATAATATATACATACACTGATCAGGCATAACATTATGACCACTGAGAGGTGAAGTGAATAACACTGATTATTTCTTCATCACGGCACCTGTTAGTGGGTGGGATATATTAGGCAGCAAGTGAACATTTTGTCCTCAAAGCTGATGTGTTAGAAGCAGGAAAAAATGGGCACGCGTAAGGATTTGAGTGAGTTTGACAAGGGGCAAATTGTGACGGCTAGACGGCTGGGTCAGAGCATCTCCAAAACTGCAGCTCTTGTGGGGTGTTCCTGGTCTGCAGTGGTCAGTATCTATCAAGGAAGGAACAGTGGTGAACCGGCGACAGGGTCATGGCCAAGGCTCATTGATGCACGTGGGGAACGAAGGCTGGCCCGTGTGGTCCGATCAAACAGACGAGCTACTGTAGCTCAAAAAAAAAAAAAAAGTTAATGCTGATTCTGATAGAAAGGTGTCAGAATACACAGTGCATCACAGTTTGTTGCATATGGGGCTGCATATTGCCGAAAGCAGCAACAGTGGGCACGTGAGCATCAGAACTGGACCACGAAGCAATAGAAGAAGGTGGCCTGGTCTGATTATTCACGTTTTCTTTTACATCATGTGGCTGGCTGGGTGCGTGTGTGTCGCTTACCTGGGGAACACATGGCACCAGGATGCACTATGGGAAGAAGGCAAGCCGGCAGAGGCAATGTGATGCTTTGGGCAATGTTCTGCTGGGAAACCTTGGGTCCTGCCATCCATGTGGATGTTACTTTGACACGTACCACCTACCTGTTGCAGACCATGGAATGGAAATGGTATTCCCTGGTGGCTGTGGCCTCTTTCAGCAGGATACTGCACCCTGCCACAAAGCAAAAATGGTTCAGGAATGGTTTGAGGAGCACAACAACGAGTTTGAGGTGTTGACTTGGCCTCCAAATTCCTCAGATCTCAATCCAATCGAGCATCTGTGGGATGTGCTGAACAAACAAGTCTGATCCATGGAGGCCCCACCTCGCAACTTACAGGACTTAAAGGATCTGCTGCTAACATCTTGGTGCCAGATACCACAGCACACCTTCAGGGGTCTAGTGGAGTCCATGCCTCGACAGGTCAGGGCTGTTTTGGCAGCAAAAGGACCAACACAATATTAGAACATAGGTAATAATGTTATGCCTGATCGGTGTGTATTTTATATATATATATATATATATATATATATATATATATATATATATATATATATATATATATGTGAACCGCTTGCAGAATCTGTGAAAATGTGAATAATTTTAACAAAATAAAAGAGATCATATAAAATGCATTATTTTTTATTTAGTGCTGTCCTGAATAAGATATTTTACATAAAAAATGTTTACATATAGTCAGCTAAAAAAATAGCTGAATTTATTAAAATGTCCCGTTCAAAAGTTTATGAACCATTGCTTCTCAATACTGTGTGTCGTTACCTGGATGATCCACTGCTGTTTTTTGGTTTTGTGATGGTTGTTCTTGAGTCCCTTGTTTGTCCTGAGCAGTTAAACTGCCCAATGTTCTTCAGAAAAATCCTCCAGGTCCTGCACATTCTTCAGTTTTCCAGCATCTTTTGCATATTTGAACCCTCTCCAGTAGTGACTGTATGATTTTAAGATCCATCTTTTCACACCGAGGACAATTGAGGGACTCAAACACAACTATTAAAAAAAGGATAAAACATTCACTGATGCTCCAGAAGGAAACACGATGCATTAAGAGCCGGGGGGTGAAAACATTTGAACAGGATGAAGAGGTCCAAATTTTTCTTATTTTGTTTAAATATCAATTTTTTTCATTTATTACTGCCCTTCGGAAGCAACATAAGATACTTACATGTTTCCCGGAAGACAAATTAAGTACAATTTACCTTGATCTTCAAATTCAATAAGTTTTCACTCCCGGCTCTAAATGCATAGTTTTTTCTCCTGGAGCATCAGTGAATGTTTTAACCTTTTTTAATAGTTGTGTTTGAGTCCCTCAACTGTCCTCAGTGTGAAAAGATGGATCTCAAAATCATACAGTCACTGCTGGAGAGGGTTCAAATATGCAAAAATGCTGGAAAACTGAAGAATGTGCAGGACCTGAAGGATTTTTCTGAAGAACATTGGGCAGTTTAACTACTCAGGACAAACAAGGGACTCATGAACAACCATCACAAAACAAAAAAGACAGCAGTGGATCATCCATATAAGGACACACAGTATTAAGAATCAATGGTTCATAAACTTTTGAACGGGGTCATTTTAATACAGTGCATCTGGAAAGTATTCACAGCACTTCACTTTTTCCACATTTTGTTGTTACAGCCTTATTCCAAAATGGATTAAATTCATTATTTTCAAAATTCTACAAACAATACCCCATAATGACAATGTGAAAGAACTTTGTTTGAAATCTTTGCAAATGTATTAAAAAATAAAAAACGAAAGAATCACATGTACATAAGTATTCACAGCCTTTGCTCAATATATTGTTGAAGCACCTTTGGCACCAATTACTGCATCAAGTCTTTTTGAGTATGATGCTACAAGCTTGGCACACCTATTTTTGGGCAGTTTCTCCCATTCTTCTTTGCAGGACCTCTCAAGCTCCATCAGGTTGGATGGGGAGCGTCGGTGCACAGCCATTTTCAGATCTCTCCAGAGATGTTAAATCTGATTCAAGTCTGGGCTCTGGCTGGGCTACTCAAGGACATTCACAGAGTTGTCCTGTAGCCACTCCTTTGTTATCTTGGCTGTGTGCTTAGGGTGGTTGTCCTGTTGGAAGATGAACCTTCGCCCCAGTCTGAGGTCCAGAGCGCTCTGGAGCAGGTTTTCATCAAGGATGTCTCTGTACATTGCTGCATTCATCTTTCCCTCAATCCTGACTAGTCTCCCAGTTCCTGCCGCTGAAAAACAACCCCACAGCATGATGCTGCCACCACCATGCTTCACTATAGGGATGGTATTGGCCAGGTGATGAGCGGTGCCTGGTTTCCTCCAGACATGACACTTGCCATTCAAGTCAAGTCACCTTTATTTACAGTGGGGAGAACAAGTATTTGATACACTGCCGATTTTGCAGGTTTGCCCACTTCCAAAGCACGTAGAAGTCTGTAATTTTTATCATAGGTACTCTTCAACTGTGAGTGACGGAATCTAAAAAAAAATCCAGAAAATCACATTGTATGATTTTTAAGTAATTAATTTGCATTTTATTGCATGACATAAGTATTTGATACATCAGAAAAGCAGAACTTAATATTTGGTACAGAAACCTTTGTTTGCAATTACAGAGATTATACGTTTCCTGTAGTTCTTGACCAGGTTTGCACACACTGCAGCAGGGATTTTGGCCCACTCCTCCATACAGACCTTCTCCAGATCCTTCAGGTTTCGGGGCTGTCGCTGGGCAATACGGACTTTCAGCTCCTTCCAAAGATTTTCTATTGGGTTCAGGTCTGGAGACTGGCTAGGTCACTCCAGGACCTTGAGATGCTTCTTACGGAGCCACTCCTTAGTTGCCCTGGCTGTGTGTTTCGTGTCGTTGTCATGCTGGAAGACCCAGCCACGACCCATCTTCAATGCTCTTACTGAGGGAAGGAGGTTGTTGGCCAAGGTCTCGCGATACATGGCCCCATCCATCCTCCCCTCAATACGGTGCAGTCGTCCTGTCCCCATTGCAGAAAAGCATCCCCAAAGAATGATGTTTCCACCTCCATGCTTCATGGTTGGGATGGTGTTCTTGGGGTTGTACTCATCCTTCTTCTTCCTCCAAACACGGCGAGTGGAGTTTAGACCAAAAAGCTCTATTTTTGTCTCATCAGACCACATGACCTTCTCCCATTCCTCCTCTGGATCATCCAGATGGTCACTGGCAAACTTCAGACGGGCCTGGACATGCGCTGGCTTGAGCAGGGAGACCTTGCATGCGCTGCAGGATTTTAATCCATGACGGCGTAGTGTGTTACTAATGGTTTTCTTTGAGACTGTGGTCCCAGCTCTCTTCAGGTCATTGACCAGGTCCTGCCGTGTAGTTCTGGGCCGATCCCTCACCTTCCTCATGATCATTGATGCCCCACGAGGTGAGATCTTGCATGGTGCCCCAGACCGAGGGAGACTGACCGTCATCTTGAACTTCTTCCATTTTCTAATAATTGCGCAAACAGTCTTTGCCTTCTCACCAAGCTGCTTGCCTATTGTCCTGTAGCACATCCCAGCCTTGTGCAGGTCTACAATTTTATCCCTGATGTCCTTACACAGCTCTCTGGTCTTGGCCATTGTGGAGAGGTTGGAGTCTGTTTGATTGAGTGTGTGGACAGGTGTCTTTTATACAGGTAATGAGTTCAAACAGGTGCAGTTAATACAGGTAATGAGTGGAGAACAGGAGGGCTTCTTAAAGAAAAACTAACAGGTCTGTGAGAGCCGGAATTCTTACTGGTTGGTCGGTGATCAAATACTTATGTCATGCAATAAAATGCAAATTAATTACTTAAAAATCATACAATGTGATTTTCTGGATTTTTGCTTTAGATTGCTTAAGTGTACCTATGATAAAAATTACAGACTTCTACATGCTTTGTAAGTGGGAAAACCTGCAAAATCGGCAGTGTATCAAATACTTGTTCTCCCCACTATATATAGCGCTTTTTACAATGCCGATTGTATCAAAGCAGCTTCACAGTGTTAACAGGAAAATAATGCAATAGAATTTGATTCGGCTGTACAGCCGCTCTGGAGAAAACGGTGATGTCATCCAGCAAATTTCAGTTATCATATAGTGTCAATGCGGGCAGATCAGTAATATAATTGAAATTTTAGTGTCCCCAACTGAGCAAGCCAAAAGACAAAGGCGACGGTGGCAAGGAACCAAAACTCCTTCAGTGGCCAGAATGGAGAAAAAAACCTTGGGAGAAACCAGGCTCAGTTGGGGTGCCAGTTCTCCTCTGGCCAACGAACAAATAGTGTATGATTATGATTCTGGCAACATTACAGGTCTGAAGTCATATTAGATCGAAAGATATTCGCAAGATTATTCGAAAGATTGGAGTCGTCACGCCGGAGACGGGTTTAATGAGGATGTCATGTCGATGCGGCATTTACAGGGTGGAGTTTCATTGAGATGGTCTCTGCAGACATTTCAGGGATGCGTTGGTCATGTCTAGGCGCAGGTCCACCATCTGATCTGGATACAGCCCGGATCCGGCTGACTGCAGTAAACCTCGGGATAAACAGAGAGACTAACATTAGCGTAGATGCCATTCTTCTTATGATGTAACGAGTACATCAGGTGTTATGGGAAGTGTTCCCGGTTCCGGCTGACCTAGTTAATGCAGCCTAAAACAATCATTTAACTGATTTGAATAATAGAAATTGATAATGTTCTATGTGTATGCCATAGTAAAGAGATGTGTTTTTAGTCTAGATTTAAACTGACAGAGTGTATCTGCTTCCCGAACAATGCTAGGAAGACTGTTCCAGAGTTTAGGTGCTAAATAGGAAAAGGATCGACCGCCTGCAGTTGATTTTGATATTCTAGGTATTATCAACTGGCCAGAATTTTGAGACCGTAATAGACGTGATGGAGTATAATGCGTTAAGAGCTCGCTCAAGTACTGGGGACTTAAACCATTTAGTGCTTTGTAAGTAATTAGCAAGATTTTAAAATTTATACAATGTTTAATAGGGAGCCAGTGCAGTGTTGACAGAACCGGGCTAATATGGTCATACTTCTTGGTTCTAGTAAGAACTCGAGCTGCTGCGTTTTGGACCAGCTGCAGTTTATTTATTAAGCGAGCAGGGCAACCACCCAGTAGAGCATGACAATAATCTAGCCTTGAGGTCATGAACGCGTGAACTAACTGTTCAGCATTTTGCATTGAAAACGTGCCGTAATTTAGATATAGTTTTAAGATGGTAGAGTGCAGTTTTACAGATGCTAGAAACGTGGCTTTCAAATGAAAGATTGGTATCAAAGAGCACACCCAGGTTCCTAACTGACAACGAGGACTTGAGAGAGCAGCCATCAAGTGTTAGACAGTATTCTAGGTTACTACTTGTGGAGTTTTTTTGTCCAATAATCAAAAATTCTGTTTTTTTCTGAATTAAGTTGCAGGAAATTACTAGTCATCCAATTTTTATATCAGCTATGCATTCCGTTAATCTTGTGAATTGGTAAGTTTCGTCAGGGTGTGAAGAAATATAGAGCTGAGTATATATATATATATATATAATTTTTGAGTCTATTCAAAAGAATGTTGTGGTCGATAGTATTGAATGCAGCGCTAAGATCGAGTAACACTAATAGAGAGATACAACCACAATCGGATGATAAGAGTAAATCATTTGTAACTCTGATGAGAGCAGTCTCAGTACTATGATACGGTCTAAATCCTGACTGGAAATCCTCACAGATAGCATTTATTTCTAAAAAGGAGTGTAGTTGTGAGGACACTGCCTTTTCTAGTATTTTTGACAGAAAGGGTAGATTTGAGATTGGCCTGTAATTGACTAATTCTGTAGGATCAAGTTGCGATTTTTTTTAATAAGTGGTTTAATAATAGCCAACTTAAAAGTTTTCGGTACATATCCTAATGACAAGGATGAATTAATGATATTAAGAAGAGGATCTATGACCTCTGGAAGCATCTCTTTTAATAGCCTAGTCGGTATAGGGTCGAGCATACATGTTGTAGATTTTGATGATTTAACGAGTTTAGCCAATTCTTCTTCTCCTATAGCAGTGAATGAGTGTAATTTTTCCTCAGTGACACTACAATGCACTTTCTGATGTGATACTGTAGTAGACGGCTGCATGGTTATATTTTTTCCCTAATATTATCAATCTTACACGTAAAGAAGTTCATAAAGTCATTACTGCTGTGTTGTTTACAAACGTCAGAAGTTGAATCTTTATTTTTGGTTAATTTAGCCACTGTATCGAATAAATACCTAGGGTTGTGTTTGTTGTCTTCTAAGAGAGTCGAGAAATAAGCAGATCTAGCAGTTTTTACGGCCTTTCTGTATGCAATCATGCTCTCTTTCCACAAAATGCGAAAAACCTCCAGTTTTGTTTTCTTCCAGCTGCGCTCCATTTTTCTGGCTGCTGTTTTAAGGGCCCGAGTGTGCTCGTTGTACCACGGCGTTGGACTATTTTCTTTAATCTTCTTTAAGAGCAGGGAAGCAACTGTGTCTAAAGTGCTGGAAAAGAGAGAGTCAATAGTTTCTGTTGCAACATCGAGTTCCTCTAGGCTATCTGGGATGCTGAGGAGATGAAACTGATGAGGAAGATTATTTACAAAGCAATCTTTAGTGGCAGCAGTGATAGTCCTGCCATATTTGAAGTGAGGGGACGGCTTTGCAGCCTTAGCTAAATTAAGTATACATGATACTAGATAATGATCTGAGATGTCATCGCTCTGCTGCAGAATTTCAACGGCATCAACATTTATTCCATGTGACAATATTAGGTCTAAAGTATGATTACGGCGATGAGTGGGTCCTGACACATGTTGCCTAACTCCAATAGAGTTTAGAATGTCTCTAAATGCCAATCCCAATGCGTCTTTTTCATTGTCTACATGGATATTAAAATCACCAACAATTAGTACTTTATCTGCAGCCAGTACTGTATTGTGCCCTGGTGGCCTGTATACAGTAGCCAGCACAAATGTCAAACGGGATTTATCAATTACACTACATAATGTTACATAAAGCACCAAAACTTCAAAGGAATTATATTTGAAACTAGACTTCTGAGTAGTACTGAAGATATTATTATAAATTACAGCAACACCTCCCCCTTTACCTTTCAGACGCGGCTCGTGTTTATAACAATAATCTTGGGGGGTGGACTCATTTAAAGTAATGTAGTCGTCAGGTTTTAGCCAGGTTTCTGTCAAACACAGCACATCTAGATTATTATCTGTAATCATATCATTAACAATAAGCACTTTTGGGGAAAGGGATTGAATATTCAGCAGCCCGAGCTTTATCGTTTGTTCATCTGTATTATATCTGTTATTTATTTTTTGGACATCAATTAAATTTTTACCGTTGAATGGTTTTGATGGTTTTTTGTATTTACTAAATCGGGGAACAGACACAGTCTCTATGTGATAATATCTAGGTGAAAGAGTCTCTATGTGCTGGGATTTATCTGACTTCTGTGACGTGAGACAGCTAGCAGGCGGTCGGTTAAGCCAGTCCGCCTGCTTCCTGACCTGGGCCCCAGTTAGTCAAAGTTTAGCTGTAAGACTATGTGGCAAATTACTAGAGAGAAGAGCGGCACCATCCCAGGAAGGATGGATGCCATCTTTTTTCAACAGGTCAGGTCTGCCCCAAAAGCTTTTCCAATTGTCTATGAACCCTATGTTATTTTGCGGACACCACTTAGACAACCAGCCATTGAGTGATGATAGTCTGCTCTCATCACTCCTTCTAACGAGGAGGGGACCAGAGCAAAAAACGTCATCTGCCATCGTACTTGTGAGTTTACACACCTCTTTAATGTTAATTTTGGCTGATCTCTGACTGGCGAAGTCGAACATCATTTGTGGCGACGTGAATAATAATCTTAGAGAATTTACGATTATAATTAGCCAGCACTTTTAAATTTGCTTTGATGTCAGGCGCTCTGGCTCCCGGTAAACATGTGACTATGGTGGCTGGTGTCTCTATTTTCACATTCCGTGTAATAGAATCGCCAATAACTAGGGCACTTTCAACAGGATTCTCAGTGGGTGCGTCACTGAGTGGGGAGAACCTGTTTGATGTTCTAATTAGAACGGAAGAGCGTTTTTTTTTATCCGCAACTATGCCGTCTCACAGTCAGGCCAAAGAGTTCAATCTTTGTTTTATCAGACCAGAGAATTTTGTTTCTCAAGGTCTGAGAGTCCTTCAGGTGCCTTTTGGCAAACTCCAGGCGGGCTGTCATGTGCCGTCTGGCCACTCTACGATACAGGCCTGATTGGTGGAGTGCTGCAGAGATGGTTGTTCTTCTGGAAGGTTCTCCTCTCTCCACAGAGAAACGCTGGAGCTCTGTCAGAATGACCATCGGGTTCTTGGTCACCTCCCTGACTAAGGCCCTTCTCCCCCGATCGCTCAGTTTGGCCGGGCGGCCAGCTCTAGGAAGAGTCCTGTTGGTTCCAAACTTCTTCCATTTACGGATGATGGAGACCACTGTGCTCATTGGACCTTCAATGCTGCAGAAATTTTTCTGTTCCCTTCCCCAGATCTGTGCCCCGATACAATCCTGTCTCGGAGGTCTACAGACAATTCCTTGGACTTCATGACTTGGTTTGTGCTCTGACATGCACTGTTAACTGTGTGACCTTATATAGACAGGTGTGTGCCTTTCCAAATCATGTCCAATCAACTGAATTTACCACAGGTGGACTCCAATCAAGTTGTAGAAACATCTCAAGGATGATCAGTGGAAACAGGATGCACCTGAGCTCAATTTTGAGTGTCATGGCAAAGGCTGTGAATACTTATATGTACATGTGATTTTTTTCGTTTTTTATTTTTAATAAATTTGCAAAGATTTCAACCAAACTTCTTTCACGTTGTCATTATGGGGTATTGTTTCTAGAATTTTGAGAAAAATAATGAATTTAATCCATTTTGGAATAAGGCTTTAACATAACAAAATGTGGAAAAAGTGAAGCGCTGTGAATACTTTCTGGATGCACTGTAAATTCAGCTATTTTTTTTGTCTTGTGGACTATATGTAAACATTTTTTTTATGTAAAATATCTTATTCAGGACAGTACTAAATAAAAAATAACATGCATTTTGTATGATCTCTCTTATTTAGATAAGATTATTCTTGTAAAATGTTGTTTTTGGAATCTACACTACACTTACTTAAAAGCTTACTTACTTATTCACGTATTTCACTCATTTTTGAAGTTGTATGTTGCATTTATCAGTTTGCTGCCATGTATTCATATTTCGATTTGACACAGATAGACTTTAGACAAGATATGACAAGATTATGTGAATAAACTTAAATTATTATTTTTGTTATTAATAAATTATTATAAATTCATTTATTAGATGAATAAATAACACTTATGTGGATAAACTAAAAATCATCATCATCACTATCATCATTATTATTATTTTTTTTAATTTTAACTTATTATAAATTTCTTTGTTTTTAAATAAATAAATGATTATTCATCAATTAAATTAAAATAAAATAAAATAAAATAAAATAAAATAAAATTAAATTAAATTAAATTAAATTAAATTAAATTAAATTAAATTAAATTAAATAAGTAATGTAATGTAATGTAATGTAATGTAATGTCTGAGGCACTGTACCTGGCCTCAGTATCTTTATATTGAGCTTCTAGACTGCGGCTGCTGCTTTTCAGTTGACTGTGTTTGACCAACAACTCTTCTAACTCCGCCTCCTGTCTTTGTTGCAGAGCTGTCAATCTCTCATGATCCCGCCTTACAGCCTCTAGGCGCATCACTGACTCCTCCTTCTCCTTCAGCCACACCCTTGATTCTGCCTCCACAGCCGCACACCGCAGTTCACTCTCATTGCAATGTGCCAACACAGACGCATGTTCGGAGCTCAGAGACGCCTGTTCCACCTGAGTAAGAGAAAGTGGGTAAAATAAAGCAGATATAATGAGAGTGTGGCCATTCGGGTGAAAATAACACGTTTATGAAAAGCCTGTATAATTTAAAGTGGTGTACATTTATGATCCAGCAACGGAATCATAAATGAAACCTGTGAGTGTCCGCCCACTATGAAACTAATATGGATTTAAACAAGTTTCTAAAATACCCTCTGCCTTTATTTCAGCGTCAAGGGTCCATTTTGAGACCAGCAACCCACCCTCAATCAAGCACTCACCTGTAGTTTGGTGTTGAGGGCCTGTAATTTAGCACAGTTCTCTTGCAGCGAGATGGAGTGGCGCTGCAGGGTGTCCAACTGCTCTCTGAACTGAGCACAGGCCGACTGAGACTGAGTCAGCTGAGACAGCAACACCTCCCGCTCTCGCTGCAGCATCGCATTCTGGGATTCAACCAGAGGCACAGAATTCAGCATACAGAGCAGGCAAGTATTATCCATTCATTTGTATCCATTCAAATGTAATCAGAATCCCTGGACTGCGTTAATGACGTTTAAATAAAGACATGCGTGAAATGGCCCTGAGGGGGCCAAAACGTAATGACATTTCAATGGGCATTTGGCATTTTATCTCACCTCCCTCTCTGTACTTATCAGTCTTTGACTCGACGCCTCCTGGCTTCCAGTGCCAGTCTCTGCCATTGTGTGCTGTTGTTTGTTCCATGCGTTTTCCGTGTCTTGTGCTGCATAGATAGAGTCTGTAGGCCCTGAGTTCTGGTTGTGGTTATCCTTATCTACAATACTGACAGTGGCCTCCTGGGGGACTCCTACCAGCGGTGGAGTCTGTCTGTTTGATTCACAACCCTCGATCCTCTGTGCGTGCGAGTCAGGGGGTGAAAAAGCAACCTCTGGAGCAGATCGTTGCTGTTGTGTAGCTGCCATTTCAAGCTTTGTCTGCAGCTCTTCAAGTGTACGGTTTAGCTGTGTGACCTGATTGGATAACTCTCGGGACTGGGCGCTCTCATTAGCCAGATCCTGGTTGTGAGTGGGATATCAAAGTTAGACAAGTGCTGTATCTAGCCAGCTTTATCCAGAACCAACCATGTGCCTCTTTAAGAAAACCTGAGCAATAACAGCTTTCATTAATCTCACAAAGATGCATTTTCAGCACAGTTGTCCAAGGAGGAAAAATCTAATTGCACTGAGGATTTTCAGGTAAAAAAAAACAATTTGAAAACAATTACCTGGTTGAAAGGAAATATTCAAAGTGGCCAATTTTGCAATATCTCAGCTCAATGGGACCTCCAGGCAAACATAATTGCAGAAATATGTGTACCGAGGCACTATAGTAATTGCTTTTATCGTTTAGATATCGCATGCAAACACTTTGAATACTGCACAGACCTTTGTTAGAGAGTCAATTTGGGCCTTGCTCTCAGCGTTGAGTGTACCGAGCTGCAGATTCTCCTTCTGCAGCTCCTCGAACTGTGCACATGTCTCTTTGAGCTGAGAAAGCTCCTGACACATGCGTCTGTGGGCAGATGACAGATATAGTGAGTGATACACATAATATTCTTATGCCATGGTATTTGTTTCATAAGATCAGATATAAGGACTCTGTCAAGTGTTCAGTGGGAAAAGAATAGTTTTTTTTCAATAGCAAAATTTTACAAAATAAACAAAAACCAAAGGTAACTTAAAAGTATCATAAAGATAGTCTATACAACTTGTGCAGTATATTCCAAGTTTTCTGAAGCAATATGATTTGTGTGAGCAACAGAGATTTGAGAGCTGCAGGAGAAGATTAGCTATGAATAATTACTTAAACTTACAGGGGTGGTTGATTGCCCCTTTTTACGATGTAAAATAAGTGTCTGATGTCCCCAGAGTGTGTGTGTGTGTGTGTGAAGTTTTAGCTCAAAATACCCCACAGATCATTTTTTATAGCATGTTAAAATTGTCACTTTTTGAGGGTGAGCAAAAACATGCCGTTTTTGTGTGTCCCTTTAAATGCAACTAAGCTGCTGCTCATGGGGTGGAGCTTCAAGAGCTGGTGTTAGCAGCTCTGATTACCTCATGCAGACAGGCAATGAAACTGTTCAGCCTTTTATGTTCAAACCAGAGTCGGACAATGATGGAGAGACTCAAGAAGAAGTAACAACATGTAGAATGCAACAAGATGTTGCATGTTGCCTGAATGGTTAGTTGATGAATTTATGTAGCTGATGTGGAGTTAACTATCTTCAAGTCATTGATTAGCATATTCTGTCATGATAATCTATAAATTCTCAACATGCGTGTTCCCGGGGGCGGGGTTTATGTAAATTTCAGGGTTAGTGATGTCACTAACCCGGGAGGAAGCTTGTTGTAGTCCCTACCAGCCGTTTGATGTAGTCCTTAAAAAGCAATTTCTTTAAAAGAAAATATCTCCCTTTGCTTTGAACTTTGAGCGTCGTAACTTTGCAGATGTCGTTTATGCTCAAACAGCAACATTACACACTAACTAAAGTTAAAAAAGTGAAATCATAATCAGCCACCCCTTTAAGTCAGAAGTCCTAAAATATAGTGCACAAGTCATAAGAACTGCTTAGGTTTTATTTTGTTAGTTTTTTGTCATTTTTTGAGCTTAAGCAAGGTCACTATGACATGACAAGATCAAACATATATGGAAAAACGTTCAAAAGTTCAAACAGCATTTGGTTTAGAACAACATTAGGGTGAGTAAATAATGAATTTTTTGGTGATGTATTTCTTTAAATGCAAAGGTCCTATTGCATGCGCATATGTCTGTACCTGTTTTGTGTCTCTAGACTGCAGGCCCGCTTGTTGCCATGCTCTAGGGCAGATGTTGTGCTTTCCAGCTGCTGTCTAAGTCTGGCCATCTCTCTTTCTTTTTGTCGTAGCTCACGCCGTTGACTGTCCAGCTCTGCCTGACACGCCTCCTTCTCCTGCTCCAGTCGCGTGACTTCAAGCTGAGCTTCTTCCCGCCCTCTAGTCAGAGACTCCGCCTCCACGCTGGATTCTCGTAGTTCAGCCTGTAGCTCTTCTTCATGCCGCCTAGCAGACTCCAAGGTCCGCCCCAATCTTTCAAGGTCTGCCTTAAGGTTTTGGTTGGTCAGCTCTAACTGATCACCCTATGAGAAAATAGTTTGCTGTCCTTAGTCAACAAGCAAACACTCACTTTTCTTCAGATTTAATGAAGTAGTTCACCCAAAAATGAAAATTCTGTCATAATTTACTTATGCTCATATCTGTACAAACATGTATGCTGTAAATGTTCCCTGAAATACAAAATAAGATTTTTACATTGCTCTTTTCCACACAATGGAAGTGAGTGGTGACTGAGCATTCAAAAGGCAAAAAAGCATCATACCTGTGCCATTTTAATGTATATTTTAAAATGTAATTTATTTCTGTGATGGCAAAGCATTGTGACATGATCCTTCAGAAATCAGTCTAATATGTTGATTTGGTGTTCAAGAGACATTTCTTTTTATTATCAGTATTGAAAACAATTGTGCTGCTTAATATTTTTGTGGAAACCCTGATAAAAAATGTCCAGTATTAATTGATGAATAGAAAGTTCAAAAGAACAGCATTTATTTGAATTTTTTGTAACAATTTACATATTTACTGTATACTTGCTGACTAAAAGTATTAATTTCTTTCAAAACAAAAATCTTACAGACATAAACATAATCTACACGACTTGTATGCTAAATTAAGCCTTTTGAAGCTATATGATAGCTTTGTATATGGATTTAAATTTAAATTTAAATCTTTTTTCACTGAAAATCATTGAAAATTAAAGTTGGCATATCATGTTCAGTCATCATGAGACATGCAAGAACCAATGGCATTACTGACATTTAACATGGAATATACAACTCTTAAGAGAATTAAGAGATGATAAATTGTGAGAAACGTAGTTTGGTTTGTTTCTCACACAAATCCATATAATGCAGCACATGTGGACTAATATATTCATAAGAACTACTTTTATGGTTCTTTCTATCCTTTTTGGAGATTGGCAGCTTTAGTTCTCATTCACTTTAACTGTATGCAAGTAGGTTTGGACAACATAAGGGTGAGTAAATGATGACAGAACTTTCCTTTTTTTGTGTGAACTACCACTTTAAAGACCAATCACCAACAACTATTGACATCTCATAACTGTTACCCACACTGATGCTTGGCCCATTGTGTTTTTTGATATCCACTCATTGTTACAGCATAATTTTAATGTAGGCACCATTAATCTCAATGTTTCCCCAGTCATGTAATCCATATCTTGTAATACACCAAAAGGCTGAACAAATAACCCGCCTCACCTTGCGTACCGCAGCCCTGAGTGAGTCTATGGTGCCTCTGAGAGTCTCTCTCTCCCTCTCCAAGGCTGCTCTCTCTCCCTCTAATTGAGAAATCACTGCAGCTTCCATCTTCTGAAACTCCACCTGACTGCGCAGACGCATCAGCTCCTCCTCCTGCTGCATAGATTCACCCTGTAGCACCTGACAAATAAACACATTAAGTGGTTATTTAGCAGACTCTTTTATCCAAAGCAAATCAAAGCAAAGTGCCGTGCTTGAAGGCACAATGGTGATGATTCATGGATCGGTCCTTGAGGAAATCAAACCGGCATCTTTTCAAATAACAATCCCAGATCATTATGCCATATGATACAATGACTGAAAGTGGGAAAAGTCATTATTGTGAGAAATAGTCTTTGTTTTACACTGGTCTAGTAACCATATTGTATGTCTTTGTTAATTGCTAATGGCAATGCGTTTATACTTGGTGAGTCATCGCTTTTATTGACTGGACCGTTGTCTTTGAGTGGATTGTGAAGGAGTGGATTGTTGTGCAGTGTGCAGTGATGTAGTGTGTAGTGATGTAGTAATATTTTTTTTTTTTTGTCATAACTTGATGGTTCATTACCTCTATCTGTTTCCTAGCCTCCATAAGGCTCTCTGCTGCCTTCCTCAACCGCTGGTTCTCAGCATCCAGGAAAACCAGCTTATGTTCTGCCTCCAAGGCCTTCTTAGTCTGCTCTGCCAGTTTGGAGCGCAAATCCTGGGCTAAAGTGGTCTGTTTGTCAGCCTCTTCCAGGGCCTCCTGAAGCTGGTTATGCAGGGCAAGGGTGTCTTTGGAGAATTTATCTTCTTCTGTCTTCTGGGCTTCAGTGCTGTACGTCTGAGATGTCTCTTCTGTGATGTTTTTCTTCCTTTCAATTTCTTTCTCACCCTCAGCCTCTCCTCTCTCTTTGCTGTTCATTTCATCTATAACCTTCTTTTTTCTCTCGCTGAGGATTACGTCGCCCCCCTCTCCCCCCTCTCCATCTTCTCTCTGGGCTTTTATTACGCCTTCTTTTCCATCATGTTTCTCTCTTCTCGTGTCATTCCCCTCGCATTCCCCTCTTGAGATTATTGGCTTTTTCCATTCTTTTCCCTCTGAGGCTGTTCTCTCTTCCTCTAGGTCTTTCCGTTTCTGTTTTGTCCTCAGCTCTTCGAGATTTATCTTCAAGCTGCTATTTTCATTCTTTAGACACCCCAGCTAACAGTTGAAAGAGAAATGACAGGGACTGATTCATAGAGTTGAGACGAGGACAAAATGACAGTAGACAAAACGCTTGGAACAAATGTCTTTAAATCCATCTAAAGTGCCTCACCTCCTTAAGGGTATTTTGAAGCTTTTGTGAGAGTTGGTCCATGCGTCTCTGGAGCTCTTCAGTCATCTCAGGGGAGTTGGCCTGCTGAGCCTACATGAGAGATGGGAACATGAGAAACCTGAGAATTGACAGGAATCAGTTTGTTGCCTGAGGATAAAGCCGGCTAAACATCCACTGACCTCTTGTTCAGCCTGCAGGAGCTCTAGTCGTCTCCTCAGTTCAGCGTTCTCATTTTCAGCTCCCAGAAGCCTCAGTGAGGAAGCCTCATTTACCTCCTCACTTAGAGGCTTCAGATCTAAATGACAGTAAGAGAGACGCACATGTAGACACGTTATTATAGGGATAGTTCACCCAAAAATAAAAATTCTGTAATCATTTACTCACCCTCACGTTGTTCCAAACCCATAAGATTTTGGTTAATCTTCGAAACACAAATTAAGATATTTTTAATGAAACTTGAGAGGTTTCTGTCCATTTATTGAAAGTCCAAGTAACCAAAACTTAGAAGGTCCAAAAAAGTTTCATAGAATGAATCCATATCAATTTAGTGATTAAATCCTTTAAATCTTGTGAAGAGATACAATTGCTTTATATGATGAAGATGATGATTTAATTTGTGTTTTCGAAGATTAACCAAAGTCTTATGGGTTTGGAACAATGTGAGGGTGAGTAAATGATTTACATTTTTGGGTTGAACTATCCCTCAACTCAAAAATGAAATTTCAATCATTAACTTAAGAGAAGCAAGGCAGGATGTTTACACTTTTCTGTTCCACACAATGAAAAGGGATGAACACTCTTCAAAAAATATGAAAAAGCAACATGAAAGTGTTATTTGTAATCATTTTTGGAGCTCAGCACTGTCTGTTCCCATTTATTTTCATTGTATGGAAAAAAGCATTCAGAACAATGCCAATCTTTTCCTTTTGTGCTTTACAGAAGAAAGAACAACATACAGGTTTGGAACAACATGAGGGTGAGTAAATGAAGACAATTTAGATTTTTGGGTGAACTAACCCTTTAACATCGAGTGGAAGTGATAGAGTGGGATTTAAATGTTTTCATAAATGTCTATTTCTAAACTTGACAGCTTGATTTTCATATACATGATTGATATATATATATATATACACATGAAGTCAAGAAATCAATCATCTAGCTATGGCAGTTGAGTCATAATATCAAATATCAAATCATGCATAATTAAACCTACCAGTCTCAGGCATTATTTCTTGAACATCCTCGTCAGACTCTAGCTCTGATTGGAGGAATTGCTGGTGAGTCACTCTTTGACTGACACCCACAGAATGAACCTGACGCTTGAGATCCACCTGCAGACTCATATTCATCTCCAACATCTCGTCTACCCTCTGTCTCTCAACATCCCGCTCCTACACAAATGCAATTATATACCCATATAGCATAATGAATATGCATCATACATATTCATTATTTCGCTTCATACATTTCAAAGCAAGTTTTAGAAGTTTTCTTCTAACTCATATAATCATATAATCTATAATCAATCAAAATGAGTTTGTGGCAATAAAACCCTATAAATTCATAAAGTCATTCATACACCCTCCATATCCACAAGCTTCTGCCTGAGAAGAAGATTTTCCTTCTCCAGTTCCCGCAGAGCAGTGCAGCGCGCCCGAGCGTCAGCCAGCTGCTCATCCAGAAGAGCCTTGTTCTCTTGCAGCGAGGCGCAGTACTGCTGTTGCTCCTGTAGTGCCAGAGAAATATGAATAAAGGAATATTTCACTCAAAAATGAAAATCAGTTAACCAATCTTCATGCTGTTCCAAACCCCTCTGATTTATTTTCTTCTGTGATATTTTTTTGCAGAATGTTCATGCTGCTGACCAGAGACTGTCTGTCTATTTATTTATGACTGTTTTATGACTGATCACAACATTTTGTAAGCTTTTGTTCCACAAAATTTATAATTTGTCTGTATGTACAGTATGCATGTTATAACTAATCCAGTAACTAATCTAATGTTATTTCCAGATTAAAGAACTCCACTTTGTTAATCCAAATTCTTTTTCTTTTTTTTCTTTTTTGAAAGAAATTAATACTTTTAATCAGAAAGGATGCATTAAATTAATAAAAAGTGATGATAAAGTGTTCTTTTAAACTTTTTATTCATAAGAGAATGCTGAAAAAATGTACCACAGCACAACTGTTTTCAACATTGATGATAAGAAATGTTTCTTGAGAACCAAATCAGCATATACGAATGATTTCTGAAGTGTGACACTGAAGACTGGAGTAATGATGCTGAAAATTCATCTTTGCCATTACAGGAATAAATGATATTTTAAATATATTAACATAGAAACATTTATTTTAAATATTTAATACATGCATAGTAGAGTTTCTTTTGTGTTTCACAGAAGAAAGAAAGCCTTATGGGTTTAGAAAGACATAATGGCCGAGTAAATGACAGAAATGTCATTTTTGTGTGACCTATTCATTTAAACATAGCTTCCTACAATTTAGGTTTAGGTGCTTTAGGTTTGCTTTTTTGCAGCTTTCGTTTCATAAAGCTGATCATTTCCCAGAATACATGTCATAAGTAGCACAAATAATACTCCAAAAAAATAAAACTCCAAATTATAGCACTCTACTTCGTCATTCCAAAGCATGATGTTTCAGCCTGATGTATATCTCCGCCTCTACCTTTAGCTGTGTGCGGTACAGCTCCATGCTGCGGAGCCGATGTGTGCAGTTTTTCAGCTCCGCCTGAAGTTGCTCTACTCTGGCTGCACGCTCACGCAGACAGTCCAACTCATCTTTCAGACCCCGGCTCACACGCACTTCTACCTGCAACGATCGGTTCTGAGCCAACCAAACATAGGATGGTATGTCAGTTAAATGAGGATCTATGTCCATATACACATGTATTAATCAGTGTAGTGTGCTCACTTCCTTCTGTAGTTTCTTTATTTCTTCCTCCATAGTTTGCATTTCTTGCTTGTAATCCATTAGTTGATCACCTTTGTCCTCCCTGTAAAGCATTTTGATTTGTAAATATCTTTAAAGGTGAAGCGTAATTTCTGTGCCATTAGACTAGTGTAACCAAACGGAATTGTAAAAATGGGAAGTTCAAACAAAAATGTATGTATTGATATTTCAACTCAAATCCCACACATTACTTTTAATTATTATATTAACAGGGACTTGAATTGAATAAAATGAAAATACCATTCAAACAAAGGTTTGGGGTCAGTATGAGGTCAGTCTCTTATGCTCACAGGCTGCAATTATTTGATCAAAAATCCAGTAAAAACAGTAATATTGTGATATTCCTGTGATGGCAAAGTTGAATTTTCAGCATCATTACTCCAGTCTTCAGTGTCACATGATCCTCCAGAAATCATTCTAATATGCTGATTTGGAATAACTTATTATTATCAATGTTGAAAAAAGTGCTACTTACTATTTTTGTCAAAACTGTCATACATTTTTTTTTTAGGTTTTTTTGATGAATAGAGTGCAAAAGTACAGCATTTATTTGAATTTTTATAATATATATGTCGAAATGTTTTGTAACATAAAAGTCTTTACTGTCACTTTTGATCAATTTAACGTCAATTTAAAAAAAATCGGACTTACTGACCCCAAAATTTTGAACGGTAGTGCATATTGTCCATCCACATATAAAACATCACATATGCATTAGCAAAACGACTTACAGTTCCTGTTTGAGTCGACGAAGTTTAGCTTTGCCTTCTGCCAGCTGCACAGCCAGTCCTTCAGGCGGTCCATCCCCAAACCCACTTGACGTGGTTATATGGGCTGTAGGTATTTCCCGTTCCTGAAAAAGCTCTGCTATCCTCTAAATATCAAGAGATAACAGAGACATCCAAAGCTAAAGAACACCCTTTCTAAACACTACTGCAAATCTAGCCTCACCTACTTGCACAAGAAAATGCCAACATAAGTTCTTTTCTCACCTCCAAGTGTGTGTCTCGTTGGGCTAGCAGGTTCTGGATCTGTTTGGCCATGGAGCAGAAGAGAGTCTGCAGCTCGGCTCCATTCAGCCCACACATGTCTCCAAACTCCAAAGGAAGCACTGCACTAGGGTCCTGGGTCACCTGAAACATGATGGATCAGAGTTAGTGACACACAATGCGCTTTAGTTTGAGATTATGCTCAGTTTATGTTCAAAATTCACTGACCTCTTGTATGCAAAGTGCAATCTCTGCTTGTGTATCAATGTCCAAGCACTGAATTTGCTGAATAAACGTTTCTTTCCTTTCACACTGGTGAAAATGAGTCATAGGAAAAGAGAAATTAATCACACACTGTAAGCATCAATATGTTTTTCAACATTATACTCTAATCCATTTAACAGTGCTGAAACTCTCCATTAAAGATATTAAATGTGTTTACAGTGCTTAGTTACCTGTACTGCACAACCCAGCAATAACAGTAGCAGTCTTCTGAGCTCTGCAACAGCGCCCTCTATTGACAGGGAAACCGACATGACACCAACACAGCATATTTACTTAAAAATGTGTACTTTTTGTTCGTTTCTGTTTATATAACAAACAGAACCACACCTGTCAGGGGATCTCGACCTAAAACAGCAACATTTGGTAGCGGCATCAGCACCAGCTGCTGTAGATTCTCCTGAAAGAGAAACACACATTAAAGAAATGACAAGCATTAAAACCTCATTGGTGCTTTGCTGTCATCTCAGACAATGCACACGTAAGCAGTTTAAGTATGACACACATTTGAGCACAGAATAAAGTTATTCATATGCAGTCATGGCCAAAAGGAAACAAGCAAGATTGTGGAAAATAGGCTTATTAATCTGAAGCAACTGACATCTCATTTAGTATGAGTAATGATCCTGTTATTACAGTAGATAATTTTCTAATGCCTTTAAAAACTACTTACCCTTACAAAAAGTACTGTGGCAATACCATGGTACAGTGATTTATAGGATGGCACTGAATGTTAACCAAATTCATATACTGGTACTTTAAAGAACACCACCACGAAAACAAAATTCAAAAACAGGCTATTACCATGGTAACTTTTTTGTAAGTGTATGTATTATGTAAGAGAAGTTAGCTAACCTGTAAAATGCTACATCCTCTGTAAATGTTCTTATATCACACACTTTAAGTTAAATATACACTCACCTAAAGGATTATTAGGAACACCATACTAATAATGTGTTTGACCCCCTTTCGCCTTCAGAACTGCCTTAATTCTGCGTGGCATTGATTCAACAAGGTGCTGAAAGCATTCTTTAGAAATGTTGGCCCATATTGATAGGATAGCATCTTGCAGTTGATGGAGATTTGTGGGATGCACATCCAGGGCACGAAGCTCCCGTTCCACCACATCCCAAAGATGCTCTATTGGGTTGAGATCTGGTGACTGTGGGGGCCATTTTAGTACAGTGAACTCATTGTCATGTTCAAGAAACCAATTTGAAATGATTCGAGCTTTGTGACATGGTGCATTATCCTGCTGGAAGTAGCCATCAGAGGATGGGTACATGGTGGTCATAAAGGGATGGACATGGTCAGAAACAATGCTCAGGTAGGCCGTGGCATTTAAACGATGCCCAATTGGCACTAAGGGGCCTAAAGTGTGCCAAGAAAACATCCCCCACACCATTACACCACCACCACCAGCCTGCACAGTGGTAACAAGGCATGATGGATCCATGTTCTCATTCTGTTTACGCCAAATTCTGACTCTACCATCTGAATGTCTCAACAGAAATCGAGACTCATCAGACCAGGCAACATTTTTCCAGTCTTCAACTGTCCAATTTTGGTGAGCTCGTGCAAATTGTAGCCTCTTTTTCCTATTTGTAGTGGAGATGAGTGGTACCCGGTGGGGTCTTCTGCTGTTGTAGGCCATCCGCCTCAAGGTTGTGCGTGTTGTGGCTTCACAAATGCTTTGCTGCATACCTCGGTTGTAACGAGTGGTTATTTCAGTCAAAGTTGCTCTTCTATCAGCTTGAATCAGTCGGCCCATTCTCCTCTGACCTCTAGCATCAACAAGGCATTTTCGCCCACAGGACTGCCGCATACTGGATGTTTTTCCCTTTTCACACCATTCTTTGTAAACTCTAGAAATGGTTGTGCGTGAAAATTTCAGTAACTGAGCAGATTGTGAAATACTCAGACCGGCCCGTCTGGCACCAACAACCATGCCACGCTCAAAATTGCTTAAATCACCTTTCTTTCCCATTCTGACATTCAGTTTGGAGTTCAGGAGATTGTCTTGACCAGGACAACACCCCTAAATGCATTGAAGCAACTGCCATGTGACTGGTTGATTAGATAATTGCATTAATGAGAAATTGAACAGGTGTTCCTAATAATCCTTTAGGTGAGTGTACATATGTGGGCATTTGATGTGGTGTGCTGTTTTTATTTAAAGGGTTCCTATAATGCCCATTTTTACAAGTTGTAAAATAAGTCTCTGATGTCCCCAGAGTGTGTATGTTAAGTGTTAGCTCAAAATACCCCACAGATCATTTTTATAGCATGTTAAAATTGTCACTTTTTGAGGGTGAGCAAAAAGTGCACCATTTTTGTGTGTCCCTTTAAATGCAAATGAGCTGCTGCTCCCCGCCCCCTTTATAGAAGAGGGCAGAGCTTTAAGAGCTCATGTTAGCAGCTCCGATTACCTCACGCAGACAGGCACTGAAATTGTCAGAAACTGTTCAGCCTTTTGTTTTAAGAAATGGTCACAAGTTACATCCAGTTTATTTTTCAAGTTTTAGTAATTTTGTTATATGCTTGTTATATACCATTAGTTTTGTTTTTTTATATTTCTATATTTTTATATATATTTCTATTCAGCTTTAATTTCAGCTATAGCTTAAGTAACTTTAGTACTTCACCTTCAGTTTTTAAATTTAGGTTTTTCATCTATATTTTTAAAAGCTTTACTTTTAGTTAACAATAACAATGGTTGCATCAAATAAGATTTCCCTTACACATTCACAGAAATGTATGCATCACCTGCCTGTATTCAGAATAATTAATAATCAGCTATAGTTTCAAAGATAAACCAACTACTATGGAGTCGGAAAAGCACACTTCAATTGTATTTTTAAAAGAGCTAATCCAGACATTGCAGGTCAATACAATATAAGCAAAATCATAATTTAGATTTTTTTGCTACAGTTTTTTAACTACGATAAGCTTTTTATCTCTCATTTTAATTGTAAATGTCCAGAACACAAAATACATAGTGTCAATACGACAGGCTTTGAGTGAAAATAAAGAGTGCAAAAAACATGTCCACAGCTAGGACATTTGAAACAAGAAGTGAAACCACAGAAACCAAAAAAACAAACATGGCTAGCTTGTTCCACAGCTACAGGCGCGGTACATGCTGTTTAGTGAGCTAGTGAACTGTCCATTCATACGATATTTATCTAATCTTTACCATCAGGTGCTGGCAGCATTTTGATTCTAGTCGCTTATGCAGGGAATCAAGCAATATAATGTATTTGTGGATTGTACTTGTATAGATATTTCTCATGTTTTCACATAGTAAACTGATTTGACGCTTTAATTCAGTACCTGATAGTATGATCTCAGGTGTCGATTGAGGATGGAAAAGTTCTGAACTCTGAGAATCTTGTCATCACCCATATTGTGGTAGATTTGTTCTACCTTTGGATTGGGATCACTGATTAAAGAAACCAAACAAACAACAAAAATGTCTCCATTAGCTGAGTCACTGTTGAACTAGGCCATCATAATCAGCTTTTTTTTTAATCAAACTACATTATTCAAAACAAAATAGATGAAATTATTTCAGTTTTTATACTTTAACTTTTTGAGTGTTCCTTACATGATCCTCATGACCTCATTGAGGTATACTCCATTGGTAAGCTTCAGGTACTGCCTCACTGCATTCTGGGAGTTGGAGTTTACTTCCATGTATTCCTGAGAGAGTGATCCAGTCTCCTCCTCATCGACAATACCCTCAAATAGATGCACCTTACAGACAATGAAAACAATGCCCTGTTCATATCAAGGTGCATATGAAGAAAAACTGAGTAGGATCTGAGTATAAATGATCTTTGCTCTCTGTTGTGAATGCTTGATTATTTCCGTGCCTGTCTACATAAAGTTTGTCAGAATCTTAAATTCAAAGTTTCATTTTGACTCTAAATTCTAAAGAAATCATTAAGATATTTTAAGATATCTCTTGCTGTTTTGACCAGTGGATCCAAGCTGTCATTAGCTGCAAAAACCAGACTGGTATTGTAGCCAGTTTGTTGCTGGTCCAAGATGGTGTATCAACTTGGACCAGCTAGAAACCAGCTAACATGTAATATTACATTTTCAGCAGAAAACAGCATAAATGTTGATCAGTTGTTTCTTTGTTAATGATTAGATTTAACAATAAATAACATTAATTGATCAAAAATCATTTCTAAACAGTATTTATAGTTCCAGAATACTTCTGAACTGGTTTGAAAAGTTTACAAAACATTTTACTGAACAAAATGAAGATTAACAAAGAACTTTAATTGTTTTTGCTTACGACCTACCCATGTAACAAGTGCACTTCCCATAAATTCTTCTAACATTTCCGTAACGTTTACGTCCATCTTCTTTGTACCGTACCTGATCAGTTTTACTCCATAAAACACATTGGACTATTTAAATAACAGACTTTGAAGAGTACATTCATGGTTACCGTAATTCTCTTGACAACAGACTGTCAAGATAGAACTGTTTAACTGTTAACATCTTTGCTTTCTGTGCCTTTCCCTTCCCTCATTAGTCACACTTCGAAACCACACCGGAATCTAGAGTTGCATTGCATTGGGTATGTTCCCCTCTGCGCGTCCTCATGTCAGTATGACGTCCGTGACGCGCGTTTCCACATAGAACACAGCTAAACCACAACTGAAGGACGTGTCTCTAAACCTAGTAGGCTGCCTATCTAGAGAACATTTTTATGATGCACTTTAAAAAAACCTATTCTCCACGAATCTCTGGTGTCCAAAAATGCTGTACGCGCTTTGTTTCCCCCAGCTGCTACCTAAATAGGCTGATCATTATGGTTTGAGTCACAACCTAGGTGTGTGGGCAACACAGGAAATAAAATCTATTTGTGTCAGTGGAAGTCGATAAAATGCACTTAAAATAATTTATTTAAAAAAAACTACACGCAATGCACACCAATGCATGATTTGCAAGGTGACTTGAGTAAGATTGTTTTCGAGACTGGGAGTGACAGAAGAGCAAAATTGAGTTGTTGCCGCTGTCTAGTGGAGGAACGGTGTAGTGCGCTAGCAAGGTCTTTCGTCACATAGTCACATTATAAATGTCTTTAGTGTCACTTTAGACCAATTAAATGTGTTTTTGTTAAATTAAATTGTATATATAAAATCGAAATATATATCCTGCAATGGCTAATCCCCTGAAATTTAGTTGAACCTAATGTGTTCACTAGTGCAAAACTAATCGTTTTTAATAAATAACTGGATGCATGACACAGTTGTATTTCTTGTGTTGTCCTAATGTTGTGTTTTGCGGATGAGTGCTTTGGCAGCAGTCATATTGTATTAACCATCATCAAAGGGATAAAGAGATTTCAGGTGTCAGAACAGTATGGCCTGCAGCATTCAGTAAGCATAATCCTATTCATCTCTCTCTCTCTCTCTCTCTCTCTCTCTCTCTCTCTCTCTCTCTCTCTCTCTCTCTCTCTCTCTCTCTCTCTCTCTCTGCATAGGCAGAAGAAGAGGAAATGGATTTAACAATACACCACTTCACAAGAGAAGTTAAGATCAGGCTAGTGTGAGGGAAGACGTGTCCAAAATGAAAAACGCATTTCAACAGAAAAACAAAAATAAGCACAAGCTCATGAGACACAATGACCATGTGACTTCACAGATCAGTTAAAAACTCTTTATTTGTCGCATACATCTTCTGCAATTTCAGCTCTCTACTTTTGTCTATTTGAGCAAAGCATGAAGCAGCAAAACATCTACAGACCTCATGTGATGAAATTTACTATTTCATTGCCTTCATTTCCTTGGAATATTCTTCTTTAACTCTTCTTCATACATCTTCACTTTATATATAATTGTCATGGGAGAAAGGGAGATTTTGGTACCATCATATTTTTCAGTTTTCCAGCCTTTTGAGAGGTTAGGCTACTGGGTTTTACCTCAAATATTTGGGTAACTTGATGACTTCATTTAACAATGAAGTAGCAATGTCACATTATAATTATGATGACTTGTTTCCTTTGGATGCACACTCATGTGTACATGAGCACTCATTATAAACAATTACACTTGGTCTTTTAGGCTGTGGCTGGCTTTTCCTCTGGCTCGGTGCCCGGGGTTGCAGCGGATGCGTCGCCCACCTGAGCGAACTGGAGGAGTTTCATCATCTTTTCTTTAGTCTCCAACAATGTCTCCTTCACTCCCTTCTCCAGGATGTATCCCTCTGTCTCGATCTCCAGATTCTCCTCTCCCAGCACACCCTCCATTGCAGTCTGCAGATAGCGCAGACTCGCTAGAATGGACATCTGAGGACCAAGAAGATATAGAGGTCAGAGTTCAAATGACATTAGGACATTTTCTTCAGATTTTCCCATATAGCTCTTCTTAAGGAGTCATCATCAAAGTGATAGTTTAGCCATAAATAAAAATTCTGTCATTTGCTCACACTTGTTGTTGTAAACCTGTCATCAAAAAGATGATATTTTGAAGAGCATTGGGGTCCAAAACAACATCTGACCCATTTGACTTTCATTGTATGGACAAAGAAACACTAAGACATCTTTTGTGTTCTACAGAAGCAAGAAGGTCACATATGTCTATAAGGGTGAGAAAATGGCAACAGAATTTTAAAAAGTTTTTTTCTTTCTTTTACACACTATTTTGTTCCACTGTATACTAATCTGTGGCTGGAACAACAACAAACCACACTTGAATTTGTGAAGTAACAGCTAATAGTATGCAACATTAAATATCATACTATTTCAATATATTTTATCAAAGCAAAACTAGTTTTATTTATGCTGGCAGCTGAAGTTGATTTATTGATTATTGAATTAGCAGATAAGAAGTGATGAGTCATGCAATTAGTGTTACAAATGCTGTGACTGTTATAAAAGCTGAGATATGTGGTTTTGGGTGCAAGTTATTTTAATGCTTAAATAATGAATATTGACACCTCTGAGTTCACAACCATACTGCCAGGCATTCTGGAAGAGTGTCAAAATTAACTGAGTGACGAGTGTGTGAACAGTTCGATGTGTTGAGCACATTAGATTATACAATGTGTTATTCAAGGTTGACACTTCATGTGGTTATCTGTTAATCAACTGGCACATATTATCACATACTTTTTAGGTTTGTATGGCATGACATGTATTAATGTTGGTGTGTCCAGTAACCTCAATGTTTAGTACTTCAATCTTAAAGGTTATGTCTGTAAACATTGTTCTGTTTAAAACATTATTTTGTGGGTCTGTTAGGTGACTAAACAGTGCACAAATTACACACTTTACCTGTAAGATCATCCTATAGAGCTGTTGTGTTATTATGTATATTTGGGCTAATTTGCAATGAGTTCCCATGGGAAGTTAAAATGTTTTTAAGGATATTGGTTTTGTGCTTTATGAGTAATAAAGTATGTGGTTAGCATTAATTAAAGAGCCTTTCATTTGTTTTTTTTCTTCAACATATGAATTTGGTGGTGTTTTTTTAATATAAACTACTGTTCAAAAGTTTGGAGTTGGTATAATTTATTTAATGTTTTTGAAAGCAGTCTCTTATGCTCACCAAGGATGCATTTATTTGATCAAAATACAGTAAAAAAAAAAAATATTGTGGAATGTTATTGCAATTTAAAATAATTGTTTTCTATTTTAATATATTTTTAAGCTTAATTTATGGCAAAGCGGAATTTTCAGCATCATTACTCCAGTCTTCAGTGTCACATGATCCTTCAGAAACCATTCTATTTGGTGCTCAAGATTAATTTCTTATTATTATCAGTGTTGATGTTGTGCTGGTTAATAGTTTTGTGGAAACTATTAAAAAGAACAGGATTTATTTGAAATATTTTGTAACATTATAAATATCTTTAGTGTAACTTTAGATGAATTTAATCCATTCTTGCTGAATAAAAGTATTCATCTAAAAGAAAAAAAATCTTACTAACCTGAAACTTTTGTACAGCAGTGTTTTGCTGACCATTGTAGTTCTTATATAGCAACTTGTTAGCAACTTACGTTTTTAAATTAGGGTGTTCAGAATTCAGTTTGAGGTATGACTATAATTTATGTTGGACAACAAAACATAAAAGTCTTTTCATATAACATCTAACCTAGATCTCATAAATCAAAAACTTCCATTAAAAATACCCACAGGAGATTCCTGAGAGAACCCATTTCTTGGAAACGCACATTCTTTTCCTTTTTGGAAAATGAGGATTAGTGGTCTGTAATTACTACTTATTCAACCCATTAATCAGCCCATACCTGGAGAAGGAAAAAAAGCAGAACACAAGGGCCGATGGTGTTCATTAAACCCATGTAGTAGTTGACAAGGGCCTGGCGGCAACCTCGGTTGTGCAGGTTCAGCTCTTCAGTCTGATACTCGTAGTTGTAATGGGCAGCATTGTCCAGGAGACTGTTCTGGATGCAGGGCCGGGGGGAGGAGGGGTTACAGCAGCTGAATGGGACCCCATCCACCAGATATCGACCATCTATGTTACTCTTAACGCGACTGTGTTGACAAAATGGAACAGAAACGTAAGACTATATATAATGCAATTATAGTTGTACATTTCCTATAGTTTTGTTACACCATTGATTCTGCAATTGTCTTTATTGACTTTCTGGTCAATGCGCCAGGCTCATGCACACATGCAGAATTGATTTGCAAGTACTAGGGGTTGGCCTTTCTTTATCTGGTGATGACATCCTGTTTCAGAACATGACATTCTAAATTCTGATTAACCTTGAATGCTAAAAGAAGGGGGGCGGGGACTTTGATTTTTGGACTCACTCTTTCACTTCTTTGGATGTGAAGTCCAGGTAGCGGTTGCTGATCCACTGCACCTCAAACCAGTCCCTGTAGTTAGTATTACCACAGCAATGGAACTCAATCTGTAAACGGTCAATAGTTTCCTTCTGGAAACAACGGCCTGGTGTGTCTGTGTCCTGTAGAGATATTTAACATATCAGATACATATAGTTCATTAAAAGAAATATGTATGAATTGAATTAAAATCCCTCAATTATTAAATTCTGTATATTCTTTTGATTTTAGATGTTGTATATTATGCTGTCCTGCCTTTGGAAATATTTCTTTGAATCAGGTGTTGTCTAGACTCTAGAATACAAATGTCATCATACTATAGGACTCTGAAATGCTGAGGCTTGCTTGCTTTTTTTAAATTTATTTATTTAGTGGTCTTTTAATGGTCTTAACCATTTTAATTACAGATCACTGGTCAGAAAATTAGCAAGAATTGCACAAATACTGTAGATAAAGTAACTTAGCACAGAATAGCCTTCCCCAATTTGCAGACAGCTTTTTACAGGAAGAAGAGTCATTGTTCCACTCAGTGTTAATGGCTTCAAACAGTTCATGAGTAGTTGAAAAATGTCTCCCGTTCATTTGAGTTTAATTTGAAACCAAATGTTCACTGTAGGGTTCAAATCTGGACTCTGACCAGGCCAAAACATGAGGCTGATGGACTTGTTCTCAAGCCACTTCTTGGTTGTCTTTGCAATTTGGGCAGGAGCATTGTATTGTTGAAAAATAACATCTGATAATTCCTCTTTAGATAACAACTTTTCAATTGTAGGGAGCAAGCCATTCTGCAATATTCTCCTGTACTCCAAAGCATTAAATTACTTTTCAGAGTGAAGTAGCTCACCAATACCAACAGCTAAAACGCTCCCCACACAATGATACCTCTTCCAAAAATGATTCACTGTGGTAGAGATGCATTTATTATTATTTCTCAGCAGATTTTTGAAGACACCGGTCTGGAGCATCACCATGCAACTCGTGTTTCATCGTGATTCATCACTCCACACACAACTTCCCATATTCTGCCAAAAACTATATTATGTCTTTGATGTTTTTATGAGACAGCAATTGCACTTTAAGTAGTGCATTTGATTACATTTGGCTAATTTCCTGACCAATAATTTATGGTTAAGACAATTAATTTGTGGTTTCGCCATTTTGGGCATAATATATATATATAATATTCTGAAATGCCTTGTTTATTTTATTTTATTTGTTTATTGGACTCTTAAATGCTTGATTTATTTTTAAATATCTATAGCACTCTGAAATGCCATATTTATTCATTAATACATTGTGCATGAATTAATATATACTGTATAACAACTGATTGCTGTTAAATGACTGTTAATCGTCTTTCTCTCACCAACCTTGTAGAAACGGATGCCGTTCTTCAGCCCAATCTTCAGAGACTCCTCTAGGCTGGGCTGCAGGGCGAAGCTCAGAATCATGGCGACCAGCAGCAGGGAGGAGACGAAGACAGAGAGGAAGAAGAATGGAGGAAGAAACGTCTTCCAGCGTGGGAAACGTGAAGGATCCAGTGAGTCCTGGCAGACTTTACCAGCACAGATGTTGATGCCCACTGATGCTAACCCCACTGCCATCAGCAGATTTGGCACAATGTGGATGTCCATACTGTGCATCACCTGTATAGAGTAAGAAGGGTTGAATATTTGCTATTTATCTTGTTTTTAGCAGGTATGCATTTGATCATGAAGGCCCAGAACAATGTTCACTTTAAATTCTGTACTCAGCTGAGGTATCGGTGCACACTAGAGGACCTTATCTGAGAGCCAATCCTCAGATTATGTGAGATTATTCCTCTCAACAAGACAAAGCTTAGGCCTGTTACACTTGTGTTGACAATATAAAGGGTAAATGAAAGTAGTAATCGTAGTAGTGTATTACAATAAATAATATCTGCAAAAATACCAAACTATTTTTGAAGAAAAATGGCATTTGCTTAGTGTAAAAACTTTTAAGCATGATTTGAAGCACTGAATGCATTTCTGATTATCCTTTCACACTCTATAGATCCTAATGGACTGTAATGGCAGGCACACGACACACTGCAATATGTTATGTTTCCATTTATGTTCTTGGCACACAAGTATGTATCTAGGGACACATTCTTCATTTGTAGGATCTCTTTCTGTTTATTAAGACAAGTTTCATTACCTCTGACCTGCGATGTAGCTCAGTTTTGAGGAAGACTCCCATAGCAAAGGTGATGGCTCCAGAGAACATAGCCACCCATGAAAGCAGCCAGAGACCCTGGGCCAGACGCACCCTCTTTTGGAAGGGGAACTTGAGTTTTAACAACACCATGCTGCTTAGGAAGGGGTGTAGGATAGGGAGAGAGGAACGATTTGATTGCAGAAGAGGAATTTAATAGAGGTCGTGCAGTATCAGTATCCAGCTTGGCAAATAATCTGTCCTTCTCAGGTAAATTCCCATAGTTTCATCAGGTTTTGTTAAATCTAAAAATTAGGAACAGGACTGTGCAATCCAGTTTCGCTAGATCACTCAGAAATCACCTTCAAAATACTTCAACTAAAACAAGGGTGTGAGACAAAAATGTTGAATTTTTGAACTTTTCTATGTTGAATTTAAATTACAGTTTAGGTTGTGTCCAAGATTTGATTTTAATTTGTGTAAAAGAAAAAAATATAAATTACCTTCAAGGATGTTTGAGTGCCCTTTTCTTCAGACCCTGAGCCTTCAATATGCTTCCTACAGTTTGGCAGCCATTTTGACTAGAGCTTAAAAATATGATATTGAGTATTATAGCTTGAGTGTTATAATCTCCTGTCCTCATGTCTGATCCTATTAGACCTACTCCACCAATGAGAATCCAGGCCAGTGTCCTCTAAGCAAACCTGCCCTTGGTCAACAGGTCCAGAAAGAGTGCCAGAGGGAGGGGTTTGATGCAAGGTGTGCCATGTAATGGACTGAGAAACTGTGAAACCGAAATAAACAGCAAAGAGAACAGGCATGACAGAATGTGACACACATTTTAAACCTGTGAGCATTAATATGGCCAGAAATAAGGTCAGGGCTCAGGGCAAAAATGTCACCAAAAGTGATTAAAATGAACCAGATATTAAAAACATAACTTGTAACATTTATGATATGATATATTTGACATATTTCATATTCTATTGTAGGCCAATCTTGGGAAGGGTTACTGCCTTTGCAGACAACATAGTGGTGTGTCTCTGCTGGCTATCTGTATGGCTCAGAAGTGAGTGTTAATGTGGGTCTAATATGAAGTGGTTTTTCATGGAAAAAGTGTGTAGAGCTAAATCTATATGTAATATAGATGCTCTATACTGTATTATAACACCAGGAATGGATCATTTAAAATATAACAAAGCAGTGTATTAACTGTGTTGTGGTGTATTGGTCATGTGATGTTCAATTGAAGTATCTGGATGTCACACTGTGTTTTATTTGGATATAAAGACACCACATTTTCAAACAATATAATAAAACCAAATATAAACAATTCTCAAATGCAGACCAAAGACTTAATATATTTCAGGATATTATATAATAAAATAATATGGCTATATGGCTAATTTGCATTCTAGCAGAAATTACAACTTGCGTTCTATCAGTTATACACTTAGATTTCAGAATCACAACCACGAAAACTTTGCTAAATAATTTATACAATAAATGGACATATGAACATTAATGGTCTCAGCCATTAATTTACATATTTCACAGAATTTCTATTCACTCTCCAGTTTAATTTTTTTTTTTTACAGGCAAACATTAAGCAGTCAAAGATAAATGAATAAGAGATCCAAAATATTACTTTTCCCAAGCAGCTCTTTGACAGTAAATTTGGTTATCAATAAAATAATATGACTGGTACACATTGTAAACCTTTAATATACAGGGCAAAAAGTGCAAACAGAAAAACACAAACACATAATTACTAACAAAGAGCCATCAGAGCCACAATTATGCATCCTTTCTGCAGTATTGGTAATGGGAGACGTTATTGAGATTTCCATCCAGTTCTTATATCGTTTACCATACTTAAGATTAAATGTTAATGTTTTCCTTTGGTTAGTTCTCTGGCCCCCATCACTGCTTCTAAAATATCTTTCCCTTCACCATCATGCGCTGGAGGAGGAATCTGGTTCAAAAACTCGTTTAGCATCATTTGAGCTGTAAGATAGCTGAAATCAGTGGGGTTTTTCCCCACAGTGATGGTTCCCTCTCCACTTATTTGTCTGCTGAGCCTCATCTCATCTAGGTTATATGGGTTTGGGGAGACAATGTGGATCTCTGTGTCCATGGCTAACTGATGCAAATGATGACTTGGGGCCTTTGTATTTGCCATTGTTTTATGGATTGGCACATCATCAGCAAAAGGAAAAGGAAGTTGTGAGTCACTTCCCTTAACCACAAGTTGCTCTGACCCTACCCATGGATCATGATCATGTGTCCATGGCAGAAAGGCTGTGGCAGGCTGTTGTCTGGCACCTGAGCATGTCTGTCCAGTCTGTGGCCATTCAAAAACTTCCCTTTTTCCTCCAGATGGTTGGTTGTTTCTGAGCTCTTGCACCCTGTCTGATTGGTCACTGTCAGGTTGGCCTGGAGATGTTCGAAGACATAAGGAGTTTTCCAGTCCTTCCTGAGAGTCAAAGTCATTTTTCAACAACCCACTAATCAATGAGTGAAGTAACCATGAAATCAAAATTGACAATTCTTGTTTTTTTGTTGTTGTTTTTTTGGATGATTTTATTTATTTATTTATTTTTTATCATAATTTTTTTAATTCATGTGTCCTTGTAATCTTTAATCAAAATAACTTCCCCTCCCTCGTGAAGCAACATATCTTCTATTTTCTGATGACGTGGTTTTCAGTGTGAGAGCAAAAATACATGAGATCACAGCATCAGTGCCTGTCCAATTTTTCAGTGGCATTGATTTTGGAAGTATTTTTACCATTCATTTTTCCCATTGGGAATTCTTAAAAACAAACCAACCAGAGCTGAATCACAACATTACAAACTTTTATTTAAAGCAACAAAAAACAAAAAAAAACCGATTTGAAAATCAGACAAAAATAACAAAGGTACAAGACTGTGGCTTTAGTGAGGGAAAGAACAACAATCCCATGAAGCATTGCGAACAGCAAAATCGATTTAAAAACAATGACGAAATATACATCTACTCATTTAAAAATGTTGCTTATATATATATATATATATATATATTCAGTTTATTGCAAAATATAGCTCTTTGGCACGTTTTGCTTGTTGCGGCTCTCTGATTGGTGAAATTTTCTGTACAGCATCATGGGTGAGGTAGTTTATCACCACAAATTCCAATGTTAAACACGGTTATTTTTAAGTTGAAATAACATGACAAAAGCAAATGCCATCGATTATCAACCTCGTAGCTTACAGTTGGGCTGTCTTTAAAGGTTTAGGAATTATCGTTACAAATCAATTTCCATATGGAGATAATGAATGGTGTTTTGTTGCACTCTATAGCAAACCACAGCAGTCCAACAATCAATTTCTGATGGAAAAAAATCAAGTCCGGTCCTATTTTTCTCGCAACTTCTGTTTCATGCAGACTTTAAAATTCAACATGTGACTTGTGTAATTTTTTGATGCTGAAATAATTTATCCTATTGCAGTTTAATGTGCAGACACAACTATAAATAAACTTTGTTGACTAGAGTGCAAACAATGTTGAGTTTTGTTTGTTTGAACATTTCCCCCCTCCCCGTTCAGAAAATGTAAATGCATCTTTAAAAACATCTATTACACTACAATGAAATATTATATAGGCTTATAATATTTTAGGCTTATATACTATACTATAAGCTGTTTAGTGTGGAATTGACTAGTTGTCCAATAAATGGAAGACGTGGTGCATCTGTTTGTTGTATCTGTCTGTGTGATGCACTTACATTGATGTTTTTTCAGAGAGTTGATGGTTTTCTGAGCGGTATCCAGATGTTTAGTCAGATCCACAACTCTCTGCACGAGGAGCTTCCTCTCTGAGTCCAAGCTGTCTACCTGTCAAAATACGGTAAAAAAAAATACTGCTTAAATGTAACACAAGTGACAGTATGTCTATTGACACTAGAGACATTTCAGCAGATGTGAATTTACATTTTCTAAGAGCCCAACCCAAGGGAAAGCAGGTGCTTTAATCAGTAAGCCATAAGGCCTGAAAACAGTCACTGAAAACACTATCATATTTTATAGATAGACACTTCATGTACAAGAAAGAAAAAAAAAATCATTCACAACACAGAGCTTCTTTGTAGAATGATCATACTGTATGTGTATATTTTGCAGCAACCAGTTTTCTTGTTTTCTAGATTTGTCTAGTATTTTCCACAGATGTAGTAAACTTTGATGTTAAGCACAAATCTCATGTCTATGCCCAAAATGATGATTTGGTCCTACCTTAGAAGTCTTGACCTTCTCAGCTGTATCCAACATGTAAAATTGTAAAATATCATAATAGTTCTATTGAATTAATTTACAATTCATCACAATAAAAAAACCACTAAATTTTAACAATTTAGGTTACATTTTTAACTGCAAATATTTAAAAAATAATAATTTTGATGTTTATTATTTGAAAAGTTTAAAAAATGTAAAAATATTGCTTGAAATTGACAAATTTGCAAAAAATTTGGGTCTAAACTGTACTTACATACATTTTTACAAGGTTGAAAAAACTACAAACTTCATAAAATGAAATGAGAATAAAAACACTTGTATTATTATTATTATTATTAATAAACCACTTATGTTATTAAGCTAACATTCTAAGGTTGACAATGAACATTTTATGAAGGTTAAGCACCTTTTTTCACAGACCTTTTATTTAAAACAAATACATTTTCTTTCTGATCCTATTTTGTACTGTTTTTGTGGAAAGTGCCTCCTACAATTTATGTTAATCTTACCGCAGATTTGAGTTTCTGCTCCAAGACGCTGTTTGCCTGCTGAGAAACAGAATAGCTCTCCTGGAGCCTGCAAATGAGACATTATACAAAGAGAGAGAGTGGGGTGGTATCATTTTTAAGAACTGTAGCAAAAACATTTGTTTTTCATGGTTGCATAAATGCTGACCTTCGGTATTTCTCTTTAAAGCTGACTAACTCTGTCTTGGTACAGTGCAATTCTGTCTCCATGTTCTCAATGCATGCCACCGTCTGCAACAGGTTATCATGCAGCTCTTTGTTGTACTCCTCCAGCATCCTGCAATATATTACAGATCGATGTGTCAGGAGGTAAACTGCTGATTTTCTGTAGAGACTCAATATCATAAATCACTCGCAAAACAACAAACAAACAAACAAACAAAATAACCATGACTCTGCTCTGACTGTGTACTGAACAGATGAACAGAAAGATGAAAATAGAAACAATCGATATAACAGAGTTTAGGAAACTGAGCAGAGTAAAATGAGGAAAGCTCTGGAATAAGAGCAAAAGCAATAGTCTGAAATAACCAATCAGAAAAAGGGGAAAACCACTTACTGAACTCTGTCCACAGAACTGACCAAATCCTGGGGGCAAGAGGAAGAAGAGAGGGGGTGAAACAGTAAAAGCAGTGCAGAATAGAACATAGAAAATTGATTTTGAAGTGATATGCTCCAGGAAAGGCCATTGATTGATGACTCATCTGGTTCAATTGTGTTAATCAACAGATATGGACACAATGAAGGGTTAACCCCAGGCTATCCTTGATTTGATTTGATTTTAAAAACCTTATGATGACATATGACTATCTTCAAGATGAAATATGCTACCCAAATGTTTGAGAGAAAAAAAGGTTAAACAAATGTGTTTCTTTAATTTATGGAATACACTATACCGTTCAAAAGTCTAGGGTTAAAAAACAGTAAAGCAGTAATATTATGAAATATTATTACAATTTAAAATAACTGTTTTCTATTTGGATATATATTTTAAAATGTCATTTATTCCTGTGAAGGCAAAGCTGAATTTTCAGTGTCACATGATCCTTCAGAAATCATTCTAATATGCTGATTTGCTGCCCAAGAAACATTTATTATTATGTTTAAAAAATGTTGTGTTGCTTAATATTTTTGTGGAAATTGTTTTTTGTTTTTAATTTTACATTTATTTTTAGAATTATTTGATGAATAGAATAAGGTTCAATTTTTTTCTTTACTGTCACTTTAAAAAAAAACTCTTACTGACTTACTGAATTTTTTGAATAGTATAAATTTATCAACAAATACAAAACATTTGGTCTGAAACTCATACTGAGTAATAAATTAATTTAGTTAAAAGTAGATTTTCATTTTTATATTGATTTGCAATTGTGTAAATTGTGTAAATGATCAATCAGTTTTTATATTTATTTTTAATCTTATAAGATTGTATTTAATTTGAAGTTTATCAAATGTTGCTTCCAAACCTCATATTAAATGATTGGAACTGACTATTTATTTGTTTGATTGTTTGATTTGTTTATTCATTCATTTTATTTTATTTCAAGTTTTCTAAAAACATTTTTAAAACATTTCAGGCCCTGTTTTGCACTAAATATTATGTTAAACATAAAAAAGTTGCTTTTTTTGGTCTTTTGATGAACTCACCCTGTGTGGTTTCGACTGCCTCCTGTGTCCCATGTGTTTGGGTCTGTCACTTTTCTCTGAGCTAGCACTGGTGGATGATTTACTTGACTGAGACTCTGACTCCAGCCCTGGGGCCCGCAGAGGAGGCGGTGATCCCTTCTCCTGCTTAGTAACCAAGTGCCTGGATGAGCCGTGACTACTTTGATGTCGCACTTTGTGTTTCGAGAGGTGGCTGTGGATAGTTTCAGGGCTGGTGCTGGTCCCATCAGTGAGCAACTGAGAATATTGCCTTTGTTGCTGTTTACCTGAGGTAGCCCCCTGTCTTCCAGCTTTAGAAGGATTGCGGGGTGGTGGTGGTGGCGGTGGAGGACTAGTCAGGCTTTGGTTGTGGTAATGGTCCTGATCGTGTTTGCTTGGTCTCTTATGTGATCGAGAGAGTGAGCTTGAATCTTTACCGTTTTTTCCTGAATCAGGTCTCTCGGCTCTGATGGGCTGCTGTTTTGGTGACGACACGGTGCTCTCCTGCTTGTCTCTGCGGTTTATGTGCTCTTCGTTAGGAGATTTGGGGGGCATTGGTGTGGTTACGGCAAAAGAGCTAAGTGCACAGGGACTGATAACCTGCCTGGTAATCTCATCCAGAAATGCAGAGAACTGCAGCTTCCCTTTCACAAAGTTATCCCTCGCAGCTTCCATAGAGATCTGCTTGGATGTTTCTTTGACGTGCACCCTGGTGGAGAGCACCTCCATAGACTTGGCCTTCCTGAAGTTGCCTCCTTTCTGTCCCTCATCTTTGTTTTTCAGAATACCTTTGCTGGGCAGCTGAATAGTTGAAACCGCCTTCTTGGGAACTACCCTGCCTCCGAGTGTGTTGTCGACATTGCCACTAAGGGCAAGGCTTTGTCCCAGGCTTGCAGTTTTGTAAAGAGGCCCATGATCCATGATGTGGTGAGATCCTGCTGAGAAACAATCTTTGTGCTGAAGGCCCTCCTCACTTTTGCTATGGCCCCTGGGGAGTTTTGACATCCGATGTCCATGCTGAGAAGCAGGGAGCAGTTTGACAGTGTTTTCCAGGCTGTGGCGGTGCCTCTGATCGCTGTGATCAAAAAAGACCTCAGATTCTCTGCCGTGGCTTTTCCTTTGAACCTCAGGGAGGTTGGAGCAGGACAGGGAATGCTGGGGTTTGTGCATGAGATAGGTCTCATCATCCAGGCTGGGCTCTGAGGTCCAAGACGCAGATGAAGTATTGGAGGAGGAGGAGGAGGACAGGCTGGAGGAAGACCTTTTATTGAAGCTGTGGTGTTCTCCAGACACCTTAGGTTGTGCATGATGATAAGCGTGATACTGGTTGTCGTAGTGATGGTGTGTAAGTTTATCACTGTGTTTTCCATGACAGCTTGAAGAGCTGTGACTAATTTAAGAGGTGTTAAATAAGAAAATGAAATGAATAATAATGACAATACTGGCACTATGTGATCTGTTCTTGTCATATAATGACAACATATATACAATGATTTAAACTGCTTGAATGAGTCATTATTTCTCAGTTATTATCTCAAATTTGGCAATATGAAAGACATAAATTTGGGTGGGAATATAATACATATTATATTTATGTACATTTTTTTTTCTGTTACAAGCCACAGTATACATTTGGCAACACTTTATTTCGATGGTCCACTTTAGACATTCTACTGACTATAGTTAACTTTGCAACTACGTCAACTTATTCTACTAACCCAAACCCTAACCTAACAGTTTACTAATCTAATGAGAGTTAGTTGATGTAAAGTTACTTATAGTTTGTAGAATGTCTAAAGTGACCATCGAAATAAAGTTTAACCATACATTTAAGTAGAAAACTAGGAGGAAAGAATATTAAAGGTTATCTTTAATCTTTATTTAGAAAATTGCATTCACATCCTACAATATATCTTCATGTTCAAATATAATTAAATTACGCCTTCTGATCATTGAAAAATGTGCCACGTGACCAAAAAACGTATGAATATGGAAAGATGGCATTTGCCTCCGCTGCCCATTCTTCTTGAAACATACCTCAAAAACTCTTAAATTAGAGTTAAATGCACACTTCACAATTTTTACCTTTAAAAAAACTTTTTAAACTGAAATTTTGGACAGTGTCTGCTGTGTAGTTTGTGTGACTATTGTTTTATTTTATGCTGCTATTTTGAAGGTTTGAAAAATATTTTAACCTCAATGCACTAACTTTGTAAAATAAAGTTTTAATGATAAAAAAGAGTAAGATTTAATTTCGCATGAATATTATTTTAGTATTTTTTTTAAATAATATTATAGTGTTTATATATTTTTTTAAATTAGTTTTTATTTTTACATGTTCACGTTTCATTTTATTTTAAGTAGTTTCCCTGTGTATTTTTATTTCATTCAATTTTAGTAAATGAATTACAATTTAAGTACTTCGACTTATTTTAATTTTAGATAGCTGCCAAGACAACATTTCTCATTTTCGTTCAATTTTAAGTTGTTTCTCTGTCATTTATATTTTATTTTATTTCAGTTAACAAAAATGATTTTTACATTTGGTTGGTTAATTCGTTTTAGTTAACAGTAACAACACTGATTCTCATATCAACACATATCTCCAAAGAAAGTTTAAGCACATACCTGTGTGTTCCATGGTGTTGATAATGGTTGTGATGGTACTGATGGTTGTGAGGATGCTGATGAGGTATGTGATGGGAATGTTTGTAAGTTCTGACCTCATCCTCTGAGGAGCCATGCACAGGTGTGAAGTATCTTTCCATGTCTTACCTGCTACACTATCAGTATTTAGCAGTGTTACTCTGTTGATGCCTCTCTTGTACTTTCTGAAAAAAAATATTGAATATGTTATCCTTGTAGCTTTTTGGAGTCTGTAAAATGTAAAGTTCCAGAAATTTGAAGAAAGAATTATCTTCTAAAGAAATATATTCAAAAGTGCATTCGTTAACAAGCAGATGATTCTTCACCAGGCTAGAGCAGCAGGAGTGAAACAAGTCTAATACTGCCAGGATATTCTATCACCCAATATCCATCTGATTCTGATGTAATGAGTCCATATTGAACTCAATAAAAACGCGCCCTCATGGGGAGAACACAGTTGGAACACAATCGATCTGGTTTGGTCGATCGACTTGGTGAAAGGACATTGCATGACATGTTATTTGGGTTACGTACACAAAATGGTGGTGTGAATGAAATTCACAAGGGTGCTCAGTTACATCACAATAGATTTATTGGAAGACATTTATATTTACAGACATAGAAACCGTTTTTTTTTTTCTTGTACTCCTTATATGACATTCATATCACACCTATCACCTATTAAGTTTAAACAACAGCTATTTTTGTTTATAAAGCATAAGCATAACAGCTGTTTGCATAAGCATTTTGTTAATTATTTTATCATTATTGTGTTTTTATTTTCATGAGCTAATCATTTAATCTGATCTTTAAAAATAAATCTAGTGAAGGCAGAAAATCTAGTAAAATAAATTTGAAAATGTAAAATAGATAAATATTTACAGTTGGATGTTAACCTAAAATATTGATGTTAATTAAAAAACAGGACGTACTTTTTACCCACAAAACATTAAATGTCAATCACCTTTGATTTGTCATGTCATTAAATGTTCAAAATGCATGTAATATATTTTTAAAGACTACAATACAATATAATTTCTGTCTGTTTCTTAATAAATATTTGTATGCTTTCCCTGTATCTCCAAATTCCCCTAAATCAGCTTTGTGACAGTGAGCATTCAGTAACATGCACATTTGTTCATTCTTTCTAGTTGGAAAAGGCTGTTTAGATAAATTATTAAAGATCATATTTCATCATATATGGAAAATAGTTGCTGTGAAACCACAACAAATATATTTTTGTAAATCCCATTTCTGTCTATCACACATTGGGTCTTCAGAACTGAAATGTTTTATATGAGAGAAACGTGTTGAAATGGGCAATCATTCATTCCACTTAAACGGCATTTTATGTGATAATGCTGATGAAGAGGAAAGGTGTAAACAAGTCTGATTAACTCATTGGCTGAAGGTTTTCATTCAGTTCAGACTGTTAGGTTAGGGTTTATTCAATTGGACTTCCCTTTATGAATGTTCTGTGATTAGTGTAACATTGGTGCCACCTAGTGGTTAACTTGCAAATGAAATCCATGCCCCAAACATATAGATCTTTCCAGACTTTGCCCCATTTGTCACGTTTACATTTCATTTTAACTCAATACATCATGGTTTGTCGCAAAATTAACCGATGATGTACATACATCAAGATGTTTTTATTAGCTAAATGTTTTTATTGGCACTGGCAGTGTATTAGAAAGTTATTGTATGATGATGACGAATCTGCAAACTCATTCCAAAGGCTGAGGCGCAAACAACGTGACGTCAGATGCTAAGAATAATAAATCATTGAATTGCGTACATATTTAGGAATGTAAAACAAATGGTATCATTTTTTTTTTTTAAGATTAAATACTGTCATTTATCTTTTACGGTCCCTGAAACTTAATCCCCCAAACAACGTGTTTATTTAGGCCAGTGTAAAATAAAACCATTTAACGAATGAATCGATGTTCAAACAGGTTTATACTGGCATGATTCATGGTTTAGACACAAACAGGCAATCCACTGGTATGTCGTTTTTTAAAAAGTGTATTCGTGTTGCCCATCCCCCTTCCCACTTGTAGCAGTCTTGTCCTGATGTGAACGTCAGCACAAATCCCAGAGAGGAGACGTGCTGGAGGTCTGGTTTGCCCCGCACCCACCCTTTCAATGTGACAAAGAAACGCATTTACTTTAACGTATCCACTAACTCTTCAAATTCAGGTTACATGTACATTTATTCACTTTTTTAATTATCGGAATCGACTCTCAAGAGTGTAAAACATTTGACAAGCTTTAATTTGTTATGATGGGAAATATGCTTTAACCTTGTAAAATACAATATATACTTTTTGACCTCCGAAAAACTGGATTGTTTTCGTATAACTTTCAATCCGGGTTAAACTAGAACATTCTAGAAATTCTTCAAGTTGATCTATCATATTTTTAAGCCAAGAAATGTTACACGCAAGCGCATTAGTGCACTGCAGTAAAAAGAAAAGAAGATCCGTGCACTGAAACCGGTTTGAGCCGGATTGAAAGAGGGGGTTTTAGGTTCATGTTGTATTATTCCGCACTGCGCTTCTGACGTAACTGTTTCTGTTTGAAAAGTGCATTTGAGATGAATCACCCTGAGTTTCTGGGCAGCTGCGACCGACCGTTGGTCTTACGTTATAGAAACGGAAAGCACATTTGGTGGGGGAATTCCTTTTATATAATTTCCCAAATTCCCATATCATTTAATGTTATCTTTGGGGAACGTTTGCTTTCTAATTAGGCTTTCTGTCCATATATGATGTGGTTTTTAAAGGGCATTTAATATACAATGCATCATAAAACCATTGCGTGTTGTTTTTGATTACACACATTTTTTCTTATAAATGACGAAACAGTAATAAATAGTCATTCATATATAGGCAGATATCTTGCTCTAAAATCAAGCAAAACCCTTTGTGAGACGAACTATTTTTTAATCACACGGCGGAAGGAGATGACAACGACCGCGTCACTGAGGTCTATAAAAACCAAGCCAACAACAAAGCTCGTCATTACGGGGTGCGACGCATTGGAAGGCAGGGAGGTTTCGTTGATTTGGTGATGTGACTTCGTGTATTTCTGTTTGACTTTTTTTAACGATAATTTAGAGTAACTGTTCTTTGTCAACCTTTTTCGCTTTAAGTTTATTTGTTGTTACAGATGATCGTCGAGGCTTTCTTCTACTAAGTTGCCTTTAGCGTAAAGAAGTTACATCGAAAAATTATTTATCATTTGAAGTGGGCTTTTTTTTTTTTTTTTTTTTTTTTTTTTTTATTATTATAAAAGAAATATTTGATTTTATATTGGTCCTAACAAGACGACAGGTTATATATATAAATATATAGTTTAGCATAATATAATGTATAGTTTTTATTTTACTAAGTTATTAGCTAAGGTTTAACAGCTGTCCAAGAGCCTAAACAAAGCGCAGCTATAAACGAACATGTTATCTAATTCTGTTAAGCTAGTTTTAAATCCGTTTTTGTTTCATAGAGGTTTGTCTGAAGTGACAACCCAAAATCTATGCAGTTTTGTATAATAAAATAGCTAAATATTATTTTACTACTAGCTTAATGTTTAACCAGCTAACGTTAACCAAGAGCTTAAGCTGAGCGTAGCTATAAATCACCACGTTAGTTTTAAGTGTTTTTTTTTTCAAGTTTTTTTTTTTTTTGTTTGTTTGTTTTGTTTTTTCTGAAGACACTTGACTTAAAAGGGTTTTTTCCATTCTCGACTTTAGAACGCCTTTACAAAATGGCGGTCGTGACAACGATCAAGTTATGATAGCGAGGGCGAACATCTACAAGAAGACTACCGTAGATTTTCTAGTTAAACAAATAAGCATTTATATCTCTTTATCTGCAAACCCTATCTTAACAATCAATAACATCTTACTGCCAAAAGAAAAAAAAAATCTGATTTTTTTTCCCCTCTTTTTGAAGCCTTTAAAAATAAAGAACCCCGCTCTCGTTGCCTTTTTAGGAAGAAATAACTGAACGTTGAGTTAGTTTGAAAGGCATCGACAACGATTATAGATGCAGATTTTTTTTTTTTTTTTTCGAAAAATTCCACAAGTATTTCGACCATCAATTCCTAAGCATAGAGGATTTTTTTTTATTTATTTTTAAATCAGCTACGATGACGCACATTTGAGTGTTTGAAAGCTTTCTGGACTGAGTCACATGTTGTGTAACAGCTGTGAAATGGGAGCGTAGTGTTTTTCATGATCCAAAAATATCAGCAGAAGACCGAAGTACCGAGGGAAGGAGAAATGGACTGAGTTTAATGTATCCAGTAACGACCTAGCTCTTAGATGACTACGGATTGAAGAAAAGATCTACAGCAGAGGCCAGGACCAGGGAGAATCAGGACCAGATGTCGAGCCAGGCAGGACCAGGGGAGAATCAGAGGGCACAGAGCAGGGAGAAGAGCAGCAATATCCTGAGGGGGAGCCAGATCCACAAGGCAGAATAGCGTACCACGTTGGCCACCAGGGGGAGCTCAGCTGGTCTAGATCATAGCAAGCCAAAGATGGGTGTCTCAACAGCAGCAGAGAAAGAAAGAGGGCTCACAAGCAGAGAGTATCAGGGGTCGTCGCCATAGAAAAATCATGAAGAGGGCATTTGGTTTGTATGGGTAGAGGTATCCTGTGTAATCTTAAAGTCATAATTTCTGTAGTTTGCTTTCCAGAACACTTTTGCTCGCGAAGTTCTGTTCTTTCCTTTTCAGGCGTGGTGAGTGACTGTTTGAAATTCCGATGTTTCATCTGTCCTGTTGTTGGCCAAGTCTGATGAATGCTGTTAGTGTGCTGTGGAGATGACTGTCCTTAATCGACCACGCCTCCGCTGTGTTTCGGCTGTAGGCCCGGGGAAAAGTCCTCCCCCCTATCCGCTTAAATCCATTAGGTCTGTCCTGAGAAGCAATCCACGTACGAAGGGTTTTTCGGAGTTGGTTACCCTGCGTCCCTAAACGACACAACTACCTCTACTGCCACACCCGCTGCGTCAGTCCGACATATGATGCCAGGGCAGCTGCGTATTGCCTGCCGGTAAAAATTTTTACGAGTTCATGCATGAATTTTAATGATAAATTGGAGCAACAGTTCCTTTAAAAAAAAATGCGTTTTTGTAAAAGTAAATGCGCTATTGTAAAAATATTGAGTAATAATATTGACATACAGATTTTGCAAATGCAGTTTCTGAATAGTTATGTGATGTTGCACAGTGTTTTGGGGGTTGGGAGGGGCAAATGCGTTTCTCGAGTTCTCTCTCCCACAGGCTCTGGTCACATTAGAGGCGATAGAACCAAAAGGGATTCCAGGATGTTGTGTGGACCCTTTTAGAGTCGAATTGTTGACTGCTCTGTAACGTTTCTTATAAAGCTTCAAGGAAAGCCTCTACTTTGATGGGATTTAGGAAGGTACCTCATTGGATTTGTATTAAATCTTGTTTGGATATGTGAACCATACACTTTGATCAGTTTTTTCCAAGTATTGAATGTCGGGGGTTGTCACGGGGTGGGAGGGGTGTGGGCCGTTAACCCAAATCTCTTCCCAGACTTTGCAGCTTGTGAAAGCGGCTTTATTAAGGGTGGCAGTGGCTTGAATAGTGCTGTATGGGGGAAGGAACCACCAGTGTGTCTGCCAGTGGATGAGTGGCCCAGTTACAAGCCTTCCATGGCAGCTATACCAACGTTTACATCTTGGGTAACGCGGCATGGGATCAAACGCTTCCAGTTTTGTTTTTTTAACACATCATGGCACTCTTTTGTCTCTTTATTGAATGGTATATCGATATTGGTTGTATGTATGAATATTGTCTATGGGGTTTGTAGATCTGGGGGGGGATTGCTTAATTTTGACTCTTACAGATTGAAACAAACCCTCAAAGAACAAAGCTGGTGGTCCAACCAATATCTGCTCCCCTCCCCCTACTTAAGGAGCAAAGCTACTTCAATAGAGGCCAAGGCGCTTTTAACATGTTCTAATGGCAAGTAATTGGATATTCATGTAAATGGCATTAATTTGCTTTTGTCTCTCATTGTACTTAAATACAATTTGATGGCTAAGTGTCTAAGCAGTAAATGTATTAGATGCTTATTGTTTGGTTAATTTTTGTATTTTGAAGAGTGGGGATGTGTAGGCTTTCTTTTCCTCCCCCTTTGCATTTTTCAGTGTGCGGTGTCCCTGAATGCTTTCCACTGAAGATGTCATCCTAACATTGTATGTAAAGATTTGCTTTCGCATCAATCAACTTCAGCCTCTTTTGGTCACGTAAGGTCACTAAGCAAGCCCATTTGTTCCTAACCTTTTTCCATTAATAGTGTTACAATTGTAAGATCTGTGGTCGAGCACATTTTTACAAATTAGCTTTGTGATTTGTATGTACGTGTACATTCTGTAACTGTTCCCATTTTCAGTTAATAAATGCATAGCCTGTTGTGATTGAAATTTTGGTATGCATTTTGTTTTTTGGGGTATGTGCGGGGCTTTCTTGGGTATTTCTTTATGCTTTTCCAGGTATGAGTGTAAAGCTTGGCGCTTTTTGTAGAGCTTGGATGCCAGGGCTTGAAGTCAACTCTGTTCAAGGTGGAGAGGCAGATCAGTCCAGTCCTACAGCTTGATCAGGCCAATGGAGGAAAGGCAAATTTTACAAATTTAACTTGAGGAGATATGCTTTATGCACTAAATTGTAGTCTCTTTGGCTAGAAGCCTACACTTTTGATATCTGAATCTTGGAGATTGTTTTTATTTGGACATGGGCTGTTTTGTGAGGGTGGGCGTAGGGGTCTTTGTTTTTGCCATTTTTGGTCTTGCAGAATCTTACAAAGCCTCATGAAGAATGCCACCTATCAGAAGAAGTTATGACCTGAAATCACCTGGTTCCACTGAACGCTTCGACAGGCAGGACAGTTCGTTGTGCTACAATCGTTTTGAAACTATACTTTTAAAATGTTTAATTACCCAGCCACTACTCTGCGCAACTGTGCAGGGTGAGAAAGTTGCTTTACAAATGTATAGCAGTAGTCTTTTCAACTGTTGCACAACTGTGCTCTAAACTCCAAATTTAGAGTGGCTGGGAATAGCTGCGCAACTGTGCAGCTTTATTTGGCGTTGCCTGTACAGCCGTAAATTTACCTGGAAAAGATGTTTGGGGTGGGGAGGGCTATGCACTTTTCTCTCTTTCTGCAGAAATCACATCAGCCCGTTGTGTGGTGAAAGTTACATGATGTCGCCCTGTGGAGTCTAGTTACCAGGTGTCTGAATCATTAAACTTGATTGTAGAAACCTCATGCAGCAACTTTTTGTAAACTTCAGTAACATCAATCACCAATGCTTCATGCACTTTAAGTTTCTTTTACATCTCAACTCCTTAGTTGAGTCATACAGTTAGTATTGCAATCGGTGTGGTGGAAGTGTTTGTGTGTAGAAGCTCTTTGTTTCAGATTGCCCATTTGTCCCCCTGCCTTCTCGACTGCATCTGAATGCAAGGCTGTCTGTGAGCAGTTGCCCCGGTGAATGTCTTCACTTGAGTGAATGGCGACCCGAATCTCCCTTCTGTGTGCTTGAGAGCTTTGTTCAAACCTCGGAAGCCCTTCGCTGAAGTCCTTGTGTGTCTGCGCGTCTTTCCTGTTCTCTCCCCCCCCCCCAATTCTTCATTTTCTTAGGTCAATTTCACTTAGGGAGCAAATTTGTCTTGTCATCTGGGAGAGCCCTAACCGCCTGATGAAACACTGGGACATCCAGTTGCTCTGATCAACCTCATATTCGTCATATTTTGCTGCTAATTGCGCATCCCTCTGCTGCTATCTGCTGAGTTAAGTACATGTAGTTGATCGTAATCCTGTTTATGGGTAGAACAAGCATTCATCTTTTTAAAATATGCATGCACTTAACACTTGCACTAAAATTTCAATCAAATCCAATGTCAGTGTTTGGAGTTTGGTAGCTTTGGGAAGGGGTGGGGCAACACTTTCTCTCTTTTCAGGTATGCTGTTGTGATTCATCTAAAATTTGAGACCGAGCCGTAACATGGGAGTGGATGGATGTGCTTGCATCGAAGCAATTGAGTAACCAGTTTTTGCATTGATTTAAATTGCTTTGGGATAGGGAGGGAGGGGGTGTGGGCTTGTAAACTTTTTGCTCTTTTTTTCATTGCAGCTGTAGACTTACTAAAACTTTACTCTGAAGAATTGGGTGTAAAGCGTCGCTGGCTGGAGAAGTTTATACGTGCACTTTTGCTTTTTAAAAGATTCTGAAAATAGTTCAGGGAGTCTGGGGGGGACGGAAAACCGAGCATCTGTCTAGTTACAGGAATGGTGGTTTTTACAAAGGGAGCGATTTTTGTTCTGGCCTTGTTGGTGGGATTTCGAGACCTGGACCATTGTTTGGTGGTAAATGACATTTGTATTACATTGGTTATGACACTTTGGGGGGGGGGGGGGGGAGACTCTAAACTCTTCTCTTTGTGTTTCAGCTTTTAAATAGGAACGAGTCACACCTGAATGCAAGTGCAGCCTTGTTCAAGACCTCGCTGGTCAGAGATTTGATCTAAGTTGAAGCATATTAAAATTGATTTTGTATTGAGGACAATGACTACAGTAGTATCAATGGCATTTTGGATGTTTTGAAGAGTATCTGGGGATTGGGGGGGAAACCTGCAGTCTTTTGTAATTTCAGGCTAAAGAAGAGCTGTTCGAGACCCGAGTATTGTAGAGCAGCAGGTTTGAGGTTTTTCTTTTCCTGAGGGAACAATCTTTGGATTGTTCCTTCAGGTTTTGCTTTTTAACCTCATAAGAAAAAAAGCAAAAGACTCCGGTGGAGGCACTCCTGATTCTCAGGACGGGGTTCAATTCCCTGCGGCGTCTTTGCTTTCTAACCTCTGCTCAAATGATACTTTTTAGTGTACATGTGTAAATTTAGGATATTTTTAAGATTTGTTTTTCATTGATGGTGCTAATAAAATCAAAATATTTAAGTGTAAAATTGATGTAAACCTTGTTTATGCTTGTGAAATAAAGACTGTTGCTAATGGCCTAATGTTTTGTCACTTTAATTTTGTACATTCAAGTTCATGATCAGTACTCCAGTCAATGCGCCTTAATTTATACTATACACAGCTTTATGCACAATGGTGCAATATGGTATTCTGAAATGCTGTAATACAATGTTGACTTGACACATCTACTAGAATGCTATGTGACTGTACCTCTACAGCCTAAGGATATAACTAAAGGGGGGTTTTCTCCAACAGTTCACTGAGGATTATATTGGTAATTCCATGAATTTAACATTGATCTGATTGTTACAAATAGTCTACTGCATTGATGTCACATTGCTGTAGTCTCAACACTCATCCTTTAATCTGTCTCTGGGTTCAATAAAGATTTTAAATGCATGGAATACATTTTTGTATTTTTAAATGATGCCACATTTTCTTTATCCTCCATTATCTGCCAGCAAAAGTTAAAAAATTTTTTTTTAATATTTTGTAATGGTTTTAATGTAAACCGTATCAAACCAAACACTACAAAATGTACGTTTGACGTGACCCCAACCTAATATTTTAAATACCCAGGTTTCGTTTCCATGAGAACACATTTAAACTTGATTCTATAGTTGTATTCCAGTATGGTTCTATTGTTCAATCTTAATTTATAGCAAAAATGTGATACGGGTATTTTAGTTTGGAGGACATGATTAACAAATTATTAGAAAAATATTCTAATTTAAGAGAAAACAAGTGTGCTAAACTAAAATAAAACACTGGTGTAATTAACCTTTTGGCTAAAATAACATAGTTATACAATAACGCCCCGGTTTCCCCTGCATCAACTTTAATGGAATTCATGACAACATTACTATTTATAATAACTAGAACAAGATAACATCATGAATGCACGTACAAAATGACAAACTAGTGATGAATTCGGAACCGCATACAAGTATGCTATTCTTACTACCTTTATCATATCTTTCTACGGCAGAAACAGCAAGACTAGTATGCGGTTCCGAACTCAGCATAGTACTCAGGGAGGATTCAGGGTCACGTGGTCTTTGCTTGGCGGATTCTCTTCTCTGTTGTCGGAATAGTTGCGCCCTCTATTGGTTCGCTGTCCGTCCTACAGCAACACCGTGTGCTGGGCTGACGGGGAAGGATGTGGTCCTTTTTCGCACGGGATCCTATCAAAGACTTCAACTATGAAATTTTACCAGAAAACCAAGAAAAGTCAGGCATATGGACCCTTAGTCGGGGAAAGCGCAAGGTAAAATTACTTGACATATTAATATAACGCATATAGTGTCGCAGCAGGCCGCTTAATCCTCGGTCTAAAGTTTAGCTACATCCCGCTCAGCATTGCGCATCAGCGTGTAAAACAGCAAAGGCGAAGTAGCACCTCAAAAACACACATAATTTCTTTGTAAACGTTGTATGTTTTCATATCCAGGGCTCAGTATCGTCTGGGGCGGTATTGATTAGACAATAAGACTATTAATTACAAAAAAATAGGTTTCTTTTGTCACCAGAGTACGTAACATTGCTGTGGCCACGTCAACAGAAAACTGCAGTCACATTAAACAGCTGAAATATTATTGTGGTACGAAGCACAATGGTTTGCATTGATTTATTTATGTGATACCTTCTTTTTTTGTATCGATAATTACACTGCCATCACTATAATGAGGTATGATAGCAGAGAAAAACTGCAGTGTTAGTGTTTACTGTACACGTGTCCTGACAGGCCATATTAATAACTGTGTCTGATCACCATTTACTAGAATTACTAGCATATTATATCAATAAACGTATTAGATTGTTACTGATGCATAAATAACTATTGCTCATCTTCTGATAAACTTTAGAATGACAGATCAATCAACAGGATAGCTTAAAATGTTGTTGATTAAAGGCTGTATTAATAGCTTGGTTTATTTGAAAACTAGTCAGTCAGGACATTCTGGTTTAGCAAATTTCCCTAAATTGCACTGTTCTTCTTTGCCATATACAGATGGGTTGTAACTTAACTTAACTGGTTCCCCCTTTTTATTACAGACCACTGGTGAGCCGGTGTCAGTCTTTGTGTATGAGGTTTCACAGGGAACGGAGGAGCAGACACAGCTTGCTAAAGCAGCTTTCAAACGCACAAAAACTCTCAGACATCCCAACATCTTGTCCTACGTAGATGGGTTGGAGGTAAGGACCTCATATGGATGAAATGAAGTTTATCAGTGTGATGGTGAATCATAGGGAGGTTGTTCTCTTCAAACAATGCCTCATCTTTTCTTGTGCCCTCATTTCATCTTGATTATTCAGGTTGAGGTGAGCTCTTTGTGAATGTAACCCCTTGTCAATAATAGACTCTTATTATAAGAAATAATCCCTAAATAAAATATTTAAAATCATTTTAGTCACTTTATGTTAGTGGGAGATTTTACCCAAACTTTTTACGTTCTAGATTTATCCTAATTTGAATTAGTAAAAAGCCATTTTTATTAAAACTCTTTATTAAAATGGTCTTTTCCTGTTGGACGTCAGACCGAGAAAAGCTTGTACATCGTCACAGAGCCAGTGACCCCTCTGGCTGCACACCTGAAGGTCCAGGCGGAGAAGAGTGGTGCGAGTGATTTAGAGGTGTCATGGGGCCTTCATCAAATTGTGGTTAGTTGAAAAAATTTTAGTCTATCTATTTACTTCACATTTATTAGTTCAGTTGTACAGTTTGCTGTCACTCCTTTCCCATCAGAAAGCTCTGAGCTTCTTGGTGAATGACTGCCATCTCAACCATAATAACTTGGGCATGTGGGCTGTCTTTGTGGACCGTGCTGGTGAATGGAAGCTTGGAGGGTTGGATCATGTGAGCTCAGACCAGGGAGACTCGATCACCTTACCACCACCTAAAGTGATCAACCCTGACCTGGAGAGATATGATCCCCCAGAGAGCCCTGGCAGTGGCGGAGAAAAATGGTAACTTGTACAGGCAGAAATGTCTTGTTTTCTACTTTTTTTTAAATTTATTTTCAGCCCAACTACTCCCTGTAGGCTATTTACAGTTTCTGACTTGACTTCAAAGACTTAAGACTTTATACAAAGACAGTGCACTCGTATTACTAGGAATGGGAGAAAGTGCAATGCCCAATATGGCGAAATAAGTCCTGCCTTCTAAATAAAAAAAGCCATCAGCAATTGGTAAGGTCATTGTGTTCTGAGACACGTGTTTATGACAGCATATGCGCATTGGCTGGTCAAACCTGAAAAAGTACGTTTTATTTGTCATGATTTGAGCTTTTAGTAGGCATGTGACCGTATCAAATTTTCATGTTGCGATAATTGCTGAAGCTTTTATCAATATTATTACGATATTGAAATAAGCTGCAAAAAGTGTTGTCATACTATAACAGGCTTAATAACTTTTTTCTTATAAAAAAAAAAGAACTCTGAGCATTCAAAAACAATAAAGCAATAAACAAAAAATTTATAAAGTAAACATGTTTCAAACAGATCAATGTGCAAAAGAATTATAAAGAACAACAGGTAACACTTCACAATAACGTCTGATTAGTTAAAGGGGTCATTAATTGAGAAATCAACTTTCCCTTGAGCTTTTGATATATAAAAGGTCATGGTAATATAAGAATATCCTGTAATTTTCAGAGCTGAAAACTTCCTTGTTAGTCAAAGAAAAACTTTTATTGACAGCTGGCTCAGCAAACGATCTGTGAATGTGCTTACCTGTGACGTCAAAGTTCAGTGAAACGCCGCCTCAACCGAAGAATACGAGCACCTAGTTCTGTAGCCCCGCCCACCGATTCGTGCCTGACATGTTAGATAAATAACATAGGCCTACGTGGAGCTAAACCGGATCGAACTTCCAAGCAATAAAGCTTATGGCATGTTTCAAACATGCCATAAGCTTCCTTCGGATTCCAAAATGCATGGTTGAACTTTATTTTTAATGAAGATCCAGCTCACTGGGGAAGACATTGCATTTGTTCGCTTCATTTCACTGTGGATTAGTTTGTAAACAAGAGACTGGATTTGCAGACAGGATGAGATTAAAAAACAATGCTGAGGCTTCTGGATCTGACAGGAGTGATGCAACACAATTATGTGAGTAAAAAATGTTTTTTATATGTGATAGTATCGCATTGTTACGTTTGATATCTACTGATTATGTACATGTCTAACTAAACATAACTTCCACGCTGTCACAGGCTTTGTATTTGAGATGTTGTTGGTTCATTGTCGCGCCCGTGTGCGTGTGTGTGTGTTAGTTATGCACGGTTCGCGTTATATCCACCGATTGGGCTGGCCAAGTAATAAAAAATAACATTCCAATTAATTGCGGGTGGATGAGAGAAATCATTGTGTTTGTTTGATAAAGACATATTGCGAGCACTGTGGGCGAATCATTCCGGTTGCCGTTTCTCCACATTGGAAGTTTTCAAAACAATTCCTCACGTGTAATGACTGGGGAGCCGAAGCTCATTATAATATGCAAAGCTTATCCAATCATAGCAGTGGGCGTTTACTTCCAAGTCTTCAATGCGGCACGCCCATAAAAACAAAGCGTTTCAGGAGCTAGGCTCAAAACCAGGGTAGAAAATAGCCTATTACTTATTCATTATGATGTTTTTGAACGTAAAAACCACGCGAACGTCATAAGTTGACCTCAGACAACAGTATAAAAAAATTAAAAAAGCCAGTTCATGACCCCTTTAATGCATTACCTAACATTAACAATGAGCAATAGCTACATTTGTTATAGAAGTTATTATTTTGTGCATTTTCATTTACTCCTTCACTCGTTCTTCCATGCCCTTCTCATGCGTGTTGGGCTTGTTTACATCAGAGAGAGTGCTCGTGCCTCTTTGACGCAGCATACAGTGGTGTTGTGCATTTTAACCAGTTAATGGGAAAAGTATTCTTAAAATGCATTCTAAAAATCTGAAAAATTCATAATAAATAATTATTCAAAGTATTTTGAAGTGCCCATGATAATAATATTGTTCAACAATATGTTCATTATCGCGATATATCGTATTACCGTATATACAAAATTTATGAGACGGTTGTTTTCAGTTTTAAAATATGAAATTTAATTGTAAGCTCGGTGAACAGCTTTGGAGAATTTGATGTTTCCCCATTTAAAGAGACAGGAGAGCCAAAGATGTAAAGATAGCCGCCATGTGAAATGACTTGCCTTAAAGGGACTTTGCTTGACTTTTACTCAAGACCTAAACAGGGGCGGAGCTAGGGGTGACCAAAGCTTGGCCACCCTGCTCACAATTGCCATTTGTGTTTTTTAATTTTTTTAATTTTTTTTATCTTGACCAGAATTGAATTGTTCGTTTTGTTAGACGCAGAACCGTCACTTTACGACCACAACACACGGGAGACTTTTCAGGTGCGCACGCACGCAAACTTCTCCTCAGCGCCAGGCGCAAATCTAACAAGAACAGTAGATATATGTGAAATTGCTGAACATTGGGTAAATACAACATGATTAAATGTGGAGATGTCAAAACTTGTATTTATATACATGTATTTGTTGTGATGCATATGCGTCACATTTATATGAACGTTGCCTTCAAATGTATATGCTGCTATGTGAGCTCACAATATAAGGCGCGAATTAAATGTAATTTATATCTGTAATTTTAATGCACAAATAAATGCGAGTCCTGTTCATTGTACTTGAAAACAGGCGCCATTTTGCGCAAGTTGGCAGAGTACAAATGGAAATGGATCGCATTTCATTGGTGTATATAAAATTACAGATTTTACATTCTGGTATTTGTTTTATGTGCTGCTGCATTTATCATATTCACATTGTTGCACATGGGGATTCAAAAGTGAATTCCCCCCCCTCCCTCTGTAATGTTACAATTTTGAATTTTGATAGAATTGTTGCAATTAATTTATTTTGGCATCCAATTGAGTGTTAATCATTCAGTGCTTAATTTTTCAATTGTAAGTTTTTGAAACAGATCTTGCAGCCTAGGGTTAATTAAAAAAAAAAGTCAAATTCACTCAGTATCTGTTCCACCACTACCTCAGTTGCAATTAAGTACAATTAATTGTATTCAGTTGTGTTGTAGGCACTAAAACAGTACTTCATAGTCGAACAATAAACAATTTTTATGTTTGAAATATGAAGATTTCTGTGCCACCCTAGACTGGTTGGTAGCCACCCCTATGAAAATATCCTGGCTCCGCCACTGGACCTAAAATGTTCAGGAAAAAATGCATTTGTAATCACCCATAGCTCATTGTTGTGCATCTCTTTATGATCTCAGGACAGGGGATGTGTGGCGTCTTGGTTGTCTCATTTGGGAAGTATTTAATGGAACTTTACCACGTGCCTCCTCGTTACGATCTCTGGGCAAGGTACCAGATCATTTTTGATTAGTGTTAACTGCAATAATAGCTTTTAGTAGTTTTTAATATGACAAACAGATTAAAAGCTATGTATCCTCAGAGTCTTTTAAACCACCTTGTTTACTTCTCACAGATTCCAAAGCAGTTAGTGCCGCATTACTGTGAGTTAGTGGGAGCAAACCCAAAGATTCGTCCCAACCCTGCTCGGTTCCTACTGAACTGTAGATCCCCTGGAGGCTTTATGAACAACAGCTTTGTGGAGAGCTGTCTGTTTCTGGAAGAGATACAGGTATTTAAAACTGTTGTGTACTCTGTGAGCCTGTATTGTGTTGTATTACACTGTCGTTCGAAAGTTTGGGGTTGGTAAGTTGTTGTTCTTTTTATGTTTTTGAAAGAAGTCTCTTATGAAAATACAGTAATATTGTGAAATGTTATCACAGTTAAAAATAATTGTTTTCTATTTTATTATATTTTAAAATGTACTTTATTTCTGTGATGGCAGAATCCTGAAGGATTCAGAAATCCTTCAGACGATACACAATATTGGGTTCACGAGAACGAGACGATGATATTTTAACATTATTTTTAAGAAATCTTCATTGACAAAATATGTGACAGTTACAAAATGCAAAACAATGCAGGTGCATTTTGAAATGTTTTAACTAATCTAGGGCTGTCATTAACAATCATTTTGGTAATCAAGTAATCGTTCGATTATTAGTAATCGGATAATATTTTTTGTAGTAATCATTAAAATGATTTTATATATATGATGGTGATTGTTGTTGTTGTTACACTTTACAGCATATTCAGTCCTTATTTAATATTGGACAAACAATATTTAATTTAAATGCTCCTCTTCCGGTATTTTGCTGGTTAAACGACATGGGTAAATTGCAATCAAGGATTTTTTTTTTTTTTAATTGAGCACTCAAATTTAATTGAGGAATCATGACAGCCCTATCTTGTAACGAATGTCACTTCAGTTCTATTGTCTGAGTATGAGACAGAACAACATAATGCAAGCACTGTAAAAGGTTTTGCCACAAACTCAGCTCCTTCATGCTGATATTGCGTGACCGCTTTCACCTCGACTAGAAATATTATTTTAATATCGTGGCACGAGATCTCGTCACACCCCTAATTATTATCAATGTTGAAATTGGGTGTACTTGTACTGCTTAATATTTTTGTGGAAACTGTGATGCACTTTTTTAGGATTCTTTGATGAATAGAATGTTCAAAAGAACAGCATTTATTTGAAATAGATATATTTTGCAACGTAGGCCTATGTAAATGTGTTTACTGTCACTTTTGATCAATTTAATTTGTGAGAGTTAGTTCATCCAAAAATAAAAATTATCCCATAATTTACTCACCCTCAAGCCATCCTAGGTGTATATGACTTTCAGCCAAACACAGTCTGAGTTATATTAAAAAATATCCTGTCTCTTCCAAGCTTTATAATGAGAGTGAATGGTACCATAGATTTTGAAGCAAGTAAGTAAAGCTTTATTTATATAGCACCTTTTAAAACAGTATTTTACAGAATAGAAATACATAGAGAAAACAAAACCATGCATACACATAGAGAAATAAGATAATACATTGAATAGAAATAAGATTTTAAAACAAAATACAGATTGAAAATAAAATCACATAATAGAAATTAGATAATAAAATGCAACAATAAAATGAATCAAGAAAAGGCCCTAGAGAACAAATTTGTTTTGAGATACTTTTTAGTGATTGTGTCAATTGCTCGTAGGTTGTCAGGAAGAGAGTTCAATTGCTTGGAAATGACTAAAGGCTGACTCTCCAATTTTTTGGCCATGTTTTTGTTACTATTTGATGTTTGGAGCAATCTTGCTGGAGTATATTTATTCAACAAATTGGAAAGGTATATTGGGGCAGTTTCATGAAGACATCTAAAAACTAATAAGAGGATCTTGAATTCAGTTCTGAATGATACAGGCAGCCAGTGAAGGGATCTGAGTGTTGGAGAAATTTGATTTCTAATTTTAGAGTTATCATTCGTGCAGCTGCATTCTGAACTCTTTGTGTTTAATAGAGATTTTGGTAACCCAGCAAAAACGCTATTGCAGTAGTCAAGACGTAACAAATGCATGAACAAGTTACTCACTGTCAAAAGGGGAGAGAATGTCACATACTTTGGAGATTATTCTTAGGTGATAATATGCTGTTTTAGTAACAATGCTAATATGTTTTTAAAAACTGAGGTCAATGTCATTACCGATAACAAGTACCTCTGTCTTATCTTTGTTTAGCTGTAGAAAGTTCTGTGACATCCACTATTTTATGCCCGCTATGCAGTCCAGTAGGGTGGAAATTGAATTGTGGGCGTGTCATCTGCATACTGGTGAAATTAAATATTGTACTGGGTAATTACATCAGCTAAAGGAAGCATGTATCGATTAAATAATAGAGGACCCAAAATTGAGCCTTGAGGAACACCACAGGAAATGACATAATGCCTGGAGGTGTAGGTACCCAGTGTAACAGTATTCCCCGTTGCTTAAGTAGGATCTGAACCAGTCTAAGACAGAATCTGATAGACCGACCCATGTCTGAAGTCGGTCGAGTAGAATCTCATGATCACTGGCATCAAAAGCAGCACTCAGATCTAAAAGAACAAGGATTGCCAAGTTTCCTGACGCCTGAATAACTTGCAGATCGTTTAAAACCCTAATCAAGGCTGTTTCTGTGCTGTGGTTTGCCCGGAAGCCAGACTGAAATGTCTCATTAACTGTATTAGCATTGAGATTGAGCTGTATGAATACTTTTTTTTTTTTTCAGTTATGAAGCCCAAAAAAGTTATAAATATGGATATTTTTCTTACGAAAACGCATCGCTTTGCTTCAGATGGCCTTTTAACACCCTGGAGCCGTATAGATTAGTTTTATGATGAATGGATGTGCTTTTTTGGGCTTCAAAATCTAAGGTACCATACACTCCCATTATAAAGCTTGGAAGAGACGGGCTATTTTTTAATATAACTCAAGACTGTGTTTGGCTGAAAGAAGCAAAGTCATATACACCTAGGATGGCTTGAGGGTGAGTAAATTATCAAGTTTTTAATGTTGTTTATATGTCTGTGTGGTGTTTTTAATATGCTTTAAGACAAACCATGTGCAAATTCATAAGTCAACACCATTGCTGAGTATTTTCTCCTTGAAACTGCAGTGAACCAAAGAAGGTCTCAAAAACGTGGTTTAAAATTGCTGGTGTTCCTTACGTCACAAACTACGTTCTATCCAATCACGTCAACGTGCGGGCGGCCTTTAGCATATCATCGTTACTATGCTGTGAAGCAGGGGAGTCTCAAGAGAAGCCAGGTTATCCTGTTATATTTTTCTGTTGATATGAAAAATTGGGTACATTTAGCAATATAGCGGGTGAATTATGTATATGATGTATATTACGATGTTATGTTGAACTATATGCCTTTCTCCACTGACATTCTATGATGTTCAAAGCATTTCTAAGGATATTGATTTTTAGAAGGCAGACTGAGATGGCAAACAGGAACATGGTTTGTGTAGTCTCGTGTAGCCAGACCTTCAGACTGACGGCAGAATGTCTGGACTCTATCGCAGCTTTCATTGGTCAAGGACCGCCCAAGAGACGTTTGACTGACTTGTAACACAACCAGTCACAGTTCGTTTTGTTCCGTGTCATGTTTATGGGCGTGAAAATGTAAAGTCAGTGTCCCTGCGGTAACATAAAAATTATTTATTCAAGAACGTTGTGCAAGTTTTACTGCAACAGCGAATTTCACATACTTTTGAAAATCAAGCGTTTAGCTGATCCTGGTAAGCGCTCATTGTCACAGTTGTAAACACAACGGCGTTCTTCCACGAGGGAGTTTGGCGTCACGGCATTTGTTTCCAGGCGGACCGTTAAAGATCGCAACACACGTCTCGCGGACATCCTGTATAATTCAACCAATCAGATGACGACTTCGAAACTCCTGAAGTGTTTCCAGTTAAGTGTGCCATATGCAAATGTTACACAAACCATAGTCTCAGCCTCAGGCGTCACGCCCACGGACAGTTGGTTGAACGTCTAAGGCTGAGATTATGGTTTGTGTAACATTTGCAACACATTATTAGCTGTTTGATGTAGTCAAGCAAAAGGCTAATCATATTAATTACCGTTATGTGTCCGACCTTGTAGAGAGTGATACATAAAACACATTACCATTCTGATACATCGACTTGTAGACGAGCCTGTATAATTCACTCTTCCACTTCTTCTGAATCAGTTTCTGGTTCAAACATATATGGCTGAATTAAACCAGTGTTTGCACTTGCCATTGTGCAGGGTTTACTACAGTAAAGTTGACAGAGTGGATCAGGTATGATGAGCTGGTGTGAGTGTGTGGCTCTGCGTATACTACATGAAGCAAGGGCGTAGAGTTACATTCAAGCTATTTTAAGGCATGAAGAATTTTTTTTACAGGAAAAAACATTTAAATATATAATTTTGGTGATCAAAGATGAGTTAAGGGATAAAATTATTGAGTACAGGGGGACTTTAATGCATGTTAGTGTAAAGGTTTTGCAAATTATGTATTAAATGATCAGACTACTTAGCTTTTTTTCTGTGTATTGCTTTACATTGTTTTATGTATTTTCATTAATACTTTAAAATTGTTCATATATATTTAGGTCAGATAAGGCACCTAAATGCTTGTTTGTTTGTTTGTTTGTGTGTGTTCATGTAGATTAAAGAACCTGCAGAGAAGCAGCAGTTTTTCCAAGACCTGAGTGAGAATCTCGATTCTTTCCCTGAAGATTTCTGTAAACATAAAGTGCTGCCTCAGCTCCTTACAGCCTTTGAGTTTGGCAATGCTGGTGCTGTTGTTCTTACACCACTATTTAAGGTGATTAAGGACATTTTTGGTATTGCATTGACTCTTTACCCATGTTGTACATTATGTACAGAGAAGGTTAGCATCCTAACTGATAAGCAGCAAGTTCCTTTATTACCGTTTTGATATTTTGTTTGCGCTAGGTAGGGAAGTATTTGTCAGCTGAGGAGTACCAGCAAAAAATCATCCCAGTCATAGTGAAGATGTTCTCTTCTACTGACCGTGCCATGAGGATACGATTGCTACAGCAGGTATACATGACTTCAATGCCTTTTGTAGAGTTTCTACATTAGTTTAATCATACAAAAGTCTAATCCCAACTCTCTGACATTTTCTCAATTCTAAATTAATTCTTTTTTTTTTTAAATTTGTCTCTCCTTTTATCAGATGGAGCAGTTTATTCAGTATTTGAATGAAGCAGCTGTTAACTCCCAGATTTTTCCACACGTGGTTCATGGTTTTACAGACACAAACCCTGCCATTCGAGAGCAGACTGTAAAGGTATTTGTATGCTCCGTCTTCTCTCCTCTCCTGTGTTTTGACACAGTCAGTGTTACTGATAGTGGCATACATTTACATTTATGCATTTAAATTAGTGCTGTCAATCGATTAAAAAAAAATGAACTAGATTAATCACACATTTTTTCTGAGATTTAATTGTGATTTTAATCGCAAAGTTTTTAATATAAGTTTTAATATTTTATAATGTAATAAATTTCACAGTTAATCTCCAAATTAATGTAAACAACATATAGTAGCCTATATTTTAAATACTTGTTTTAATGTCATATTTTTATGAATGAAGGCCAGTATCACTGATACTAATACAGTTACAGATGCTACAGATCCTTATTAAAGCTACAAAAGTTCTTTAGTCAAGAGCAGTAAGTAATTTTCTCTGTTACCTTCGTTCTTTGATTAACATTAATGACAGACCTGCCGCTGCTGCACATCTCATACGTGTCCCATTTTCTCACAACTCTTTACGTTTATTACGTTCAAGATTTTAACTCATTTAAGACTGCTCTTATGAGGACAGTTTGGCATAATTGTGTATGTTATTGTTCATTCAAGCACGAAAGAGCACTCAATTTTGGCAGTCTGTGCACTGTACTGGTGTGCGTCTTTCTGTGCGTTGTGTGTGTGTCAGGACATTTACAGACAATGCGTTCTCTTTTGTCTTGTGGCGCTTGAATGGTTTAAAAGCATTTGCATGAATAAGAGCGTGATCATATAATGTAACGCTAGACAAAGGATGACAGAAAAAACAGATGCTGCGTTAAGTGTGTTTAAATATTTTTAATGTGTTAAACCTGAAAAAAAGGTAACGCATCCATTGACACGTTAACATTGACAGCATTAAAATGCATTCAAATGGATTTATCCTATGCAACTTACTTTTCATTCGAGCTCTTCAGTTCATGCTTTCCCTGAGAATTGAACCGATGTACTTGCCATTATTAGTTCCATGTTTATTAGTCTTTAATATGTTTTTATATTACTTTTCTATTAATGTCTTCTCTTGTTCCTGTAGTCCATGCTTCTGTTGGCCCCTAAACTGAATGAGACCAATTTAAATCAAGAGTTGATGCGTCACTTTGCACGACTGCAGGCCCGGGACGATCAGGGCCCCATCCGCTGCAACACCACTGTTTGCCTGGGCAAAATTGCCCCCTACCTCAATGCTGCGGTAACTTCAACTAACAACCCATAAATGGCTGTTTGTTCAGGCATATTTCTTTCTCTAAATGACAATCTTGTGTTGTTTTTCCTTTGTTTTTTTTTCAGATGCGTCAGCGTGTATTAATCTCTGCATTCTCACGGGCAACTAAAGACCCGTTTCCTGCCTCACGAGCAGCAGGCGTGCTGGGATTCGCTGCCACCCATCAGTACTATAGTGTGGCTGAAAGTGCCAATCGTATCCTGCCCACACTGTGCACACTGACTGTGGATCCAGACAAAAACGTCAGAGATCAGGTAAAGGAAAAATGCATGGCAGGAGTTGAGGTGCACAATCACACAGTATCTATTTTTATGTTCTGTGGTTTGGGTGTATAATCCATCATTTTTGAAAATTACAATTCATAAAGTGTTTTTTGTCCTGTAGGCGTTCAAAGCCATAAAAAGTTTCCTCAGTAAGCTGGAGACGGTTTCTGAAGACCCTTCTAAACTAACTGAAATAGGTATAACATATTTTGTCCCTTATCTTAAAGGGATTGTACACTGAAATGCAAATTTTCAGTAATCTCAAATGATGTAATGTTAAAGGAACACGCCACTATTTTTGAAAATAGGCTCATTTTCCAGCTCCCCTAGAGTTAAACAGTTGAGTTTTACCGTTTTCGAATCCATTCAGCCGATCTCCAGGTCTGGCAGTAGCACTTTTAGCGTAGCTTAGCATAGATCATTGAATCTGATTAGACCGTTAGCATCTCACTCAAAAAAATGAGCAAAGAGTTTCGATATTTTTCCTATTTAAAACTTGACTCTTCTGTAGTTACATCATGTACTAAGACCGACGGAAAATGAAAAGTTGCGATTTTCTAGGCCGATATGGCTAGGAACTATACTCTCATTCCTGCGTAATAATCAAGGAACTTTGCTGCCATACCATGGGTGCAGCGGCGCAATGATATTACGCAGCGCCTGAAAATAGGCTAACTTCCGTCAACATAACCAACGTGACAACCTGCTTGCACAGGGAGCGTGCCTTGTAACCATGGAGACATTTCTGAGAGACGATTCAGAAGATATTTACTTTGGTGCAGATCCTGAACCGTATCTATTTGAACCGGAATACACTGAAGATTAGGTTGTCACGTTGGTTATGTTGACGGAAGTTAGCCTATTTTCAGGCGCTACGTAATATCATTGCGCCTGCTGCACCCATGGTACGGCAGCAAAGTTCCTTGATTATTACGCAGGAATGAGAGTATAGTTCCTAGCCATATCAGCCTAGAAAATCACAACTTTTCATTTTCCGTCGGTCTTAGTACACGACGTAACTACAGAAGAGTCAAGTTTCAAATTGGAAAAATATCGAAACTCTTTGGTAATTTTTTTGAGCGAGATGCTAACGGTCTAATCAGATTCAATGATCTATGCTAAGCTACGCTAAAAGTGCTACTGCCAGACCCGGAGATCGGCTGAATGGATTTGAAAACGGTAAAACTCAACTGTTTAACTCTAGGGGAGCTGGAAAATGAGCCTATTTTCAAAAATAGTGGCGTGTTCCTTTAATGTAATTAAATGGTTCAATTGCAGAGAAGGATGTGACTGCGTCAGCGCAGACAGGAGGGTCAGCTGCTACATGGGCAGGATGGGCGGTAACAGGCGTCTCATCTCTCACCTCCAAACTCATCCGAAATGCTCCGGCTGGTTCGGAAGCACCGCCTGCTGAAAACAGCACCGCATCTCTACCTACTGCTGGACCAGTAACCACAAATAATGCAAACAAAGGTGTGCAACAAGAAAAAAAGGCTTTGTCTCATTTTGAAGACTGTGCCCTCTGAAGCTCGCATTTGTCGGCTGCATAGGTCATCGAGGATGTCTCATTTCAGAATAGAGTGACCTCCCGGAGGACGCAGCCTTCAAAATGAGACACAGCTAGTGTGATAAAGAAAGTGGAATGAAGATTATCAAAGAAGTAAATATTGAATGGGAAGAACGTAAGTTATATAACAGGTGCCACAAAACGTTTTTACAAATTTACATGTACAAAAAACTTTTCATTCTGAGATTTTAAAATAAATTATGTATATTTATGTATGCAAAAATCACTGATTTGCATTTGTACATATGAAAAAAAAAATCTCTTTGTGTGATTTTCATTATTCAGTAATCACTTTTCAATAAGAGATTTTAAAGTACGATTTCAGATTTACAAATGGACAAATTAATTAGATATTTTATAACTTAAGTCTTCAACCAACTAAACAGCTTTATTCTGCTATCTTAATCTTTTACAAATCAGCCAAAAATGCATTTTAAAAAGTTTGAGCAGAAATAAACATTAAAATGAGAGGTGCTGAGTTATCATCTCATCAAATTCCTCTTTTCCTTTTAGGCCCAGAAATGAGAGCACAGATTTCCAGTGCATGTAGGATCCAATCAGAGACATCGAATGAAGAAACAGTGGAGCCAGATGGAGATCGATGGGATGATGAAGATTGGGGAAGCCTTGAGGTGACTGATGGTTATTCAAATTATGCAGTCTAATGTTTTTTCAGTGCTTGACCTTTTATACAATGAAAAGATAGCATACACATGAATACTGAGAAATTTGAATAATTCCTTATCTGTGTGTCCACAGGACCCTGAGAAAGTACAAACAGATCCAGACGATTTGCATTCTGATTGGTCGGCAGTGTCCTCAACACAGAAGAAAAGCAATGTAGGTGATTTCACATGCATGTCTATTTGGGTTTGTGTGCATTGCAATACAATGCTGACAATTGACATTAAAAAATACTATTTATTCAAATTTCACGTCTTAAATAAAGAAATTATTTATTATAAATGATTTATTACAAGGTACACTTATCTTTCCATAGGTGGGTCGGAAGTCCACTGAGGCAGTGAAGAAGCAGAGTTCTGATTGGAGCTCAGGCTGGGATGCTGACGACAGCTGGTCTAACGAGAAAGATGCAGATGGTCAGGGTCAAAGTTCACCTGCTGATGAGGGCTGGGGTAACGACTGGGATGATGAAGGTCTAGCTGAGAGTTTCACCCCAACACCTCGAAAAAAATCCTCAACTGGGGCTCCAAAGAGTGCCAGTTTAAGCTCGGCGCAAGAAGGGGTGCGATTGGCCAGCGATTATAATTGGGATGGAGCAGAAGGAAAATCAACAACACCTGATCTGTTCTCAAGTGTGTCGCAACGAAGTACTATGGTAAGGCTCTGGTGGAGGAGATATAGGTCATATTTTCATTAAATGTGAATTGCTAAAGGTGGCGGAACTTCATTCTGGATTACACTTCCAGCCCAGTTTAATCCCTGCATGTCACTGAAAAAAGATTTGTGTTTTTGGTCCACAGAAGTCTGATGGCTGGGACGCAGACAGTGCAGGAGACTGGGGAACAGAAGAAAACTGGGAGTCACTGGATGAAAATCAGGGTCAGACACATTTTGTTTCTCCAGGTTACATATTGAAGCGTATTTAAAAAAATTCTGATTCATTCTTGTGTTTTCAGTTAGAGAAAACTGAAAGTAAAGCCCAAATAACCACACTTTCTTTTGCTCCCTCAGGTTTAAGTAAAGCAGAATTGGCAAAGAAGAAACGAGAAGAAAGGCGGAAAGAGCTGGAGGCCAAACGGGCAGAGCGCAAGGCGGCAAAGGGTCCTCTCAAACTGGGCGCACGCAAACTGGACTGAGCACTGGAGGTACAGCAGATCATTGACTATTTGAAGATGAAGGGACTACGAGATTTTAAAGAAACATTCCATGATGTCAGAGAGGAGGAGGAGCCTCACAGCTCTCTGTATGTTGGGCAACTTGGAAGAACTGAAATTCTGTCTGGGGAACAGCTGACACCATAAACTATGATATTCCTTTACTCTCCTCACAGTACTATGATTTTTATATTACACAATATCATAGTTTACTGAGTGTGCATGAACTCACTGCTTTAAGGATTAGGATTCGAGGGAAAGTTGAACAATATAATCCTAGATATCTTTGTATGTATGTACACTGATTATACATTAAATATGGACCGCTTTGCCCTGAATGTGGACTTGGAGGACTTTTGAAAATAGATGATGCAGAGAAACTTAAACATGCTGTTAACTTAATCATGATCCTACGTGGGACTATGTCATTACTAGCGCATGTATAAACACAGATGAATATTTTCAAAACAAAGAATTCACTGGACGAATACATTGCAACTCATGAAAGGCATTTTGTTTTTTTTTTCTTTGTTTGCCATATGACAGGGTGAGGTGGATGTTCCTGTTATTTCTGGGTTGTGCCTTCTTTTTCATTCCTTGTAGGCGGTACTTTTTATTTTGTAAAATAAACAAATCAACAGATGATTTTGTTTTTAGTTAATAAGACAGTCTGTGAGATCTGGTGCAATATTTTCAGAAGGGGTAATTCATGTACTGTACACACATGTAAAATTCAGCTTCATATGTATGATAATAAAGAGGAACAGTCTGTCTTTGGAGATGTGCTGTACACTATCTTGTTGTTCAGTTGCAATGTTTCAGAATTTAGTCCAGCAAATGATAACAAAGGTCTAACTTAGGGGTGTCCAAACTCGGTCCTGGAGTGCCACTGTCCTGCAGAGTTTAACTCCAACTTGCCTCAATACACCTGACTGGAAGTTTCTAATATGCCTAGTAAGACCTTGATTAGCTGGTTCAGGTGTGTTTAACTGGGGTTGGAGCTAAACTTTGCAGGACAGTGGGCCTCCAGGAGCAGGATTGGACACCCCTGGTCTAACTGAACTGATGTTGCCATTCAAATATACATAATGGAAGATGACTGCAAACTCCTTGAATTTTTTTGTTGTCTTTTGTCTTATCAGTGGTGAGATGGCTCCCTGAACGTGGTGATTTGAAAATAGCTTCAGATTTTGCAGTGACTAAATGGGGGAAAAAAGTGTTATTACATGTTTGGTTCAAGTCATGTAAAATCTGGAAATAAAGCAATTTAAATAATTCCCAGGGTTAGAAAAAGGTTGTCCTCAGCTTCAGCCGATATTTAATTGATTAAATTGTGTATAAATAATTTCTATCTTTAAAATTATTCCTAAAAATCCTTATGCAGGAATGATGAACAACTGGGATCCCTGGGATTTATTATTATTTATTTAATAATTATTATAACTCTGTGATTAAAATTGGGGGATGAAAAAAAAGATTACAGAAATGTATGGTATGAAAAATCAAAGAAAATGAGGGACTTGTATTGATGCTGGATTTTTGCTGGATGCTGGATAGTTCACACTAAAAATTAAAATTCTATCATTTTCATTTTTGTTTCAAGATGTTCCAATTCTGTATGAATTTCTTTCTTCTGTTGAACACAAAAGACGACATTTTGAGAAATGTCTGTAACCAAACAGTTTTTTCCCATACTATGGAAGTCAATGGTGCCCATCAATTGCTTGGTTACCCATATTCTTCAAAATATCTTCTTTTGTGCTCAGCAGAAGACAGAAATTCATACAGGTTGAGAGTGAGTAAAGTAAATGACAATTTTCATTTTTGGGTGAACTATCCCCTTAATTTGTTTCACTGGAGATATTCAACAAATAATGTCTCTAAAGTGGATTGTTCAATTGCTGTGCCTCCCACTGCAGAGTTGTTGCAAGAATTTGGTATTTGCCAGCAAATGGTAACAAAGGTCTCGTTGAGCTGATGAAAATCAGGCTAGCAATACAGAAACCTCCAGTGTGAATGATGATCTTGCACCATGGAAGTACAGAAATGATTTGATTAATAGCATCTTTTGCACTCAGATATGCTGGTATAGAACACCACACAATGTAAAATAAATAAATACACAAACACCTAGTATGTGATGTAAAATATTTAATGGCACAAAAATAGAAATATGGCAGTTTGTTTTAGGATAAATTTGGTCAAAGCTTGCCATTTTGAATATACAGATAAAGTGCTTGAAATGTCATTAGAAAACCAGTAGAAAAAGAATCAAGAATATTATTTTTAAAAATGCTTTAGGTATTTGAGATTTTTCAGTAGCGAAATACACTTATCAAACAGAACAGGTGGAATTTTGTTTGGTTGCTGATAATGTCTTATGTTTGGGTTGTGAATATTACCAGTTGTGCTCACAAAACTAAGCCTGCCAAGTTATTACATTAAATGTTTTAATTCTTTTCATCAAATGCAATAGACATTTACTGACTTAAAATATCAAAGGCCTCAACAATTGTTCTTTTCTCTTCTGCATTTCTCAGCCCTCACTGTGTCTGCTTCTCTTTGTCTTTTGAACCAAAAATGGCTTTAGCAGTAGCAAGAACTCCCAAGCTAACCGCTGCAGCGAGACCAACTCCAACACCAATCTCCACCGCTTTTCGCACCTATTAGAATGGACAGAAAGCATTTATATTAGTTCACGATATGATAAGTGCCCTTTACTGTTACCTAATTCAACATTAAATATTTTACCATAAAACAGCCCTGGGCGTAGTATGCGGGGGTTAACTCAAAAGTAAATATGCATATATTATAGGTATTTTAAAGGAGTGGTTGATTGCCCCTTTTTACAAGATGTAAAATAAGTCTCTGATGTCTCCAGAGTGTGTATGTGAAGTTTTAGCTCAAAGTACCCCACAGATAATTTTTATAGCATGTTAAAATTGTCACTTTTTGAGGGTGAGCAAAAACATGCCGTTTTTGTGTGTCCCTTTAAATGCAAATGAGCTGCTGCTCATGGGGCGGAGCTTCAAGAGCTGGTGTTAGCAGCTCAGATTACCTCATGCAGACAGGCAATGAAACTGTTCAGCCTTTTATGTTCAAACCAGAGTCGGACAATGATGGAGAGACTCAAGAAGAAGTGACAACATGTAGAATGCAACAAGATGTTCCTGAATGGTTAGTTGATGAATTTATGTAGCTGATGTGGAGTTAACTATCTTCAAGTCATTGATTAGCATATTCTGTCATGATAATCTATAAATTCTCAACATGCGTGTTCCTGGGGGCGGGGTTTATGTAAATTTCAGGGTTAGTGATGTCACTAACCCAGGAGGAAGCTTGTTGTAGTCCCTACCAGCCGTTTGTTGTAGTCCTTAAAAAGTGATTTCTTTAAAAGAAAATATCTCCCTTTACTTTGAACGTCGTAACTTTGCAGATGTTGTTTATGCTCAAACAACAACATTACACACTAACTAAAGTTAAAAAAGTGAAATCATAATCAACCACCCCTTTAATAAATAAATTGTACTCGGTTACTGAGTGATTCCAAATTACATGACAAAAATCATAGTAAGTAATGCAATCCATTACATTACAAACTGACTTACTTGGTAATACTTTTAGATTACTTTTGACCAAACCTGTTTATCTTGTACCATATTGATATAAAAATACAAAGAGAAAGAAAATACATTCCAATCTTTGTTATCAATATCATGAAGTGCATTAAATATTACATTACGTCAGGGTTTCCCAGACTGGAGTTTGTGAGTTTAATGAAAAGCTATGAAGTAATTAAATCATTACAAATTTAAAGTTAAATAATTTTAAAATAAAAATAAAAAACAAATCGAAATAAAACACTTACTAAAAAAGACTTATTAAATATTTTGTTTACCTGCATGTCATGTGACCATTAACCGACATCAGAGAACTGTGAACTTAATTTTATTATTATTATTGACTTAATTTTATTATTGACCTAACTTATTAACTTAAAATCTCAGGGGGTACTTCAAGTAAATATATTGGGTCAAAGATGTTCAGCTGACAAAAAAGTTGGGGAATCCCTGCATTGCATGTAAATATAAAATTACGTGAATTTGTACATTTTAATGTGTTTGAAAGACAAAAGTCTCCCAAAGACAGTAATGCATGGTTAAATGACTCACTGAGTGATAATTCAAATAATAATTGTGTTTGTCAGGAGTTGATGCAATGTTGAGAAAACACTTCTTAAAAGTGAAAGGATTTCTGTAAATCCAGTAAGCAAACGTGGGCATTAGTTTTCAGTGACAGTCACGTGACTAGTTGCTGGTCTATGTGTGCGATTCCACAAAACTGGAAGAACTTCTGAACATATATAAGCAGTAGGCGTATTTAGAAAGGAATATGTAAAAGATTTTAAAAAAGTAGTAGTAGGGAGAGAATCAATTAATTATGAATCATTTACTGCCATTGCGAGAATAACGTAATCATGTAATCAATAAAAAAATAACTAGTCTGATGAGTATTTTAAAACATAATATAATCTAATTACAAGTACTTGGTTTTTGAAATCTGATTACATGTAATCAGATACTAGCTAGCACTGCTGCCATGACAACTTGCTTGCTGCTCTCTGTAGTCATAGTAAAATCACTTCAGTATTATTATATGGAGTTACACTGAGTGTGAATATGTAGGTTTATTATAGGAAAGCTAAAATGTGATTCAAATGGTAACTGACCAAAGCAACAGACTTGCAACTTTTGGAGAAATTAATGAGAGCACTACAATTTATACTTCTGTGAATTATCTGAATGTTCGAACTATACCTGGCGGGAATGTGGCTTTCCGTATCTCAGCTCCGTAGCAAAGTGCTCACAGTTCCCACTAAAGACACAATATGGAAGTTCTTGTCCCAAAAGACTGTGTGCGTCCCGTAGAATATCTCGAATGGGACGTGGCTCATATTTGTCATCCAGAAGGTTGTTGATACGGTATTCATCATTTCCAGCTACTTTATAAAGTTCTTCTTTCTTCACTTTGGCTTTGTCACATAATACTGACATCATACTGTAGGCCCCAGCTTGAGCATGCTCAGCTGTAGAGAAAGAAATGGAAAAGTAAAAACAAAATATAAATCGCAACCTTTATTTGTTCAAAAAGTTGTCACTTAAATGGAATGTTTTAGATTCAATTCAAGTTCAATAGGCAGCATGTAAATAACCCACAGGGTGGTGCCAGGTGAATCACATAACCATCGCCGACATAAATAGCCCAGTGCTGATATGTGCCTCTGAAGATTTCAATGAGGTCTCCAGGCTCCAGCTTCTTATCATACTAAGAGACAATATCAGGCGTAATATTGTGTTATATTTCAAAAGAACCATTTCACTTGTGAACAAAATGATCTCACACTGTATAACTAAATTAACTCAATTCCACTGCACTTGTGAATGGATAAAAAAAAAAAAGTGAAAGTGTGCTTGCTGCGGTTAGCCTTTCCTAAACGTATCTGCGCAAAGACATGCTCTTGTTTCAGAAATGTATCTAGCTCTTTCTGTTGCCTTTTAGAAAACAAAATCCTGTCTCTATTGCATTAATAAAAATCCTATAACAGACCTTGAGCAATAATTACCAAACTGTGCAATATTATCAAACTACGGTGTCATCAATAACAACAGCACTAATATGATTTATTTGATATTTAATGTTTAATTTCATTCCTTCCGTTTGTTTCGGATTATTAAAAAAAGACACTTACCTTTGTCGGAGCCATGGCAACCTCAACAACTTGTTCTTGTTTTTACTCTAATCCTATGAGAAACACACAACAAACGATATTTTAGACCATGTTTCCACCAGGTAACGTTACTAAGATCAGATTTGGTGATTTTGGTGATCAGATTTGGTGACTAAGATTTGGTGATCCGACCATAAGGGCTCTTTAGCGTTGAATTTACGCACTTCGTTTATTTGCCCATAAAATGGCTTGAGGAGACAGCAAATTTATTAATATAATATGCACGTGAATATGAAGGCGATCATAAACGAACAAACAAATAAAAAATAAGTCGGAACATCGGGAAAAAACGCCAGATTGTAGTAACAGCTCGACAAGTAGATGCTAAACAAACAAATAAACAAACAAACAGCATTGCTCTCTGATCCAAGCTTTGAACACGGTCTTTATTTTGTACTCGAGTGCGTAAATAACACTTTAATTAAGAAATCATACTTACAGTGATGTATGTTTTAGTGAGCTACAATCCGTGTATTTGTGTCTGAAGTAAAAATAACATCAGAGACTATATATCAGCTGATGATGTGACTGTTAACAGAGCGAATTCGACCAATCAGCGCGAAGGTCATTCATTCAGCTTTGGTGGACGCCCTTAAAGAAAATCTTTATAATAATATATCTACAATTTTACCGACGTTTTATTTGTATTATTTTCATCAGGAATACTGCTTTTGTACGTTTTCGGAGACATATATTATTTATAATGTACAAATGTGGTTGACGTCCTAAATAAAATTTAGGAAATGATTTAGAAATGTACAGTGTATAATTTCTCATAACATCGTCAAACACACTCGCCCCATATTACGCAGTGTTGTCAAGGACGATGTTGGATATTTTGACAATAACACCTCTCCTAAACTACAGAGGGCGATATGTGTATCTAAAATGTCATTTTCCTTGTGGCTACTGGCTTCTCCAATAGTATCCAGCTGCAGGCCCGCAGCACCGCAGTTTCAGAACCGCATCCACAGAACCGGAAGTGAGCGGCGCTACCCATACACGTTATTTTCTTTTGTTAAATATAAGCTGTTTTTACATGGATTTTAATCGGATCGATGTCTACAATATTTAACAACAATACTTTTAAATAAAGTCACTTTTCTGTTCATATCCTTGAACAAATGAAACATGCATTTAAGCCAATGACATTTGACAACAGAAGCATGAAGGAGAATATGTTGAGTTGTGTGTGATATTTCTGTCATGATGTGGTGAACGAATATTGAATCTGTTCACGTCTTTCACGTTTTATCATTAAAGCTTTTTTTTGCATTTGTCAAAAGATATTATTTGTCTTAATATTAAATAATTAATAAAACGTATTCATTTCGTTTTCAGGGATGAAAAGACTTTCATCTTTTCAAGTCTTTCTGCAGAAATGCCATGATATGGGCTTAAGATGATTATTTGTTCTTTGCATGTTTTTTTTTTATTATGAGCCGTTTAAATACGTTTTAAACCTATTATTTTAGAAATATTTTATAAATGCCCATGTTTTACTTGTTCAAGGCCTTGTATTAAATGGTTATTTTTATTTGACATTTGAAAATTTGAAATATGTCACATTCTCTGTGTCTAAGTATTATTTGTAACAACATGAACATGAAGGAAATAATACTAACATATATCTATACAGTCAAATGAGAAACACTTTACAACATGTTACACGTTTATTAATATATTTTTAAAATAATAAAAAAGTTGTATAGTTGAAGTAACAATAAACTACAGTGTTTGTGTCCATTAACATTAAATCTCCTCATACTTTGTTTCAGTATTATTTGTAACATGAATGTGAAGGAAATAATACTAACATAGGCTACACTACCGGTCAAAAGTTGGTAACGCTTTAGATTACAGCCTGGAAAGTACTGTGTAACTAAAGCGAATTTACAGTGTAACTTTCAGTAATTATAGTGTAACTATAAAGTAAGTATGTGTAATTATAAGAGAACAGTATGTAATATTTGGGGAATAAAGGGGTAACTATCAGGAAAATTAACAAATGATTTACTGAAAGTATTTTTTAATTAAGGGGTAATTATCCATGTAGTTACAGGGTAAGTGGTGCTTATTTCATGTAGTTACAGGGTAAGTATGAATCTGCGGGCTGTAAATAGTTTCATGTCTACAATAAAAAACACGTACAAAATCTGATATCACTCGGAAACATTTATTGAAAAACAACTTAATTCAAAACAGATTTATGACACTTCTTATTCGTTTTTTTAAAATAAACTTTTCATTTCAAATAATAACGTCCTGACAGAAAGTGGCACGTTTTATCCCTTTTTTGTTTCTCTTGCTTGTCTTCCTCTTCTTGTTCCTCTTCTTCTTTTTCGTTATTTCCACTGATGGATCTTAAGAGCAATCCCATGTCTTTTGATATTCTGTATTATTATTTATTAAAAGAAAAAGTACATCCAGAGATGATCTCATAATTTACTAATCTTTTCACATCTGACCAACTGTTACCAGCGCGTGCGTGAGTAAAGAATCCTTCAAGCTTTCATGACGGTCTCGCGCGAGTGGCGACTCTGTCTCTCTGGCGTCTCTGTCTTCTAGTCTTGTTTGTTTCTCATTGCTATTATATATTATGTTATTGTTTGTTTACTTTTGTGAGCATTAATTAAAAAAAAAAATGAAAATAAAAACAGACGACATCCGACATCCGCGTGACCAGTCACGCTTCAAGTTACGTCAAGCGTGAAGTCAACCCTCTCATTCACGCAGATGACTGCTGGTCGGAAGCGATAGTTTACGGTTTATTTTTTGTTTTAAAATATTGGTATTTTTCTTACAAACACTTAACGTTTCACTTCAGAAGACATTGATTCATCAATTGGGATCGTATGGATTGCTGTAGTTATTGGTGTATGTGCTGTTTGATGCTTTAACTTTTAGGAACCCAAATGAGTTTTCATTATCAGAGATTATTTATTTTTCTGTGTTCATCTGAAGAAAGAAAGTCGTATACATCTCGGATGGCATGAGGGTAAAAGATGAGTAAACGGTGAGGACATTTCTGCGTGCACTGTATTTTCTTTAAATACATAATATAGCTACAGAATACCTAGAGACATAGGATTCCTTCTTAAGATTTATCTGTCAAGAACAAATAAGAAGAGGAACAAGAGGAGGAGAAGCCAAGCAAGAGAAACGAATAAGTGTTGTAAATCTGTTTTAAAAAAGTTGTTTTTCAAATAAAGATTTCCGAGTGATATCAGATTGTGTACGTTTTTTTATTGTACAAGTACCCTGTAATTACATGAAACAAGAGGGGAACAAGCACCACTTTAATTTACAACCCGTAGATTCATACTTACCCTGTAACTACATGAAACAAGAGGGGGACAAGCACCACTTTAATTTACAGCCCGCAGATTCATACTTACCCTGTAACTACATGGATAATTACCCCTTAATTAAAAAATACTTACAGTATAAATAATTTGTTAATTTTCCTGATAGTTATTCCCCAAATATTACATATTGTTCCCTTATAACTACACGCACTTACTTTATAGTTACACTATAATTACCGAAAGTTACGCTGTAAATTCGCTTTACTTACGCAGTACTTTCTGGGCTGTAATCTAAAGCGTTACCCAAAAGTTTTAGAACGGTAAGATTTTTTAATGTTTTTAAAGAAGTCTCTTCTGCTCACCAAGGCTGCATTAATTTGATCCAAAATACAGCAAAAACAGTATTATTGTGAAATATTTTTACAATTTAAAATAACTGTTTTCTATTTGAATATATGCAATTTATTCCTGTGATCAAAGCTGAATTTTCCTTATCATTACTCCAGTTTTCAGTGTAGTGTTGTAGTCAAGACCACCTAAGTCAAGACCAAGACCAATGTGTGTTGACACCAAGACAAGACCAAGACTTTGAGGGGTTGAGACCAAGACAAGACCAAGACCAAGGTCAAGGCAGGGCGAGACCGAGTCGAGACCAGCACTCCTTAAATTCATAAAGATCCACATTACCGCCTGAGAAATGACTTATTTTTAATCAATAAATATAATTAGAATAAGACACTATATAGAGCTGTTTCCAATCAGATGAAATTACCCAATTACATTAATGATGTTAATAAATAAATCAGACAATGCACTGGCAATTTATTAATATCCCAGCAGTTGTGGTCTTGACTGGTCTTGAAACAAAATCCAGAGTCCTCTAAGTCTGAGACAGAGACAAGACCGAGTACAAACGTGGTCAAGACCGAGACAAGACCAAGACCGGTCTCGAGTACAAACCCGATTCCAAAAAAGTTGGGACACTGTACAAATTGTGAATAAAAAAGAAATGCAATCATTTACAAATCTCATAAACTTATATTTTATTCACAGTAGAATATAGATAACATATCAAATGTTGAAAGTGAGACATTTTGAAATGTCTCAAATTTTGGATTTCATGAGAGCTACACATTCCAAAAAAGTTGGGACAGGTAGCAATAAGAGGCCGGAAAAGTTAAATGTACATATAAGGAACAGCTGGAGGACCAATTTGCAACTTATTAGGTCAATTGGCAACATGATTGGGTATAAAAAGAGCCTCTCAGAGTGGCAGTGTCTCTCAGAAGTCAAGATGGGCAGAGGATCACCAATTCCCCCAATGCTGCGGCGAAAAATAGTGGAGCAATATCAGAAAGGAGTTTCTCAGAGAAAAATTGCAAAGAGTTTGAAGTTATCATCATCTACAGTGCATAATATCATCCAAAGATTCAGAGAATCTGGAACAATCTCTGTGCGTAAGGGTCAAGGCCGGAAAACCATACTGGATGCCCGTGATCTTCGGGCCCTTAGATGGCACTGCATCACATACAGGAATGCTACTGTAATGGAAATCACAACATGGGCTCAGGAATACTTCCAGAAAACATTGTCGGTGAACACAATCCACCGTGCCATTCGCCGTTGCCGGCTAAAACTCTATAGGTCAAAAAAGAAGCCATATCTAAACATGATCCAGAAGCGCAGGCGTTTTCTCTGGGCCAAGACTCATTTAAAATGGACTGTGGCAAAGTGGAAAACTGTTCTGTGGTCAGACGAATCAAAATTTGAAGTTCTTTTTGGAAAACAGGGACGCCATGTCATCCGGACTAAAGAGGACAAGGACAACCCAAGTTGTTATCAGTGCTCAGTTCAGAAGCCTGCATCTCTGATGGTATGGGGTTGCATGAGTGCGTGTGGCATGGGCAGCTTACACATCTGGAAAGGCACCATCAATGCTGAAAGGTATATCCAAGTTCTAGAACAACATATGCTCCCATCCAGACGTCGTCTCTTTCAGGGAAGACCTTGCATTTTCCAACACGACAATGCCAGACCACATACTGCATCAATTACAACATCATGGCTGCGTAGAAGAAGGATCCGGGTACTGAAATGGCCAGCCTGCAGTCCAGATCTTTCACCCATAGAAAACATTTGGCGCATCATAAAGAGGAAGATGCGACAAAGAAGACCTAAGACAGTTGAGCAACTAGAAGCCTGTATTAGACAAGAATGGGACAACATTCCTATTCCTAAACTTGAGCAACTTGTCTCCTCAGTCCCCAGACGTTTGCAGACTGTTATAAAAAGAAGAGGGGATGCCACACAGTGGTAAACATGGCCTTGTCCCAACTTTTTTGAGATGTGTTGATGCCATGAAATTTGAAATCAACTTATTTTTCCCTTAAAATGATACATTTTCTCAGTTTAAACATTTGATATGTCATCTATGTTGTATTCTGAATAAAATATTGAAATTTTAAACTTCCAAATCATTGCATTCTGTTTTTATTCACAATTTGTACAGTATCCCAACTTTTTTGGAATTGGGTTTGTAAATGTATCTTGACTTAAGAATTATTTAAATGCTTATTTTCTGTGCTTTATATAAATGCTTTATATTATGGTCATTTTAACCCTTCTTCAGTGTTCAGGGTATTTCAGGACCGCAAATTATGTTTGCTTACATTTTAAAAAAAAAAGTTCCCTACATTTAAATGGCATAACACTTGATGACTAAGCTACCACTATATCTACACAGGCAAACTAAATAATTAATTCAATTGGAATGATGTCCGATTGTAAATTGCTTTAGTTTAAATTTTGATATTTTAAGTGTTTGTTTTCCAGTAGATGGCAGCAGTCTTCCACTAGACTGACACTTTTTCATGTTATCATAATGAATGAAATCGAGAAATGTAAATCTTTACAATGAATTTGACTTGAAACGTTGCTATTTTATAAACATGTATACAAAACTATTAAGGCAAATAAATAAAAACAATACCAAACCACCTGTAGACTTTAAAATATCAATTAAGTGGGTGATATTATTACACGCTTAAAAACATGATTACAAAATCACACTAAGAACCAGAAATGTTCTAGCTTCCTTTGCATGCACAAGCAAACAGCAGGCCTGGCATAGGCCCTGCCTGCACCCAGTTAAAAAAAAAAAACCTAGAAAGAATCCAACTCATTCTTCAAAAAATTCTAAACAGTAAATAAATACAATTAATGTAAAGTGCATGATGTGCAAATCAGATTACAATGTAGTGCAAGATATGCATGTTTTGTCATGACATCACATCAGCAAGCAAGTTCTATGAAGCAGCTCATGTGAGGTCAGAACCTTGAGCCAGAGGTTCTTCGCTGCTATGCTGAGACCTTTGATGTTATTGTTCTTCACTGTGGTGTCTTCATTTACCCTGATGCTCCACACCCTGGTGCCAGTCCAGATGGCAAAGTGGACCCAAATGAAGAACCTCCGTATGGCCTGTTAGAAGTGCCCTGATGTGAAAGCCATTGGATAGGCATCACAAACTGTGTTTGTTGGGGCCAAGCAAAACTAAGAAAAACACAGACCTACCACTGGGAAATCCAGGGTCTGCTGATGGTCACTGGCATATTGCATGGAGATTATTTTATGAAATAGGCTAATGGTGACTATGCAACTTCTCTAAAAGGCTCTACCTGCTCTTGTTGAGTGGCAGGTCTAGTAGTTGTCTGATGTTACTGAGTGGTAAGAAAAGGTGTCTGATTTTACCGGGTAGTAAAGAGGAGGATGATGATGTACAGTACTGGCTGGTGAGGAGGATGTTACACCAGGTAACAATTACTGGCTAGTGAGAAGGAGGATGATACAGATGATGTTAAGATGTTAAGGCTTCACACCAGCTCTTCCAGCTCATTTTTTCCCAAAGCCTCATCAAGAGCACCTAATTAAAGAGAATAAAGTAATAAAACGTTTTAATATTTTGCGCTAAACATGACGATATATCATTAGAGGAAATTTCTGATGATGAAAAAATTAACTTGGTAAATTTCTATTATGGATTTATAGAACAGTTAGAACAGCACTGTAAATTCTTTATTTGCCCCAACAGCCTCACATGCCATTATTAAAAAAAATGAGCTTTGTTTGATCAATTGTTTTAATTGCCTCCATTGTTACAGATTTGTTGATAACTAGAATTGTGTGCGTGAATGTTCCTGGTGTGGTGTTCCCAGCACTGCACATTTTGCATGTTACCTTAATCAAACACAAGATTCAGGTCATCAGCTCATTAGTAGAGACTTCAAGACCTGAAATGGGTGTGTCAGAGAAAGGAGACAGGCAAAATGTGTAGTGTTGGGGGGCTCTATGCACTTGGTTGGGATCCGCTGAGCTTAGCCACAGAGAGCAGTATAAAGAGGGGCACACAAGAGTAAAAATCACCAGTTAGAGCTGGGTTTTAAATCGTATTGGTCAGAACCCCGCAGCAGACCATGCAAATAATAAAACAACACATTCCCCTCACTAAAATGTTCCACTTTTAGCGTAACTGCTACCATATGCTTGCCTACCTTACGTTTATATACAGCATAATATATTTTAAATATATTGAGAAATTTTATAGTCACTGTTTATTATTTATCAATTATTTACTATTTTACTGTCCATAAAGAACATGTTATACCACCGGGAAAGGTGGCTGTCGTAATCGTGCTCCTGCACCAGCAGCGCTGCACCAACACTCTCCATTTCAACATCAGCGGCCCTAGTGTCTGGAGTAAATTTTCGTTGGGAAAGTTTTACAACTATAAACGATTGCTTCTTCTTTGAGTTTGAACATAAAGGCACAATATAGGACTGACTACTTATTCTCCGCCACTGTTCTGCTAGCGCTTTTACCGGAGCGGAAAAGAGTTTTCCCTACTTCCGGTTTGCACACGTCACGTTGTGAAATAGGCCTATACTATATTCCTGCAATATCGGAGGTTGCAGTTTCAAACAAAAGAGCTCTCCTAAACGACAGAGGGCGATATGAGTAACCAAAACATAATTTCCCATGTGGCGAAAGAATGTGAGTGAGTTTACGCTCTCTGGTTCAGCGTTTTGAAGAGGTGTTGGATAAAAGTGGTAAAGGCTGCGCTTTTCACTCACAATTTGCCATTGTGGTAGTTATTTTCTATGTAAATAAAACATTTTTATGGTGTATTTTGCTTAAGCACATAAACGATGTCTGCGATATTCGAGGGGGATGCTATGCAGAAATCTCACTGCCACACTTCTCTAAACAATTACAGGTGAGCAATAACATAATAGTCATACAGGATACCACTAACTTATAAATTAATGCTTCAGTTTATGGAAGGAACTCCAGTTTGCATTAAGCTACATTATCTGTATAAAGGAACAACGTAACGTTCTCATTTAAATGTCATTAAGGTAATTAGTTCAGTCTTATTCTCGTCTTTAAGTGTTGTTTGCAAGTTCAGTCTAATAAGTCAGTACAGGTTAAAGAATAACTACTCGAAGCATAAATGCTCATGGTAATTGCATGTCCATTTTGGATGAAATTTCATTCATTGCCTTTTGTCACTGCATTTCTGTTATTTCAGATAAAACAAATCATTGTATTGTAAACAGATTTACATTGCTAAAGCATTAATAAACATATTAGTATATTTATAAGTAATCATTTCTACAGATATTGCCCAGAAAAAAAGATTAAACACATTTTGACATTTTGTGTCCACATGCCTCAACCATATGGCATGTTGTCACGCTGTATATGATTTGTTGGAATGGAAACTACTAAAATATCCTATTACAGGCTTTTAAGGCTTTTTAAATGTAAAACTGTTATGAAACAATTCATTAAACAGCACAAATGTAAAACATATCAAACCATTGTTTTGGCCACAATATATTAAAATATTTAAATTAATACATTTTAAATAATTAGAATATTTAAAATATGTTATGAATAGATTTTTGAAAGTATAAATATTCCATGTTTCTCAATTTGTACATGGTCATAAAAGGCATGTTTTTAAAGTAGTATTAGGTAAAATATAGAATGTCTCACTGTTGTTACTGCTTGACATGAATATAAGCTGTATAAAGAAATTTGGGTTATGTTAAGATATGTGCATAAGTGTTTTTAAATTTTTTTTGCAATGTAATAAAAGTTTCTATACCAACTGTCCTTTTTTTCTTTTCCATCAGTCCTCAAGAGCTGGCTTTAGAAATTAAAGCTTTCATCAGCGGCGTTGACCAGACACAGGGACGTAAACTCAGTGTTCGGGATCATGCCCGCTGTGCAGTGCGCCTCCTTCGAACTGTGCCAGCCTGCCGCGGAGCCGTCTTGGAACACTTAAGGGGAGTCTATGATGAATATGTTGCATTCTTTCTACAAGATCTGGAGGCGGAGGGTGAAAATGGAGGCACCAGTACAAGTGGAGGAGGCAGCACCAGTGTATCCAATTTGGAGGATGTTATTAAAGAAGTTCATGCAGTCCTCTCAGAATTTATCAAGCTTAGTCCTAAAGCTTGGGCTCCCCTTGTGTCCACATGGGCCGTAGACCTTCTTGGCCAGCTTAGCAGCAAGCATGCAGGACGACGGGCAGCTCCTCACTCTTCCAGCCTGAATGAGCTGTTGCAGCTTTGGATGTCGTGTGCAGCTACTCGCTCACTTATGGAGTGCTACTCTCAGTGTCTAGCAGCCATGTTGGCCTGGTGCCCCGATGCTTGTGTGGATGCCTTGCTGGATACCTCTGTCCAGCACTCCCCTCATTTTGACTGGGTTGTCGCTCACATTGGTTCAGCTTTTCCTGGCACTATTATCAGCAGGGTGCTGGCTTGTGGCCTCAAAGACTTTTATGCACATGGATATTCCTCTGCTGAGAAGGTCAACCAACAGCAGGCAATAGAAAAGAGCTGTAGAGTCCCCAAAATAGGCTCAGTGGTTGGTATCCTCGGGCACTTGGCCTCCAGACATTCTGATAGCATCAAGAAAGAGCTTCTCAGGATGTTTCAGGATAGTCTGTCTCCGCCTCCTCAAAATGTACCTCCACATTCATCCGGGGCAGGCGGGTGGGAGAACTCCCCTCATCTCCGTAGGGCCACTGTACCTTTCCTGCTTCAACTGGCTGCTCTTTCCCCTACTCTCCTAGGTGCCGTTTCAGCAGAGCTGGTGGAGTTTCTCAGACCGCCTGTCCTAGTTCAACTCCAGGCTCAGTTCCAGGCCTTGCCCCGGGAGGAAGTCGAGAATATGTTGGGTCTAGCGGTGCATCTCATAAGCCAAAGCCCTTCGGGTGGAGCAAGGGTGCTGAAGTTTCTTGCGGACACTGCCACACCATCTTCTGTGATTATATCAGGCCCTACACCCTCTCCCCATGATAGTATTCGAGAAGCCTGTGACCGCTTACTGCAAATGCTTCTGCTACATCTTCACAAGCTGGTACACAACCGACCAGAGAGTGATGAACCCTTCCCACAGTCCTCCGCTGCCTCAGCAATGCCACAAGTGATCCCATTTCTAGATGAGCTCCAGGGACACATAAGTGATCTGTGTGCTAAAACCCTCCGGCTTGAGCGGAAGAGGCACCTCTGGTTGCATCAGCTCCTGTGTCTGCTATCGGTGTATGGCGGCCCGAGCGTGGCCACTGAAGCTTTGTGTCAGCTCTTTACTCAAGCCCGAAACCCAGAGGAGCTCGCTCTAGCTTCACAATTATACACCCCACTTTCCACTTCACTTTCTGGGTTGCTTCCCTCAACAGTAGCCCGCTGTGTTGCTCAGATCCACACTCAAACCCTTGACAACAAAGAGTTGGCTCAACTGCTGAACAACTTGGCTACTGCAGTACAGAGTCAAGAGGAGGATCGTAAAAATGGAGGGGCTACAACGGGGAGTTCAGCTCAGTCATCGATGGCTGCACAAGTCAGAGTCGCCGTTTCCAGCCACCTTCAGGATTTCTGCCCATTGCTTCTCCATGGCGACAACATGGTATCCAAGGCGGCTGTCCGTCTCCTCTCGTGCAGCCAGCTTCCCAGAGCTTGCTCTCCAGCTCATCTGTTGATGATATGTAGAGCAGCAGTGTCACATTTCTTTGTGTGTTTACAACTGCTAGGGGAGAACCTTAAGGTTGGGGAAGAGGAAGTGGGCTACTCAATGCGACTGTTGTCACGTCTTGCGGCTTACTCTCCTTTGACACTAAAAGCTGTGCTGCAACAACTGGTGGAGGGAGCCCTGCACAAAGGAAACCGAGATTTGTTTGGAGGTCTGCAGGAAAAACCAGGTGATGACACCACACAGTCACCCAACCTTGTCCCAGACTTGGGCATCTCCCTATTGGATGTCAACTGCAAATTTGGCACTTCTGTTAACTTCTCTGGTAATGTGTGGTCCGTTTTCCACGCTGGAGTAATTGGAAAGGGTTTGAAACCTCCGTACACTCCCTCACAACCTGACCCAGATAGAATCAATCAGAATATGCAGACTTTGCTTGCAGTCATGGTTCAGTGCTGTAGTTCAGGTGGAGGAAGCCCTAGTGGCAATGCTAGAAATGGCTCTGCTGTAGGTACCAGTAATGGCTGCTTCCCTGCCAGTGAACCTCTAATTTCTGATGAACTTCCCCCAATTAATGCTGAAGCTGCGAAGGTAATTGCCGTAACCCTGGTAGAGAACATCTGCCCAGATGTGGCAAATGGAGAACTGTCCTGGCCTCCAGAAGAACATGCAAAAACCACAGTTGAGCGAGACATACACATTCGTCGTTGCTTTGAAAGTAACCCTGTGCTGTTCCACCTCCTCCGGGTGGTCGCAGCTGGACGTCCAGCTCTGTGCTACTGCTCTGTCATTTTAAGGGGTCTACTTTCCACCTTACTGGCTCACTGGGAATCATCAAGGGAACCAGCAGTGTCAGACTCCCCCTGGCACCTTCAGACCTCATGTTTGCTTGTATCATGTATGGGTGAAGGCCAGCTACTACCACCAGTGTTGAGTAACATCCATGAGGTCTTCCCTCACCTCTCACCCTTTGAAGTTAGGCTACTGCTGTTGGGCGTATGGGAGTACATGCGGGGTAACAGCCCAATGCCGCAGAAATTTACCTTCTGTGCTGACCAAGGACTTTTCTTTCGGGACTTTTCACGGGATGGTGATGTTGCACGCTATATTGCACCCATCCACAGCGTTCTGCATAAGAACATTGACCGCCTAGGACACCTTTGCTGGAGGTTTCAAGTTTGACGATGGTGTTAAAAACCGGGTTCCAGAGTCACAGACTTTTCTTGTATTCAGATATTTTTCTACATAGTGTTAACTTAGGTGTGAAGTTGATATTTCAACGTTTTAAGAGTTGTCAAATTAGTAACAAAAACACTTTAAAGCCTAATTGTGACAATGTTCGGAAGTGCTTTTCTGCTAACCAGATCTTGTATACTTTTTTGTATCCTTTCTAGCTTTTTTTTTAAGCACTGATTTTTGCCTACAGCAGGGTGTAAGAGACTTAAAAAATATATTTTCTTTGTGTTGCTGTGTGGAAAACAGTAAAAATAAAAATGCATTAAAATGCCTCTTTTTTTTTTTTTTTTTACAGAAATACCACAATATGTATAAAATAAAAAGTAAAAGCCACAAACAAGTCTAGTATTAACCAATGGAATACAGGTTGTGTGCTGTTAATGTAGGTCTAAATCGAATTTATCATCAGAAACTGCCTAGTTAATACATAAAATAACAACTACAAATTGACATGAAATAGAGAACCACAATTGTGCTGAATGCCTAAGTGTATTATGCAGTTTCATCACACAATTATCTTGTGTGCACAACCATACATATCAGATGGATTCGTTTCCAGGGTAAGAGTCGTCTGTAGGGACTCGGTTGTCACCCATAGTGTTCCTGCAAAGACAAGTACGCTAACTAACCAACCTCCGGGAGGCTGGGCTTAACGCTGTGTGGCCAAGATGGCGGTTATCTCCATTGAAAGGTAAAACAAAGACCTTTGGCTATCATATCAGTTTGTCGTCGTGTCTTTTTTTTTTTAGTTTCATCTGTTTCTATTTCAAGCTAATCGATGAGCAGTTCGTGTGGGAGCGAGGTGTAAATCTGCTGCAGGTGTTGAACGAGGAAGCGAAATGTAGATGTGAATGCGTGGCTGAGCTATCGCTGGCATTATGAAGAGTCATGTTTTACTTTATAGGACATTGTCTTTATACACCTTTTTGGGTTGATGTAAAATAGTCCATACGAATATCTTATTGCATTAATTATTTACGCATACATTACAGCCGTCTTCATCTCATCCTGGCGATTTTTTTTTTTTTTTAGATATATGCAATAGGGGGAGGGGGATTGTAGTTGTTTGATCTGTGTACAATGCTAGAAAACATCCAAACAGTTTGCAGATTATTATATCCAGCACTAGTTTCATTTCTATTTTATTTTTATTAAAGGGAGGTTAAGGTTTAGGCAGCGATTTGATTATTTAGTTTAATAAATGCATTTAGAAAATACAGTTTTCCTGAATTATTAAATTATATATAGTGTTTTTATCTATTCATATTTAAAATTACTCAGCTTCTTTTTCTTTTAAAGAAGAAATGAATGACACCAGAATGCCACGTGCAGGGTGAATTTTTTTTTTGGAATGTATAAAATTATGTAAATATAAAAAAGGTGTTACATCATGACAGTTGTTATATTTTTCCCCCATCACGTTTTCTTCCCACTCTACCAGGTCCTTTAAGTGGACTTTGATCTATTTTTGATTGTGGGGGATAGCTTTTTCTTATAATAAAAAAAAAATAATTACAACGAAATTAAGAATGCCTGCAGAAAATGAATGAGATTGTTGCCTGAGTACACACTCAAAAAGAAAAGTTTGCACTTTGTTTATCTCTGATGCTGCACTGAATGATGAGTATGATAAAAAGGGGCAAAAATATTTAAGATTGCACAAATATCAGATTAAAGGGAATACAGAGTATCTTTTAATTCTTCATGCCATTTTTAAGTGACTGTGTTGTGGCACAAACCTGAGGTAATCTGGGGTTTGTTAGAGGAGGTCGCTTACAAATTTACCAGCCACTGTGAAAATGCATTCAGGTGGCTGAAGGTTGTAATTTTCCACCCTGGTCACCTATCTAATTACAGACAAGGAAATCATCCTCAAGGGTGTCAAAAAAAGGAAGTGAACATAGAACTGACTCTTATTGTTACTCCACCCTGCTCATTCATTACTCAAACCTGATCCATATCGTTAGTAACCTACTCTAATTCAAACACTCTCCTCTTCTTTTTTTTTAGGATGGGGCTGCTGTTTGTGCTCTGTGTGTGTCTGTTTTTCAGCAGCGCCTTTGCTGTGGATCGGGGAAACTTTAAAACCTGCGATCAGAGTGCCTTCTGCAAGTATGTCAGTTATACTGTAAACCAGTACCGTATAGATGACCTCTAGTCCTCTACAGTGTATAACTAGCATTGCATTTTAAAAATCCTGTCAAAGATCGCAAATACTAATTATTGTAGTGTTCCGACATACTTAAATTTAAGGTTATCCACCCTGTACTCTGTTGTGGTAGTTTAGAGAGTGCTTGACTTGACTTGCATCTGCTAAGGCTCTAGATATACATTGATTTTTGTATCTTGTCCATAGACGTCAACGGGTGCTCAAACCGGGTCAGTCACCATACCGTGCTCTTCTGGACACTTTGGAGCTCAGTGACTCCCGACTGACCCTCCAGCTCATCAATGACAACAACAAGGTCTGTTTCATGCTCTCCTTTAACTGATACCTCTGAAAACAGGACTTTCACAATGTTTTGTGCTTAGTTTTTTATTCTTATGGTCAAACCATCCTGATCAAAAGACATGACTTGGTCTGCTGTCTTGCTGTTTGCAGGTGCATTTGCTATTGGAGCTCTACAGACTGCAGGGGAATATGACGCGGGTGAAGATAAATGAGTTGAAACCTCTGAAGCCTCGCTTTGAGGTGCCAGACGTGCTCATAGCAGAGCCCCCTACTGAGCCGTGAGTGTGTCTCTGATCTGAGAGTGCACAATAAAAATTCAGAGAACAGTCAAACACATGCATGATTTATTGTGTTCCTCTAAGTAACCTCGGCCTGTCTCCGTTTCTTTCCTTTTCCTCTGATTCCCCTGTCTACCCCCTTTTCTCTCTCTCTCTCTCTGTATTTCTTTCTTCAGTCTCTCATTTTTGTCTAAGGATGAAAATGGCGTTGTGTTGTCTCTGGGAGCAGAGAGCCAGAGGTTGATTGTTAGTGCCCGTCCATTTAGGTTGGACATCATGGAGGGGCCAGAGGTGCTGCTATCCCTCAACTCTCGCGGCCTGCTGGCATTTGAGCACCTGCGACTTCGCAAGGACACGTGAGTATTGAGTTTTTCTCTCCTATTTGGAAGCTGGGAAGCATACATACTGATCAAAAGTTTGGGGTTGGTGAGGTTTTTAATGTTATGCTCACCAAGGCTACATTTATTTGATCAAAAATACAGTGAAAATAGCAATATTGTAAAATATAATTACAATAAATCCCCCCCCCCCCCCCATTTTTACATATTTTAAAATGTAATTTATTACTGTGATGGAAAAGCTGAATTTACTTCAGTCTTTAGTGTCACATGATCCTTCAGAAATCATGCTAATATGCTGATTTGCTGCTCAAGAATCATTTCCTATTATTATCAATGTTGAAAACAGTTGTGCTGCTTATTTTTGTAGAAACTTTGATGCGTTTTTTTCTGGATTCAGAAAATATAAGAGAGTTTGCTGCAGAGCAGTTGAGATTTTGTTAATGGATCTAAATCATGTCAAATGCGAACCATTTACTACCCAAGCCTGACTATTAATCTCTTTTGTGTGTATGTGGGTATTTTATCAAAGGCAAGCACAACCAGATGGTGCTGAGGTTAAAGAGAGTGTAGATGGAGATCAACAGCAAGATGAAGGCGAGAAGGTCAGTAGCTGTATGCGTGCATTTGTGGGTGTGTTCAGGTAAATGATTCAGTGTCATCTTGCCACGTGTTCAGTTAAAACAAACACGTCTGGTTTAGCAGCTATATTGAGTGGTTATGCAATATTGACGTGTGTGAAAGTACCACAGTAACTAAAGAAGTATTACTCTAATCATTTCTCTCTCTCATTTTTCCCACACAATAGGATGAGGATGGAGAAAGTGATAAAGAGGAAGATGGTCTATGGGAAGAGACATTTAAATCTCATACAGATACCAAACCTTATGGTATGTTTCTACGTCAATTAAAAGGCCCATGAAACTGCTTGACTAATGCATTTTTCTTATCAGTATTTAAGTAGTCTTATTAAAACGTTTTGGTGAAACATCTCGAAGGGTTTATTCCTTTTTTTAAAATAGCCAATAGACTTTAGTTAATGAGTCATCAATGTTTCTGGTCTGATTTCCCAGAAGAGAAAGAATGCGAATTTTAAAAGAGTACACTACCATTCAAAAGTTTGGGGATGGTAAGATTTTTTAAAAAATGTTTTTCAAAGAAGTCTGGCATTATCACCTAGGCTGTATTTATTTGATCAAAAATACAGTCAAAACAGTAATATTGAGAGTTATTTTAAATTAATATACTATAAAATGTCATTTATTCTGAAAGCCGGATTTCATTTGAATATGTTGATTTGGTGCTTAAGAAACATTTCTTATTATTGTCAATGCTGAAAACATTTTTGTGGAAACTGGGATAATTTTTTTTCAGGACTCTTTGATGAATAAGTTCAAAATAACAGCATTTATTTAAAATATAATATTGTAAATGTCTTAACTGTCAATTTTGGCCCATATAATGCATCCTTGCTGAATAAAAGTATTAATTTCTTTAAAAAAAAATCTTACTGTCCCTAAACTTTTGAAGGGTATGTAGTAATTTTTGGAGTACATTATAGCATATTGGAGCATATACATGGCTGCAAAGCTAATAGAGATTTACATGTGTTCTTTCACACTGTAATTAAGTGTTAATATTTATATTTGAAAGTTCACTTGAACTTTATTATCTCTGATAAGACTGCATACTAATGATTATCATCTGTGTTGATTTTGTTTAAAATCTTTCCTTAGGCCCAACATCAATAAGTTTAGACTTCTCCTTGCCGGGTGTAGAACATGTATACGGTATTCCAGAGCATGCTGACAACCTAAAACTCAAAACTACAGAGTGAGTAGATGTCTTAGTACACAATCAAAATATACCTCCTATAAAAACGGTAAACAATAATGTTTTTTTATTTTCTTTTTGTAGTGGAGGCGATCCATACAGGCTGTATAACCTAGATGTGTTTCAGTATGAGCTCTATAACCCTATGGCCTTGTATGGATCCGTACCTGTCATGCTAGCCCATAACACGCAGAGAACCATGGGTATTTTCTGGCTTAATGCAGCTGAGACCTGGGTAGACATCAGTTCTAATACAGCAGGAAAGGTAAGAGGTCACTAGGGCTTTCTATGTTATCTCTTATTATAGTGTATTTTAAAACTCTTGATTTTTGACGTTTCTTTCAGACTGTCTTTGGTAAGATGCTAGACTTTGTTCAAGGCTCAAGTGAGACACCACAAACGGACATCCGTTGGATCTCTGAGAGTGGTATCATTGATGTCTTCATCATGCTTGGGCCCAAACCATCAGATGTCTTCTTACAGTACGCCTCTCTCACAGGTAAATGCCATCTACAAGCTCTAAACTACACCAACCAAACCATTCACAAAACCCTGTACAGATCTGAGTCAGGTATATTGTGTGCGTGCGTGTTTTTTTTTTTTTTTACCCTCTAGGCACCCAGTCCTTCCCTCCTCTGGCTAGTCTGGGCTATCACCAGTGCCGCTGGAATTATAATGACCAGGAGGATGTGAAGTCAGTGGACCAAGGCTTTGACCAGTATGACATCCCTTATGACTTCATATGGCTTGACATTGAGCATGCCGATGGCAAGCGCTACTTCACCTGGGATCCCCACAAGTTCTCTCAGCCTAAAGAGATGCTTCAGGGCCTAATGGACAAGAGACGCAAGGTCAGCCACAGTTGTTTGTATAACTGTAGTATGGTATGATTTTCTTCTAAACATTCTTCTTCGTATGAAGAAGAGCCTGAAAGATTTTGTGATTAAAATTTTGTTTATAGATGGTGGCTATAGTAGATCCCCACATTAAGGTTGATAGTGGCTACAAGATCCACAACGAGATTACTTCTAAGGACTTCTACACTAAGAGCAAAGATGGTGGAAATTATGAAGGCTGGTGCTGGCCAGGTGTGAAGTTTGTTTTTAAATGTAATGTCCTTATAGTTCTTTAAAAATTTTGAGGTTGTTAAATTTTTTTGAACGAAGTCTCTTATGCTCACCAAAAATACTATTAAAAACAGTCATATTGTGAAATATTACAATTTAAGATAACTGTTTTTCTATTTTAATATGTGTCAATGTAATTAATTCCTGTGATGGCAAAGCTGATTTTCAGCAGCATTACTCCATCTTTTTACTGTCACTTTTGATCAATTTAATGCATCCTTGCTGAATAAAAGTATTAATTTCTATAAGAAGAAAATCTTTCTAACCCCAAACATTTAATTTTCACTTAACATATATGTGGTATTTGTGATAAGATGCTTAATATAAAATGTATTGTACTTAAATGCATCTATTATTGCTTTGGCCTGGTCCTATTACAGGAAACTCTGGTTACCCAGACTTTACAAATCCAGAAATGCGGGCCTGGTGGGCCAGCATGTTCGCCTATGATCAGTATGAGGTGAGACTTTTCTGTTGTCAATCTCAAAAGTGGAAGCCCTGATATAGAAAAATGATATGAAACTGTTGAATCATAACAGTTTAGACCAAAAGGATTGTTAAGATTGAATGATTTCCTTATCATTCTAATGGCTGCAGATAAATTATTCAAGCAGATGTTGTAGCTCTACCTGTTTCTCCCCTCATCTCACCCAAACAGGATGTGGTGATGCTTTTATGTCTTATGCTCCATTTCCCCTCTACATTTGACTGCTCAAAAAGAGTGTGAAGTGCTTACGCTCACAAAAAAAAAAAGCGCAAGAATAAGTTCAAAGCGGAATACACAAACAGATTTTGCATATAGATGTGTTTATATCAAGGCTGTACACCAAACTGTGAAGGACATAAATCATGGTCTAATGTCTCCCGTTCCAAAGAATTACACAATAATATAGTGTATCTTCCTATTGGTTTTGTGTGATGTTGCACAGCAGTTTTGCACTCAGCATAAACAGACAAATTGCTTTTTCATTGGAGGCTGTTGTCTCACATCTGGTTAGGACACTGTGTTAAAAGTGAAAACGACAAAACAAATCGCATTGCCACAACTCTGCGTGTTGCTTTTCAGGGCTCAATGGAGAACCTCTTTACTTGGAATGACATGAATGAGCCGTCCGTGTTCAATGGCCCAGAGGTCACTATGCACAAAGATGCACTACATGGAAACTGGGAGCACAGAGACATACACAATATCTATGGACTTTATGTGGTGAGGAACTCTACATGTTGTTTCTCGTACATCTTGCAGAGTATTTTGTAACTTATAATAAATTATAACTTCTAATCGAAGGACAAACATCAATAATGTTACAATTACATTTAAATAATCTACCACCAGCATTAAATGTTCTTCAGAAATAGATTTCCTTTTCCTTAATTTCCTCTTTGAATTTTTTTATAGCAAAGGGCCACTGCCGAAGGTCAGATTCAACGATCTGGTGGAGTTGAAAGGCCTTTTGTGCTGACCAGAGCCTTTTTTGCCGGCTCTCAGAGATATGGTAAATTCATGTGGTTGTTTGTGCACACTAAACTTAAACCCTGAAACACCATCATCATTTTATTGTACATGTTTTGTGCAAGAAACATTTGGGTTTGTGTATTTTCATCAGGTGCTGTCTGGACTGGCGATAATGCAGCTGAGTGGGACCATCTGAAAATTTCTATTCCCATGTGTCTCAGTTTTGGGCTTGTGGGCATCTCGTTTTGTGGAGGTCAGTAATTAACTTTGTAGTAGTGAAATTTGATTTTTCTGTGCTGATTTTGGGGGAAATTATAAAGTAAGTATTACAGTTTTACTTGTAGCTGAAAGTACAATCATTTAATAGCAAACACATAATTAGTGGGGGTATGTGTATATTTTGAATAATAGATGTTTCCATTCTACCCCAAGTCTGCAGACATATTTCATGTATAATGCAGTGTGTAAGTACATGTGTGTAACAATATCTTTCTGCATTTTGTAATCATGCTAATAATTTATCTCTTTTCTTGCATACAGCTGATGTAGGTGGCTTTTTTAAGAATCCCAGCACTGAGCTTCTGGTTCGCTGGTACCAAACGGGTGCATATCAGCCGTTCTTCCGTGCTCATGCCCATCTAGACACCACACGCAGGGAACCCTGGCTCTTTGGTCCAGAGAACACGGCGCTCATCCGTGAGGCAATCCGGCAGCGTTACGCTCTTCTGCCATACTGGTACCAGCTGTTCTACCATGCACACAGAACCGGAATGCCAGTCATGAGGTGAGCGTAGTCCCTGTGAATGCTTGTTTAGAATATTGCTCAATACTTCAAGTAGACCGGATTGTTTGTATAGTACTCCATTTTACGTTAGTGCTCTTTTTCTTTTCTTTCATGTCTCAGACCTCTTTGGGTTGATTATCCTAAGGATACAGCAACTTTCACCATTGATGACGAATTCCTAATTGGTGAAAGAAGTTTTTAGTTTGTCTAATATCAGTCAGTCTGTAATTTATAAAGGATTATTTAAATCTGTTTCTGTTTTTTTGTTGTTTAGGAAGGGATTTATTGGTTCATCCAGTCACAGAGGAAGGGTCTCGTGGAGTCACAGCCTATCTTCCTGGAGCCGAAGAGGTAATACTGTTGACTTAAAGACTGAATGATATCAAAATCTTTCCGGGACAAAAATATTGATGATTATTGCAGTCTGGGCAATCTGTACATTTTGTGCAACAAAATCTCTCAGTAATCTGCCACCAAATAGTCATAGCAAGTAGCAAATCATAGTTCATGGCCCATGACGGCCAATAAACATGGCCAATGACATAAACTAAAGCTTATTTGCCTGTATTTTGTTTGTTTTTACATTAAAAAGTGACAAACCTATTGATGTGTCCAGGTCAAAACAGTGCTCATTATGAGAGCTTTAATGTTGGAATGAATGGAAATGTATATAATAACTTGCGTTATATAAGATTAACTCATGTTCATTTACTCACATCACATCTTGTTTTTTTGTTGTCCATATCCAGGTTTGGTATGATGTCCACACCTTTCAAAAACACAATGGCGTGCAGAATCTCTACATCCCAGTCACTCTTAGCTCTGTAAGAGGCTTTCCTTCTTCAAAAAAAGAATGTTTATTTGAGTTTATATCCACTATAATTCCTTTTGCTTTTCTTTTCTTTTTTAGATCCCGGTGTTCCAGCGTGGTGGTTCTATCATCCCTCGGAAGGACAGAGTTCGAAGGTCATCTGCATGCATGGAAAATGACCCATACACCTTGTATGTGGCCCTTAGCCCTAAGGTAAAGAGCTAGTTCTCTCTGTTGACTAATTAAACAAATTGTGTAACAGAATAAAATCCTTTTGCCAGATTAATTTAACTTCTTTTTCTCTCACTCTCTCTTTAGAAATTTGCTGAAGGTGAGCTCTACATTGATGATGGCCATAGTTTTAACTATGAAACAAAGACAGAATTAATTCACCGGAGACTCACCTTTGCCAATAATGCTCTCACCTCCAGGTATTTATATTAATCTGTCATTGTCCAAGAATTTTTAGATTCAATTTTGTACAATTTACCGCAGAAAGTTTTAACTAAAAATTTTTTCCGTTTATAATCTCAGCAACCTGTGCCCAGACTGTAAGTTCTTAACCTCATCATGGATTGAAAAAGTCCTCATTTTGGGTGCCAGCAAGCCCAGAAAGGTTCTTCTTAAAATGGATGGTAAGATATTATTCAGGTCTGCTCAACATTGTAATATCAGAAATTAATTTAATATTTTCTGATGGAAAATTGAGATTGAGATGAGTCTGCATCTCAATATTTTAGATGATATGGCATTCTAATCTTCCCACACTCTCTCAAACAGGTAAAGAAACCTCTGTGGAGTTTGAGTTTGATACATCCATGTCAGTGCTAACCCTTCGTAAACCTGGGATGAACGCTGGGAACGACTGGACCCTGCTGCTGCAGTAGCTCACCGAAACTCTACAGCAGCCAAGGCCAGATGATACAAGATATATAAAAAAAAAAATGAAAAATTCACTTTTAATTCATAAACACATTGAGCACTTACAAAATCAACATAACAGTTCAGAAGCGAACAGTGGTGCAATGAATCAGAGATATTTATGTTAAAAAGAAATGGATCTAACTGACAGGGTCAGATAGTAAATGCGTTCAATTTGAAATGTAGTCATTCACAAGTCACAAGTTTTGTTTTTAATTTCACGTAGTGAAAAAAGTAGTGATAAAGTCAGATTAACTGAATCATACAGTGGATTTAAATCATTTCAGGGCTGCAAATGAGGGCGTTAATTGTATTTAAACTCTCAGTGCACAGTGAAAACCCAGTTGTTACGAAAGTTAATCTCTTTAACAAATGGATTTGTTCCTTTTAAAGGAAGACAATACATCAGGTTCACAAATCTTTGCTGTTTTTTTTTTTTTTTATCATTTTAAAAACAAAAAAGCTTTAGAAAATTGTTTGCCTATGGTCACATTTGCACATCAGGGGTTTTAGAGACTACTATTCAGCACTATTTGCTTATGTCCTAGTTAATTTGATGGGGGCTCTTGGGTTTGGATTCTTTAACAGGGGAATAACCTACTGAATCTGTGAGTTTATTTTGTCTTATTGCGTAATTTTTGACATTTTTGTTTTGTAGAGCACTTGAATGTGTTGGGTTTGGGGTGGATAGGGTGATTTTTACATTTTGAGCCAGCAAAGCAGAATGAAACAGTCAGGCACTTATAATTATTCCAGCTGTGATGGGGGAAATGATTTGTGAAATTAATTTTGTCATCCACTATAAAATTGATAACTTGTCAAAATGACTGAAGTAAGTGTTTAAGGCAGGGCCTCTGATGAAGGAGGGCTTTGTGTACGTTCCCGTTTGACCAACCTATGTGACTGCTCTGTGTTGCTGATTTTCCAGTTTGTTTCATTCCATTTTTGAGGGTGACCCTGAAAACTCTGGAAATGAATGACTAAATGTAAGGTCTAAAGTCTTGATTAATGGATGTTTAAATGAGATGGTAATAAAGATTAACTGTACATTCCCAACTGCATTTGTTTGTTTTGAGTTTTATTTGTTCAATTATACCTAATTATAGCATTATGTAATGGTTGCCAACTTGAAATTAAAAGCAATAACCAATAAAGCTGAAATAAATAGTTCATTTAGCTTGGATTGTGTTGATTCATAAAACTACCCTTTTTTTGTGGTCATGCATAAACTGAAAGTGGTGTCAGACTATTTTGTTCAATGTATATTAATCATTATATCACTTCCACCCAGGTGAAAAACTATATTTTAATGTTTTACAGACAGCGGTGGCCTTGCAATCGTCAATCTACTGCGACAGTAAAATGACAGCGGGGGTCGCACATTCTACGCGTCATTTATGTGGTCAATAATGGCGGCGGAAGGCATAGAGGACCTGAGCAAGAACAGGGAACTCACAAACCCTCCAGGTTTCCCTTTAAAAGTTACCTAATAAAATACTGAGTTTGTAAGCATGTATGAATGGTATGTCGTATTCATTTCTTAAATGCTTTAATGCATAATTTACACGAGCGCGTCTTCATAATATAGCTAGCGAGCTAACTAACCAGTGATTTTATTGATTCGAACTTGAGTATTTTGATACTGTAAGAGTTGTTTGACACACTAATGTCAAGTTTAATACGATTATTAAATTGCAGACTAACATTTATAATTACATAAATTATATAATTAATTATTCTAAAGCACCTGTCGTCAACGAAATATGTAAAAAAAAAAAAAAAAAAAAAAACGTATTATCTCCAATAGCGAGATAACTAAATAGATATTTTATTACAGTTTTAGCTGCTGCCACATAAGTTGACTTGGATATGACCAAGTACACTGCAGTGTATTAATCAAACACATCGGTTTCAGTGACAGAGCTTTATGAGCCTGAGGTTGCAGACCTTCCCAAACCAGATGTTGAGGAGTCACTGAAGTGTGGTGCTGATGGAGGAGGCACAGGCGTCTCGACGGCATCCTACACAGCGGGCAGAGAAGAGGAGGAGGAGGGAGAGATGCCAACAGACTTCAAGAGACTTTGGAAACTTAGCAGCGACAATCCTCAAGATTTTAACAGCTGGACCGACCTTCTGCAGTATTGTGAACAAGAGGTGAATGGGTTGACAACAGATTACAGTGCTTTGTTTTTTGGGTTTGCACCAAAATGTTAGTTGGTTTTATGTTTTTCATTTCATTATTTATTGCAGGGCCACATGAGAGCTTCCCGTCAAGCCCTGAATGCTTTTCTGGTCAAGTATCCACTGTGCTACGGTTACTGGAAAAAGTTTGTGGATCTTGAGAGACGGGCCGGACACAATGATAAGGCTGAAGAAGTAAGAACATGCATAGATAGACAGTTCAGTCAGTGTATGAAAATACAAATAAAAAACTCCTCAGATATGAGTGTCATGTCATTGTATTAATTGTTCTGATTGGTGTGCAATTTTGTAATATTCAAAAATGATTTGTTTATAATATTGCAGCGGAGATGTAAAGCTCTATTTGGTTCCTGCGATAGGTGTGTGAACGAGGTTTGAAGGCCATTCCTCTCAGTGTTGATCTCTGGATCCACTACATCAACCTGCTGCTGGGAACGCTCAACATGAACCTGCCAGAGTCAACACGGCGCATCCGCAGGTATGAATGAGAAAAAACACTAACCTTGCAGCTTTTTTTCCTCCAGGATGCAGTTTCAGCTTCCATTTTTATTCTATAATATTGTTAGATCCTGTTTGTTACTAGATCTCTTTCTCCTTCCAGAAATATAAGATTTGTCTGAAAGTGTGTTGCCACTGATGCCGTGTTAACTCTACCAATTAAGAGACAGATGCAGGGGAAGAGAAAGAAGCAGGAGATGAAGTGATGATAATATATGAGCAGATTTTATTGAATAACTTTAGTTGCATCTTTGTCAAAGCTCTGTCTAAGCAGAAATAATTTCAGCAGGTGTTCTTAAGCAAAAGGAAATGTAAATTTAATACTGTCTAAATGCCTTTACGATACATTTATTCTCCTTAGCACTTGCAACAAAGATGCACGAATTAGGGCGTGAACACATTATGCATTTTTTGCCCTGCGATTTACAGCCTGAACGACTCGACGCTAGTTCCAAAAGTCAGAGCCAGTCTGCAGATTTAAGTCGACAGATTTAATAGAAAATTGCATAGTGGATGATGGCCACATATTTTTTTTGCTTCAGAGTTCAGACTATGAATCCATCCAGTCGGAGGATATCAGATATGTTTTATATTTTGAGATGATTTTAAAACAAATATTTTTTTATTTGGCATGCATCTCCTAGCAACGAGTTTCTGAGAGAATATGTTGTGTTTGGAATGACTTGAAAGTCTGGTAGTATGTGTTCCTCAGTTATTTAGTGTATGATGCCCAGTTTTTCTCTGTCACCAGTCACAAAGTCAGCAAGTGTATGATGACTGATGTTTGAAAATCTGTAGTGTATTCCAGCCTGTAGTTAAAGCTTAAAGTCAGCATAAAATGGAAATAGTGATTGTCTTTTATTCCCTGTTGTGATGTATATCTGAGTGAAATGGCTTCTCTAACAAGAAAAACTGCAGGGTGGGACTTAATTTTGTCCATCGGGAATTGATTGGATTGTTGGATCGTCATCAGAGAAGAGATGTTGTTTCGAGGGACAGGGGCATTAATATTTTTTATTAAAGTTTACGAGGGCACATAAATTGAAAAAAATAATGTGCATGGTGGAAAAGTCATTTATATAATAAACACTGCAGTATGCCATCAAAATATGAATTGTCCATTTTGATTTCATAATGACTTTAAATATTATTCTTTACAGCAATAAAACTTCCCAAGAAACAATAAAACATGAAAAGTAAAGTCTTGTCCTCTCCCCTTAGTGTGTTTGAGGAGGCAGTTGCAGCCGCTGGCTGGGACTTCCATTCAGACAGGCTGTGGGATCTGTACGCCGAGTGGGAGAAGGAGCAGGCCAACCTGAAGTCCATGACCGGTGTCTATGACCGAGTACTGAGGATCCCCACACAGCTCTACAACACACATTATGAAAAGTACGCTATGCTCATGGACCATATGTTATTTGTCTTATCAATTTTTTTCCTCGCACAACTCCTCAGATTTGAGGCACATAATCCACGTACCACACACACACACACACACACACACACACACACACACACACACACGCATGGATTTGTGAGAATTTGTTACCATTTCTTCTCACACTCATATTCTGTGATCTCTTTTCCCCCTTTATATTTAGATGCAGCTGAATGCATCAACAAAAGCCTAATTGGTAAACTGTCCAACACCTGCAGTTAAACACTTCAAATCCAGATCACCAAAATATCACAAAAAATCTTTTGCTTTCAGAGTCCATAAAAATCATGATGACACTTACATTAAACAAGGCTGATGTTCTTTGAATTTCTGTCTCTTATCTCAGACTGAAAACTCACCTAACCTCCCACCCGCCTCAGGACGTCCTGTCTCCTGAGGAGTACAGTAAGGTGAGGACTGAGTACAAACAGAGCCAGATTCAAGCCAAAAAAGAGAGATCTGATATCACTGCAGATGAAGAGGAGAGACCGCCAGGGGAGGAAGAGCCTGCAGACAACGGCAAGGACTCGGTAACCGACTTTTCATCTATACTAGAAGGTTTTCTTTCGATGTGAGATTGATGTGAGACTGTAGAGATTATCATTTTAATCTTTAATATGTTTTTATACAGGAAGAAGCAATGCAGAAGATGCAGGAGCTCATTTTGGTCAGCAGAGAGGAAGTGTACCAACAAAATGAGGCAGAAGTCAGGAAGAGATGGAACTATGAGGATGCTGTGAGTTCCAGAAATGTTTCTCAGAAAAATGCTTCACAGTTGTATTTTTACAAAGATGTGTTTTTATTCAGCAAGGATGCATTAAATTGAGCAAACGTGACAATACATTTGCATTGTTACAAACAATTTGTTTTTCTTTTGAACTTTATATTCATCAAATAATCCTGAAAAAACTCTTCAACATTGCTAATAAGAAATGTTTCTTGAGCACCAAATCAGAATATTGGATTGATTTCTGAAGGATCATCATGTGACACTGATACTAGAGTAATGATACTGAAAATTCAGCTTTGCATCACAGGAATAAATTACATTTGAAAATATATTCCAAGTTGTTTTAAGAAAGCAATAAGGTACGAGCAGCTGTGCTGTATTGTGAATAAGTCACAGCTGAAGGGCGTTGTTTGGCATGACGCAAAGTGTTTCTTCATTAAAGCTTATTGTGACATACTTGAGAACATTTTTATCGGTTAAAATGCGAAATGGCCTGAGTTCTCGGTTACCCTCTTACCCTCTTTCCCTCTGCATCCAAAATGTTACTGCACAGACTGCACATCAAACTAGACGTGTGCACCTGTGTCCTTCAGGTGTGTTTAATGGTGCTGTAATCCTTAGCAGAAATTGGTGTGTGATGCTCTGTTTTATCACGGCCCTCTCTTCTCAGTGTCTCCACGACTCCAGCAAAAACATGATTTGATGAGGTGAATTTGCTGTCTCTCATTAAAGACTAGGAAAAAACTCAAAGGTGGATCATTCAGATATCTGTTCAGACCAGCACGTAACACTACATAACTGCTGGTGCCATATTATTTTTCACCTTTGGAGCTTCTTATGGTTCCGTAGAAGTCACTGAGAATTTCGTTGAATTCCGTCTTGGTGATTTGTTTAAAATCAATGCTGCGAACATTTTCATCAAACCAGTTACCAAATCATGCACTGTATTTTTGTCATTACGAGTTTTCTCAAATGTATCAGTGTTATTTTTCAGCACTGGAGCATGACAGTTAATTTTTTCAGAAGTCTCTTCAAATTGTTTCTCAAACCACTCATCTATTATCATGCTGCCTAACAGATCAAAATTTACTTAAAACATGTTGGCCTTTTAGTTCTTCCAGTGTACATGTTGATAAAGGTGGTTGCTATGGGTGTTGTGCAGTGATACACAGAACCGTTGGGTGAAGCGGTCATAGCTGTGCTTTATCGTGAATAAAACATGGCTATTGACCAATCAGCATCAAGGACTGGAACTAACTGTTTTATGAATTGTAATAATATTTCACAATATCACTGTTTTTACTGTATTTTTGATCAAAGAAATGCAGCCTTGGTGAGCATAAGAGACGTCTTTCAAAAACTTTTGAACTGTGTATGAAGTTATTCTGTCAATTCACCTTCCTGTTGCTTGACTTTTTCTCTCCTTTTTTTCCCAGATCAAAAGGCCTTATTTCCACGTGAAGCCTCTGGATAGAGCCCAGTTGAAAGCCTGGCAGAGCTATCTGGATTTGGAGATAGCAGAAGCTGACACAGTGGCAATGACCACTGAAGGGACGGCTGTGGAAGGCCATGAAGATTCAAAACAAGAGTGTGTAGCTGGACACAAGAGAGTACTGATTCTGTTTGAGCGCTGTCTCATTGCTTGTGCACTCTATGAGGAATTCTGGGATAAAGTACAACCAATCAAACAACCTATTCATATATTCAATATCATTATTTTGCCATATTGGTAAGACTTCTGTTGCATTTTGTAATCTATTTTTGTGTGCATTACAGTATGTGCATTACCTGGAACTGCACGGGCTGGAGGAGGTGCGTAATGTGTACCACAGAGCTTGTGAAATCCATCTTCCATACAAACACAGCATCCACCTTCAGTGGGCCTCATTTGAGGAAAAACATGGTGAGAAAGTCAATTTAGCATAGCAAATACACTAACCTAAAAGATACAACATTTTAAAACTTTTTAATTGAAATGTGGATTTATTTTTTATTTCTTGTCTTTAGCTACTGCATAATCTGTATTTTACATTCTCTCTACATTTCTCTTTTCTCCCATAGGTAATATTTCGGAGGCACGGCGTATTCTAGAATCCCTTGAGATAACAGTGCCTGGTTTGGCTGCGGTGCGTCTGAGGAGGGTAGGTCTGGAACGGAGAGCAGGGCGTTTAGATGTGGCAGTGTCACTGCTGAAGGAGACGGTGGACCAGAGTAAAGACAACCCCACACTGCACGCCTTCTACTCCATCAAACTGTCTCGCTTCCTTCACAAGCTGTGCAAGAGCCCTGCCAGGGCCCGCACTGTTCTACAGGAAGCCATAGAACTGAGTCCGGTAAAACACCAGCATTTGACATTTTACACACAGTACTTTTTAAAAGTTTGGGCTTAGTAAGATTTTGTTTTTCTTTGGGGTTTTTTAGGGGGGGGGGAAGAATACTTTTATCCATCCAAATACATTTATAATGTATAATGTTCTATTTCAAATAAATGCTGTTCTTTTGAACATCTCTATTCATCAGAGAATAATTAAAATAGTGTCACGGTTTCCACAAAATTATTAATCATAAGCATCCAAACTGTTTTCAACATTAATAATAATAAGAAGAAATGTTTCTTGAGCAGCAAATCAGCATATTAGAATAATTTTTAAAGGATCATTTGAGACTGAAGACTGGAGTAATGATGCTGAAAATTCAGCTTTGCATCACGTGAATAAATTACATTTTAAAATATAATAAAATAGAAAACAGTTATAAAAATAGAAAACTTTTTAATTGTATTAATATTACACAGTATTACTGTTTTTACTGTATTTTTTTTCTCCCATCAAATAAATGCAGCCTTGGTGAGCATAAGAGACTTATTTAAAAAAAAAAAAAAAAAATAGTAGTGTATTTCAGACTTTCAGTCAATCTTACTGTGATATGGAAGAGCTTGGTTACCCCTTACAAAGCACGTTCTTGAAAATTATCACAATACCAATATTTCATGATTCACTCATTTCAATATTCTGGAATTTGGCTCCTCAGGATAACGGTAGATTGTACCAGAACCTTCTGGAACTGGAGATGTCAGGTGACCTGCGGGCTAATGGAGGTGGGGTTCAGCAGTGTGTGGCCAATGCGCTTGCTGCTCCTCTCTCCCCAAAGAACAAAATTCTTTTCTCCCAGCGTGGCCTGCAGTTTGCTGAAGACTTTGGGACCACAGTACAGAGGTCAGAATTAATTCAGACCATTGTAGAAGTAGCTTCAGCACAAGTGATATATATATTCTGCACATATATATATATTTTTTTTTTTACTCACTACATTCTACTTTTTCTTTTGTGGATTCTGCATTAATAGGTTTACTTAAATGGTACTTAGATGTTTTGCTTGTATGTTATCAGTGTGTTGAGCATGTATGAGGAGCACCAGAAGCTGCTAAAGGAACACAACGCAAAGAGAGGAGCAGAGAATTGGTGAGCTCAAAAAAAAACAAACCCAGAGATCTCCTTTCGACATTTAGTTGTGTGAAAGACTTTTTAATGTGCTGCTGTGTATTCCTCAAGTGATAATGATGATCCAAAAAAGATGAGCAAAATGGAGGATGTATCTGGCTTGACGGTGCCTCCGCAGACTACTCCACCCACGATGCCTCATGTTCCCATGATGACACCACCTCCCTCTATGATGGGCGGAGACATGAGTGGATCGTATGGAAGCTATGGCAGCTGGTATCAGGTAAAGAATTGAATTTGCACATGTACGTCATTTTGTTAAAGCACTGCATTTACCCAGTAGGAGGCAATTAGAGCTTTCAAAGGTTAAACTTAGTGCATAGGTGATTTTAAATGTGTATTTTATCCAAATATTGTCCCTGTGTCTCTGCAGCAGTATGGAGGGTATGGCAGCTACCAAAACCCATGGAACCAGTATAATCAGTACTACCCTCCCAGCTAAATCTCTTCATGTGATCCACTCACACATCCTCAATCCTCCAAAAGCTGCAGCAGTGTGCAACTTGAGCCATTGTCAAAAGAGTATGGGATAAAATGTACAAACCTATTATTGTGTTTTTAAAGGCTGTTACCCTCTCTTTCCCTGAATTTTTTGTACTATGTGCCACCTTGCAACTTAAAATGCATTTGTATATAAATATATATATATATAAATATATACTGGTTCATACTTGGTTTTTGAGTAATTTATCTGTGAATTAAGTTACATCTACTGACTCGCTGAAATGTATTGTGAACATTTTTCCATTGACCATTTTGTACGGAGTTCTGTGCAGTCACTCTTATAATTTTAATAAAATATAATGTACATACATTTTTTTTTATTGATGTTTGTAATGTTTTAACTTTGACCGATTTCAGCAACTGTTTTTTTGTATCCATTTAATTTATCCATAGTTGCTGTTAATGTATTATAGTTTTGTATCATAGTTGCTGTATTAATCTATAATATATATTACATTGTTTTTTTTATTATATCTAGAGCCTTTGAATATTGTATCGGACATTGAGTCAAAAAAGGTTGAGAACTACTGCTTTACATAGTCTCTGATAAAGACAAGCTCCTGCTTATTTACAAATTTTGCCTTCAATTCCAAAGCCATCATAAAATTCTAATCATACAACTAAGATGAGTTAGATGAATTTTATTATTGAAAATGTCGTTTTTTCCCATGTGGCGAAACAAAGGCAACAACCACCTTAACCTCAATGTTCATTGTGAGAACTCACTTGGCCCTTTATTGAGCGGTATCGGCAGGTTTACATTTAATGAAATTACTGATCAACTCATTGCATTGTATATTTGGCGCTTTGTCGAGTGAAATCATTGCAGTACAAGTCCATTGATACGTAGTCTCCATAGATCCTCTTGATCTTGCATTGATGTCTGGAAGAACAGCTTGTTTCTATAATCATTTCACTTCATTTCTTGGTAACCACAAGGACGGCAGAAGGCACTAGACCTGTCAAGTAAAACGAAAGCTCCATAAATTACTGATGTTGAGAACAAAGTCTGAAGATTCCTCGGAGACTGATCATTTTGTTTCTATATCATTAGTTGACATCAGCCTAATATAAGTGGTCTTACCCAGCTCACGCAGAGGTTTTTCCATGTCTAGATCCGTGTACACACGTCTAGGATACGGGGTGATAAGGTTGAAATCCTGTCCGTTAGCCCCATTCATCTGAACATAGACTCTCACAGCAGCCAGAGGTTCCTGAGCCTTAAAGACAGTACTCAAGGTGGTTCCATCTAGAAGTCGCACCTAATGACCAAAGGAGGGTAAGAGAAGAGTTTCAATTTCCTGATATATTTGAGGAATCATTCAAGCACATAAAATAATATTTTAAATCTTTTCTATCTGCTCAATTAAACTGAAGTCTGCATCCTCGTAGGTGTTGTGGCAGTACCTGTATCCGGCATTCATCGTAGTCTTTCTTAGCAGGAGGAGCCCCTTGGTTCTCAGGTAGAGACTGTGGAGGGGCTTCAGAGGGGGGAGATGACAAACCTGTGCTTGATGAACCGCCTCCAAACTGCCAACAAACAGGTTTTTGTAATTTATTATTTATACATTGATATACTGTACTAGGCACAAGAAAGATATTCATTTTTTTCTTTCCTTTTTAACGCCATTTCAGCTTCTATGGCTATGTTCATGGCGAAAGCCAGGTTTATTCAAAAATAAAACTAAATAAAATGTTTAAGACTCATTTTTTCTAAAAACCTTAAAGGTGATGATACACGGGGCAACTTTTTGAGCAATGTTAAAGAGCGATGTTGCTTGGGCACTTTCCCGTTGAGAATGGGCAACAAATTTCTATCTGGATACATTAGATTGGTCGTGGGCCCTGTATCTCACCTAGTTGCCCGTTGACTGCAACATTGCTCAAAAAGTGTATCATCACCTTAAGACTATATTTGGATTTACTTGGTTAAAAACCTTTTCAAAAGTATCAACAGAATACAACATGTTTCTCAGAGGGGTAGAAGTATTACAGTCCAGCAAAATATGTTTAATGGACATTGGACTCTGACAAGATGAACACTTTGGTGAATTTTCTCTTGATAGTAAAAATGTATGTGTGAGTTTTGAGTGTCCTATCCGGCATCGTGTGTAAATGACTTGATCCCAGTGATTATTAAAATGAAATATGTTTTTTCCCAACGTATTTAATGTAATTTGTTGTTTAAGCACTGATCTCATTCTGATTCAATTTTGGTGTATAGTGCATTTTACTGGTTCTGTAGATAATGCTTCTTTGGCAACACTGTCTGCTTGCTCATTACCAAAGATTCCGGAGTGGCCAGGTACCCAGCAGTATATGGAATATTACATTTTTTTTGATTCAAGAGATGACAATTTGATTAAAATCTTCACAGTTGGGTGATCAGTTTTTATAGATGCCAATGCTTCAAGACATGATTTTGAATCAGTTAAAAAATCCTTTTGCGAAGAAATCTCTATGAACTTCAATGCCAATAATTTGCATTTGCCTCTGCAGTGAAAACTGAACTTTGGTCCGGGATGCGTATGAAAGATATTAATATTAATGTGACCTGAGCAAAGTAAAAGCATTGTAAGTAAATTAATACCTTTCGTGCCCTCTCCTCTCTGTCTCGTGCAATCTTGTCTTTGACCCGCTGCCTGAGAAAGGATCACAGGTTATTACTTTCATTTAAAGCAGTGGTTCTCAACATACGGAGCCCCTGAAATGACCTTTGCAAAACTAAAAAGTATATAGACTTTCGCGTACGCACAAGAAACTTCAGGTGCGCACAGGAACTTTATACTATAACCTATTTCCTTTGTGCGTCACTGCCATTTTACTATGAAGAAAATGAGAATATGGATGCGCAAGAATTAATAAAGATCTATTTGCTCAAAATGTGGCTTTCGTTAGGGCAGTATAACTATAATAATATCATGGCCTCATTGTCCTATTTGCCAAGTTCAAAGGTCCACTATACCTCTAATATCCCGGCCTAATGATCCGTATTAGCGCATCCTCTGTGGCAGCCGTGAAATAGGCTGATGGTGCAATACGGCTGTGTGCATTGGGCTGATAAAAGTGCTCAAAAAAGCATACCATGAATATTACCATTTCCTAGTTATGCCAAATTCTAAATGAAAAAAAAAATCCTTATCCAGTAAATCACAAAATACTAAAAAGTCATGGGGCCTTGGAATCAAATCGATGGAGAACCACTGAATTACAGTTAATACTTTACACCATACAGCATGACTGAAAATGCTTGATCACAGTTAAACGGGCACTGTATCCATGCTCATCTTACTTGGCAAGCTTGTCCTCCATCTTCTCCTTCCTGCGCTGGTCCGCCAGCTTCTTCATTTCGTCGTCCTGCAGCTTCTGTTTAACCTGCAGCAGCTCTTGGCCCTGTTTCCTCCTCTGCTTTTCTCTTTCTATCTCCTCCTGTCGCTCTCGCTCTCTCCTCTCCTCCTGCCTTGCCTTCATCAACTCCTCCAGTCTGGGAGAAAAGCAATACTTTTTGTCAGCTTTTAAATGTATGTTTTTTTACATTCATACATTTTAAGGTCAGCTGTACAAAGCACAAACCGTTTTACTTGTTCCTTCTTTTCATCCTCTGTCATAGGGTGCTTGGCATCTCCCTCTTGTTCTACATCTTCAATAGCTGGTTTTTGTTTCGGTTAAAGGCAAAAGTGAAAGAGAAAGTAACGTGATGAAATGCTGACCACAATGTTTTCATGAAATTGAGAGTGAGGAGCATTAGAAGAACATACATTCAGAGGTTTCTGTGGGAGACTGGATCTGTTCTTCTGTTGAGCCAATAGTATTCCCAGCAGGTGGAACATATGGCTCATCTATATCTGGATCATTCTCATGCTCCATTAACCTGTACAGTTACAGAATTGTAAATGCAACTTCCAAAAAATATATTATTTATTAAAATGATTTATTGTTATTAATTATATACTATATTAAACTACAATTAAATCACACCTTTTCCATGCAATGAAAATGCATACTGGCTATCAGATTGCATTGCAGTTTATGTAAAAAAAAAAATGCATTTAAAAATACAAATTATTCAGTATTAAAATAAAATGATTTTTTCCCCCTTTGGTCATGCCTAATCTCACCTAGGGTATCAAGTCATGACCGGATAAGCCTGTTACATCTGGCAAAATGTATCCATGATGACTCACCAGTCCATTGCTCTCTCAATGCCCTGGTTTCCAGTATGTGCTACTGCCCTCTCCCTACAAAACAATCACTGGGTGAGTGTAAAATACTGGATCAGTGTGTAAACATCACTGTAGAGACATCACTTACGCTCTGTTTCTGTCGAAGCCCATTTCCAGCAAACTGTCTAATGTAGTGCAGTCAGCCATTGTGCTGAAAATAAGTGTATTATAGCATTATAACAATACACATCATGACATTTTTTAAAGTTAACAAATAAAGAGAAAATAAATATAAAACTCCTCTTGCTTAAGGGGTTTTGGAGACGATTTCTTTATTCTCTCCAGAAAAAGCTTAAAATATTTTAAAAATGTACAATTTAAAATACAAAAAAATTATACATTTTTGTAGATACAAAAGTTGCTCCAGCTCGAAACAATGATATTATTTAATTCTACTTTCCTGACTGTCACATGATCATATCATCACTACATAACAATCATATCTGACAGTCACAATAAGTGTGATTATATTATTTGTACTGATGAATACAGGATCAAATTCAGCTAGCTGGCAGGCTAACACTGAACAGCCTCCAGCAAAAGCTAATTATTTTTTGCCTAACTAACGTTAGTATCTTCTTCTATAGAGCTGTTCATAGTTTTCTTTATTAAGTAATAGCAGTATAGTATATCAGGTACGATATTTTTACTTAATTTCATCATTAATTAGCCATGTACATCGTTCAACAGCTACTTACATTTGATATCAGCACTGGAGTCTGGGACGCTTCCACACACTACGGAATCCCGCGACGGCCAATTCGCGAAAATGCGCCTTTCTCCGACCCGTGTAGTCTACTACCACATGATTAGCTACAATAAAGGGGAGAAACTACACAATAAAAAGCAAACACAAAAAAAGCAATTATTCCGATTTTTATACAATTGTTTTTAGTTATCAGTATAATATTATTATATTATATTATATTATATTATATTATATTATATTATATTATATTATATTATATTATATTATATTATATTATATTATATACACACACACTACTGGTCAAAAACTCAAAAATGCTGCATTTATTTAATAAAATATTTGAATATATTTTAAAATGTAATTTATTCCTGTGATGCAAAGCATCATTCCTCCAGTCTTCAGTGTCACATGATTCATTGTTCAAGAAACATTTCTTATTATCAATGTTGAAAACGGTTTTTGCTGCTTAATGTTATTTAATTTGGGGTAAATAAGACAAAAAAAGAAATTAATGTTTATAATATTTTCAGCAAAGATGCATTAAATTGAACAAAAGTGACAGTAAAGTATTGTGTGTGTGTGTGTGTGTGTGTGTGTGTGTGTGTGTGTGTGTGTGTGTGTGTGTGTGTGTGTGTGTGTGTGTGTGTGTGTGTGTGTGTGTGTGTGTGTGTGGAATTTTTTTTTTTTTTTTTTTTTTGGGCCCTATTAGGACAACAGCTTATAAATCATACAGAATTATGTGTTTTTAAAATGTAAAAAAGCAGAAAGTTTTCTGTGATGGGTAGGATTAGGGTTAGGGGATAGAATATACAGTTTGTACAGCATAAATATCATTATGTCTATGGAAAGTCTTAAAAAAAAAAAACATGTCAGTTTTCAACGTGGGTGAAATCTAATAAAAAATGAAGAATCTTTTCTAAACAGGTGCAACCATGTGACTACAATTTTGTCTCCCTTATCACTTAAAAGACATATATTTGGCATTAACCATCTTTTAAAATGTTATGTTTTGTAAGCACCACATTTTTGAGAAGAAAATATTATATGCTCCTCAGAGAAACGGCATGTGGTTCAGAAAGCAGAATGAGTAACAGCATCAGTTAAAATAAAATCATCTAACCAGTATTCGTCTCATGACAAGATGTTTTTGTAAATTTCTTTAACATCACAATGATGTTTAGTCATAATTAAAATACTTTTAACAACAGTGTTCATTTTAAGGACAATATAAGCATAATTTGCTCAATATATATGACATCCAAAGTGTCCAATGTCCGTTTTCACTCTGCAAGGTGTTCAAGGTGAAGATAGGTCAGGTGGATGTGCAAACAGTGCAGTATGGGATGGGCCTTATAGCTTGTTACTTATTGGATGAATGTATAATAATTAATCTGCCAACAACGTACTCTCTGACACTCTTCTTTTGAATGACAGAAGTTCATACATGCTCCTCTTTTACTCTATTTTTTTCTTTTTCCAGTCATGTGTGTGTCTAAATAGATCATCACACTGCTTCAACTGTAATTTCCACCTTCTGATACAAAGGAGAACACGAAAGGTTTGTTATATTTAACAATTTATTGTTAGTACTTCTTTTAGTACTTTTGAGATTATGGAAAAGTCTTGTTTACATAATATATTCTGTATGCAGTTTTGTTTTTGGGAAGGATTTGTATTACCAAATGACAGAGTGAACGTCTCTAAATGTATAATTAAGTGATAGTAGTCAACAAAGAATATGTTTTTATGTTTGTTGTATTACAGAAGGAACAGGCACAGAGAAGTTTTCATTCTAACAAATTTGTTTAAGACTTGGACTTTAATAAACTTTCAACAGTTTCAAGGTGTAAAGTTCAATATGTCAAAGTATCCTTTATAAGAAAGATAGCAAAGGAATGGTTAACAGTACAGATTTACAGTTTAAATATATACATACCAATTTTATAGTTTAAATAAATATCAATACTAACATCATATTCAAAACCTGCAGTTTCTCTGTCCTTCAAATCAAATGACTATCCTCAAAATGGCATAATGCAATTTGTGGCAAGAAGGGTGTTCTAACTCTTGATCTCTTATCTTTATTAACAGAATGAAATTTGTTGGACATTGGACAAGCATAGGAAGTGTTAAGAGCTGCTCCTGGTGCTCACTGGGTGTAACAGCCACTCCATGTGGAAAACTATTGAAGTGCCAGTGGAGAAGCTGTTACCTGCAGAGAGTCACATGTGACGGAAGCCGGAAGTGCTGCATGTGCCTATGAATCATTTACCCCCTCCACGCCTTATCCTGCACATAGAACTTTTCTTCATAAGTTATTATCTATATTACATGTATTATAATGTATCAATTATAATGCATTTGTATAAATGTAATATGTAACATAGTTTTGTCATCATCATTGGTAATACAAAAACATGGTTTGTAAAAATGCATTATTGCATTTAGAAATAATTAGATGTGTGTGTTATTTAACAATAAAATAAAATAAAGTATTAATGTGAGTGCTGTCAGTTGTAGTAAAGTAAAGATTCTCCTACATCCGGTTGTGTTGTGCAACTGGCAGAAGAATTTTGTCTGTTTAGAGCGTAATTGCCACTGGTGTCCACAAAGGTCCACTGTTATCTAATCAATTAGGCAAACACATTTATTTCACTTTTCGTTTTTTATTTATTTCTGAATTATTATATATTTTTTTTGTCTTAATGGGGTTTAAATATGTCTAGGGGGTGTAAATGTTGCAAACCGTTTGAAAATGCACATTTTGTTCAGTTCAAATGGAGTAACCAAAACGTCCTGATATGACTCAATGAAAGTGAAATATATATTTTTAATTTTTTAATTTATTGAACTTTTTTTTTTTTTTTTTTAACAAAATAGTAACGCAAAACATGAAAAAAAAACCACTCATGCATATTAACTAGATTAGTTAACTAGATTCATTAGTAATAGCATTCATAAGAGCCACGTAGCCACAGTGGTTCGGTCCTTATGTTCATAACTGGCGATCTCATTTCAAGAATGTATTTATTATGCATGATCTAATGCTATCCGCCCTCATATTAATGCTGTAGGCAATTCAACATGAATACATTCCATTGTTTGGTTTGGCAAAATCAAGGCTTTTATTATGAAGTATATTAGAAGTTCCGCATGCAGACTACGGTTTAGATACTAGTAGAAAGTTGCAAAGAGATCCGATTAGATTAGAATTACTGTAACTTTAAAGGACGTACAGTCATAGAAGAGTGTTGCGACAGCCTCGGTGTTACAGTTCAGGGGTTTGCCAAAGGGAAGTGCAAGTCGTAACGCAGGCAGAGGTGGCTGACTGTACAGGGGTGGGACAGTCAAACTTTCAACAGGACGTCGCCTGTTAAACGCAGATTCGTGTCTTTTCCTTTCGAATTAGAACCGTCGCATAACGACCATCATGTTCAGCTGGTCTAAAAGAGAAGGGAAGAAAGACCCAGACCTTTTCCAAAACGTAGCGGAGGGATTGAAGCGCCTCTACCGCACCAAACTCTTCCCTTTGGAGGACACATATCATTTCCACGACTTCCATTCACCGGCTTTAGAAGATGCTGACTTTGACAACAAGCCCATGGTGCTGCTGGTGGGACAGTACTCGACCGGGAAGACCACCTTCATTAGGCATTTAATGGAGCAGGATTTCCCCGGGATGAGAATAGGCCCAGAGCCGACGACGGATTCCTTCATAGCGGTTATGCACGGTGAACAGGAAGGCATGATACCTGGTAATGCGCTGGTTGTCGATCCAAAAAAGCCTTTCCGAAAACTCAACGCCTTTGGTAACGCTTTCCTCAATAGGTAATAGACCGTTTATTATGTAGCATTAGACGGTCCATTGGTAAATACCTCAAGTGACACTGTGTATGGAATGACAGGTGTGGTAGTAGGTTAAACTAAGGAAATACGCTGAAGTGCGTAGCACTACTTTGGCTCTTGCAGACTTGAGCATCTGTTATTTTGACCTCTGACAAATGTTTGATACAGACCAATGACGAATTGAGAGGATCTACCAGTTTAAAACACGTGTCAAGTTATTGTAATGTAATTTGTAAACACAAAACATGTTCTACAAATATTTTGACTCTAAAAATATCAAATCATGTGAGAATTAAGTATAAAGTACTGGTGAACCTTTTTGGTGTAACCATAAAGAAAAAAGGTATATATTATATTTACAAATATCATACAATTTTTAGTCACTAAAAAAAAAAAAAGATTTTCGTAGGATTACTTCATTTGACCTGAACAAAACTGGCTTTTCAAAAGATGATATTTATAAAAAAACAACTTTCAAATAATAATATTTTGAAATAATTGCTTCACTTTTTTTAAAATAATAATAATATATAATAATGTTCATCATAAAATAGATGCAAGTCCTTTTTATAATAATGGCATTTTAATATATTTTTGAGTAACTTAATAGATGGACAAAAGAAGCGTTACTGTAGCCATTTGTTTTTAATTATGACCTCACAATTACTCAGTTATTATTTGCCTTCTATAAGGTTGTGTCATCGTTTCCGTGAGTGTTTGATTGAGTCATCATTGCATATGCTTGGTCACACAGACCAAGTTCTTGAACTTGAATTTATCTTGAGCTGTTAGTCTATTTGTCTCCTTTTCCAAACTAATTTTTTAAACTACATCCCATCCCACAGTTACAGTACATGAGGCAACACCTAACCAGGACATTTAGCCCAGAAAGTACGCAGTTTGATGTTGTGTGATGCTAGTCTGAACAACTTCCACATTGACTGTAATAGCTGTAACAGATTTCTGGGTGTGTGTCAGGTGTTGAGTTTACACAAGCGGATTGAAACTGGCTGGGATTACCAGTGCCCTGCCATATGCTAGTGTAAAAAGGTTCAAGGCTATTTCAGCTGAATTAGCTAAATATTTTGTCCCAAAAAGAGAACCATAAAACCCACAATATATTAATAATGGTATCATTCTGAAGATATTTCCCTTTTTCCCCACTTTTGGTGTTGGTCACATGATTTTTTGTGGTCATTATGAAATTATAAGCAGTGTAAACTGGTTTCTTGTTTCATACTTTTGAATATTTCACAATGTGAAACTCACGTGCACATTATATATTTATATATATATATATATATATATATATATATATATATATGCATAACATTATGACCACCTTCTTAATATTGTGTTGGTCCCCCTTTTGCTGCCAAAACAGCCCTGACCCATTGAGGCATGGACTCCACTAGACCCCTGAAGGTGTGCTGTGGTATCTGGCACCAAGATGTTAGCAGCAGATCCTTTAAGTCCTGTAAGTTGCGAGGTGGGGCCTCCATGGATCGGACTTTTTTGTTCAGCACATTCCACAGATGCTCGATTGGATTGAGATCTGGGGAATTTGGAGGCTAAGTCAACACCTTAAACTCGTTGTTGTGCTCCTCAAACCATTCCTGAACCATTTTTACTTTGTGGCAGGGCGCATTATCCTGCTGAAAGAGGCCACAGCCACCAGGGAATACCGTTTCCGTGAAAGGGTGTACATGGTCTGCAACAATGCTTAGGTAGGTGGTATGTGTCAAAGTAACATCCACATGGATGGCAGGACCCAAGGTTTCCCAGCAGAACATTGCCCAAAGCATCACACTGCCTCTGCTTGCTTGCCTTTTTCCCATAGTGCATCCTGGTGCCATGTGTTCCCCAGGTAAGCGACGCACACGTGATGTAAAAGAAAACGTGATTCATCAGACCAGACCACCTTTTTCAATTGCTCCGTGGTCCAGTTCTGATGCTCACGTGCCCATGTTGGCGCTTTCGGCAGTGGACAGGGGTCAGCGTGGGCACCCTGACTGGTCTGCGGCTATACAGCCCCATACGCAACAAACTGCGATGCACTGTTTATTCTGACACCTTTCTGAACCAGCATTAACTTCTTGAGCAATTTGAGCTACAGTAGCTCGTCTGTTTGATCGGACCACACGGGCCAGCCTTCACTCCCCACGTGCATCAGTGAGCCTTGGCCACCCATGACCCTGTTGTCGATTCACCACTGTTCCTTCCTTGGACCACTTTTGATAGATACTGACCACTGCAGACCGGGAACACCCCACAAGAGCTGCAATTTTGGAGATGCTCTGACCCAGCTGTCTAGCCATCACAATTCGGCCCTTGTCAAACTCGCTCAAATCCTTACGCTTGCTAATTTTTCCTGCTTCTAACACATCAACTTTGAGGACAAAATGTTCACTTGCTGCCTAATATATCCCACCCAGGCGCTGTGATGAAGAGATAATCAGTGTTATTTACTTCACCTGTCAGTGGTCATAATGTTATGCCTGATCGGTGTGTGTGTGTGTGTGTGTGTGTGTGTGTGTATATATATATATATATATATATATATATATATATATATATATATATATATAAATATAATACATTTTTTTTATTTTGAGATTTTATATATATATAATATTAATATATAATAATAATATCATAATTATACATTATAATATTCTACACATTCAACCTTTTCAGACAATTCCTTTGTTCTGAAAAACAGGAATTTTTAGTATTACAATATGCATGTGAGTTTCACATTATGAAATATTCAAAAGTCTGACACATGGAACCAGTTTACACTGATAACAATCTCATAATGACCACAAATAATCATGTGACCAACACCAAAAGTGTGAAAAAAGGGACATAGATGACAAAGATGACACAAAAGAGCACTGTCAAACTAAGTAAAATGAAATGTAATCATGAAGCCTCTTTGGTTTTTTTTTCTCAACAGTTTTCTTTAACATGTCCTGTTTTGCAATGGCTTGAGGCATGTATTGAGTGTAAATTGTGTTTTTTTTAAGGGAACCTATGTCCTTATCCTATTAGTGTCTTGTTCTTGATGTCTGTGGGTAACAGCTTTGTTCTAGTAGTTTCTTTGCTTCTTTAAGAAAGTTCTAGCTGTAAGCTTCAGCCTTGTGAGAGAGATTCGCATATGCGTATTAGTAAGCAGTTGGGCAGTGCTGTAGGCTGACAGGGAGAAAGACTGTAAATCACTGTAAACAATCTGTGTCTTTGTTTAGCCAAAGTTAATTTTGTGTTATTACAGCATTTTGAGATTTCAACTTCAGTCCCAATCTCATGCTTACTGAAATGTATATAGTTACAGAAGGAAGTAAATGTTTGTGTGGTTTTTAAAATGGCTGAAATTCTCTCCCCATGTTAATAAGAGCTGTTTGTCAAACATTTTTACTTTCGCTCTCCATGGTATCTTCAGACAATGAAAAAAAAGAAGGGAAAGACAACGGTGTTATATTTTGGCTTCAGAAAACCTGTTACAGTATCTTGTATGCTTAATTTCCATGTATGACTCTCTCTCTCTCTCTTCATGTACGTGTAGGTTTATGTGTGCTCAGTTAAACAACCCCGTCTTGGAGAGCATCAGTATCATCGATACTCCAGGCATCCTGTCAGGGGAGAAACAAAGGATCAGCAGAGGTCAGCAGCCTTGGGTGCTTTCTGGCTTATTTGATTTTTACACATTAATTTATTAATAATAATAATAATAATTACATTATTCTATTTGTAGTACTTTTTTTATTGTTTTAATGTGAATTAAAATATATATAAAAAATATATAATACAATTTTATATTCATTTCATAATATAAAAATGATAATAATATAATAATTATTTTTTTTATACACCCTCACATTCTTGATCTTTTATCATAAATATATTTTGCTTCTCTTTCTTCTTTGTCACTTCACATAATTATAGGACTCTCTTCAGTTTATTTTGTCTTTAATGTAGGAAACTATTATTCAGTGCGTTTTAGCATAATACTTGTGTTGATCCTATGCAAATCTTTGGAGTTTGACTCTTTATTGGGACCTCATGTAAATTCACGTTTGTTTATTTAGGTTGAAAAGCGAGTAAAACAAGTCTGACATCCTTTCCTGCACACTCTATTGTGTGAAATCTTAAGTGTATTTTCTTAATACAGGAAAGATTTGAATATCTTTTCTCCACTAATAATAGTCATTTATGCTGTACTGCATTAAATGAAGAAACAGGATGTCAGAGCTGCTCAGGCAAGTTTGTTCACCATGCATAAATCCCACATGTAAAAGCAGTCGAACTGGCCTAATGTTAATAGGAAAAAACTATTGTGGTAAAATAATCCTGACTGCATTGTTCCCAGTTTCCTCATTTTATACCACTAAAAAGGTTTTGTGGGTCGAGAAGTGTTATATTATCATATGACCGGTAGCTTGCATGTGCATTTTGAGTTGTCTAATATTCCACACAGTCACTATCTGATAGTACGCTTGAACTCAATTCTCATTCAGCTGTGAACAGGAAGAATCAGAAGGAAATGCTGAGTTGGCCTATATGTCCACTCACTGCAGAGTACGACTGTAGATACAGATAGCAACATCACAAAGAGACAGCTGTTAAGAAACAGAAATGTGGCATTGTTACAGGATATGTCTCAAGAGTCACATGACCCTTTTGTTCTTTCTGGGGCCAGTGGAGACAGTAACCAGATACTGAGATCAAGGTGCCTCTGCATACCATAGACATGCAGCAGTCATGATACAGACCCTAAGGCTTCCACACCACTAGTCCCAGCAGAGACACAACAGACTGGGCCACAGTTGTGGCTGTGTGGGATTAAGCATGAAAGGCTGTTTGAGCATTTCTGTCTGACTGCAGCTAAAACGGCCTTTGTGCTCCAGTGTTTCCATGGGTTGCTATTATGATGTCATCTTGCCATTTACGTTTACTGGAGTTCATCCTTGTGGGAAGGTGTTTACACTGAATGTCTGGAAATAGGGTCATGAAATGGCATCGAGTTTATAAAATGTGGAACTAAAAGTTCCTGTGTGGTACAGGGTCATCTGAGATTTTGCTCAGAAAATGTTTTCCCAGAAGCACCTCTCACTGACCACTGCAGCTTTCAATTTCTTTGGTGATTTTTCTGAATTTCATAAACGTTTTCCTGGGTCAGAAGTATCGTGCCTACTCAAACTGTGAGGGGGCTTGTAGATTTCCGGTGCAACTTTCAAAATCAACATTTTATATTGTGGTCATTGTTAAAAAATGGTCTTTTTCTTTAGTACATTTTATTCATTTAAAATGTAAGAACTAAATGAAATAAATGTAGTAATTTAAACTTAATATAAACATTTAGTTGATTTTATTTATTTATTTATAACATTTTATGTAATATTTTTTTATTTCTTATTGACCTCTTAATCCATATTTACTTTTTTTTTTTTATAGTTCTGACAGCCTGATTGCTGATTGTTTACTTCTATTTAATTCTTTTAAGTCTTTAGAGTTTAACACTTTACTGTAACCTTGTTATCTTTTTAATTTTTTTTCTTTCTGCATGTAGTTTTTCAGTGCAACTTTCAAAAACAACAATTTATATCACAGTCATTGTATGTTAAAAATAGCTTTGATATTTTTCTTTGGTACATTTATTAATTTAAAATGTTAATAAAATAAATATAATAATTTAAAGTAAATATAATAATTTTAGTTTAATATGATTATTGTTTAATATTATTATTGTCGTCTAAATTGCTGAGGCAGAAATCACCCATTGTTTACTTGAAAATTAAATTTTTCTTTGATTATGACTGAGCCAGGACCACCACTTGTTCTCTACAGAAAAAAATAGATGTTTGATGACAATAGGTGACTTTCTATTCATGTGCAGAGACACCAGGGATTTCACAGGCAGCAGATCTCCTTCTTCTGAATACATGGCTTTATAGTTGCTATTTACAATTATCTGAATTCACTGAGATCAGATGACACTGTCGCTAATCAAAATCCATTATCCCTGACCTCCTTTTCTAAAATAAAACATGTTGCGTGCAGCCCTGCTGACTTCCTCTTTCCAGAGCTCTGATTTAGGACCCAATCTAATGCACGTCTTGTATCTTCTCTCAATTTCAGGCTATGACTTTGCAGCAGTTCTTGAGTGGTTCGCCGAACGAGTGGACAGAATCATCCTGCTCTTCGATGCCCACAAGCTGGACATCTCTGATGAGTTTTCAGAGGTGATCAAGGCCCTGAAAAACCACGAGGACAAGATGCGTGTGGTTCTGAACAAAGCTGACCAGATCAGCACCCAGCAGCTGATGAGGGTGTATGGTGCCCTCATGTGGTCACTGGGGAAGATCATAAACACCCCTGAGGTGGTCCGAGTGTATATCGGCTCCTTTTGGGCTCAGCCACTTCTGATCGCAGATAACAGGAAGCTGTTTGAAGCAGAGGAGAAGGACCTCTTCAGCGATATTCAAAGTCTTCCCAGAAATGCAGCCCTACGGAAGCTCAATGATCTGATCAAAAGAGCACGTCTTGCTAAGGTGAAACTGACATTTTTGCATGTGTATACTACCGTTCAAAAGTTCAGCAAGATATCTTTTTAAAGAAATTATTATTTATATTCAGCAAGGATGCTTTAAATTGATCAAAAGTGACCGTAAAGACTTTTAGATTGTTACAAATGATTTCTATATTTAAATAAATGCTGTTATTTTGAACTTTCTATTCATGAAAAAAATGTATCAGGATTTCTATGAAATATTAAACATTTCAACATTGATAATAATAAAAAACTGTTTCTTGAGCAGCAAATCAGCATATTAGAATGATTTCTAAAGGATCAAGTAAAAATTCAGCTTCACATGAATAAATTATATTTTTAAATATATTGAAATGGAAAATAGAAAAAAGTTGTTGTTTTTTTAAATATATTTTATTGATATTTCACACTATTACATTTTTTTACTGTTTTTTTTTTTTAGAAAGTACACGCAGCCTTGGTTAGCATGAAATATATATTTTAAAAAACGAAATCTTACCAATCCCAAACTTTTAAACGTTAGTGTATATATATGTATATTGTTTTGCAGAAAAAAAGATACCTGGATACTTTTATGAACTTTATTCCCCATTGAGTGTGTATGGGATTTTGATCTCACAGATAAAGTTTCACATCTTATTTTCATTTTATGAAGTAACCTAATACTTGTGAGAAGTGTATTTTTGACATGCTAAACTGCACATATGCTTCTTTAAATATGTATTTAATTTGAGTCCACTGAATACTTTTCTTCTAGGTACATGCTTACATTATTAGTGCTCTGAAGAAAGAGATGCCAAGTGTATTTGGCAAAGACTCAAAAAAGAAAGAGCTTATTAACAACCTGGGCGCAATCTATGAAAAGATTCAGAAAGAGCACAACATTTCACCAGGAGACTTTCCTAACCTAAAGAAAATGCAGGTATGAAGTTATACATTTGTATCCAATAAATTTAAGTTTTATAAACTTTCAAAATAAAAACATAACACAATTTCTCTTTACAGGAGTTGCTAGCTGTTCAGGACTTCACCAAATTTCCTGTCATGAAGCCAAAATTAATGGAGTCAGTGGAAGACATGCTAGGTAATGACATTGCTAAGCTCATGACACTGGTCCGTAAGGAGGAGGCTGCCATGCCCAGCCAGTCAGTGAAGGGTGGTGCGTTTGAGGGAACCATGAACGGGCCGTTTGGTCATGGATATGGAGAAGGTGCAGGGGAAGGCATTGATGAGCTGGAGTGGATCGTGGGCCGTGATAAGCCATCATATGACGAAATATTCTACACCCTCTCGCCAATTAATGGGAAGGTATCTGGTGCCACGGCTAAGAAGGAGATGGTGAAGTCCAAGCTGCCAAACACAGTGCTTGGAAAGATTTGGACTCTGGCAGATGTTGACAAAGATGGCTACCTGGACGATGAAGAGTTTGCGCTGGCAAATCACCTGATCAAGGTAAAGCTAGAGGGGCACGAGCTTCCAGCTAAACTGCCCGCTCACCTTGTGCCACCTTCCAAACGGTCGGAGCAGAATTGAAGAGCCGGCTTGAGTGATTGGATCTCTGTGGCTCTCAGCTACATTCCAAATTGCCCAAGCCATATCTTCTAGCTTTTTTTTTCGACTATTCATTTGACTAACTTGCATCAGGAACTGGATTTCTGTCTTAAACATAGATTTGTAGTAAGGGTTATGAATCAAAAATGCTTGGCTTAGAATGATAGGACTGAGAAGACAAACCAAGAAGACCTTATGTGCCAGTGAGAGACTTATTTTCTTTCTTTCTTGATTTTTAATATGGCTTAGAAATGGAGAAACCACTATGAGCACAGAAAGAAATTAAATTGATTGCAAAACTTCTATGGTACTTTTTAATGGCCATTGGATTGAGATCATAAGGCAGCAGGAAAAAACTGAGGATGTTAAGGGGGCTCTTTAAAGAAACAAAAATGTGAAAAATATTCCATATATGATATATTTCCAAACATAATTGCTGTTTTTTTTTGTTGTTGCAAAACTTCCTTAAGTTATTCTTTTCCTTTATAGCTATTATATCTGTATTTTGTATTTTTGATTTTTAAAATTGAATAAGAAATGTTTTTTTGATTTAATATCTCTAAAGTATATCAGTATATGTATTCTGTAATTCTGAGGGTGTATCTTTATTTTCTATTGGGATTAAGTGATCTGAAACCCTCACCTTCATTTGAATGCAGCAATTACATTGACCAATAAAAGAGTTTATTTGTAAACTGTTTCAAAGACTTCTTGAGTTCTGCATTTAGAGACATTTTACAAATATGTAGTGAAATATTTGGAAACGAACACCACCATTGACAGTTGTGAAAGATGGTTACATATATCTGTCATCTGTTGTCATGAGTGCTGACAGAAAACTATGTACTTGCATTGCTAGAACTTTTGAATTTGAGTGGAAAAACTGAGGTCTTTTTGGAATGGTAGTAATGCAATGGCAGTGTCATATTTCGCTCTGCTTATCAAGTTGTTATGCTGAGGCATGTTGAGGTGCTTCACTGTACAGTGTCTTGTGTTTTCTTTGGCAGCTATTGGGAGTTGATCACTGATTTTTTTTTTTTTTTCTTCTCATGCAGCTGACTATTACTTTCTTAGTTTGGTGTAACATGAACCCTCTTGCAACATAAGTAGGGATGCACCGATACCATTTTTTCAGAACCGATCCGATCCGATACCAAAAATTCTGAGTATCGGCCGATATCGATACCAATCCAATACCAGTGCAGTTCTGTTTAAAAATTCAATGTAGAATTTCTATACCTCAGTGTGTTGAACTGATAATCACTCTTTTGTGTGTTAAACACAATCTACTAAATACAGACAACTTCATTATAAAGAAAAACAACCAATTTAAATATATAAATCACAATCTATGACAAAAATACTACTATAAACTAGATGGTGGATAAGATTAGTGGATAATTCAGCAGCAAAAGTTACTCTAGAAAAATCATGAGTGCACAATAATTCTAAATCTAAACATTTAGTGAAAAAAAAAACATTTAGTGGGGAACAAATAAAAGTGAATAAGTGTAGCACTAAATCTGGTAAAATGTTACACGTTGTAAAATACATTCATGAAAAACAAGTAAATATATTTATATAAATAGGGCCTATATACTAAGAAATTAAAAGACATTTATTTTAAATGTATTGTGCAGCTTTTTTTAATGAGGCAGCAACATATTATAGATAGGGCAGAACAAGAAAGGCTATTACTGTAATAATCTTTCATTGCGCAAAAGTATTATAATACGAAAGGCTCCAACACAGAGCGGCACAAAGCGCATATGCGCATCCCGTGCGCAGGATGATGCGCTTGAAGCAACATGGAGTCACAGCGCGCAGCGCTCAGCATTGAAAAGTTCAAAACACAAAGGGAAGATATATCGATGCGTAGTGTTAGTGTATATATCTATGCAATATTTTATTGAGCCTTTTAACAGTTTAAAAATTAAGTTACCTTGTGTGTGAAGAACAATACAATCTCTAGTCCAGTGTTGTGATCTAACAGACACCCGGTAGATATACCACGATTTAGAAACCGCAATAAACTCCAGCCAGATAAAGTCATTTTATGCGAAACCATAGAGCGTTATCTACAGATCAAGCATAATAACAGGAACATTGAATCATCTTGGAGAGAGTTTCATCGTGTTGACTGTCGTAACTGAACGCGACACGCAGTTTGAAAGCTGAATGGAGAATGACTGGCAGCGGAGGGAAGCATTCACGTGAACTTGAATTTAATGACTTAAATATTCATCTGTACCACATTAAACTATGGAATGGCTTCAGAACACTTAATATAGTGCACAAAGCGTTGATGATGCTTTATAATGTTTTTGTGCCTTTTGTGGGGCACTGGGGCTTAACAATAACATAGAATATTATACGCACAATATCGGATTTGGATCGGTCCTGTCTGACCGATACCCGATCCGGCAAATAATGGCGGTATTGGAGCCGATACCGATACTTCGGATCGGCGCATCCCTAAACATAAGATCACCCAATTATTTTTTTTTTAAATTGATCCCTTACTGTCAACTGGATTGTGTTCAATCCAAGTTTTTTTTTTAGTACGTCTAAAATATTTGTTTACATTATTCAAGTTAATTCTTTTAGATGCATCTCAAGATGGCACATGTTACTCTGCATGAAGCTTATCTTTGATATACTGCTATTTGTTTTTCAAAGAAATGAATGCTTTTATTTACTAAGGATGTATTAAATTGATCAAAAGTGACAGTAAATAATCATGTTTGAAAGAATGTAATACGATATCCACAAAAATATTACACAGCACAACTGTTTTCAGTATTTAAATTAATGAGAAATGTTTCTTGAGCAGCAAATCAGCATATTAGAATGATTTCTGAAGGATCATGTGACACTGAAGACTGGAGTAATGATGCTGAAAATTCAGCTTTGCCATAACAAGGAATACATAAATACATTTTAAAATATATTACAATTGAAAACATAAATTGTAATATATTTTACAATATTCCTGTTTTTACTGTATTTTTGATCAAATAAGTGCAGCATTGGTGACCATAAGAGACTTCTTACAAAAACAAACTTTTGAACGATAGTGTAACTCTGTATATAACTATGTTTTGGCAGCAATATGTGCACTTCATTATCATAATGTAGTATCAGCATGCATTCTGTCCAATAGAGACTTCAATTTACCACCGTTTGAACTTTCTCATTTTCATTTCTCAGTTAATGCATTCTGCTTTCACAACACACTTCGCAGGAAGGTGCTAAAGTTCCCAGTAATGTCCTAAGTGACAGTAAGAATGCCGACGTGAAGGATTTAAAATTACCACCCTCAACTCACCCTATATTTGCTGCACTTAATCTTAAATTAAATCGCATTGCTAGACAAGGATAAAGTTAGTTGCATTTTGAGGGACACTAACAAGCAATTAACAGCCTTTTATAGTAATATAATTTGTTAGACCAGACCCGTTTAGCACCTCCCCATGTGACTGCTTACTGACACAGTAACCTATACCCTTCTATTAGAGATGCTGGTTAATAACAGCCATGTGTAAGAAGGTGATGCATCTTTAGAAGACGTGTGAGACTAAAAAGCACTGACTCAGAGGTCTAGCAGAGATTTGCTTCACTGTTGTGTGCTGTTGTCTAAGTATTTAAATGATCGCTCACCCGCAATTGTTATTTTAAGCTGTACTTAGAAATAACCAAGTGACAAATAAGCAAAATAGGCCCCTACCACGTTTTCTTTTTTTGGATGGTGTATGTCACTATGGCCTGGTTTCACAGCCCTTAGTTCAATTAGGACATTTAAGTAGCTTTTATAAACATGCCTTAGAAAAAAAACATTACTGATGTGCATCTTGAGACAAAACAATGGCACTTACATATTTCAAGATATGTCAGTGCAAGTTGCTTTCCGTTAAAACCGCTCAAACATGCATTTTAGTCTGGCTTAAGCCTTGCCTGTGAAACCCGGGGTTTATATGTTAATCTTAGTGCCCCATTGAACAGAATAAACCACATTATCAGAATACTGTAGATTAAATCAAATAAAATTAGACATTCAGTTAAAAGAACTAAACTGATTTATTGAGGATAAACCGCAGCTGAAGCTGAGTACATAATTACAGTGTTATTTGCACTCAAATAGTTGTTTGTTTGTCCATCTCCTCTGTGTTTGTTTTAGGAACACAGATGCGCAGTCATAGAAAGAAAACGGAGAGGAAACCAGCATTGAATAAACCCTGTCTCATTATAACAGGACATCCCAGGTCCTTTGAGGGACAGGACGTCCTTTTTTTGTGTCCTGTTAGAATTCAGAGCCTCATGACTGAGCAGCTTGAGGAGCAGTGCAAGTGCCTTCACTCTTCATATTACACGGCTCAGTTGTAACCTCTTTCAAAACTACCGATTTTACTTCAACATTAGTATCAAAGAAATCTAAACTACTAAGAAATGAGGTCAGAAGAGTCCTCTCTGCCAGGTGTGATTGGTGGACTGTGTCTGTTTTAGGTGTAATGCACAGTGAGAGTCTTCATTTAGCAGGAATGGTGATTTCTGATCTCAGAAAGGCATCAGTCTGGAGTTATGTGAGGTGATCTGTGTCACATGGTCATTTTGGAGGGTCTTTTCACCCGAACATGTCCTGGGATGCATAGGTTATGTAGAGGAAGCCATCGGGGTCTCTGAACTGTGAATAAACTTCTCCCATACTGGTTGACAAACAGGACATGTTCTTTCCTGAGATCAGTAGGTACAGAGCTTGAGATGTCTCTAGCACTATCTTACTTCTGTAAGAGAAAGAGAAAGAGCAAGACATGAATTGGCGCTACTGAAAATAATTGCTTGAAAGTGCCTAAAACTTAAGGCGGTGCCTCATCCAATGACCTAAGCAACGTTCAGGGCAAAACATGTCTGATTCACTGTTCACACAATACATATTCAATACTGACTTAGGAAAACAAGCATTGACTCATTCTCTGCTGCATAAACGGACACATGACAAGACCAAATCTGCATCTACTTTAATTGAGAAAGAGAGTCTACACACCTGAGCAGACTGAGGAACTGTCCTAATGACAGCTCATTTGGGACAAGAAATTTGGTTTTGTCCAGTAGGGGAAGCTTTTTCTCCCGAAGGTATCGCTCCACAATTACCTAAAATACAAAACATATTTTTTAAGGTTAAAAATAGCCACTGTTTTATTTTTGTTTAAACATTTCATATTCAAAAAGGCATCTCACCGGTAATTTATTGGGAAACTTTGACCGAATAGTGCAGACTTCATCTTTTCTTGTTGCTGCATTGGAAGAACAAATTTTATTTGTTTTTCTGATCATTGAAAATCACTTTACTTAAAATAAATATGCTATAAAACAATAAGAACAAATAAGAAAAGTATGTAGGCCTATGAGTAAGAGGCCTAAATAGTAACTTAAAGGTAGCATAAAGGTAGAAAACATAAAGTTAGCATTTATTTTTTAAAACAGATATTTAAACGTTTTAAAATAGCCTAAAACATTCTCAGCAATGTAAAACAAGCCACGTAGAGAAGTTAGTAAAGTGCAAAAAAGTTGAATGCTGTTGTGAAGTCATGACCTACCCAGGCACTTCCTTTGCTTGAAAGGCACAATTTCCATGGATTTCTCGTAGGGAGGCATTCTGACTTGAGTTTGACGAGGATGGAGACGTGTACGATGGTGTGGTAGGAGGAGGCTGTGCCCGGGCTGACGAAAAGCCCACGGATGAAGGTTGTCTCAAATGCCTGCTTTCAGTACGAGGGGCTCGGCCTTTATACGGGTGTGTGCGTGTGTGTGTGTAGGCGGAGGACAGTCTGAAGTGTGAAAAGATGAGAAGTGCTTGGGCGTAATTAAAGACCTTGCGATGATATTGGGATATTAGCCGTTACATAAGCTCTTCAAAACCTCTTCACACCCTCTCCCGTCATCGCGCTGGATCAATAATGAACCCGTCGCCGTAAATGAGCACAACATTCACAGGTTATCTGAAGATGTGAGTGCCATGACAGCGTAATTAGGAATCACGGCATCAGCTTTGTAATAGTTTGTGTAACACCACAGTGAACAACAGACGTGACAGACGTGTGACTGGTTGAGAGTTCACTGAACTCAAATAACGGGACAAACACAAGACCGTGCCGCGTTTTTTGTATTGAAAAACAGATGAGATAACAGAGTTTTAGTCTAAAGGTCTTACTTTTTATACATTAAATACAAAACTATTCATGAAGTATTCATGTACAAACATCAACTGTAAAATGTAACAAAAAAAAGACTATCAAAACATTTTGGCCACCAAATATTGCAATTCATACATTGTATAGGCTATACATTTACAACCTTAAAGGGGTCATGAACTGCGTTGTTTTATAATGTTTCCTGTGGTGCACTTATAATGTTAGTATGCTTTTTACATAAAAAACTGCCATAATTTAGAAATAAAATGCATTTCCATACCCTGATTTGAACGCCCTGTTTGTAGCTATTAGCTACATGTTTAACTCTCGCGAAAACTTTTAGCAAGTTTTTACTATTACAGCTCTCAAGGTTAACTAATCTTGAAAAGTGTTGATTATAGCATTATATTTAGATCGTGGCATGAAAGTGATGAGCATTAGCCGATTGTACCCACAGACACATTGAGCGCATGCACGAATGCAGCGATCTCGTCAACTCGATTTCTGTACACTAACGAATGCTTTCATTAAAGGTGCAGTGTGTAGTATTTATGAGGCTCTACTGACAGAAATGCAATATAATATACATAACTATGTTTTCAGTGGTGTATAAAGACCTTACATATTGAACCGTTATGTTTTTATTACCTTAGAATGAGACATTTCTATCTACTTACACCGCGGGTCCCCTTACAGTGAATTCGCCATTTTGCGCCGACATGTTTCTACAGTAGCCCTAAACAGACAAACTGCTCTACAGAGCGCTAGTCACTGCTGCGTCCGAAAACCTAGGCAGCTGACTTGTTGCCACGCTGCCTTACAATGACAATGACTTGTAAGGCAGCGTTTGTGAATGAAGGCACCTCACGAAACTGATTTCGGACAGACTTCTAGGGCAGTGTAACAGTTTAATGATCTACAGCAAAATAGAGCGAGCTTTGGTGAGAACTAAACAAATATTTAATTACTACAATAATAATTTCTCACTAGAAATGACATCAGAAGTGGAAAATGTTGGTACATTTACACACAAACTGACCAGCAAACGCAACTTTCGGACGCCATCTTTTTTTTCTAGCTCAACTGTCACAGAATGGAACGCACAGGATTGTGGGATATCAAAGGCAGCGAAGGATACATTTATGCTGCCTTCAAAAATCGATCAGATGAAGGTATCTCAGGAGACAGGAAGTGAAGCGAACATTAGATTCGGACATGCTTTGATGCCTTCCTACCTTGAAATGTGTCCTCCGAAGGCAGCATTTTCCAGGTTTCGGACGCAGCCACTCTCTGCTCTCTCCAACGACGTCATTTTTGTCCTGTGTCGGCCACTGTAGCTTCTCTATGTGCTTCGAAAGCGAGGGGTGAGCGGTGGGCGATTGCAATTCACAACCTCACTGCTAGATGCCGCTAAAATTTACACAATGCACCTTTAACAGTACAAATACAATGCGCTGTTTGATTGACAGCTCTAGCGATTGCAAAGGGAGCGTTCTTTGATCGCGTTCTATGTATAATTTAATCACAGTTTAAATAACAGATTATTTTCATCCTACTAAGAGAAACAATGTGAAGTTGATCAATTAGACACTGGTTTGATTTACTGGCACATAGACAAAAAAACCCATCTGACTACATGAATCATTACATATCAGAAATCACTGGTCACAGATCAGGCATTAGTATTAACATGGTTAGGGCAGAAATCACTGGTCACAGATCAGGCATTAGAATAGGCTATATTATATTATATAACATTATAATTATATTATATATATAACATAACAAAATATATTGTTATTATTATTACTGTAAAGCTATATTAAATTATTATGGGACCTCATTTAATTCTTTCAGAATCTTTACTTTTTTTTAAATATAATTTTGTTTCTGTAGCCTGTGATGTGAGATGACTGAAGCCCAAACACAATGAGGTCGGTATGGTGTTACAGGCTTCATAACTATCCCATCCTCACCATGCCCCCTTTCTCACTGAGGTCAGGGAGATACGAAATAAACAGTGTAGTTATTATGTGCCTGCATGAAACAACACGGTCAAAATAACAATAGAATGTGACATATTATGGGGTTAAACAAAACACTTTAAACACGCTTTTACCCCTCACTGGCTCAAATGTGTTGCCTAAAAGCTTGACTAGACCTTAAAATTTCAAAGCAGGTTGAAAACAGGTGAAAAGTATATGCGTTTTGATGGATCTGACTTAAAGGTGCATGCTCACATCAGTGTAATATAGGCAAAATAACTGGTGATGTAAATTGTAATGATTTTATAAGTAAATCTGTAGGAAAAGAGGATGGAAAAAAGTGAAATGGAAGAAAATTGCCAAAGTTTGAGGTTTCACATGCAGTTCATGCTTTCAGCGGGAAGTTAGAATAGTCAAGTTAGTGTCATTTTAATAGCCTACGTGATGAAAGAAGCAAGAAATGAAGGAAGATCTGGATGGAAAGAACCTTTTGTGTTATAGGCCTGTTTAATAAATATTTCTTTTGAACTTCTTGGATAAGAATACATTTTAGCAGTCAGATGAATTGGAATTGCAACTATTTTATAAATAAACACAAACTGATTTGACATGGCTACATTTTTCTAGGCTACATCATATTGAAGCAATTTCCTCAGATAATTTTATTTGAGATTTGGTTTCATTAGTAATATAAACTAAACGAACCTATATATCCAACATAATTATGGAATATCCAACCTATAGGTCTATTTTTTTCAGAGTGGTATAGGTGATTAATGATTACCGATGAAAAGCTTGTAAAGGCGCAGGTTAGACAGGCAGATACTGTCACCTGCTGGTTAGAAACAGTCTTGGTTGTTTGTTTCTACAATGGACGTTCTCGTCGCATAGCAGCCGACACAGGAGGAGCTGCTATTTGAAACCAACCAAACCAAGCGGATATTTGATCATTTGGAAAAGTACACAAAGTAGGCTAATACACGTCATTAAAGTAACAGCATACTCGTTATAATAAATCACAATCTGGGTCATCGCTTGTTTTTCTTTATTTGCGTATTTGAAAGTAATACCATACTTCAACTACTAGCGAACGAGAATGTTTTAAATGAACGAATCGTTCCATGCACCGAATCATTTTTGTGACGCGCGCGAATGAATCTTTGAATTCAAACGATTCAAATAGAATCGAGTCAGTGGTGTGAATAAAAAACACTAATGTTCAGTTCCTCAATTAAATAAATAAACACAATTCATGTTTATTTTTCTGCGTCAGAAGCCTACTAGCTACACTACAGTCTAAACATATCGTACCAACTAACAGATTTACATTCCTCTTAAAAAACTAGTCGATTCTGTTCGAAAACTTCCCCGGCCAATCAGCTGCGAGCTTTCACGTTCTAACTCCGCCCTATTCATACTCTTTTCTTTCACAGCAGTGAGCTCTGTGCAAGACTGTCGCATATGATTCAATCCACATCATCTTAATCTTCATCATCATGAACCGAATGGTAGCTGACGTGATGATTGTAGCGTCTCAAAATGGTTAGGTGGGGAAGGATTATTCGGGGGTGTAAATTAAGACCTTGAAAGTATGCCTTTGTTACATGTGGTTCCAAGCGAAAGTTGAGTTGCCTCCGTACTGCATTTTCGTGAGATGCAAAGATACATTGTTACGGACTCTGAATTTTAAGCGTCGGCTCTGGTGCTGCTCATGTCGCACAACGCTCATGCTGCATTGACAGTCGGTACTCTAGCTAGAGGCGAGCAGTGAGCCCTCCCGTTCTCCGGCGGCGACCACAGTGTCTGCCTCGAAACCGATTTTGCGCGCACAATGGCCGGACGCCGCGGTTGTGTGAATTCGCTATGGTCAGGGAGCGAGCGGGTTCGTATCGGAGAGCGACTGAAAGCCACCCTGGCCGGCATAATGGAGCTAGACCTCCTCAGAGGACGACAGCTGGAGATGGTGGATGCGGTAATGGACGTGAATGGAGCGCCCGCTCACCAGGGGGAAGGACTGGAAAGCGTCGCCGAGGATGGTGCCGCAATCTCCCACAGGCAACAGGTCAGTGGGGATGTGGGAAAATACCACAGGAATTATGTTCCTTGTAATTGTAACTTTGATCTCGTCGTCGAGGTGGAACCCTGCTGGTGGCACCTGCTAAACGTTTTGGTGAGACTGGCATCCAGTGGAGCTCAGGTTGCATGACATATACAGGACGCTGCTGTGTTTACATTTCATAATTGTACACACCTTTTTCTTCAACGTGTCAAGGTTGAGTTGGAGTACAAAGCTATTTTAGGCAACTGCACACACAATGCACGTTGATTGAGCCATTGAAAAAAAAAAAAAAAAAAAAAATATATATATATATATATATATATATATATATATATATATATATATATATATATATATATAAAATCTCTCAGTGGTATCATGTGTGGGACAGTAGAGTAAGCTGTGTCATTTTTAATTTGCCTTGCAAGCCAAATATAGAAATATGACTTCTCTGAAAAAAAGTATTTGCCCCATGTTGGGGGTAAGCAATTTACCTGTACTTAAAATGTACTTAACCAAATTATTAATATATTTGTCTTATTCCTTTTTTCCCAAACTTTTTATTTAAACAATTTCTCTCATTCCAGTGGTTTATTTTGGCAGAAACCAGCCAGAGAAAATGCTTAATGTTTAATTGTAATTCAACAAAAATGGTAACATTTTGCAGTTGTATTTGTACTAAAAGTTTTAAGTAATGGTAATATGTTTCCCCAATTTGCCATTTTGGGAAAATGCTTTATTTAATAATTAAATAATTTGGACACATTTTTAAATGTTTTTATACATTGTCAGTTCATCAACATATTATATATTTTTAGATCTGTATAAATTTGCTTTGATATTAAATTAATTTCACCTGTCTTGTAAAAAAAAAAATACTTTGGCATGCAAATAAGAGAACTTTTTTCATAAAATGCTTTTGTTTTTATTATGCTTCTCTCAAATGTAGGCAACTGTTTATGAAGGGCTCTTTCTTTTATATATATATATATATATATATATATATATATATATATATATATATATATATATATATGGTCATGTGACAAATAATGCATTTTGTAGATTAAGAGGGTGGCACAATTTACCCAATGACATCAATCCCCTATTAATCTACACTGTACAGACAAAATGTTTTGGTAACAAAATGTTGATATTGTCATGGTGATGTGGCAGGGCTCTTGACCAGGTATGGAGGACACGTAACAGGTGCTGTTCAGGTATGTGCTTGTGTAATGGGAGAAGGAGGGAAGTGTATGTGAGAGTTGACAATAGAAGCACCATTGTGTGTTTTTATATAATGGACAGTGCGCAAGTGAACTTTACAAATGTGAAATACATTTAATAGTGGCAATTGGCTCACATTTCGTATGTCCCTCATTTATTATAGGGCATTTATATAATTATCCAGGATCTCCTAGATCAAAGTGATGTGATTAAGAGCATTTTTTTTTCATGGCATGCAAAATTGTTTTCGCAATTTCAAAAGGCTTTTAAAGGACACTTACAAGTAGTCATTCAGTCCAGCAAAATGTGCGCATGAGAAACAGCAATATGTATCATGAGACAAAAGTATGAGTCATCATCGGGGCAATGTTGTTGCATCTCCACCTACGTAACTTCCATTTGCATAAACACCACATGGAAAAATGTTTCTGTTGTCAGCGTCACAGATATCACCTCTCCTCTGCTACCCGCTGAGGGAGAGAGGATGGAGGGAAATGGACAGAGAGATGGAGAACGGGGGTGTGCCATGCAGAGCAACTGATATGTTAACCCCTCACTAGGATGGACTGCTGCGCAATGGCTGAATGCAGTATCTGATTTCATAGCTACTATGCATATAGTCATTCATTTAACTGACGTTGATTTATTACACTATTACAATATGATTTTTTTGAATGATGAATTTTTTCAGTCAAAGGTTTGATTGCTCAGATTCAGTGGCTGAAAAACTGTCTTCCATCTTCCTCCCACAAGACTCACCTTGTTATTATATGACGTTAAACCATTTCCTGTGTCAGTGAGGGAATTGAATGAGTAATTCCTCTGTCAATGGAGCTGATAGCCAGACTGGATATTCACCTCATTATTTCCATTATTTTATGTCAATTTGCATCATTAGCCTCATGAAATGCAGTTTTATGTGCCAGAGCACTCCTTCATGAATTGATCGGTAGCTGGAAAATGGCCAGTGCACCCTGCGTGAGACCCATATCAGGTTTCCCCTATTGAGCAAATGCTTCTTCCAAGCCCCCTCCCCAGTGAAATGAAATAAATTGTATAAATTGTATACTGGGATAACGCAGTATAGATTCTGTCTAGATGTGCGCATAGGGTTATGTGAACGAATTAAGGTCTTATGGATTATTAATGTTTTGTGATAGTTAATCATGCGAGTCAATGCATATCATTTCAAAGAAGTTTTGCACTGCATTCGTAAAATGAAACTGAAGTACGACATTGAGAAATGTGTTTTTTTTTTTTTTGTCTAGTGCATGTGGAAGTGTCAATGCACGTGTTAGTTCATATTCCATCAGCAAAGAGAGAGTTAAAGTATTGCTGCTAAATCGGATGTGTGGGCGAGGAGAGGAGAAGGAGAGCGAGAAAGAGAAGGAGAGAGAGGGCAGGAAGAGAAGAGAGGCCTGACAGTTCTCTGAAGTGAAGTGGGGGAGGCAGTTATATCCAGGAGTGGTGGTGGTGGTTGGGAGGGGGGTCTCACATAAGAGATGCCTCCTTCATGCTGTTCGTCTCACTAGGCAACCCATCCCCCGTGCTCTCTACTTTTCTTCAAAACTTTTTTTTTCTTTTGCTATCAGTCTCTTTATGCTCCCCTCAATGAGTATTCCACCTTCATCTTTTTCCCCCCGAATGTCCTGCTCACTCTTTACACCGTATGTTTTCCCTTCCATATATATTTTTAGAGTCTGAGACAGGCATTGTGGGTAAACTGCTGGAGCAGAGATAAGCCTGGTCAAAGTCTGTCTTTCAATACCCATTATCCCCCCTTCTTTTCTCCTTCTCTCCTTTGTTTCATCATCTGTCTTTCTCCGCTCTTTGCTTATTAACCGCCCTCCCCCGACTTTTTTCATTTCGCCAATGCATCACCTGCATTGTCTGTGTAAAAGTCTGACAGAAGGTTGATCGGACTTAACAGGATATGCACAATAGTCACTAGATTTGATGGGATTCCTTAGAAGTGTTTCAAGGGGAGATTCCTTGCGATGGGGGGAGGTTGGGGATCACAAACAGCTAAACCCAGTAAACACTTTATGCAGATAAGTAACTTAACTTCTAAGCAGAAGTTAACTTTAACCAAAGCATTCCCTTGATTAGTCTCAGTTACTAGTCCTTTAAAATCCTCTCTAAAAAGCAGGCTTAGACATCATAAAGCTACCAGCTAATGATGTGGCTTCCCCTTACAGGTGTACTGTTTTGTAAATATATACATCACAGATACATGATTTCTATCCTGGTATTAACATCAGTCTGGGTCAGCAGAGACAAATTTCTGTTTACACTGGGTTAACAGGCATCTCTAGTGACCAGCTGTGATCATATTTCGATGATAGGATCTCTGATTTCAGGACTACATCAATCATTCACTACATCAGTGTTTTACTGTTGATAAAGTGCAAAAAATAAAATTGCAACTGAATTGCGGTTAACTGTTGGTTAATTGTTAACTGTTTGACACTGTTTATATCAGGCATTGATGTTCTTTGTGTGTATACAATTAGATGGTTATTTTCTGCTAAAACCATTTTTAAAAAGAGAGATGCACAAATTATTTTTTTTATTGAAATTGTCGATTGACAGCTGAGTAGGCGGTCCTTTGCTGCTGTCTGGGATTCATCATGATTGATTAGCATTTAGCTACAAATACATTGTACAAATACATGCATCGTGATCGTATGTTAATATCAGGTGTAAACGGGGTCTTTGTGTTATCACCTTATCTTGTAGTAACGTGACCCCTCCATCTGTTTCAGAGCCTGTCCCCTGCAAACCCTGATCTATCTTGCCTCGGCACTACAGGAGAGGGGATAAACTCACGCTGGTCTACGTTGTCCTGGGACATCCCGTCTGATCTACTGTCTTCTCAAACCCCAGACTTCCCTGGCACCACACCGCTTGACTGCGACTCTAGACCCAGCTCAGGTACTGATACTCCAGATTCCTCAATAATAAGCCGTTGTCATTTTGTAAAGAGCACTTCAGAATATTTTTTTGTGGATTCTTGGACCTTTAACAACACTAGGGCATCTGAAATCACGCTGAGGTGCTTCTCTAAAGCTGTTTTTATTCACTGAGAGTGAATTGTGTGATTAATCATTGTTCCACAGTATTGTTTCCCTTTTTAGTATTTGGCATTTGGAGCATTATATAATTATTTAGTCACAGCTGGCTATTCTTGGTGTTGTATGTTATTCAGCAGTGCTTGTCAAAAAAAGGAAGGAAAAGAGGAAAATGTGTGTGTGTGTGTATATATATATATAATATATATATATATATATACACAGTTGCAAGAAAAAGTATGTGAATCGCTTGCAGAATCTGTGAAAATGTGAATAATTTTAACTAAATAAGAGAGATCATACAAAATATATGTTATTTTTTATTTAGTACTGTCCTGAATAAGATATTTTACATAAAAAATGTTTACATATAGCCCACAAGACAAAGAAATTGCTGAATTTAATAAAATGACCCCGTTTAAAAGTTTATGAACCATTGATTCTCAATACTGTGTGTCGTTACCTGGATGATCCACTGCTGTTTTTTTTGTTTTGTGATGGTTGTTCTTGAGCCCCTTGTTTGTCCTGAGCAGTTAAACTGTCCAATGTTCTTCAGAAAAATCCATATGCATATTTGAACCCTTTTATGAGATCCATCTTTTCACACTGCGGACAACTGAGGGACTCAAACACAACAATTAAAAAAGGTTCAAACATTCACTGATGCTCCAGAAGGAAACACGATGCATTAAGAGCTGGGATATATATATATATATATATATATATATATATATATATATATATATATATATATATATATATATATATATATATATATATATATATATATATATATATATATTAAGATTGGGGTCTGTATGATTTTTTAAAAAATGTTTTTGAAAAAAAGTCTCTTACTTACTGATCCCAAACTTTTTAACGTAGTGTATATAAAAAATACTGTTCAGTTCTTAGACATACACAGTGCTTAAAACCATAAATCATAAAATTAAAGCAAAACACAAATTATAGCAACTACAGAAAATTTTATTTAATTTAATCTTAACAAAAGTATATACATATATTCATAGACAATATAGCTCTGTCTAGATGCTCAGACAAAAAAAGAGCAACGTTTTAATAGTGCCACAAATGCCTCTATTATAATTGTCTCTGCTAAAAAGCTGGGATTGGAGAACATATTTTAACATCAAAAATAATACACACATTAATTAGCTCTACATGATAAGATTAAACTTGCACAACACACTAGAACCTGTTTGGATAAACTTTGTAGAGATTTATCAGTCCACTGAAATGGAAATCAAAAGCAGTTATCCTTTAAGCCATCCCTGAAGAATGAGCCCTACATGAAATTGTAATACATTTCACACAAGCGTATGACTCATAGCTTGGATGGCTTGGGGCTCTATTTGAAACAAATGATTCAGTGTTGACCTCTCAACTTCAACATGACACATAGTTTCTGTGTTTTTGGCAGTTCTCTTTTTACTTTGGCAAACATTAACCCTAGCTTTTTATGGCAATCCCATCATTTATATCATGTGTCACCCCTGAAGCACTTCTCCCCCTAAAACTCTTAACTTCATCTGTCATTCTCTTGTCCACAGGTTTTTACTCGGTCAGTGGGAGTTCTCTGTCAGACTCTTGTTACTCTGTATCCAGCGAGGCGGCTCCTGGAGGGTCAGTGAAAGTCAGCTGTAGGCCTCGCTCACTGGATCCTAGTGCCACTCAATGGAGGGAGGCTGAATCTCTTAGTACAGCGTGTCCTGGAGGCACAGCGGAGAAACAAGAAAGGAGACCCTTTTCTACTGGTATGACATCTTACATCTATGCTTTAAGGCCTTTGTGGGTGTTTTATTCAAAATCAAAAGATTTGCCTATTTATATAAGCAAGAATTGTTAAAAATACTTACACAGGATGATAGCATTTGTTGTACATTTGTATATTTTCATTTAGTTTTTTAAATTCCTATTAATAGGATTTAAAATGATCTTAAAAGTACAACAAAAAAATTAAAATGCCCATATGCATAATTATTACTTATAGTAATTATAAATTTGGTGGGAATATGCTTACTTGTCATGAAAATGTCACAATGTAAAAATAGAACGGTACCTTAATTTTTATGAAGTATTGAAAACAGTTTAGCTGCTTCCTTTTTTTCATCATGTGTTGCATTTTCATGATACACTGACATTCAAAGGTTTGGGGTAAGTAAGATTTCAAAAAAAGAAAATACTATTTAGCAAAGGCACATTAAATTGATAAAAAAGTCAAGACATTTATGAAATTAATAAATATTACAAAAAAAGGTATATTTATAAATAAATGCTGTTCTTTTGAACTTTCTATTCATCAAAGAATCCTGAAAAAAAATCAGTTTTCACAAAAATTTTAAGCAGCATAACTGTGTTTAACATTAATAATAAAAAGAAATGATAAGAAAATTATTTAGCACCAAATCCGCATATTAGAATGATTTCTGAAGGATCATGTGACACTGAAGCCTGGAGTGATGATGCTGAAAATTCAGCTTTGCCATCACAGGAATAAATTACATTTAAAATATATTACAACAGAACCCAGTTAATTTAAATTGAAATAATATTTCACAGTATTACTGTTTTTACTGTATTTTTGATCTTAATGCAACCTTGGTGAGATTAAGAGACTACTTTCAAAAACATTGGGTTATATATAGGTTCTTTTTGTAATAATTTGCCATTTTTATGCTTCTAATTAAAATAATCACATAATTTATTGTATACTAAATAAGGACAATGTAAATAATAATATCATCAAATTTATTTTTCTTTTTTATGAACAGGGGATCTTGAGCTCAATAGCTTCATGTTCCTGACAGACCTTTGTTCCAGTTTGGGAGGGATTCACCCAGGCTCTCTTTTACCTTCTTCCAACTCCAGTCCACAGCTTCAGCTGGACCCCAGATTTTGCTCCGACCTAGTTTCTCGGAAGACAAAAGAGGTGTACCCTTACCCTAGTCCACTCCATGCTGTGGCCCTCCAGAGCCCCCTTTTCACAACCTGCCAGGAACCTTCCCCCACCCGCCTTTCCCCCAGTCCAGAGAGTGAGCAGCTTGTGGAGCCAGGGCTTGATCAACCTCCTGCGAAGAGCCAGCCCCCAGCCTCTCCTTCCTTTACTCAGCTGGAGAAATACATCAACAGATTAGTCCATCAGCATCACTGCAGGGTGGCTGCTGAAACTTCCGGTCGTGGACACCAAATAAACATTGCAGGTGTTGGTTATGAGGGACTCCACCCAAGAAGTGCTTCCTCCTCCAGCCTGTCTGGAGGTAGTGTGACTCCTTGTAAGTCTATCCTGGGCAATTCAGCCAGAGTCAGCCTCAGCAGTATTGGTAAACATGCAAGTCGCAATTCCATCAACCTCGGAAACTTGCCCTCCGTGACAGGGGAGGATTTCAACATCAGCTTCCACTTGAATCTGAATTTGAACCTAAATCCGAACCTGAACAAGACTTTGAGTTTTGATGCTAAAAATGTGAAAGAAGAGGTCTCAGGATCATGTGGGCATCTCTCCGCCAACATAATCACTCCAACTGCTTCCCCTTCCTCTTCGACTTCCACCATCACCAGCACTCCAAACTGGAGCAGGAGACCAAGGATCTCCACCTGCCCCTCCTCAGTGAACCATCGTGGTTCTCTGGAGATAACTGGAAAGACCTTTGGTCCAGTGGGATTCTCCAAGTCTCTAGACTGGAGTGGAGCCTCAAGGGAAGAGTCAGAGGGTTGTCCTCCAATCAAAGCTTCAGACAGCCCTCTCAAAATGAATGAGGACTCTGCAGTTGTATGTGAGATCTCTCGTGTATCTGGACTGCCAAGATCTGTAGTTCTTGGTTTGATGGAGGAGGGGGTGGAGTTGGATGCCGAATGTTTTAGGAACGAACGAGAAAGAGGTGTAGGTTCTGCTTCTCCGAGTAACGTTCCTACACTGCACTCTTCCCGGTCATCATTTCAGCACCCGTTTGGATTAGAACGAACTAATCTGACACCACCATCAAATGTCTGGATGGGTGCAGGCACAGGACAGGATTACCTATCTCAACAGCATCGCCTACAAGTTTCCCACTCGGATTGCAATTCGGCTCTGACATCGCAGTCAGGTAGCCCTCATTCGGACAATTCTGGACCCACGCCTACTCATTCTTCTCCCATCCTGCCTTTCCCACATAATCAATCAGACCCCGCCTCATCTCCAGGCTCTTCCCACACCAGAGTCCACTCCCCTCCTCGGCTACTTTCAAATTCACCCTTCACTCCTGCCCAGCTGTCAGTATTTCGGCGTGACTCCCCATCTCAGTGCTCTCTTCCACGCTTTCATCCATGTAGTTCCCCACTGGAGGGTCCCATTCGACCTCGTGGAGGGTCCCTCAGGCAGAACACAGGGGCTGGATGGAGGCCTCAAGATAGAGGCTGGAGGAGGAGTGGGGATGGAGAGAGGCTCTACCAGGGCAAACATGCCTCCAGAGAACTTATCCGAGCATCCACGGTGAGTAGCTATTCGGGCAGAGACTATGGCACTGGATGGGAGGATGAAATGAGCACTCAAACACCTAAAAAGGGTGGAAAGTTTTGGAAGGGGTTTGAAACACGATTTTGGGGAAGAGAGGAGGATGATGACGACAGAGATGAGAGAGCTGGAGGATTTGGTTGGAGGCACACCTCGTTGAAAGAAACATCGTCCAGTAGGCAAGATCAAAGAAGGAACAACTTAAAAAAGAAAGGAACAAGTTGGGACAGTCGGAGTTCCAGCCTCCGGTTGTCCAGACGAGCATTATTTCGAAGCGAGTCTCAGGGAATTCTCGATCCACATTCTCAGAAACGGGAAAGCAATCAGTGGCGTTCCTCGTTCGAGATCAGCCGTGCAGGACGAGGCTCTGAACGTGCTCGCAATCTTGTGCGAAAGGAGGAGAAACATCATTCTTCAACTGCCAGTCTTTTCCATCTCTCTCGCTCCCAGAGCCTGGAGGGAAGCAGTCACTCCCTTTCTCCTCTTTCGTCTCCATCCCTCTCACCCTCGCCACCCCCATCAGCTCCTCTCACCCGTTCCAGATCGTTCCGTGACCTTGGAAGGAAAGTGTTTGGCTCTATGAGGTCCCTCAGTTTCAATAAAAATCACAAGTCAAAAAAGAAAGATTAGTAAGAACATTTCAAAATGGGACCACGCTGCCAACTTTTCCAAACTTACGATTTACTCTCATTCTGCTTCTTTAGGTAAATCTGCATGCCATGCTGTGTTGTGGTCTGTGCACTCTTATGGTCATAGTGGTGCTGGTGTTGTTTTTACTATGAACATATTATGCTTAAAGTATATACTGACCAAATACAAAAATATGTTTGAACTCATGCTCAGGACTTTGAAAAAAAAGATTAAATGATTGTTAAAGTGCTGAAACATGATGAAATATCAATAAAAGTATTTCCAATTTAATATGATCCTTATTGTTTTTCTTGGCAATTACTGCATAGGCTGCTACTGCTGAGTGAAGAGTTACAATAGGATTAGATATCACATACAAAACTATGCTGACTTGAATGTCTTATCACAGCATTCCCCTAATCATATTAGCATAATCCATTAACAAACAACAGCTTGTTTGAGTACTCAATTTCAAGTGGCAAATAAATTATGCATTGGACTCTTTCAAAAATATTTATTAGGATGAACAAACAAAAGACAAAACAACTTTCATCTGAAAAAAAGAAATGGAAGAAACTGAAAGCAAAACAGAAGCAGCTTGACAGCATATTAGCCATACAATACCAGACTACAATGAATTTGAAGTGCATTAAAACTCTCTTTCAAGCTGCCACATTGCACCAGATTTCAGCCACACATTTAATCCTGCCATGGAACCTTTAACAACAGTAAATGCCATCTGCAGCGAATTATCCATGCCCTGAGGCAAAACATCTCACTTCCTTCAGGATGTCTTCAACTACGTTCATTTAACTTGACGTATGTTCCTGCTGAGTCATGTGTTAGTCCATTTAGACCAGTTTATGTGTCTTCTCCTCTGCTAACTGCTCCTCACCCTGTTTCTTGAACATGCCTTTGTACAGCGCCTTCTCTTTCTGGTAGTCTTTGATGAGTCTCTCCTCCACTCGCTGCAGCTGTTTCTTTACATCAGTATCTGAGAAATAAAGAACAGGATACAATGAATGTCACCATTATTTCCAATTAAAGCACTGACATGAATTTGATGTGAAACTGCACAGTGCAAAGCAGAGGTGTTTGATCTTACTAACTCTGAAGAAAATGGATCAATCCTCAAAATGTAACACAACACTGCATTACGCTGGCTTAATTTAACATGCTGAATCCTTTGTGAACACTATCTGAAAATCCCTGGATGCATATTAGTTAGACCACTAGTTCCCAAACCCTTTTCTCAGGGGACTTTTTTTTTTACTACACATTTCTTAACACCCACATAAAAAAAAAGCATTTCAAAGTATTCACAAACTTTTTTATTTAATAGGGCAAGCAAACATTTGTAGATATTAAACATATGTAAATAAATCTGAGTTACACAGCAATATTGTTTGGTTATAAACAAATTACCAGCCAATTCATTTTTAATGGGAACGCTTTGTCTGGCTTTTTTCAGATTATATCAGGAGTGACTAATGATTTCCATACGAATATAGCACATTTTTCAGCCTGTATCATGCAGAACGTGATAAAACAGAATCTGTATGGCATTTAACCATGTATTTTTAGATGACTGTTCACACAGGACACCTTGCATATAAATATAGCTAATGGAATGGAAGGGAATGCAGGGGTCCCATGACATGTTTTTAAACTATTTTTAACTTTACTAACTCTTAACGTTGGTCATGAGACTGAAAAAAAATAGCAAGACAAAAGCAAAGATCTGACATCCATATATACACAATTAAATTGCAACAAGTATCCTGTGTGAACGAATCCGTATTTTAATCTTTCAATTCTTTTTCTCAGTTAGATATCTGTCGGTTTATAACATAATAACAATAATTTGATTAATTGAAAATCATTTAAAATCAACCCCTGGAGCAGGTTCGGAAACCATGAAATAGACAAGGAAAGGTGGGATGTGGTTGGTTTTTACCGTTAGGCTTCCCTCTGCTGGCCTGTATTAGGTACTGTCGAGCAGTCTGAGCATCACCCAGTTCTAATGAGGCCACTCCAGCTCTGTACAGGGCCTTAATGTCACCTGCCCTCCACTGGAGCACTTTCAGACTGTACTCTAGCACACGGCTATAGTCCACCACCTCTCGCTGTAGCAAACATGCTGTGAGACACAGAAATAGGTAAAGAGGAGAATGCTTTTCCAGATAAGTTTTGCATACACTACTGTTCAAAAGGGTTTGTTTGGGGTCTATAAGATTTTATTCATGTTTTTAATTAAAGAAGTCTCTTATGCTCACCAAGGCTCCATTTATTTGGTCAAAATACAATAAAAACAGAAATATTATTACAAATATATTTAACAATGTAATTTATTCCTGTGATGGCAAAGTTGAATTTTCTGCAGCCATTACTCCAAAAACATGTGGAAACAGTGATCAGTTTTGCCCAGGATTCTTTGATGAATAGAAAGTTCAAAAGAACAGCACTTATTTGAAATAGAAATCTTTTTTTGAAATGTAAATTCTTTACTGTCACTTTGGATAAATTATATGAGTCTATGCTGAATAAAAATACTAATTTCTTTACAAATAAATTAAAAAATAAACTATTTCCACATCCACACTAATAAACTATAAATATTTTTTAATATAACTCTTGACTGTATTCATCTGAAAGAAGAATGTCATATACACCTAGGATGGCTTGAGGGTGAGTAAATCATGGGCTAATTTTCATTTTTGGGTGAACTATTTAAGGACCAAGTTCACAGGGCTCTTATCTCCTATTTCTTATATGACACATGGGAAACTGCTAGGGTTACAGGTTTTAACATGTGGTCAAGATGATATGGTAAGCACCAGCAAAGGGTGAAATCAAATAAATCAAATAACAGGACCCTAGATAACCTGATGGTGAAATAGATGGAAACTGTAATGCTGAGATGTTTAATAATATGAATATGATTAATTACCCAAATGGTATGATAAAGTCTGACCAATAATAATAATACTAAGATAATGCCTGCCCAATAAGAAATTATGTAAACATGCTTAAAAAGTCACTTCAGATAAAGGTTTCTGCAAAATTATTACATTTTAGTGTTAGCATTACTTTCTCACACTGCCAAAGTGCTTTCTTGTAAGAATTACAAACCTGCTAAATTATTATAGCAGTCTACTTGAGTGCTCCTTAGCAGGTCCTCCTGCCCCTGGTTCAGTTTAGGTACCTGAGCCCCAAACCCTTGCAGGGCAGCGTTCACCTCAGAGTCCAGGCCACGGAGAACGAGCAAAGCACGATGATACCGTCCAATGGCAGTGCGCACATTTTTCTCCCGGTAGAATCCATTCCCCTCTGTCTTTAACTGAATGGCATCCTGGAGCTGTGAGTCCAAACGGGAACTAGATGATCCTCCAGTGGCTCCCAAACATGACGAAGCACCGGCCGCTGCCTCTGACCCATCATCCCCTGCAGTAGAATCTAAAGCCTGCCACACATAACAGATGACAACATAAAAATACTGCATTATTAACACTTAAATATAGCCACAGTCTCTGCATTAGGAGATCAATCTGTCAAACGACAGTATATGCTGGCTTTAGAAGGCTTAGAATGGTCTCCCATTCTGGCCAAACCAAACTGGTGTAGCTGGTCTCCCAGTAACCTCTAAATCACAAGCAGACCAGCCTAACCAGGCAGTTAGACAAGCTAAGACCAGCAAACCACCTTAGGCTGGCCTAAGCTGTTTTTCCAATCAGAGTTTTAACACTGACCATTATCATGTTCATTCATTAGGCGTGTAGTTGACATCTAAACTCTTACTAATAAATAATTCCAAGCAAACGGGCACATAAAATATGGTACGTGCAACAGAGTTTATATCATTAAAAAAAGTCATAACTTTTTGAAATCTAACCAGATCTTCTCATTGAACTTCAACTGCGCCCATCACAGCATGCTGCAGTAAATTGCCTCGCTTTTATCACATATAAAAGGAAACAACACATGCCAAGTACATTTTTACCGTTTCGTCCATGGCGTTTAAAGCTTTAAAATGGTTGCAGTCTGCTTAGAAGCCAGTTTAATGAAGAAAATATTGTTGGGACGCTAAAGAAACAATTCTGACACTCTTCTTCGTGGATATGGTTGCTGCAGTACAAGTGACAATACTACCTCCTACCGGTAGAACATTAATAGCGCAACAACACACGAGCGATTTACACAATCACATCTCTAGCCTATATTTCCTATACTGAATTTACTGCCATTTTGGAGTGGATTTCTCACCTAAAGTTTATAAATGGGTTATTAACTCTATTTAACCTAAACTGTTGCATGTGGTTAGGTCATACTGCAGGCCCGTAGCCAGCCTAGTGAAAGGGGGCACCCCCCACCCTCATTTTGTATTTAATTATGAGGTTCAAATACTTAATTTTACTGTGCAAATACTGTGCATTTTAAGACGTTTGAAGGCCAAAACATTTATGAGAAATAGCTTTAAAACTTTAAAGCTTTAAAGTCAGTAGGCAGTAGATTATTTGTCAATTCCTGCTCTCTCCTCATCTCCATCACTCTTTTTCTCTCATTCTCCTTATCTTGCCCTGTCTCTTCCCCTCCTAAAGCAGTCAATAAAACATAGGGTCAATTTATATTTAGAATATTTTTTATTAATCACTTTAATTTAACAAGACAAGTTAATTTACTGAAGGCTACGAACGCTAGTTAAATATATATATATATATATATATATATATATATATATATTTTTTTTTTTTAATTCATTCACAATATGTACACATTCATTATTAATCTTATGCCTTATATGATGAAAACGGATTCGTTAATGTTTCTTGTCCTCTCACATTGACAGTTGCTAATTATTACATTAAATCACGTAAATTATATACGTATTTATATACCTAGCCTATTTTAAATTAAAAATGGTGAAATTAGACAAAGGTTTTATTAGTTTGCCTGATTATTTTTGTCAGTAGTTTAACATTTCAATCCTAAAACAGCTGCCAAATATGAAATGTGTAGTTTAGCTACTTAAGTTACATCTTATCTCGCACTTTATGACCGTTTCCTGAAGCGTCGCGCTGGTATTCGCGCTCAGCACCTTCAGTGAACATAAAGCCCGCCTACTTTGTTTTGATTGGTCATCTTAAATATTTTGACGTTGACGAGCGGTGACAGACGCAGGCAGCTCAGATGAGAATATCTTGGTGCTGTGCAATATCTTTGCTGCATTAAAGTAATACTATATTATTAGGCAATTATTTCACAACATTTATAGCCTACACATCGGAAAAATACGAGGTTATTCGAATTATTGGCCTTCATTACTTAAAAGAACACTTATTTATTACAAAAAACGGACTTAAATTCTGGACCTTTGGCAGTTAGGGGTGGTTCGTTCGAACCACCCGAACCCCCCCTGCCTACGGGCATGTACTGTAGTTACAGAGTATCAGTCTGTGAAATGTCCCAATTATCCAAAGTATGATACTTAAGTAAAGTTGGCTGCATATTCAAAGATTCGAATTTCCCGGATCAGTAACTCGTGAGCAAAACGCTGTTACTACACAAAGAGCACCTCTTTTCAGTCGTAGTAACGTAGACAAGCAGCTACAACTTTATTTTCCTCAAAACAAGCTTTCCTCCGCAGTGAACAAAATACACTGATCTCTATGCGCAGACGGACGAAAGACAGATTCGAAGGGACCGTCTGCAAAGTGCAAAACCCGAAAAGCGTTACTACAAAAATAGTCATTAACTTCACTGTAATACACTGTACTGTGACCAAATTCAGTTCACACATCACTGCTGTCCTGATAGTTATACTACAACACTTATTTTGGGACAATATCGTTTTGTATAATTTTTATGGTTTTTAATATAAAAAAATATATTTAATAACTTCACTGTAATACACTGTACTGTCACCAAATTCAGTTCACACATCACTGCTGCCCTGATAGTTATACTACAACACTTATTTTGGGACAATATCGTTTTGTATAATTTTTATGATTTTTAATATGAAAAATTTATTTAATAACTTCACTGTAATACACTGTACTGTAACCAAATTCAGTTCACACATCACTGCTGTCCTGGTAGTTATAATACAACACGTATTTTGGGAAAATGTCTTTTTGTAAAATTCTTTATGATTTTTTTATTATGAAAAAAATTCAATAACTTGACTATTATGAAAAACAGATTTAATAACTTTACTGTAATACACCGTACTGTAACCAAATTCAGTTCACACATCACTGCTGTCCTGATAGTTATACTACAACATTTATTTTGGGGAAAAAATATTTTTTCATTTTTTTTTAATAATTTTTCATAATGAAAAATATTTAATAACTTCACTGTAATACACTGTACTGTCACCAAATTCAGTTCACACATCACTGCTGCCCTGATAGTTATACTATGACACTTATTTTGGGAAAATGTATTTTGTATAATTTTTATGATTTTTTATTATGAAAAAAATTCAATAACTGGACTATTATGGAAAATATATTTAATAACTTCACTGTAATATACTGTACTGTTACCAAATTCAGTTCACACATCACTGCTGCCCTGATAGTTATACTACAACACTTATTTTGGGACAATGTCTTTTTGTATAATTTGTATGTTTTTTTTATTATGAAAAAAATTCAATAGATGACTATTATGGAAAATATATTTAATAACTTCACTGTAATACACTGTACTGTCACCAAATTTAGTTCACACATCAATGCTGTCCTGAAAGTTATTGAATTTTTTTCATAATAAAGACATCATAAAAAAAATACAAAAAGACATTGTCCCAAAATAAGTGTTTATAACTATCAGGACAGCAGTGATGTGTGAACTGAATTTGGTTACAGTACAGTGTATTACAGTGAAGTTATTAAATATATTTTTCATATTAAAAATCATAAAAATTATACAAAACGATATTGTCCCAAAATAAGTGTTGTAGTATAACTATCAGGGCAGCAGTGATGTGTGAACTGAATTTGGTGACAGTACAGTGTATTACAGTGAAGTTATTAAATATATTTTTTTATATTAAAAATCATAAAAATTATACAAAACGATATTGTCCTAAAATAAGTGTTGTAGTATAACTATCAGGACAGCAGTGATGTGTGAACTGAATTTGGTGACAGTACAGTGTATTACAGTGAAGTTATTAAATATATTTTTTTATATTAAAAATCATAAAAATTATACAAAACGATATTGTCCCAAAATAAGTGTTGTAGTATAACTATCAGGACAGCAGTGATGTGTGAACTGAATTTGGTCACAGTACAGTGTATTACAGTGAAGTTAATGACTATTTTTGTAGTAACGCTTTTCGGGTTTTGCACTTTGCAGACGGTTCCTTCGAATCTGTCTCTCGTCCGTCTGCGCATAGAGATCAGTGTATTTTGTTCACTGCGGAGGAAAGCTTGTTTTGAGGAAAATAAAGTTGTAGCTGCTTGTCTACGTTACTACGACTGAAAAGAGGTGCTCTTTGTGTAGTAACAGCGTTTAGCTCACGAGTTACTGATCCGGGAAATTCGAATCTCTGAATATGCAGCCAACTTCACTTAAATTCGGAACATTGAACTTTCCAACGTCAAATGCAACAATGTTTGGATTAGAAGAATCCTTATTAGGAACATCAGCTGTCCTCCCAAAGCTTTTTTCAAGTGGAAATTAAATGATCTTTCTACTATTAATAATTTTCTGTTACCTAACAAGCTGAAAGAACTTCACTATAAAATTCTTCATAATTACCCTGTAACTCTCTTCTTTCTAAGTTTAAATTGGACATCTCTTCACAGTGCACATTCTGTAATTCTAATCTTGATACAATACCACATTTGTTTTTTGAATGTGTTTATGCGAGTCATGGAAAGAAGTGTCTTGGCTTATTTTTTCTGCTTATAGCAAACTTTTTATTTTTGAAATACCGAATGTACTGTTTTTGATTTGGGACTCAAGGAGGAGGTCAAAGGAGATGGACGACAGGTTAAAACTGTCTGTGGCCAATTTCAACTCCATAAATTTAAAGTCACTGATTCTAAGCCCAATTTTTTTCTGTGTCGATTTAAAGTTATTTTATGACTCTCTTTGTTTATCATTTAACAAGAAAGCTGCTAAAACCATTCTGTTAATTAGAAAAAAATATGGTTTCATTATATAAAAAAATATCTAGCCTATATATTTAGTGAATTAATAAACTAAATGAAAAAATAGGCCGCCCTATTATTATATAACCATTACAATATTATTATAACGGATAATAAAGTTATTATGAAATAACTTATTAAATAAGGGTACTTAATGAAACAGAAATGACACTGTACAGACACTTTCAGGAGAAAATTAAAGAGCATCTACACAAAACAATACACATAACAAACAGGGGGGCAAAATGACAAGATTAGGAAAATAGATTAAATCTCAATAGTTACACCACTACATTTCTTATGTTAAATAACAGATTTGAGAAGCGAGTCTGTTTCAACTAAAAAATGTGAGAGAAAGTGAATTTGAACATTTCTGTTTATGGATAAAAAATAAAATCAAACAAAATAAAGAAACTGAAGATATATTCCACTTGTTGGAAACGTCAGTATAATATCAAAATATCTTTTCAATTTAGGATTAATGATACTATATCATAAACTAACACAAATTGAGTCCCAACCGTTTGTATAACTAGAATGATTTTAAAGGGGTCATGAACTGGCTTTTTTTTAAAAAAAAATTTATACTGTTGTCTGAGGTCAAGACGTTCGCGTGGTTTCTACATTCAAAAACATCATAATGAATAAGTAATAGGCTATTTTCTACTCATGGTTTTGAGCCTCTCTCATGGAACGCTCGGTTTTTATGGGCGTGCGGCACTGAAGACTTGGAAGTAAAAGCCCACTGCTATGATTGGATAAGCTTTGCATATTACAATGAGCTTCCGCTCCCCCGTGAGTACACATGAGGAATTGTTTTGAAAGCGTGTGGGAATCGGCAACCGGAATGATTCGCCCGATCGGTGGATATAACCGTGCATCACTAACACACACACACACACACACACACACGCACGCACGCACGCACGCACAAGCCTCAAGAGAGTGAACAACGCACATCAAGAAAGGAATGTTATTTCACTATTTAAGATAGCCTTGAAAACACATAGCCCCGGGACATTGGGCTTTGCGAGCCCTGGCCCATAACGTTACATGTCCGAGTCTGATCACGAATCGCAGCTCAATGTACCAACAACACCTCAAATAAAGGATTCTCCAGCCTGTGACAGCGTGCTAAGTTATGTTCAGTTAGATATGTACACATAATCAATAGATATCAAACGATCTGTAAAAATGCAATACTATCACATATAAAAAACATTTTTTACTCACATAAGTGTGTTGCTTCATTCATTCATGTAATCTCATCCTGTCTGCAAATCCAGTCTCTTGTTTACAAACGAATCCTTGGTGAAATGAAGGAACAAACACGCAATGTCTTACCCATGTGAGCTGGATATTCATTAAAAATAAAGTTCATCCATGCATTCATAATATTGGAATCCGAATGAAGCTTATGCAACATGTTTATTGCTTGGAAGTTCGATCTGGTTTAGCTCCACGTAGGCCTATGTTATTTATCTATAGCATGCAATGCACAAATCGGTGGGCGGGGCTACAGAATCAGGCGTTCTTCTTCTTCGGTTAAGGCGGTGTTTCACCACACTCTGACGTCACATCTTGGCACATTCTGAGATCGAGCGTTTGCTGGGCCTGGTGTCAATAAAAGCTTTTCTTTGACTAACAAGGAAGTTTTCAGCTCCGAAACTTAACATGATATTCTTATATCACGATGAACTTTTATATATCAAAGGCTGAATGAAAATTTGATTTCTCAATTCATGACCCCTTTAAGTATTTGCTCGTTGTGATAGGAAACAAATGATTTACATTCTTAAATCCATAACTCAGTATGTCATGCGTTTCTACCAGGACAAATTTGATGCATCAAATGTCAGCTTTTCGTTGTATTTCTTTTAAAAGCTGGTGGGTGTAAACTGTTGTAATTTTTGGATTATAAAGTGGGCCTGCATAAACGCCAGACCACTGTAGACGTTTCCATTGGTAACAACTAGTGTGACGTTTGATTTAGAGACAGTCTTTGCATGACGAATGACCCATTTTCATGTCTGGCTGTAATCGGCCTTACATAACGCAGCGTTGATCCACTGACCGAGTTAAACTTTAGGGGTGTGGCGCTGCCTTTGTCATGGAAAACCCCCAACACTCACTTTCGCTGACATTTGTAAATATAAAGTTGAATTAAATCAATTAAACATATATTTGATATAAAAACAAATTCAGTTTATATTGCAGCTCTATATTCGCGCGTACGTGCAGATCGTGCGTCAGCGTCACGCGCAGTCCAAAAGTCAGAGAGCAGAGCTGAACCGTTGTGTAACTGTGCGATCACAGAGCGTCAAACCCCCGCCGCCGGAGGGGAGGAGTCCAGACACAAACACACTGGCTGTAAAATTCCACTGTATTTATAGTTTATATTTACTGTCGAAACAATCATCGAGATTCCTACAGGTAAGCCACACTCCTCTACCCACAGGCTAAACTAATTTTCGAGTACATGGAGCTGGATCGGCGACTCTTGCTGGCTCACTGCGCCGCCCACACCCTGTCCGTTATCGCTGGACTCTTGGTGGTCGTACCGCTCGCCCTAAACGGGTCCGCTTTCAAGGGAAGGTGCGCGCTGTTTAGTCAAGGCTTCTGGAGGACGGAGAACCTCACGGTGGACGAAGGAGAGTCCAAAGCGGTCACTCATCTGGTGGTCCAACAATGGGGTCCACTGGCCGCCTGCCAGTTCGCCACATTTGTCGGTGTGTTTACAGTGCTGTACGGCGCAGTTCAGGGCTGGAGGAGCCTTTTCTACCTCCATCGGCGGCATGACGAGTGAGTGTTCATGTGACTTACAAAAAATAAAACATTAAAATGGTAAAATTACATATCTATATAACAGTAGAAACTTGAATCGGCATATTTCATCAAATAACAACATTAAATTAAACTATATATTGTTATATCAATTTGTTATTGCAAAACAATATAGTATTCAATATATTTTATATTAAATTAAATAATATCAAATTAGCTATATAGATACAATGTAAAATGTTTTTAAAAATTATTTATTTAAATACAATATATAATTATACTTATTTGGTAACACTTTACAATAAGGTTTCATTTGTTAACACTATTTAATATTAACTAACATGAAATAACCATGAGCAATACATTTGTTACTGTATTTGTTAATGTTAGTTAATAAAAATCCAGCTTTTCATTGTTTGTTCATGTTATTTCACAGTGCATTAACTAATGTTAACAAGTACAACTTTTGATTTTAATAATGTATTAGTAAATATTGAAATTAACATTAAAGATTAATAAATGCTGTAGAAGTGCAGTTCATTATCAGTCCATGTTAACTAATGTAGTTAACTAATGAAACCTCATTGTAAAGTGTTACCACTTATGTTAAATATTATATATTATATAATATAAATAATAAATCATTTAAAAAACTATTTTAAAAGATTTAATAATTATAATATATATAATAATTATATATATAATAATGCTATTTAATATTTGTTCAATATCTTGAAATTGAATATATAATATAAATAATATATAATTTAAAATATATATTATAATAAATGTAGAACAAATGTTGTAATTATAATATGGCCATTAGACAGACCTTATTTGTATCAGGAACTAAATTGTGTTATCCATTGGTTCTTAATTTCACTTTTTTTCTTGCAGCACGCTGTTCTCCGCCTTCCTCACGCTGCTGCTGAGTCTATGTGTGCTGTTCCTCTCTGGAGGGGCCAGTGTCACTCTCACCTTGGGTCTGGTGTCCTGGTGCAACACTGTTACGGATCATAACACCAGACCCTACAGGTACACAAAGCTTTAAATCTACAAGCTAATGTCAAGTTTGCACGTGCACGTTTCATGAATAGATTAAATGGCTACATAATGTTTTTACTTAGTGAAGTATTTAATGATTCTCTTTCTCTGTAGTTGTGCTGAGTCACAATCTGTTCCTCTATATCTGGACGTTGAGACATCCTCTTTCTACTCCGAGCTCAATTGTGCGCAGGTAAAGAAGCAATTGAGTGCAAGTGACTTAGGTCTGAGATCTGTGTCGCAGTTCAACACAACATGCATATTTTACATGTTCATGAATTATCCTTAGTGCGTCTCTCTTTGCAGATCTCTCTGTGGTGTGTAACAACTCTATGGTTGGCTCACTCTATTTTGTCCTTCCTGAGGCTCTACCATTCCCACAGTCAGCAGATCAGCAGACCATGTTTATCCAGGGAGAAGGAACTCCTCCTGGGCCAAACCCAAGCGGGATGTCCCATTCATCATCCACATCCACACTCGCACCCTTCACACACTGCCAGTGTTTTTATTTAGCCATACAGTGTTCATAGAAGTTGCACTTTGAGGTTGATCTAAGGCCAGTTTTATTGATTGGAAAGGAACAACAAAATTGGCCCAAGATTAGCGTAAAAGGGAATTACCTTCTAATCTAAACTGTCAGTCCCCACACTTCTCATGCATGTTACATGTTAGGAATAACCTCAGTCATCTGAATTATCCTGGGTATCATTTATTTGTTACTTTTTATTCACTTGTTGAAAAGTTTGTCTCATGTAGTTTGTAGTGCTTACATTGAGGTAAAATGTTTTGTGCACACCCATTTATAACTTTGCCATAACGAATGTCAAAGGATCCTCAAATAGATACATGATATATATTGCACTAATAATGCATCGCTCTTGCATATGCAAGATGTTGTCTAACGTTGTATGTTCAACCATATAATGTGAATTTTAAGTGAATGGGAAGGAAGGACTAGCCCGTTGCATGTGCTCAAGTCAGACCCATGCTTGTTTTGTACTGTGAACGTATACGGGTACAGCGTGACTTTTTGCATACTGAATGGTACTGTCACTCAAGCCAGACATTCTCTTCTAATCTGATGAAGGTTTTTTATATGAAGCTGTTTGTGTTGATAAAAACTCCTAGTTCCAAATCCACTTTTGCTGGCAGAAATTCAGAGGATAAGCTGGAAAAACATGAGATGGAATGTCAAGAATGTTGCTCATCCTTTTTGAATCCTGAACTTTTGACCAGGAGGATTGTTGTGAAACACAAACGGCTGAATAAGAAACAGGAGGGAGATGAGTGAGAAATGTACATTTATGGCTTGGAAATGTGATTATTTGATGTGTGTGTTTTATACTGATGTTTGTATCCAGTATGCCCTATTTATCTTTGAACTTGAGTAAAGGTAATACAACATGGTGTCTTGATATTAAGCCAGTTTTGTTTAACCAAAACAAAACAAAAAAAAAAAAAATATATATATATATATATATTTAAACTCGTATGGCAAAAATAATGGTAAACGCAAACAAAGAAAAATATATTTATAAAAATTGTATTATTAAACAAAGTAATTCAATGTTAATACCTAACTATAAAAAAATCCAATGTTTAAATAGACCACATAGTACAATTTTCAAACATAATTGTGTGTTAATATTGCAATATAAATAGTTTTAAAATGTTAATACTTAAGGACTAAAACCCTGTACATGTACACATAAAACCAACAAAAAATAAACATTTTGCAGGGTTTTGGAAAATATTAAGTGTGACATGCAAATAAACAGTTAATTACAATTAAATGTTCATTAAAGTGCATTCACTGACCATATTATACCAACAGAGTAGTTAAGCTGCATTTAACTACTCACTTAGTATTCACAATTAGTTTTATCAACATTAATATATAACATTTTTTATTATATGACAAAATCGTTTAATATAAGGCCTTTTTTCCTCCCTGTCATAGTTGTCAGTAAAATGGTAAATACTGTAATTATTACTTCATCAATAGTTCTATAAAAACTGATAAATGGCTCAGCAGTTAAGGAAAGGGTTACTATTGCTCAGAATGCTTTTTCCTCCTCAATACTGTTTGCACCTGTTATGCTACACGTCCTTGGCAATCTCAGACAGCTGATTAAACTTCTCTTTTTCATCACAGTCCCTTGTTGTATGTCAGCACCTTGCAATCTGTTGCCATGGCAATTTCCGGCTCAAGGTGAGATGCCTCGATCTATGAGGAGCAAAGAATGATTAGCAAGCAATTCCCTGCTAAAATATTTATTATTCAGAGCACATACACAAGAAAAGATTAAAGGCAAGAGGTCGACAGACAAATTTAAACCTGCTGCAGCAATTGTGGTGAAGTGATGCAGGTGTTGCTGGAATACCTCAGACATCTGTGGGAAGAGACTGATAGCCAGTGGCAAGGACAGACCAAAGACGGCCAGACACACTAAACTGTGCACAGGCAGCATCATCCTGCGATGGGCCTGCATCAGAGGAAGCCTGGCGGAGGACAGTGAGAACCCACTCTCATGACTTTCTATTAAACAATAATTTCATGATCATTTATTACAATTAAATTGATTATATATTATTAATTATAATTATTTATAAAATAATTATAATAATATATACTATTTATAATTAATAATTCATTCCTGTTCAGAGTAGAATTTAAATGCAACTGAAGCAAAAGTAGTTTCATACTTTTCTAAGAAGGCCATTATGATTGGTGGAAGGACAAAGATTGGCAGCGGTAGAGCTACACGCGTCAGTGCCGTCTCTATCAGTGCCTGATAAAAAAAAAAAAAAAAAAGCATAAAATTAAAAGTCAATTTACCTTTAAAAATTCATGTAACAGTACAACATGGTTTGTAAGAATAAAAATATGTCTCAAAATGATCACTAGCTTTACTTGAAAATAAAACACCACTGACAGCAAACATTCAAGGCAAAAGACCCATCAACAAATCGAAGTGGGGTGTCCCAACTGTATAACTAACATACGCACATGTTTGGCAGCTATCCGTGAGGATCCCACTACATTCCCATTGCTGTCCAACACATCTATTCCCTCAGACAGCTCATTGTGTCTCATTAGAGCCACGTTACAGATGTTCGCACTGGCTGAGAAGTAAAACATACACAGATTTTAAATGATGACCATCCATGCTAAACAAAACCATGACATCCAGTTTCTGTGAAAGGAGATTTGTTCATCTTGATATAGATTGATATAATCTCCATTTGTCTGTTATTTTAAGAATTCCTAGTTGATTCGGCAATGTACTTGATTAAAATATACACTACCGTTTAAAAGTTTGGGGACAGTAAGATTTCTTTTTAATTTTTTTTGTGAAAGAATTTAACACTTTTATTCAGCAAGGACAAGTTACATTGATTAAAAGTAACAGTAGAGACATTCATGTTACAAAATATATATTTTTCAATTAAATGTTCTTTTGAACTTTCTATTGATCAAAGAATCGGAAAAACATTATTTTACAGTGTCCTTGTTACATATGTTACATGTACTTACCATAGTAATAACAGTAAATTATGCACAATTACATGCAACTAACCCTCAACCAAACCCTAATCCTACCCTAACCCTATAGTAAGTACATGTTGTTAAATAATATTACTTATTACTTAAATATATAATTACACTGTAACAATGAGACCTTAAAATAAAGTGTAACCAAAGAATCATTAAACAATGTATCACGGTTTACACTCAAATATTAAGCAGCACAACTGTTTTCAACATTGATAATAAAAAATTTTTTTCCTTGAGTAGCAAATCAGCATATTAAAATGATTTCTGAAGGATCATGTGACGCCGAAGACTGGAGTAATGATGCTGAAAATTTAGCTTCGACATCAAAGGGATAAATTATTATTTTAAAATATCTGACAATGGAAAAGTTATTTTACATTGTAATACTATTTCACAATATTACTGTTTTCACTGTATTTTTGATCAAATAAATTCAGCCTTGATGAGCATAAGCAAAAACATTACAATCTTGCATACCTCAAAGTATGTGTCATGCTTTCTTACTGACAGTAGGGGGAGCTTTATGCAATGCAGAGTGGAGCACTCTGTGCGGAGTAAAGCAAAAATGTAGATCTATAATAAGGACATACCTACAGCAGGGAAGGGGATAAACCTCTGTATCAACAGTCTGGTGGCAGGGTTAAATTTGCTGGATTTCTGGATAAGTACATTCAGACCCACCTATAAGACAGAACATTACATTACATTACATTAACATGTAAAACTGTACAACAGTAGTTATCAAGGTGTTATGGTATAGTATAGTATACTAGAACACTACTACCACTAAAGGGGTATTAAATATTTTTAGAATCATAAATACATTTTCTTAAACATTATTTTCATATTTTAAATAGCATTTTAAAGGGCAAACATTGATGCACAGCTCATTTAGAACTCCACAATGATAAACATGTACATTTTAGTGCTGGGGAAAAATGAATCGTGATTAATCGCATCCAAAATAAAAGTTTGTGTTTACATAATATATGTGTGTGTACTGTGTATAATTATTATGTATATACAGTGGGGAGAACAAGTATTTGATACACTGCCGATTTTGCAGGTTTTCCTACTTACAAAGCATGTAGAGGTCTGTAATTTTTTATCATAGGTACACTTCAACTGTGAGTGACGGAATCTAAAACAAAAATCCAGAAAATCACATTGTATGATTTTTAAATAATTAATTTGCATTTTATTGCATGACATAAGTATTTGATCACCTACCAACCAGTAAGAATTCCGGCTCTCACAGACCTGTTAGTTTTTTTTAAAGAAGCCCTCCTGTTCTCCACTCATTACCTGTATTAACTGCACCTGTTTGAACTCGTTACCTGTATAAAAGACACCTGTCCACACACTCAATCAAACAGACTCCAACCTCTCCACAATGGCCAAGACCAGAGAGCTGTGTAAGGACATCAGGGATAAAATTGTAGACCTGCACAAGGCTGTGATGGGCTACAGGACAATAGGCAAGCAGCTTGATGAGAAGGCAACAACTGTTGGCGCAATTATTAGAAAATGGAAGAAGTTCAAGATGACGGTCAATCTCCCTCGGTCTGGGGCACCATGCAAGATCTCACCTCGTGGGGCATCAATGATCATGAGGAAGGTGAGGGATCAGCCCAGAACTACACGGCAGAACCTGGGGCCATGTATCGCGAGATTTTGGCCAACAACCTCCTTCCCTCAGTAAGAGCACTGAAGATGGGTCGTGGCTGGGTCTTCCAGCATGACAACGACTTGAAACACACAGCCAGGGCAACTAAGGAGTGGCTCCGTAAGAAGCATCTCAAGGTCCTGGAGTGGCCTAGCCAGTCTCCAGACCTGAACCCAATAGAAAATCTTTGGAGGGAGCTGAAAGTCCGTATTGCCCAGCGACAGCCCCGAAACCTGAAGGATCTGGAGAAGGTCTGTATGGAGGAGTGGGCCAAAATCCCTGCTGCAGTGTGTGCAAACCTGGTCAAGAACTACAGGAAACGTATGATCTCTGTAATTGCAAACAAAGGTTTCTGTACCAAATATTAAGTTCTGCTTTTCTGATGTATCAAATACTTATGTCATGCAATAAAATGCAAATTAATTACTTAAAAATCATACAATGTGATTTTCTGGATTTTTGTTTTAGATTCTGTCTCTCACAGTTGAAGAGTACCTATGATAAAAATTACAGACTTCTACATGCTTTGTAAGTGGGCAAACCTGCAAAATCAGCAGTGTATCAAATACTTGTTCTCCCCACTGTATATAAATACACACACACACGCATGTATACATTTAAGAAATATTTGCATGTATATATAAAATGTATCTTATATATAAATATAATTTTTTAATAAAAATATAACATTTTTCTTAAATATATACATGCATGTGTGTGTATTTATATATATTTTGGATGCGATTAATCACGATTAATTTTTCCCCAGCACTAGTACATTTACATTACAAATCACACATAAAATGAATCTAAAAAAATAAATAAATAAATCACTTACTGCAATTGAAACTGCACTGGTGACAGCTGCCAGGTATCCCTGAATAAACTTTGAGGTTGGTGTTGGCTAAAGATGACATTGGAGGAAAAAACAATCATCAACATGCAGGTTCAGCAAATGTTCCACAGACTGCTGTGCAATGAAAAAATACTCTGAGGTTTTGAACCACAGTCAGATGCAGAACAGACATCTGGCCCCTCAGGACACAACAATGATCATTCAAATGGAATCGAGAAGAAGAAACGCTTCACTGAATGACCATCTGCAAAGGCATTGCAATAGTTAGACCTCAAAAACCTGACCTGAATTACAAGACCATTTCAGACCGTACCTTTGTGGCATTGCGGTTGGCGTAGTTCACGCAGGCATTGTGACTCTGGTTGAGCCACTGTAGGAGAGAAATTCTGAATTAGCTTGACACTTCAACTATTGGTTGATGAAAATGTTTTATTTTCTGTGAAGTCAGCTTCTGGTAAAAGTCAAATATATAAAGGAAATCTGATTAAATAGGACTACTTTAGACTAATTTCACATTTCTAAGTGGCTGCTGGGATACTGCTGATGCTGCAGAGCCAGCTTTTATGCTTCCTGGCATTGAAGGGCTCAAATGATGGGAACAAGCCACTTTACCTGCCAGAACACAGTAGAGGCCAAAGTCTGATTTGGAAGGAGAAGACCAACAACCTGCAAGAGAATCAGTTAAGGATCATTTAACAATTCATGTTAACAATGTAACTAGTAACAGTGGTATACAGCCATACGCTGGTTAATAATTAACACCTATCTATAGAAACAAAGATTTATTACAGACTTTAGAAACTCAATACAGGTTCCAACACCTCTCATGCTTAGAAGATCAAGATGTGTCAACACTGGCACAAGCCTAATGATTGGCTTCTTTCTCTCATATTTGCTCTGTCTGTGTGACCTTTCATATGCACTTTGATCTTTTTTTACAAGCAAACTGAAGACTTACGATTGGTGTTCCAAATGGCACATAGCCTGTGAATTGCATCCAGATAAGAAAAAGAGCAACAACAAATCAGAACAGAGTAAAAATAACCTCTATGGCTGTCTTCTCTTAATTAAACATTTATTACTTTAATTTTAAACAGTGTTATTATGGTGCAGTTGTATTATTAGATGTATGGCATGACCGAAGTGCTGGACACATGCATAACTGCATTGGGGTGTAGACATCCAGAACAACATCTATAACGGTTATACATCTTAACTGATTTTCTTAATCTTGCTAAAGCCATGATTCCATTAAAAATAATAGACAACAATAGACAAGCAAATAGGCTTTCTACTTAATTACAATGGAGGTGACAATATATTGCAATTTAAAATAACTTTTTTATTTTAACATATATTTTAAAAATTTTCAGCATCATTACTCTCATTACTCAGTCTTCAGTGTCACATGATCTTCAGAAATCATATTAATATGCTGATTAGATCCTTAAAGGGATAGTTCACCCAAAAATGAAAATTAACCCATGATTTACTCACCCTCAAGCCATCCTAGGTGTATATGACATTCTTCTTTCAGACGAATAAAATCAGAGTTACAATATATTAACCCTTAAATGTATACCTCACATCATTCACTACCCTCCTCCTCATTCATTTTTTAAGTTAGACATCAACCTCCTTAGTATTCCTCAATCATTCATTATAAACAATAAAACAAGAAAAAAAAATTATAAAAAAGAATGCCTGTTTTTTTTGTTGTAAAAATTGTGTAGGGTCGAACACAGTATATCAAATATTAGTGTCACTGTCACTTGATGGTGGATCTGTTGAAGAAGCTGTCAGCGATAAAAATATTGATTTTGAAGATGTTGAAAGTGATAGTTTTGAGAATATGTTTGAGATCGCGAATGACCTCATATTCACGATCTCAAACATATTCTCAAAACTATCATTTGCTGAATGTACTGGGAAATGAGCTCTGACGAGGACAGAGATGATGGTATAAAACATCTGCTCAAACTGAACCCTTCCAAGCTCCAAAAGGTAACAAAATATGCTTTATTTATTCTTCTGTAATTGTTACTCTAATTTCAGGAGAGTTTTATATTATCACAACAGGCAGAGATCCATCCGTGTTAGATATAGATCTGGGTCGCTAAAGACCAGAATATGTAAGAATGATTGGCGAAACAGTCATGCTTACAGAAAAAGGTAACTGACGGGACATAACGTAAGCGTTTTGAGGCATTACACTTTCTTCATAAGTTGAATATGGTCTGGAGGAAGCTAGATATTTTACTTTATAAAGTTTTAAATATGGATATTTTTCTTACACAAACACATCGATTAGCTTCAGAAGGCCTTTATTAACCCCCCCCCGGAGCCGTGTGGATTACGTTTATAATGGATGGATGAACTTTTTTGGGCTCCCATTCACTGCCATTATAAAGCTTGGACCCTAGTTGAATACGGAAGGCGGTCTGGAGGAAGCTAGATATATTACTTTATAATAATTTTTCTTACACAAACGCATAGCTTCGCTTCAGAAGGCCTTTATTAACCCCCCGGAGCCGTGTGGATTACTTTTATAATGGATGCACTTTTTTGGGCTTCAAATTTTGGGCTCCCATTCGCTGCCATTATAAAGCTTAGATTAGCCAGGACATTTGTCAATATAACTCCGATTGTATTCGTCTGAAAAAAGAATGTCATATACACCTAGGATGGCTTGAGGGTGAGTAAATCATGGGGTAATTTTCATTTTTGGGTGAACTATCCCTTTAAGAAACATTTCTTCATCAGTGTTGAAAAGAGTTTTGCTGCTTAATATATTTGAGGAAATACTGATTTTTTGATGAATAGTCAGCATTTATTTGAAACAGATTTTTTTTGTGTGTGTGAAACGCAAGGCACTGTAGGAAAGGATTTAAATTCTCTGGACTCCTCATATGCTCTTACCTGACATGCGGAAAGGCATGAAGATTTTTTCACCGGTGTCAGGGTGAATGATGGCCTGAAAGGAGATGAGTCAGCGACTGTAATTCTAACCATCATTTAAAAGTGAATGTGAACAATGTCTCACCTGCTTCACCTTCTGAGCCTCCCAGAGCTGAACACAGAATACAAGCAGTTATAAAACACTGCAGCACAAATAGGCCAAACCAATACATACGTTACATCTGAGACATCACCTGGTGATCTGTTATTCCTGAAGGAAGATTCCCTTGCTTGAAATCATCCAGGAGTTTGATACATTCTTTTAAACGACTCTACAGAGATGTAAGAGAAATCCGAAAGGAATATGACTGTAGTAGACTTATCCAGAATCAATAATTAGCTAAGAATCAGCATTCATTCTTTGTAGCTGTGACTTAATTATAGTATATTACATAGAAGAATGAAAAGTTCAGTGCAACTCATTGTTTTATTCACCTCAATTACTATAACATAGACAAGATTTCCATACCTCCGTCACAAACAAAGTCGAAGGGTCAATGATGTCAATGAAATGTCTCAACCTGCCGAGAAATGTGCTCTGAGGAAGAAAAACATTCCTTTAGTTTAACAAACTTACATTGTCAGCCAGAACCAATAAAGAATCGATAAAAACAGGATAACCTGCTGACAGCACAAACCAAAAAATGATTAAAACTGGCTGCTTTGTGCCTTAAATTGTCAAGAGACTGTATTCTAATTTTAGTTTTTGAGTTAGACTGAAATATTTAAGGGATGTAATGACAATGCACTGACAGTTTGTGCAGAGTGAGCTCAAAGGAGCAACGAATGCCTACATCAACATTCTCACTGTCTCTGATTCCCGGGCAGCAATGCAAGTGGTTTTCTGAGAGCCAACTGTTTCAGAGGCCCGATGGTTGAGCATGCCAAGGGTTTATTTGGCAAAGAACACAGAGTAAAAAAAAAAAAGGAAGCCTCAATCAACTGCTTCTAAATGATTTATCCAGAGAAAAGGGCTTCTGTGTGGCACATCTCACTAGTCATTGTAGCTGAAATCCATTTTATCTTAAAATATAGGGTGAAGAGAGCAAAAAAAATAAATAAATCTGCTGATCTGACTGGGCTTGGCTACTAACGTTATTTCTGGGCTACAGACACTTGCTTCAAAGCTGTTGCGGAGAGCTATGCGAGCGCATGTCTGCTGGAGAAGACTTGTTAATTATGCATGTGTTTCTGCTCCCCAGAGAATATGCAACACAGTTAGCAGAGATGGAGCAGGAAGAAAACATACACCCATATCCTTCAGCTGCATTGATTTCACCTAAAAGCAGCAGCAATAAAAATATCACTGTCTGCATTAATGCACATGCACAGGATTTTGCCCATAAAAAACAATTAGATTTTGATGAGAGGCACAGATCTAATGAATACTCAGTGGAGCTTTCTTAGGCAAAAGACTGTATATTTCCATATGTATTTTCAGTGATCTTTTGTTTAGAAGTATTCCCTGTAGACCCAAAGCAGACTCATTTGGGCAGCATATGGCATGATAATCAGATGAAACTCATGATTGCACCAAAATAAACACTGAGCCAAGTATTTCATTGAGGTGAATTCAGAGAACATAACCGGCAGATTAACAAAGGGAAGGCAAATTATACCCTACCATCCTGCCCTCTATTGAACAATGTGAAAGTAAGGTTCTCTTAGATCAATAGCAGTGCATTTCAAACAATTCATCATGTCTAGCTATAAAAGTGTGAACTTTACCCAAACAAACCCAGAGCACAACACTGATGAATGAAATACATGTACTGATTTCAGAGCGGATTGTTAACCCATTCAGACCCAGAGCCCATTTCAGTGAAGAACCGGAATAATAACCACACAGTATTTGTAATGTAATGCACATTGTAACAGGAAACAGTTGTATTGTATACTACTGCAAAACTGACATGTGATGTGATTTCAGTAATAATACAAATTATTTATTTTTTTACATAAATTTTTGCACCATTACTTGCACAACTATTTTTGCATGCAAAGGAAATATGTGCAGATAGAATTGGGTGATTGTCTCTGACAAGTGTTTCCAATATTTTATAATTTTAATATATTATTAGAATATTATTACAGAATATATATTATTATGGGGGGACACTTAATATTCAACAATATTATTGATCTGACTGTACTGACGCTGTTGTATAAGAACTGAACTGAGCTGGATGATCACATCATTTTTTTGTTTTGTTGCAGAACTGCTTTATAGGAGGAAATGAACTAATTGAATAATTGATGATCTTTCCAATGGAACTGAATCAATACTGAACTGACTTCAGCTGAACAACAGCTGAAATGCATCATTTTCCTGTTTATCACTGTAAAGCTGCTTTGAAGCAATCTGTATTGTATAAAGCACTACATAAATAGAGGTGACTTGACACTTATAATATTTAGAAATCAATGCAAAATCAATACAGAATTCAAGCTATTAGTCTATTAATATAGATATAGGCTTTTAGAAAGTAACTTGATTTGTTTAAAAACAACCTTAACCTATTATAATTCTGCATTAGCATATTTTATAATAAAATCCTGAGTATGACTATCCAGAAGTTGTTAAAAATCAATGTGGACATCAGAAATAACTATTAAACCATTATTATAAACAACTTTTTGATTGATTATAATTTATGGCGGTATTCACAGTATAGATAAACTGGTCATTTTATTGACTCCATTGAACATAATTTGGGTCTGAACGGGTTAATTAGGATGACCGCGGTGTTTCCATGGAGGCAACAGGACTTAAATAGATGGTCATTCATTTGACCGACACGAGCGCGTGAAATCTCACAAACAACACAATTGATGAGGCGATTATTTGCAAACGTTGAGCAAAAGAGGCTCCTATTTCAAAAGGCAAAACGTGAAAATCTGAGTTCTTCCGGTGTATAACTACATTTGTTTTACAAAGAAAATAAAACGGAGAGGCAGTTTTTTCCCAGCTTTCTAGAAAAATTATGAACTTTGATAATGTCCCGCGAAATCCCACGTAATGCAAAAATGAAAGTGACCAGTGAATTTGTATTCAACAGCTTAAAACAAAACAATCCTGTCCTAGTCATTTCCTGATTTTTGCATATAAAAAGAAAAGCTATTAGGCATGCATCTGATGTTTTAGGGTTTCTATTATAACGGTGCTACCAAAACCTCTGTTACGCTCATCACGAACAATTGCATCGGCTAACATTATTGCAATGAAGCCATGAGCAAAAGACAAAACGCAAAAAAACGTGAAAAACGGGTGACTTTCGCAGTCCAGTGCTGGAGCAAAGCAAAGGTATCTGCACACATATGTTGTTTATCAACGCCCATCAAAGATGCCCAGACAAAGATGCACTTTAACATCGCGACAAACTCTTTACCTGCTCGTAACGCGGTTTTCCCAGCTGAAACACCCGACAAGACGCAGATTCCGCCATCTCAGCAGCGGTGGAGTGATGTTAAATAATAAAAAGGTCCATGAGACGGAATTTGTAAGAATAGTCAACTCGGGTACGAAACTAGTGAAGCAATGGCTCGCAGGGGTTCATGGGAAGTGTAGTTTCCTGTTGAACTCAAGACAAAGCAGATAGAACGCATTCCACACCCATTATAATTACGAAAGTGTGAAAGATTTACACCACAATGATTTTTTTTTTCTCCATAGCATTTTTAGACTATCTGCTGACTGAAAGTTATTTTGCCCAACTTTGAAGTTGGGCAAAATAATTTGCATATCTAAAAAAATACCATTGGTTGACAACAAAATAGACCTTAGTTGTTATTACTGTAAACCATAGTCATAAAAATAATTACATGAATGATTTTGAAAGCTCATTTTGTTAAAACCTTTTCGTAATTGGTTAAAATTAGTTTTTAAAAATATCTCTTGAATAATTTTAACCATTCAAAAGATACAATTTGGAAACCTGTAAATTATGCCACCTGGCTGACAGCATTTAAGATAAGAGTGTGGTTGGTTGGGGCACTGCATGTAATATAAGAAGTAATCATTGAGAGCAGATCTAATGAATTAGCTCCAAATGTCATGCATGATGTGCATATATTACAGAGTTATAACCACCATAGATTTTGTGGGGGGAAATGTATTCAGAATCAGAATAATATTCAAATGATTCTTAAAATATTATATTTGTTTCACGTCCAGCCCTATAGGACTATGTAAAAAAATGTCTCTTGAACGGCTAAAATTATTCAAGAGATAGGCTGTGATTATTTTGATGATTAATTTTATCTATCCAAGACTGTTATAATGGTTTAAACTATTATTATAACCGATGTAATTAATAATAATTAATAATAATAATAATAATAATAATAATAATAACAACTATTGAATAATTTTAGCTGTTCAAGAGATTTTATTATTTATGGTTCATATATACATACATATTATATCATGATCATCATACATATCAGACAAATCTATTTTGAGCCATGTTTTTAAATTAAAATAAACAGTTTTATATTTCTGTTTTTTGTTTCCCTCTTAAAATAGTATAGCCTTTTGACACTTCACCAAACATAGTCATAACTATAATTAAGGAATATATTGTGACATTAAATGTCTTTTTTTTGCACCTAGTTGGGTTATCTTCATGTTTATCCCAGCAGAGATAATTAACCAAGAATGTAAACCTCAGTTGCTGCTATTCCCGTAGGAATTGTTAAATTTGCATTACTGTGACATATTAATGTTAAAAGCCCAAACAATGCAAGCAGAGACACTGTCAGTTTAAACTTGGATTCCCACAACATTAATATTTTATGAAACCCATCTGCACAGCCATTTTACGCTGCTGTGATGGATCAGCTGTAAAATCTTATGTAAAATTCATACGGTACTTTTTTTTTTTTTTAACCAGTGGGCTGTTTTAAATATACAAAAATGAGTTTATGTTGCAATAAAATGTAGTCTAACGACTATAAAGTGGACTAAGCATAATAAAAGTACAATAAATCATCTTAAAAGCGCAGTAGTGCCACCCAGTGGCAATCAATAGCACTACCGTGGACCGTGATTGTTGATGTAGATGGGAGTACCACTATACTGTTCTTAGCTGCGTTTCCAAAAGTATCGTAAGCCCATGTAGAACCATTACCACGAATGGTTTCTACGATCAACTTAGCTCACGATGCTTTTGAGAATCGCAGTAAAGATTTAGTGAATATTAAGTTTAAATCTCTTAGACCTATACAGGTCTTTATACAGGTCTCATCTGTAAAGAACTCAAACCAAAAGACGGCAAATGATTTTATAACTTTATTTTCAAATAACTTTGAAAATGAAGCTGTTTGAAATAATTATCAATAAATAAAACAAAATAAGAAAATACAAATGTGAATGTATGTTGTAAATAAATCCACAGAGGCACATTGCAAAATGGTGATTAAAAAGCAAAATAAATCAACAGCAATCTAGAATCACAGTGCTACATGGTTCTTTCCTCGAACACATGGGGGAAAACTGAGGGCTGTGCAACGAACTAAAAAGGTTTCATTTCAGGATGCATTGTTACAAATACAAATTTTAATGCAGTGAGTCACCAAAAATTAACTGCAACCATGTACTTTCTTTAAGTCCAATACTGAGACGTAGAACTGATGATCTTATGTGACAATCTCATATTGTTTTCATCAGAAGAATAAATGAGGAAACAACCAAAGAAAATACTGAATAAAAATCACACACAATGTAACCTTAAAAACAGAAAAAAAACAATGGTATTAGACACCATCGGAATGAATATCAGAAAAAAAGCCACACTAACACAATGAAGTTACAATGCAGTAAACATAAACAACAGATCTTTGTTTAACTTCAAAATAAACATTGCTTTTGTGGTTTAGAAAGCTTATGCATTTGCATATCACTAAATTTGCTACTTTAGCAATGATCTAAGTATTCAGCAGTGCTAAGGCTTCATGAATATATTTTGTGTAGCATATATTAACTTAAGCTACAGCTTAGCAGGTTGTATGTATTATTGCATAGCTTACATGTTTGCAGAAACGATCTCTGCTTTTGTGCGGGTGCTTGATGGAAGTGAGCATGCACTGATATCAGAGGCTTCAATGTGGCAAAGCTGACTGGCTCAAGCACAACTGTTTTGCATAATGCGCATTAAGGTGCTTTTAAAGCTATCAAGTAGTAAGATATATATTTACATGTACAGAATATTTTTGAAAGCAATATTTTACATCAACTTTGACAAGGTGTATTAGGCTACATATGTATTAAATATTACTAATGTTTTTAAATCTCTGGATTCATACTGAACTGTGTAACATTCGTTTTAATACAATGTGTAGTCAATAAACAATATTTTCTTGAGATTTGGACACGTTTGGAGGATTATCAGATTTTTTTAGTATTATTTTATTGTTATTCTATTTCATTTCCAATTACATGTAAAGAAGAGTGTTAAAGTGACATTCAGAGAAGTCAATTATTATAGGCAGTGTTTTTTTCCCTTGCATTTGTTATTTTCGTAACTTTCATAAGACATTTTTATGTTTAACATATCCAGATCCCAGATCTTCTTATTGCCTATTATGAAAATTAGCATATTCATGAACAGGAAGACATATTTGTGTAGATTATACGAATATTTACATGACATGAGATTAACAAAATCCTTTTTTTAACTTTTAACCACTGCCTTGTGCTCATATAATGACTAGTAGTATGCTAAATGTCAATGATTGTGGATTTGGAAGTCCAGTAAAAAGCATGCAAAGCTTTATCGTGTCTATGTGAATCTGGCAGTTTTTAAATTTAATGGAGCATCACAAATGGCTTTAGATCAATAGTGTTTTCAGGACGGAGCAGGTCACCGTAGTCATTTTGGTCTTGCGCGTACCTGCAGCAAGGTGGGCGTCTGTTCCATGATGCGCACCAGCAGCTTGTCAATGTAGTCCTCCAGGTCTCTGACCTGAACCTTTATTTTCTTCAGTTCGGCCTCACGTTTCTCCAATAACGCCGCCTGCACCTCCGTTTCAGCTCGCTGCTTCTTGGCGTCCATTTCCTGCTGAAGCAGCAGAGCTATCAGCTCCATGTTGGTCATGTTCTGATACTGAGCCCGGGCCTCCATCAGAGCCAACTGCACAGGAAACAGAAACACAGTCATGTTTACGAGAGAAAGACAGTAATTAGGTACTGTATGTTATGTACAGCATAACACACTAAAAATACTTCATTAAGCATTTCAGCTGATTAAACTCTCAGATCAATATGCTTTTTTTTAATCAGTGATATCTATCAAGTAGAAGGGAATTGTTTTTGGGTGTTATTAGATAAAAACTTTGTTTACAGAACCTTTTCTTCATGAAACTTTCAGTACCTGGTTTTTCTCATCCTCAGCAGTGGTTGGTGGTGCAGATCTTCCAGGGTTAATGGTGGACTTGAGTTTTTCCAGAACGGAGCGGCTTTCAGGTTTCTTCTCTCCCTGCACAGTCGTGTTGGTCAAGGGCTTCACTGGGTGAGGGCTGTACAGCGGTGCAAAACGGAGATAGTATTATGTAATATTATTATGTAATATTATGATAAGTATTTATGTAGACCTAGGGACTTCAACATGGTTTAACCGGTACTTGTACTTTCAGCTACATTTCTAAATCTCATGTTTTTTTGCGTATAAACTTCCTGGTGAGTTAGTGAGTACAGCACAAGCAATAGCGAATAGTAGAAGAAGCAATGGTTAAAAGTAACATACTGTAGATAAAACCTTGGTTCCAGAATCATTTGCCAGTTTGTCTGGTTTTTGAGTGGAACTGTATACATATTGTACTATCTTAAAAAAAAAAAAAGACAGGAGCTGATTGTTATAGAATTATGTTTGTAATGGCAATTTAACAATTTTATCACTCAGCGTTGTTCTGTCATAATTCAAAAAGACAATGCTCTTTTTTTCATTTAAGCATCAACTAGTTAACTAATAAACGATTTAAAAAAAAAAAAAAAAAACTGTTAAAAATCCTTTTTCGTTTATTGAAATAAAGCTGGAATAAATTAAAATATAAATATTAGATGAAAAACAAACTTATTTTAGTTAGTTGCCAAAATAGCATTTCTAATTTTTGTTTAAGTACTAAAATTACTAAAGCTAAAACTGAAATAAAATAAATGAAAGCTATATAGAAATATTAAAAATATGAATAAAATGACAAAAGCACCAAAATAAAATATATAATATATATATATATATATATATATATAAAAATAATAATAATAATAATAATAATAATAATAAATTAAATATAAAATATCTCCTTAAAGTCCTTTGAAGACATCTTGGCAAATCTGAGCACTAAGACATTGTTGAGGTAATTTCTAAAAGGAGACACACGATTACTGGATTTTAGTAAAAGTAGAGTTTAGTAGCAGATTTTTAGAAGTATATGAAACAAACAATCAACAAAAACCCTTGCACACCTGCAGGTTATGGGAGAAAAGACCTGACGTGACCTATGCTCCTGATGAAGGTCGTGGGAACGAAATGTTGTGAATAAAGCTATTTTGATACGTGTGCAAGTGCTGATAGTGTGCAGGATTTTTTCATTTATAGAAGTATATGGGGGAAAAAAAGCAAGTTCTCAAGCAATTTAATGTCAACGCTGTCTAGGAGAAGCACTTCAAATATCAAAGAGATCTCATTTACAATTTTTGTCTCTTTGGGTACTAACAAACAGGTCAGTCGGCAATCATAATGATACTAGAGTCTACATCTCACACCATCAAACCTCTCATAAACACTAGATGCATACAATACAACTCTGTCATCTAACAGACTATTTTACAAGGAAAGATGTGTTGCGGTGTGTCTACCAAAACAGAATGATGACTGAAAAAAGCAACAGAAAAGCAAAGATGAAAAAAATGAAATAACTAAAAAGGTAACAGCATGTGCAAACCAGGAGGAAACATAATAAGAGATGGTGCCAGAAAAATGCATTTTACACATTTGTCAAAGTCCAAATTATAGCAAGCTGTGAGTGCAAAAACAAAGTTTGCTCTAGGCCAACATATGTCAGCATTTATGAGCCTGTCCTAGAGCATCTGTGAGAGAGAATGAGGTCATTTCTCAGGTGAGAGCAGAGGTGAGTGCACTTTTAAAGGCAGTGAGGTCTCACCTGCTCTCCTCATGGGGCAGGAGGACGTTTGCTGGCTGTGTCTCCTCAGGTGAGAGGGAGAGCGGTGCGTCAACGTGGGGCTGGGCTGTGGAGGAGCATGTGGAACCCATGCTGGGCATCTCGTTTGGGGGATTTGCCAGAGAGGAAGGGTCAAGGTGGAGACAGGAATTAGTACCAGCTAATGGAGTGGGTGACGGGGAAAGATCATGCAAAATGAGGTCTGATGCAGGATTTTCAAAGCCTGGGAGCGAGTTGGCGCCGGAGACAGTTTTGGGTGAGCTTGTGGTTGAGCGTGGTCTGATGCGGGCTGATCTGACTTCTGTTGTATAGGGGCTTCTGGAGTTTCTTGGAGCTACTCTAGCATGAAAGTCCTCAAAGCTGATTTGTTCATCCAACGTCAAACAAGATCCTTTGACCTCATTGTTCTTTAAGAAGCAGACTTCAGAGTTTAGGTTACCTTCTCTTAAATTAACATTAAGCTCCTCATCATGTGTAGTGAGCAAGACACAACTGTCTTCCACCATCTCTGGTTTGATTTGAGTTGTCACAGTGTTGTCATTGCTTGAGCATGTTTGAGTGATCACAGTGATTTCGTTTCTTTGGACAACGTCAGCCACATCTTGAAAGTCACAGTTAAACTTTGAAGCAGTGTTTTGCTGTTCACCAGGGTCGACTACTTGTCCTCCCAGTCCTTCACAAGATCTCTCAAAAGGTGATGAACAATGGTTATGGTTTTGTGGGTAGGACAAATGTGATGTGATATCATTATGGGTGTTCCTTGGTGAAAACATCTTCAACTCTGATGCCATTCTGCACAATATATCCTCAGGTAAGCCTGGTGAGCACGTGGGAAGTGAGGAATCTTTCCCAGAGTGCAAATGTGTACAATCTTGGGATGCTTTACCTTCTTTATTCATTTCAAAAGGTGGTTGCAACTCTGACCGTGAACTATCAGAATCAATGAAAGCAAAGTCTGAAGTAATATCTGTATTGTTGTTCGAATCTCTAGGGGAGAGGGTCAACAAACCGCTGCCATTGGTTTTAGTCTTTTGTTGTTGCTCATTGGAGACCTTTACATCACAGGACAATTCTGAATCGCATTTGGGTTGGGTCTGAGGTGAACTGCAAAGTGATTCGGTCACCGTGGTTTCCCAATCAGACGGAAAACACAGCGTTTCAGGTACCGTGTTCTCGCATTCAGAGCTTCCGAGTACATCTTCACCGAAACCATTCGGAGAATCGTTAGCATTGTTGTTTGTATGGAAATCTTGCCCTGTTGCTTCCCCAACCATGAATTGGTTCAGTTTGATACCGCTGAGCAACTCCGCTTCCATATTGTTATTCCCTACTGAAGAAATGTGATGCAACTCTTTATCTGAACATAAAACTTGAGAGTTCCTCTTCAAGTCTCCATCTCTCACATGCTGAAGAGAGGCAAAGTCAGTCTGGGAGAGAAAGCAGGCCTCTTTTTGCACAGCCAGCTCTTGGGCTCTATCCAACCAGCTGTCCATGGTGATCACTTGGGTTCTCATGGGTCTACGTGGTGGTAGAGGAGGCAGATCCCAAGGCTTTGAAATACCCATATCAACTTCATCAACTCTTAAACCAATCGCTTTATCATTTACAAACGTCATCTGGTTTGTATTTGGTACCTGTGAAAGAAACGGTGCTGATGGAGGTCTAGTTGGTGTTCCACTTGGTGATTTGAGACGGCTGGTGGCAAAAGCCTCAAAATCATCCCATTCCCCAGGCCTCCCAGACAGAGAGTGTTTCGGATTAATATTTGAGTTTGTTTCTGGGGTCTCAGGCATAATGGTCGGAAGAGACCTCTGCCTGGACATACTCCTGGGTCTTTCTCGCTTTATTGCGGACATTTTGCTCGACACTCCATTACAGAGGGGACTGGATCCGACTGGATAATGATAAAGACTGGAATTGAGTGAACAGTAACCAGCAGTTGGAGACGTCAGTGCTTCCTCGGCTATAAGATCCTCAAAAAAAGGGTTTTGCTGTAGTCGTGTGAGGAAAGGGTTGGAGGGAGAGACGGAAGGGGGTGTTGGGGAAGAGTGGGTGAATGGGTTGGTGTGATTGCCACTAGGGGGAGACACTGAGCCAGTAGTGCAATTGAGGGGAAGAGAGCATGGGGGCTGACTGGGGGAGCAAGGGATCTGACAGGGGGTGTCTGAGCTGCTCTCTACCTTAGGAGAGACTCCCAGCCTGTGGAGGGAAGGCACAAGTAGTCCTCTTAGTCATAGTGTGTAATGGGCCATAACATCTAACTATGGGTGAGGGGAGAAAGACAGTTCTTTTCTATTATAGAGAGACCTGTTAATAGAAGAAAAACTATCTTTGGATTCAAATTCGTTCATGTTTTGTTATGGAAGCGTCTGGCATGTTTTGACCAGCTTGCAAATGTTCCTAGATAAATACTGTTGGTTTAGCTGGAACAATTGAAAAAGAGCAACAAGGGGGAAAATGTGTTTTCTTTAATCCTAAAATCTTTAATTAGGGGTGGCCGATGTATATCAGTAGATAAAACTGATTTTAGACACGATAAACCGGTACAAATTTGACAATTGTACATTTTGGATTATCACCTCTATCGCTCATTTGATGTTGCATCATAGCGATGTTAAACCATTTAAGCGCAATACGATGAGGCAGATAATTCAATTAGGTATTTGTGTTCTGACAGACGGTTTTCTGTGCACACATCCAAAGTGCGCACACATAAATCCATCTGTCACAAATTCTCTAAAAAACTTTGTGGTTTATTATGCTTAAAGTTATGTCAAAATTCCTGTCTTGAGTATTGGGAGAATATATATGGGAGAAAATCAGATGTGTATAGGTCTTAAAGCTCTTACAGCCTACTGTAATACACTTGCTGCTGTCTGTGTCCTTAATGTTAATCAAATAACAAAAGAAAAGAAAAATCACTCACTGCACGACTGAATAATTTTTAGCTTTAATAAGAATCAGTATATATTTAATTTATACTGTGAAGACTATGCAGTGGTTTATTTCACATTTGATTACTTTATTCAGTTTCTGTATTTCTTACTTCTATTAGATAGACCTATCTGAAAACCTAAAAAAGCACTGTTTATATAATTTGTAGCTTTGTTCTATTGTAGTTATTTGTAAGTTATTCTTAGTTGTTATTTTATTGCTGACTGTTTACTTGTTTTCAGTAATCTTGAGAACTTTTTACTTACAGTATAAAAGTTAAAAATAGTATTGTGTATTGTTTTAATTTTTCGTATAACAACCTTACTTCCAGCTAAATTAACTATATATTGAGACATGTCGTTGTGAAACAAAATTACTCATTGTGATATAAGATTTAAAAGATTTCAAACTAATGAAAGTAAAACAGGTGTGAACTATAAGAAAATGCTTGGATGCATTGAAAAAAAAAACCAAAAACATGCTGCTGAACGAAAAGATGAAATTACTGAAATGTGGGAGGAAAAAAATAATTAAAAAAAAAAAAAAAAAAAAAAAAAAAAAAAAATCAATACTATAAGTGGACATTTCTTATAAAAAATAGCTGATGATTTTGAATGCTTCAACAAATTTTTGGAACTTGACAATTTTTTTTTTTTTGGATGAAAACACATTAATAAGCCCTTCTTTGAAAAATGTCTTGACCCATGTTCTGCAGACCAAGAGCAATATAAAGGAATGAAATGGAAAAGGCTGCTGCAGTAACTGTTGCATCAGCAAATTCAAACAGCTTCTTTTTCTAAGAATATTCTCTGAGGACCAAAATGCAGGCTGACATTCAAAGCCATTCCCTTAAAAATAAAATATCCCTTTTAAAGAACGTCTGACAGTCAAATACAGATCATGGGGAACGGCCATTGATGATATTGATACATGTGCAAAGTCAGACATCTTTTGTACCGTAACATAAAACCTAGTAGCCGTGCTTTCACTCACCTTGGCTTGTTCTGTGAGTCACCAGAGCCAAACCATCCTCTGCGTCTGCCCTCAAGAGGAGCAGAAACCTGGCCCTGCTCCGGCTTGGCTGGGAGAGAGTCACTCCTCCCGCTAGAAAACAGAGTTTTCCTCAGCCTTTTCCCTTTATCCACCACTTCCACAGGTCCAGCGGCCTGCACTGGCTTTCCCTCTGGAGTAGCGGCCCCTTGGGTCTGACTTTGAGCTCCATCCATCTCCCCGTCCTCCTTCTTGCTCTTTTCAATGGACCAGCGTCTCCCATCGCTCTTCTGCGAGTCCTCGCCACGTCGGGTGAGGTTCTGGAGAGAGCGAGAAAGGGGAGCGCATTTCTCCAGCAGGGAGAGCTTGGCCGGGATGGTGCTTGGACTCTTGGGGCTGACAGGCTCGGATGAGTAGATATGGCTACCATTGATGCAGAGGGTTGATTTGGAAAGCGCCATGCTCTGACCTTTTAGGTTTTCCACGGCAGGGCTAAGATGAGGAACACCCGTGATCTTACTGGCTTCATCGCTGTGTGCACGCTTGTGGGTCATCACTTTAAAGACATGATCACAGAGAGAAGAGAGAGAAAAGGTACCAACAAAGATCGGTGTGTGTCAACCAGACATTTGAGGAGTGTTTGAAAGATGTCTTAAAGGGATAGTTGAAAATGAAAATTCTGTCTTAATTTACTCACCCTCATGTCGTTCCAAATGTCTTTTATCTGTGAAACACAAAAGATGATATTCTGAAAAAGTTTTTGTGTTGTCCACACAATGAAAGTCAATGCCGTTTTGGACCCCATTGACTTAAATTGTAAGCACAAAAACTGTTAAAACATTCTTTAAAATATCTTCTTTTCTGATCCATAGATTAAAGAAAATAATACAGGTTTGGAATGACATGAGAGTGAGTAAATTATCATAAACTATATGGAGCCCACATTATGTAAATTATAATAATAATTATGATATTGAATTCTCAGTTTCTCTTCTTATAGCTGACTGACCTTTTATCCCTCCTTCAGTGTCTATACGGAAGGGCTCCATCACTCTGCTGCTGTAGACAGGCGTTCTGGACAGCTCTACTGGGACGAATGGATCCCCAGCGGACGATGCCATGCTACTGTCCGAAGCCAATGACGAACAGGACCTTGTGTCTGAATTCTTGCGTAATTTCCCTTTAAAGAAGAAATCTTTCACCTTGCTCCGGTGTTCATCGAGCACCTCTTCCTCGCCTGGCTCGTCGGGTCCACCATCTCCCGCAAACGGAGGACCTACAGACCCTGATAGGGCGGCGAAGCGGCCGGGTAAAATGGCAGAGGAGGACTCCACATCTCGCTTTTTACCTGTGACCCGGTCCTTCAGTTTCCCAAATGCAGAACGAGGCTTGTCCTTTATGGTCAAATCGTACATACTAGCGGTCATGTTGTTGCGGGTGAACTGGATGGTGACCTGCAGCTCTCCCCGCTCCTTCTCCTTTCGACCAGCCTTGGAGTGCAGCTTGAACCACCTTAAGCATAGAAAGAAGAAAAAGCTAATTATCTAAAAGCTTATTTATATCATCTAATGTGAACTTAAATTTAATGTTTAAAAACACTATTTTAATAACTTTGTTAAAAGTACCTTAAATGTAAAAATTAATATCCAATTTTCATACTGTCATTTTAATGCTGTGATAAATTAACTTGTAGTATTAAAATGACTGTTTTAAAGTTATTTAGACAAAATATTATAGAATTGTAATACCGGTCATTTATCAGTTATTGACCATTACATGAAAATCGGTCTCGGAATTTTAAATTTTGGTGCATACCTACTTGTAGAACATCAATATCTCTTAATGGTTATGATAAACATAAATGTGACCCTGGACCACAAAATCAGTCATAAGTTGCACGGGTATATTTATGGCAATAGCAAACAATACATTGTATGGGTCAAAATTATCGATTTTTCTTTTATGCCAAAAATCATTAGGATATTAAGTAAAGATCATGTTCCATGAAGATATTTTGTCAATTTCCTACCATAAATATATCAAAAATGTATTAGTAGCAGTAATATGCATTGCTAAGGACTTCATTTGGACAACTTTAAAGGCGATTTTCTCAATATTTAGATTTTTTTGCACCCTCAGATTCCAGATTTTCAAATAGTTGTATCTCGGCCAAATATTGTCCTATCCTAACAAACCACACATCAACGGAAAGCTTATTTATTCAGCTTTATTTATGTATAAATCTCAAAAATCTAAAAAAAATTGACCCTTATGACTGGTTTTGTGGTCCAGGTTCACAAATATGAACCTCATGAAGACTGGCAAGAACATATCCAGATTATATTACAGATTATATATATTTTTTTATAACAATTAAAATTGTATGATTTATGACATTATTTTAATTACATTACTAAAATATATTACAGTACAAACCAGTTATTTAAAATTTTAATAGTTTTACTATATTTTTGATCAAATAAATGCAGCCTTAAGAACATTTTAAAAATCTTACTGACCCCAAACATTTAAACTGTGGTTTTTGTCTAATGATTTTGGGGGGAAAACAACAATATTGGCCTGAACTTTTACACTTAAAATGATGCTCTCGCTGATGGCCTCGTCTTTTATAAAAACGGCTTACAATTTCCTGCACCACACTGAAGCAAACTGCTATGACCTATACAGGAGTGCAAACACAAGCGGGGGCCTCTTGAACGAATGTTACTGCATTAGTATAGTGCCGTCCCTTTGTCTCACAGAGAACCAGTGGTGAAACTATTTCCTCCATTTCCGGTACACCACAGAGCACCACATGCACACGTGCAGAGAGCCAAGACAAACGCCTTAAACTGAGAGACAGCAGAAGAGAGAGAGAGAGAGAGAAAGAGGTGCAACTCTGAGCTCAATTAAATCCAGATGTGCAGAACAGCCTCACGCCTACAATGACATGTGAGGATTCAGAATATTGTGTGCAGAGATGGACATTTTGTCTCATGACGACCTGAAATGCCGAGAGGCCTACGTGGCAATGCAAACAGTAACTAGAAAATGAAAGTTAGTCAAGATAAACATTGAATGTTGACTATTCATTTGCTATGCTGTTACTGGACAAATCCACCCACCACACCTTAGCATCGTGGTGTCAAAGACTATATATATAGGAAGACGGTGCACTCTGATTACTTATGAATGGGAGAAAATGCAACGCCCAATGTGGTGAATAAGCCCCGCCTTCAAAATTAAAGAGCCAATCGTTGATTAATAATGTCATCGCGTCACCGGTTGCTATAGAAACAGGCAGTGTTCCGAGATGCACGTTTAGGACTGCGCATGCGCATTAGCTTTGTCCAGGCTGATAATATAGTTGTTTTTTTGACATGATTCGAGCATTTAGAAACAAAATTTATAAGACAGTTGTTATTAGATTTCATTGGTGATTTTAAATATGAAATTTAATCATAAACTTGGCGAACAGTTTTGGTGAACTTGATGTTTCCCCGAACTTGAGGTTTCCCCATTCAAAGAGATAGGATCTGCACTTGCATGTCCAAGAGGCGTTTCAAAGATGGCCGCCAAGTGAAATGACTTGTCTTACAGGGACTTGGTGGTGTTCAAGGTGGTTGCAGGGGGTCTTCAGGATTACTAGAAAGTTGCACACCGCAAAAAATGCTTTTCTTACTTAGTATTTTTGTCTTGTTTTAAGTCCAAATATCTAAAAATTCTTACATTAAGAAGCATTTACTAGGCAAACAAAAGTTTTTGTCTTGTTTTGGGAAAAAATAACTCAAAACTAAGTGAGTTTTTGCTTAAAATAAGCAAAATAATCTGCCAGTGGGGTAAGCAAAAACTCACTTAATTTTGAGTTTTTTCCCCCCAAAACAAGACAATAATTTTTGCTTGCAAAAAGCATTTTTTGCAGTGCAGGCAGGCGAGTTTAATCAAGATTCTTGGTCAAACTAGAGTTGAGAACCTGATTTAGGTTATAGTTTTGATTGTTATAATATATTAATAATAATAATAATAATAATAATAATAATTCATTTAAATACTTTCAAGTTGAGAACCACTGTTGTAGATGGTTGCAAGGACAACAGCCAAGAATTGTTACTGCATGTTTTGCACAGGCTAACAAAAAAAAAAAAAATTAATTGTGATTTTGATTTTCTTGAAACACCTTGGCAGATCTGGTACTATTAAAACCAGTAACATGCTTATACTGACAAGAAACAAATATACGAATCAATATAATAATTAGGCTTATATCATAAACTTCAATTGCATTTGGTACTTACTAACAACTTGATGTTTTTTTTTTTTTTTTAATTAAATCAATTTTGTTAGTTAGTTGAACAGTTAGTGTGAATTTGAGAGCTGAATGGTGGACGTGAGAATAAAGAAAGGCGTATCGAATATGAAAATAATGTTATTGTTGCTCAGCATGGCTCACTGACTTCCTCCCTCACTTGTTTATAGAGGATTCAGCCAAGAGACCCCCACCTACCTCATCTCTTCCTCCCCTCACATGACAAATGATTTACTCCTCCTATTGATGGCACTGCTAGATATGTAGTTAAACTTCATCTATATTTGATCTGGAAGCTTTTATACAAGAGATATTCAAATGAAATGAAATGAAAACATTGATTTCAGAAAGGTTACGTCTGTTGGACTGCAGTGAAATGTGTGTTTGTTGAGCTTCAGTCAGACTCTATGACCATTCTGACACACACTGGTACTACCCTGTGTGAAGGCATGACTCTGTGCCAGCACTGATGAGGACATGAGGACTAGACGCAGCATGCCCCTCCAAGTATGTTGCTGTTGTTGTGTCTGTAAAAACATATCCAATTACTCTGGTATTCAAAACAGTGTTGGTTTTGCACTTCCCATAGATTGCTTGTGTGGCTTTGACCACCATGCATTTGTTTAATATTGCACGTGACATCAGTAATTTAGGTTAAGTTTTGGTGGCAGGCCAAAGAATCTTCCTGCGGTTCTGTTGTTCTAATGTCTGTCCAACTGTGAAATGGGTGCACAGAAATTCTTCCACCCAAAATCACAGGCTCAAGGTTTTGGCATGCCTGTGTCAAATATCCCAGGACTATATCAACTGAAAAACAAGGAAAGCTTCTATGCTTTAAAAGTACATGAACTTGTAAGGCTATAATAACCATAAAGATAGAACTTAATGCTACACTTTTTATTTTATTACAATCACTCTTTCATGCTGTCATGTGGGAATGATGGAGAAGCAGTAAAACACAAAAAAGGCATGTTTTTAACATGTACCCAATAATCGGTGTAATTTATTTCTTTTATTGTTTTGATTAATATGTTGAATTCATTTTTGTGTTTTCCACTTCCACTTTGTATGTATATATAGTTTTTTTTTATTAAATTTTATTTCAGTTTTAAGTTTAATTATTTTAGTATATCAAAATAAAAATGAAATATTTTATTCCAGTTAACGTTTATTTTATTTCAACGACAAAAATGTTTTAGTTAACTATGATAACCCTGCCAATTAGACAATGTTTTCATGCATGCATGCCTGCTGGTTAGCTGGTCTCCTGCTGGTTTTAAAAGGGTTTTGGATACTTTTGGGATGGGAGAGACCAACTCAAATCAGCTAAGACGAGCAAACCACAGTGATGTATATTCGAAGATCATGTAAATACTTTGGCACGTGACTATGGTAATCATGCAGTACCATGGTACTGACACAGTACAACAGTCTTAAAGAGGCCCTCGACCAAGAGGCCTATTAATTGATCCTATTATTAGCTCAAATACTCACTCATTTCTAGGACACATTCCCTCCTGGAAAACTTTGTCGAGGGGAACAATAGTTTGACCGAGAAACACGTCCAGCCCGATGAGCACTCTATGCATCACGTTGAGCACCAGGTTGCTGCTACCAGGCGGGTACGCGCTCGTCCCACCCGCCTCCAGCAGCCCGGGCAGCAGCTCAAACGAGCACTCCTCGTTCCACTGCGGCTCCTCAGCCTTCTCCACCAGGCCGGTGGTGTACTTCTCCTTGCCGACCTGGATGATAGTGTAAACATAACGGCTGCCTTGCTTGCCCTTCGTCCGCAGACCCCTCGCGCGAAGGACGGTCACGTTGACATGCGTCGGGACCCATCTCTGATCATCGTCGTCCAGGCTGATAAGAGGCATCCCAGTGCAGTTGGAGACGCAGTTGTTTGGGATAATCCAACAGAATGACACTTGCGCATTGGATAACTATACACTGCCCGCGCCCTTGCGCCTGTCCGCCGACCTAAGTTGCAGTAAGAGAAATCGCTGCATTATCATTCAGCTCGATTCAAAAAGACGATCACAATCGCAACGCCGATGATAACAGATAGCCTATATAATCCCTCGCGAGACAAACTTCACATCAAATTACTTTAGTGGGCGTTGTGGACCCTCGGCGTCACCACCACAACAGATTTTGACAACTCACTGCGCTTCTGCGCGGCCCGCCCTCAACATTTTGTGGGGGCTCCGCAATAAAGTATCCAGCAGAATTAAAGAGAAAGGCAGCTCAAATCCGTGCTGGGATAGTTCATGTCAGAACATAATTAATAATCTAGCAGAGATCACTAGTTCGCGCTCTACCTTGACTTGGAATCAGGGAGCACGCCAGAATGTGTGAAAAAAAAAAAAAAAAAAACGTCTCCAGGCTTTCTTTCGTAATGACTCATGTCAGTGAGCGAAACGGTTTGTTTGAACAAATCTTTTATATGTTTTAATTCGTTCGCTTTCATGGATCTTGCGGAGGAGCATCATTGGTTGGACCTACTGAACGAATACGCCTTTACCGAGTCGCTGGTTTAAGTAGTTTCAGGTGTCTCTGTTGAACCAAAACGGACAATTTCCAAATCATTGGGCGTTTTAACAGCTTTACTCGATTTGCTAAAATTATGAAGATTCATCTCTAACCCCACCTCTAAAACGTACTCAACGTGGGTTAGAGCAAATTGGGTCCGATGAGATCGGTGATTTTAGGATAGAGGCATGGTTCATGAACGATTTGAATTAACTGGGAATATTGTTAATGAAATCTGAACAGTGCTTGAACACTTTCTGGGTGCACGCAAATTTTAATAAAGGATTTCCCGGTAGACTTGGCGCTTAGGGCAAATCGGTTGGGTGAATGATTCAATGACTCGCTCATCTTTACCTGGCATAACAATGAAAAATATCACTGAACGCATAAGAATATGAATGACTGTTTGTAAATACTTTCAAGAGATTCTTAGAGACTGTAAACACTTACAGTCATGATGGGTCAGGTGTGTAGGAGTACAAGGAGTGGGGTTTGATGCTATCTCCGCTAAACTGTCCCATGATGAAAATGATCATTTTTCTGGCAGAACAAAATCTTATTTCAGCCACATATATTACGCAAGGCCTGGAAATGCCTGCATTACACAACATACTATAGTTGAAAAGATATGTACTTAGAAACAGTGGATGGTGATTAAAGCATGTTTAAAACAACAGGAGCATAAAAGGTTTGCTGTCTCTCAGCTTGATCCATCTGGTCAGCTGGCTGGTTTCATAAGGTTTTAGAGGCATTTTTCACTTTGATCCTAATTTTGCACTCTTGTTTATCACGAATACATTGCATCTCTTGAACGATTTGATAAATTGTACGCACGCTCATCCTGCAGACATCTGCAATTATTCACACTGGAGTGAATTTGACAGCCTTTGAATTGGTTCCACAAAGAAACGTTGCAATGGCTTTATTGTTGTCTACTGCCATCTATTGTTCAATGTCTGGAATTAATAGAGTAGCTACTATTGAATCACAACACAGATGGTATTGTCTGAATCAGTTTTTTGTTTCATTGTCTTTTTCATTTTTGTTCACATTACATAAATGCATCTTCTGTTTAAAAAGAAAATATCATTAGTAAGTAGGGGGAAAACAGTCTCATCACTTTTGGTGGGGTTCACAGTGTTGACACGTTCTTTGAATAGACTAGAAGACTAACAATTTCCAATCACTATGGATTTGTACAATCACAACAGGCTACATATCACAACAACAGAAGCTTTTGTATGTCTGGTAGTCAAAGGCAACAGCAACTTAGTAGTAACATATTTTGAAGACTTTATATCACTCTGACACATCTTTATCAGTTGTTTAATGTTTGGGAATCGCTAGCATTTAAACCTGAACTTAAGCCATACAGTAGCCATTAGTAGCAGATGAGATAAGAGATAAGAAGCCCCCTCAGTGATCACGAGTTTTGATGTGGTGTGAACAGGTTTAAATGTTGGGGATTCCCCACCATCTGACATCTGATGAAGCGCCATGGAGAATGGATTCAAAATGTAGTTAAATGACATTTGACTGACTTCTACCAGACATTACACAATGACCTGGATGTATAAACATTTTCACAGATAGAGACTCTGTCTAAGGCATTAAAGAAAGATGGTCCGTTTTCAAACCCGTTTTTCTTTTGTTTGAAAACCCAAACAGCCAGAGGCCACTAATGTAACAGGAACACCAAGAGATTATCAACAGTCTGAATTGGCAGTATTTGTAGTTCTTAGTGGTAGATGTTGTCTCTTTTTAAGGCATTTCATGTAGTTTCTATGCAGTCACACAGAATATTATAGTGTGGTAGAATAAATGATCGGGTTGATCCTTTAGAATGGTCTTTGTGGTGCTTTACGAACTAGAATCAAGAAGCAGCAACACAAATTACGAACAGCATCGCCTCCTTGTTGGACCTTTAAAGTTAGAGGAAAGATAAGGAAACCAAACAACAAATTATATCACAGATTACTGTATCTCCACAGTCACAGATGCGGACAAATTCAGTAATTTCATCCTGCAGCCACTAAGAAACAGATTTTTGCAACATCACAGGTTTTTTTCTTCAACATCGTATGATAATAAAATAGGGGCAGAACTTTAAATTCAGCCTTATCAGAGAGAATAACAGAACATCATAATAGCACCTCATTTATAGGCTGTCTTTATGAACATCTGACCAATCTGACACAAGAAAGGAAGCTCTCATTATTTACAATGGAGGGAAACGGATACATTCATGTTGCTATAGTGGATCATATTCTTAATCACATTCAGTGGAACAAATTAGGAATAACAAACCTGATATTTTGAAGAATTCAACCAACTCTGCTGCCTAGTGACTACTAACCATTTAACACAGAATTAAACAATAAAGCATGGAAGAATCCCTCATAATTCACTGGGTAGGTGTGAATTCCCTGGAATGTATTGACAGGAAGGAATAAGGATAATATTCATCCACAAACCCCGTTAACATCAAGTAAGTGCTGCAATCTCTGTGTGAGCTGATCCGGACTGACAGTAGGGCTCACTCCTCACCTTGATCCATGATTTGAGTGCTGAACGTTGGATGTACATCTATTCTTTAGTCCCCCAGGCCATTCTGTGTGCCCTTAAGGTAGAGATCATCCTGAGAGAGCTCGTAGCTCTCCATGTATAAACTACCACTACTGCTGCTGCCGCTGCCCCCATTGCCCAGGAAAGTGCCTACAGCCCGGCCCTGCCGCGCGTGCCCCACTGCATCGCTGAAGACTTTGTTTATCTGCTCCTCAGAGGGCATCCACCAGTCAGGATTAGAAGCACAGTGCATCCGGATAAACTCTGAGGGAGTGAACGCCATGGGACAGCGATGGATGAGGGAGATGGATGAGGGAGAGGGAGACAGAACATTTAAGAAGCTAAATTAAGTTTGAATAATTATCACATTGATAATCTGATTCAAATAAATGCCTCCCAAATACTAAAATCAAAAAAGTGTAAGGGTGTGTTCACACTTGTTGTTAGTTTCTCTTGGTTCTTTTGGGCCGGACCAAAAAGAAAATTATGCATTTAGTCCTGGTTCGCTTAGCATTCACACTGCAATTTTTAAAGCTGCAGTCCGTAACTTTTTTGTGTTCAAAATTGACAAAATTTATATAATGAGCGAGTACATCATGAATCCATTTTCCAAACTGTGTTTTTGTCTTATCCTGAATCACTACAGTACACCTATAATAAGTGTTTATATTCGGACTATTTTAGACTGGTTCTGGTTGGCACTGCTGCGGAGTAGCACAGTACCTGTGTGACTCGTCATAGACATAAACAGAGAGAAGTAGCTCCGGCTACAATGTTCTTCCGCAAGACGATTGCAGTTCGGTTTATTAACCGCTACAGCGCCAAAAGTTACGGACTGCAGCTTTAACACCGAACCTAAAGTGAAAGAAAACCTGCCGTTCATGATGTATATTTTGTTACAGAACTTACAGAACATCCAAAACAATGCTTTGTGCTGGGCTAAATGCGCTCGTTGTATGTGCGCATATATGATGGGATTTTTACCAGCTGGGAACTCACAAACAGCTTATAAAATGTGTAAAGGAGTCAAAACAGCGGCAGGAATTCCTCTGTTACACACACAAATGAGGATCTGCTGAAAGAAGACGTGGTTCTGATGCCTTTTAAGGGGCACATTGTGTGACATCACGTCCTGGTATGTGCTGTGTTCATATTTTAGTCAAACCGCACCGAAGCAGACCGAGACCCATCTTTTCAGCAGTCTCGATCCGTTTGTTTGGCGCGCACCAGGGTTCGGATGTCAGCATTCACACTTATTCAAATGAACCGCACTATCGTAGCAATCGCACCAGAGTTCGTTTTAATCAAACCAAACATGCCAAATGTGTGAACACACCCTAAAAATACTTTTAGCTCACTACCTCTGAGACAAGTGACCTTGACAGGGTTAAGAGGCCGTCTCTCCGGTCCCGTTTCCCCTGTGTGTACTGAACGTTTCCTCTTCCCCAAACCGCATGAGTATTTTAGCTCATCTGTGGTGAACACAAACCGGATAAGGTAACGCAGGAGCCGCCGGCCATCTTTTTTTGAGGAGTTGACTGCCTCGTCCCACTGCTTATTGGTGATGAAGAGAGGGTAGTTCCCCAGAAGCTGTTTACTGCCCTATTTCGAAAAGACAGAGATTATAAGATTATAGATTGTAGCGGGGAAAAATCTTTAATGCTGTCTTTAATCTTTAATGCGCTTTAATGCATCAACATTTAAACAGACGCTGCACTAAATATTGCACCTAAAAGCAAGCAAATTCAATATAAAGAACTGAAACTTTACTGGAATACTAAATGATTCTGTTGCTTTTAGTTTTATTTAACAGTTGGTCAATATGATATTTTCATAACCCCAAATTAGACCTTAATTTGAATGACAGTTTCAGTTCATGTTCCATAACAGTGTCTTGCGTAAACTTGTGTCACTGTGGTTTCATGACATATTTTAACAGACTATTTTAATTTTCTGTCAGGCTCACCTCGGTAAGATGCTCTTCGGGCTGGGGCTGCACAAATTGGTTGTAGTGCTGAAGAACAGTCTTAAAAAAGTCCAAAACATTCTGGCAAGGAGCTGTTGAAGGCAAAACTTGTTGGTTGGTGAAATTTTAGTTTCATTTAAACCAACTAAGCTGAGCTGTTGCACATAAGCCAAAGACAATGAACGGTTAAAGGTGAAACGTGTAATTTATTTTCAATTAAAGTTTTATACCATATGAAATTAATAGTTCAACTATGAAATTAATGAATGCATACTACTCACTTTGTGGCTTAGAAAAAGCTTTTGTAATCTTCATAAGGGGTTTCCCCCTCCATAGTGGCAATTCTGAGAGTGCATCATTGTCTCGATAACCCTTTTTAGATACTTTCAATTGTGGAATAAATTAATCATAGGTGACAAACGTACTGTGAAAAGGGTATTTTTTAGTGCTGGGGAAAAATTAATCGTGATTAATCGCATCCAAAATAAAAGTTTGTGTTTACATAATATATGTGTGTGTACTGGGTATAATTATTATGTATATATAAATACACACACATGCATGTATATATTTAAGAAAAATGTTATATTTTTATTAAAAAAATTATATTTATATACAAGATAAATTATATATACAGTATATACATGCAAATATTTCTATTTAAGAAATATATATTATATATATTAAATATATAAGAATTATATTTAAGAAATATTTGCATGTATAATTTTTTATTATTATTTGCATAATAATATAAATATTAGGATAGCAATAATAGTTTAGTGAACATTTGTACAAACATATTATAAATATGAAATCTTATAATGGATTCTGTGTCTAATATCAAGACTGAAATAAAACTAAATCATCAAATAAAGTTTAATACCTGGTATGTTGTCCAGTTTGTGTCTCAGTTCCTCATTTTCCTGCTGTAGACTAAGAACTTCCTGTTCCAGCTCCATACAGCGTGGACAACAACTTTCCTCCTCCTCGTCTTCCTCAGGCAGTGTGGATGAGGGGTGTCCGTAGGACTCTGACGGTGCTGGTGAAGCCCAGCCGCCTAAGTTCTGCCTCGGGGACCCTGATGCTGCCGGCTCAGCGTCTGCTGGGCGGCACCGTTCACTGTCTGATGACTGGGGTCCGGATAGAAGATAGTTCTGAAGCGACTCTGTGAAAATCCGGAGGAAAGTGGAAGTCTGCTGCTGGTTCCAGTGGTTGCCCCGTTGGGTCTCCTCACCTGGGTTCTCCAGGGATGACTCCTCCGACCTGGGCTTAGAACCGAGCCTCTCTCCGGGAGACAGGCAGCTGTCCTCCTGTTTTATGAGAGTGGGGATGGAAGAGGATGGAGGGGCCAGGGAAGGCTGGGGCTCAAGGAGCCGTCCATTGGTGTTGAGGAGGCTGAGCACTCGACTGCACTGCTGGGCAAAAGCATCCAATATGAGCCGGTTTTCTATGAGGAGAGATCAAAATTACACATAAATTAGCATCAGATTTCATATTCAAAGTAACAGTTTAACCATAAATGAAACTATAATGTATTTCAAAACATACATAACATCCATCAAAGAAAAAAAAAGAGCATAGCTTTTATACAATGAAAGTAAATGGTGACCACAGGTATTTTCAAGGCAAATTTTTTATATTAATTTTATGATGATTTTTCAGTACTATTTTGTATCTTAGATATTCTGCTAAACTTCTCCTTTGGTGCTCTATGGAAGAAAGAAAATAATATATGATAATATCCCTTTAACGCTACTTCCTCAATTTTTTGTACTATTCTGTTCTAAACAATTTAATGTTTCAATTTAGCCTAACGTCACTACATCATTGCTTGCACAGCATCTTTATGAACTCTATTTAGGCTTTTTTTGTTATGTCCTTCTTGTCCTCCATTTGCACTTTCCATCATTTTTATCTTTAAATCTGCAACTAGGCCCAGCATGCCTACAGATTTAGGAGATAGAGATAGGGACGCTGTGAATCTGCACACACACACACACACACACACACACACACACACACACACACACACACACACACAAACATACAAATATCTCATTTATATGGTGTCACTGTTCTAATAAACACTATTCATTTCTTCCAAGTTCCAAATCCTCTAAATATAATGAAAAGAAGCAAAGAGATTAATAAAAGGAAAATGCTGACCAACCAACCGCATACAATTCCTCTGTCTCCCCACGGCCTTCTGGCCGCGCCCAGATGCAGAATCTTAAGAGGATGATTATGAATTTGCCACCCTCACACAAAGACACAGGGCAGACAATTATCAGCTCAGGCAGTCGCTGTGGCACCCGTATGACTGACGGGCTCGAGCCTCCGCCGTCGCCTGGATGTGTCTATCAGGCTTAAGCAGATGTGGCCATTTATTAACATGCACAGCATCTCTGTTTACCCCCAGCAAGATGGATTTGATATTCTCCTCTATCTTCCCCTCTCCCCTTTCCTTTGCTGCTGTCGTTCCCTCTTTTTCCTTTCTCTTCCCCTCTCTCCCTCCCTCTCTTCCTCTGTTATGCCATGCAGAGTGAGCCTCATGAAATTTCATTAAACACAACATGTCCTGCAGAGCCAAATTTATGAACCACATTTGTTTTAATCACAATCCCTTTGGAGGAGCTTTTAAATGCAATTTGGATTATTGCATTGATCTCAGAGCTGTGTCCTTGGTTGTCTACAGCTCCTTTCCCCAGAGCTAAAAAGATGAAACCATTAGCATTGTCTGATTGGCCAAAAAATCCCCCATGTGTTCTTTTCTCAGTGGATATTCCATAACAATATTCCATAACAATAAACCAAAAGGGCTTGGTATGAAATTAGAATGCACTGTTTACACGGTGAACTCTGATCTTCATCAAGTGCAATTAATATTTAGTGAACAGCCCGAAACCCTTTTCAAGGTGAATTTCAGATTGGACTCTGCATGTTAAACATGCATTAAAAGACAAAAAATGTGCATGGTTGATTTAAACCTTTCCATATCCAATCTAAAAATTTGTGTGGAGACAAATAGATCAGCTGAATGTTTGTACAGACACTGAGGCACCCTGGTGTATGATAATGACACAACTTCTCAATTTGTGAAGGCCTGAGGCTCTGATGAATGAAAACAATCTCCGGTAACAAGCACATGAAAAAACAATTACTGAAGTTGACAAGTTTAGGTAACTCATTGAGTTGGTGAGAAAAACAAGACACTCTCCACAGAAAACTAACAATACTTGATGAGACTTTCATGTTTATTACCTATAGCTCATCCAGTGTTTACATTTTATTGTAAAACTCAACAACTCTTCATCACTAATACTCATTATGCTCTATTGGAGAGATCAGCAGTGATCATTCAAGAAATTAACTAAGCAGGTGTCAACAACTTGTGTTAGTGATATAAAGATTTTGGCAAATACAGAAGACTCCCAATGTCATCTTAAAGTGTATGACAGATACAGAACATGTTAGTGCAGGGGTATTATGAAATTGTTAAGCCACTTGTTTTCACTGATGTGAAATTAAGCATGTCGAGTCGAAAATGTTTGAATAAGTCGCATTATTTGGGCGTGGGTCTCAAAATATCCATGTACTCGCGTGAGTAGCGTTTAAAATTAATTGCCATATGAAGGGGAAAAATACACTTCCCTTTCTCATTCGGTTGTTCGAAGTTAGACAGTTTAAGTCTCAGCTTCGTGATGAATTCATGGACAAAAGTTTCTTAGGCAAACTTAGGTTCACTTACCTGAGCTTATTCCATAGGTGCAGTCTGGAGACTGGTGGCTGAGCTCGGCGCGACCCGCCGGGTATCTGCCCGAATCCTGGCTGGCGACCCTCCTCTGGCTGCCAAATGATGCCGCCGCCGCTGCCGCCACTGCCGCCGTGGCGCTCCCCGCTGATGATGCCGCGCTGGATGTCGCGACTCTGCTGCTGGGCCTGATTTCGCAGGGGAGACGGTGCTGCTGACTGCTGCTGATGGAGAGGCAGGCTTGAGGAAGCGGCACGCGCTGTGAATACTGCTGCTGCTGTTGCTGATGATGACTGAGATGATGAGGATGCTCTCCGAGCTGCGGGATGTCCACCATTGTGGGTCTGTCATATCTCGCCTTGCCCGCCGCGCGCTTGCTCTGGAAGGTCTTGAGGGAGCTGTACGGGCTCCGCTGCTGCTGCTGCCTGCAGATTTTGGGCGCAGAGAGACCTTCGTCTGCTGGTAGCATCTCCTCCTCCATCACCCTCGGACTTGAGTGTCGTTCTGTCCCGGTCTGGTTAAATCAGTTATCCCAGTGTCTCGCCGCCTTGCTCTGTGTCTCAAACACTTCTAACTCTGTCTGAGGTACTCAGAGGGTGGGTGACTTTACTGACAAGTCATTGCTCCAATCCCCTGGCGGTAACAGCACGCGCTGGCTTTAATTCTACCAACAGGGGAATACCGGCGGCACCCGCACGCGCCTCGCCACTCGGTGTGTGTATGTGGCTTGTGCTCCCATCAGTAGCTCAGATGAGAGAGGTGCAAGATGATATAAAGAGGTGTGCATGATCCCCTCCATGTTTTTCTCGCATAGCCATGTTGTTGCCTATTAGGGGTATGCTTTGTTTGCCTTTGTTTTTAGGCAGAACTGACAGGAAAAAAGAACTTTAGGACTTATCAGAGCCAATTGGAAATACAAATTTAAATGTAATAAGCAATAGGCTAAACCTAATATTAGGCTAAAGCTCCGCATTTACAAGGTGTCAATAATAAAACAAAATTATAAATAATAAAAAACCAAACATGTGTAGGCTATTTTATTGTGATGTAATTTACATGTCCTATATAAAATTATATTGTTAAATCAATCAATCAATCAATCAATCAATCAAATTTCACATTTCAAATGTGATTGCCTGAGTTGCCCTACTGTATCACTGCTCCAGTGCTGGATGGAAGCAAATGGGAAACAGAGTTTTCTTAATCTTTTTGAAAGTTGGAGTATCTTTGGAGCGGGTTTCTCTTACTAGTGTGCCAGGAGCGGGAAATGGAAAAGCCGAAGTGGAGCTGGAGCCCAGTAATTACAGAATGCTTTGAGCAGGAAAACGCTGTTAGTCCGTTCCACGCATGCGTGGGTCCAAATCGGCTTTTTCAGTCTATATGCGTTACTTGAGCTTGATACTTTGTTGGAACTATTTTCGTTTACAGAACATATAGGCCTTCTACTAACTTACCAGTAGTCTAAAAAGCATACTAGTAAGCTACTGTAATTAACTCCGGCCAATCACCGGCATCATGAACATCAAGACTGCAAGTGTGAGAATGGAATCAATAAATAGGCTAGGCCTACTCCGTCTACAGAAGCTCTTTAAAGGGATACCTCACCTAAAAACATGACAATTTTGTCATTTACTCACCTTCAAGTTGTTTCAACCCAGTATGAATTTCTTTCTTCTGCTGAACACAAAAGAAGATATTTTGAAGAATATGAGTAATCAACAAACATTTGATGAGCCCCATTGACTTCCATAGTAGGCTATTGAAGAAAAAAAAAACTTTACAAAAGACACTAATGGCCAGAAGAGGGCGACAACATGACACTTAAGAATTTAACAGCAAACCGTTATCACCGCTTTCCAAACTACTGAGCGAATAACCTATTCTGTGAATTCAAACCTTACGGTCCATGATTCAAACATAAATAAATGAAAACCAAAATACCAAATTTGAAACAATTTGGTTTTTAATTTCAAAGACAGCTAAAACAGTTTAAGTATGCCTAAAGGAAAAAAAGAAACTGTTAAAAAAAACAAGTAAAAATAAAAGAAAAATAAAAAGAAAGAAGCAGACCTTTCAATTAAAGATATTGGACAGACAATACACCTGAATTAGGTCCAGATGAAACACTTATGTCCCTCTTGCGCTCCCCGGGCGACAGGACGCAGATAGACGCTATATGAATGCGCGCGTCCGGCCAGCCAACAGCGTGCGCGTCATAGAAACGGAGCGGGTGCGAGTCTAAAACAAACTTACGAGAGCAGCACATTTGAAAAGTGGCTTCAGAGCAGACGCGCGAGTCTGTGCAGTCAGAACTTCTTGGGGAAGAGCTGCAAGATAGGAGCGTGTTTTTACCTGTCATCGTAGCCTATAGGTGACCGTTCATTATTTTACATCCACATGGATATCAAAAGGCCTATTCGATGAGAAGTTAACGAGACTAAAATGTCAGTAAACAGCGGATAAAACGCGGATAGAATCATGGAATTTCTGGAAGTGATATTTTAAAACATTCTAAAACCGGAGCTGGATGATTCCTAATATTGGATTTGGACAACAATCATTGGATTTAATCCCAGTGACTGATTTCAATTTTATGAGCTGATGGAGTATTTTCCCAAATCATTGCTAGTTCGTTTAAAACTCGCTTAACCCCCAAACAGTTTATCGGGTGCGCGCTGTTTGTGAGGAACTGGCAAATTAAAGCGCATCTTGCCGGTATGGTGCGCCTGCTGAATTGCCTAGTCTTGGGGTATTTGACATGGAATCTGCGGATATCTGATGCCCGGGGAGAGTACTGTCACGGCTGGCTAGACAGCAGTGGGAATTACCATGAGGGCTTCCAGTGTCCGGAGGACTTTGATACATCGGACGCGACGGTGTGCTGCGGGAGCTGCTCGCTGCGCTATTGTTGCGCGGCCCCGGACGCGCGTCTCGACCAGGGAACCTGCACGAACGACAGAGAAGTGGAGAACACCACACAATATGCTGCCCGTAAGACACAAATTAACTCATAAATAAAGTATAAAATAAAAAAATACAATAATAAAAAAAAGTCGGATAAAAAACACGGATAAAAAGCTGTAAAATTAACCACATTTTTAATAAAAAAGATTATTCATTGTCTATGATTCAGACAACTTACTGAAACTGAACAAACACAGGCCTACTATAAAGTTTCTCATTTAGAAAAATGTTATTCCTGCAAAGTAGTTTTATCCTCTTTACTATTAACTTAAAAAAACAAACAAAAAAAAAACAAACAATTTCTAGATATAACAGCGTGTTTTATGATAAATAGGCTACTTGTCTAGTTTAGAACAGGGATATAAAATTAAGCCGTAATGACATCTGGTTGAATTACTTATAATAGTTTACTTGTTGCCAGCAAAATTATCACATTACAGAATGTCATAACAGGATTATGTAATATTTTTGGTCTTAAGAATGAAGAGTGTATTACACAATGTTTTACTCAGATAAGATACCAACATCTATAAAGGGATTTCATGTGCCAGCACTTGCTATAATGTCTGACAGACTTATTTGAGCAGAGCATAGGTTAACCTGACACACCTGCACTCTCTCTACAGCCACTGCATGGAGAAAATGTTCTCATAGTAATTTGTTACAATAATTTGTCATTTTTACTCAGTTTTATAAGTTGCCATATTTTCTTGATTTCTTAATTCAATTCAAAGTGGTTGAAAAGTACAATCACTGCAGGTGGTGACTGGCACATCTGTGATTTTAATTAAAAATGTATAAGACAACAATTAAACTTACGTTTATTTAGTTGGCTGAAATGTTTGCAGTATTGTAAGAAGAAATGTATAGTACATTAATACTACACATCTAATAACATTCACAAACAAACTAATATTGTTACATCAAATCATTCAATTTTGATAAAGGCTTCATTAATGATTTAGACGTGACCTGATTATCATTATTTCTCATTCCACATAATATTGCCTACTGATCTCAGCTACATGTATTGAGGAAAAGTAGGAAGAAATAACGTTTATGTTAATGACTGAGTCCTGCAGTCCAGCTGTCTTAATATGATTGAACATTAAGTTTACACAGACTCGGTACACAAACTCATTTGGGTGGTTTTTAAAGCCATAACCTCAGGCAAACAGTGTGAATATGTGCTTTGAATATTTTAAACCAAGTTTTAGATATTGAAAAGATAGTTAATGTGAATAAATGTAAAATATATTAAGCAGTAAAAAGATCCCCTTAACATAAAGAAAATATGTTATATCTTGATTTAGCTCAACATTAGCCAATACTTTGCTGTTATGGGTGCTTTCAAAAGTAATATTCACCATTAAATAACCCTTTAATTTAGTAACAAGCAATAAATGAAATCATAAGCAACAACTATCACACGTCCAATAAAAAGGAATTTAAAAATAACATTTGTGATAAGACTAATGATCATCTAAATCAAAGTCAAGTCACATTTATTTCTTGTATACTTATTATATTTAGTTCAATGTTGATTCAATTCAGTTCAATAACAGTGTCAGTGTTGCAGAATTCATCAATTATTAAATGAATTTGATTGTTATATATAGTCATTATTCAGCTCAAGTTTTGTTCTCGTCCAGCCGTGTCAATGCAGTGAAGTTGTTAATTTGATTGAATATCAAGTGTTCTTTAAACCCGTGCCGTTTCTCTCTTTCAGAGCCCATCTACGTGCCCTTTCTGATGGTGGGCTCCATCTTCGTGGCATTTGTAGTGGTGGGTTCTCTGGTGGCCGTGTACTGCTGCACCTGCCTGCGACCCAAGCAACCCACCCAGCAGCCGATCCGCTTCTCGCTGCGCAGTCAGGGCGAAACCATCCCCATGATCTTCACCACGGCCCCTCCCAGCCTGCGCACGCCGTCACGCCAGTCCAGCACGGCCACCACCAGCTCCAGTTCAGCGGGAGGAGGGAGTTCAGTCCATCGCTTCTCCCTGGGCCGGGGTGACACACTGGGGCAGTGTTCGCAACAGCAGCTCCTGATGGTCTCATCCTCCTCAGCGTCCACTCCTGTGTCCGTGACCCCGACGCAGCCCTTATTGCCTCCACCGCCCTACACCTCCCAGCAGGGCCTACAGGGCAGTAACTCTCTCCAGCACACACACGGTCACAGCCAGTTACAGCTGCACCACCAGACCCTGCAAAGCTCCGGGTTCCTCCTGCCACAACAATACTTCTTTCCCATACCGCAGGAGCAGTTCTCTGGGAACAAGGGCTTTGCTGACTTCAGCCAGAGCTGACCTGTGCTTCTCGCTGCTGCACGAAAAAGAAAACGGACACTAAAGAGTCGGTCATTCACAATGCATTGTTGTACAGTCATTTTACAGGGGGCTCCCGCTCAAGGAAACAGGCCCTAATACGTCTTTCAGCAAACTTGACTGGCACTTGTGAAACCGCAGCTGGAATTTAAGCCGTGTGGAGCGCTATGCTGCTGAGATAGTGGACTATCAATCTGACAGACACTCAAGTGCTGGATACAACACACCAGAACATGGACGCCTACTTCAAAGCACCTATATCTATAATTGATCATATCTTGTATGCACTTTCAATCTGCTTCTATGATAAAAAGACATCTTATTTTTGAAAAATACAACTTTGAAAAGTCCAGCTGTTCAACGACACTCCACTGAAAATTTAGCCTCTGTATTTGAGGTCATTTGTTATGATTACACATACATTTTTCTTGACAATCTCAGTCCCATTTTAAGGGTCGTGCACACAAATAGTGCCATGTATGAATGAGGGTTTTATAGAAATTGTATTAGATTAAAGGTTTAATCACCAGACTGAGACAGAGATGTTTAAAACAGACATTCATCATGCATTATTCTCGCTAATAATACATACAGTATCAGTAACATCAGGAACACGTGTTAACATCATATGAATGCACAGCTACCCTTGGGAAAACTTCTGTTTTTAATATTTGGAGAGTGTTCATTCTTCAATTTTGTTTGATTTGTAGCAATCTGAAAGCCATTATTGGCTCAGTTTCAGATGGCAACACAGTTTGTATTTTGTTATATTTGATATGAGACGTTTTGTAAATGATCAGGTGTATCTAAATGTACAGTCCAGCTGGAACCACATCATGTGACGAGACAGCCTTCAACTAAGTATTACGGTCTCTAACCAACAGTGTTTTTGAGCTAAATTAAACTGTTTTATCTTTTACCTGTGTTTAGTTGGCTTCACCACTCTAAAACAACAGTAATGCATTAGATTTAAGAATGCAAGAGACACATTCTATATTTCTGGACACATCAAGAAACTGTGTGACATCTGAGGTTCCATTTTAGAGCAGGATGACTTAGAATGTGACATTCCAGAAACCCATTACCAAAGATGGGAAAACTTGTTTTAACCCATGTACTAATTCTTTCTAGGGATAAATTTACATCAAGCATGGCCAACATAAATATACAGCTGTTATTAAAATATGGAAAAGATAACACTATTAATGTCACTGACCAACAGAACAGTGAGAATGAAAAATCAAAACTATAAGAGGATGTCATTTATTTGACGTATCTCTGCCTTTTCCTGTTTAGATTGATATCGCATCCTGTTTAATGCCACACACGATGACCAGCTTCAGTGTAATTTTTTCTGTCCACACTGAAAGCAAAATTCTGTGCATTTAAACAGTCAAAGAAAATGCTTGATTTTTAATATACCTATACCCTTCAAAAGTTTGACAAAAAAACCAAAAAACCTTTTCAGCAAGGATGCTTTAAATTGATCAAAAGTGATAGTAAAGACATTTAAAATGTTACTAAAGATTTCTATTTCAAATAAATGCTGTTCTGTAATTTTTGATTTATCAGGTAATCCAAAAATATTAAGCAGCACAGCTGATTTCAGCAGTTTCTTCAGCAGCATATTAGAATGATTTCTGAAGGATCATGTGACACTGAAGACTGTGGAGTAATGATGCTGAAAATTCAGCTTTGCCATCAAAGGAATAAATAATATTTTAAAATAAAAAAACATTTATTTAAATTGCTATAATATTTCAATATAGTACTGTTTTTTAATCAAAATCTTGAAATCTTTCCGACCCTAAACCTGTGAACGGTAGTCAACATATTTTGCATGAAAGATATTTTCTGAACATAGAAACCTTTGTGGAATACATTGGGTGTTCATGGGAAGTGCTGAGCCAGAATTTTCTCATGATTAAACAGTATAAACAGATTTTGCTTGCTGTAAACAAGACATCAAGGTCAATTTTAACGCCCTAACTGCCCTTTCAAGAGGATGGGCACTGCGGTGTGCACATATTCTGAAGAAAAGTGTGTTGGCAAGTGCTGTGCAGATGGTCAAACAAGGTGTTTTAAAAGAGAACATGAAAACCAATGCACAGTATTTAACGGTTTACTCTCTTCTTAAGGCACAAACACTATAGCGGCCAGAAGTGGAGATTTATGATTGCAAAATTTTAGAAATGTATTGGTCTAGACAGGATATAAGCTCTTGAAAGTTTATGGTACGGAAACAAAACAGATTATTGTCAAATCATGACTTTGTGTTGAATGGAGAGTCATGCAATCTGTACTGCGAATACTCCATAAAACACATATGATCAGTGATTCTCCTGTTCCAGTACTAATATATCTTGGATAACCTTGAGGTTTCCTCAGGATATAATTAACAGAATCTGGTGATGCAACAAAAAATTACAAGAGAATTACTTCAGTTGTAAAGTTTATTTCAGTAGTCCTTCATGGCAGTTAAAAGACAAAACACTTAAAAGTTTGCAGTTCCAACATGCTAAACAATCATTTAACAAAAAGACATAAAAAAGAAAGATCTGAAAGAAAAAAATAAAACACCCAATAGAGAATTCGAATATCAAAGTGTATTTTCATTCTTAAAGTGACCAACACTATAGAGGGAGATTCAGCACAATTAACATTTAGGCTAAACCAAGAACGACATTTCCATTCATGCAACCAGTCACTTTGACAGACGGGATTTTAGAAAGCAACAGTCCAAGCCTTTAACCAATGCCACATCATATTTCCAGTGTTTGAGTCAAACGATGACCCACGACGCCACTGATCAGTCAAAAGCACAGCTTAAGGAACCAAACGCACAGAGCTATTAATGTATTCTTGTCGCGTTAAATAAAAGACGTTTCGGGTTGAAGAAGAAGAAGAAGAGTTACACTGAGATCTGAAACTAAATTAAGAACATGTACAGTACATCCATCCAGATAAATAATACTGCAACTGATATGAACTAGATAAGAGAATATTCATTACATAAAAGATAAAAGAGTTCACTGTGCAACATCTCCAGGTCAAGCTTTTAACAGAGCTTCATACAAACCGTGACATACAGACACACGTGACACACATGCACTCATACACTTACACCTGCACACACACACACACCTGCTGACGTACAGGGCCATGCAATGGCATACAGCTCACCGTTAGTATACCTGGAGTCGTGCAGACGGACGAAACAAGCAGCGTCACACAACCGGACACAGAGGACATCACACACACATCCTCATTCGAGTCTCTCTGGTGAACTATTGTAATACAGTTAAACGGACATGCATACCGACGGGACCACGAGCACTCACGCAGTCACGCACGCATCCGTAACGTAGCTCACATGCACATGCAGATGACACACGTTGCGCAGACGCACTATACAAAACGTGCTCTCCCACGGGGAGAAGAAAACCAACGCACAAACTCCACCATCAAATAAAGAAGCGTTAATAAGACAGTTGTAGTCACAGGCAACGTAAGCTCATGAACCACGACCAGTTTCTGAAGGGAAACCACAAAAAAGAGGGACGACGTTTTCATTACAAAGCAGATCAATCCAAAAAGTCACACTTAGTCCAATATAAAAATACAAATTCACAAAATAACTATAGAGACAAAGTTGTATCGATACTGTGTGGGTCTGGCGAAATCCTCCGTTCCTCCCCTATGCTAATGGCACTTATGCTTGAGGGATTAACTCTCTGTTCTATGTCAAATAAACGTTATGGTGAACATCTGATCGTCTAAAAGAGATTCACACGATGAGCTGGACACATAAACGGGGCCGAGGTTCTTTACGCTCGTGTAGCAGCCTGATACATCAGTATTTTGATCTAACATGAAAGCGTGTTATAATGCTGCCTAGCTAGAGTCTCACTGGTGGGGAAAAAAGTTCCTGTTAGGCACCTTTGTGATCATTGCAGCCGTGTAAGATGTGGAATGCAGAAACATGTTCAAGAAAGCTATTGAAACGTTGCCAATTTGTAAAATAAAAGCCTGCAAGCTAAAAAGATCTGAAGATCAGGCACGATACACAGACTGATCAAAACAAAACCAAAATCAAATACAATAAAATATACCCAGTAATTGGCTGAAGGCAACAACAAATGTAAGGCCTTGATACATTAGATGTAACATGAAGAAATAAATAAATAATAAAAAAAACAGTTATCAAATTAGTGCAGAAAGCATTTGAGGACTGTAAAAACAACCGGTTAACACCTAATTATTATTTTAAATACATATTCTTTTTTAAACAGGGACTGCATTCATAATGTTCTTTGGAAATTTCTGGTGATCTGGGATACGTCTTATTTTTTGATGCAAATAAAATACAGAAGCATTAAAAACAAAACAAAAAGGGAGTGTTTAATGTGCCATTAATGATTAGGAAGTCACAGTCAAAGACCATTACCACAAACGTTTTTCAACACCTTTATCACCACCCTCATCAACACCACATTTTTGGCTGTAACACTCATAGCCGAAGGAATGGCGGAGGAGAGAGGAGAGTCAATTTTTTTTATGCTGTTCTCCTCTGTTTGACAGATCTGAAACCATACTGACCGCAGGCTGGGCAAAAATATGCTAGCACAGTGCTAGTGTCTGCTGTTGAACATACAACTACAGCACCACAGAACTTGATTTTTTTCCTTCTCTCGCTTTCTCATACCGCTTCGTTTTTCGTATCCGTTGTTGCCCAGGGTGCCCTGGGCTGGCCAAAGTTAAACTGACAGGCTTCAGCTCTCTGTCAGCCTTTAAAAAGTTGAGTGACCGCTGAGAGGAGGCGGGGTCCAGCGAGCCGGATCTCACCACTCACTGGTCCGCTGCTTGGTGGTGTCGTAGGCTCTGATGACCTCGGACTGGGAGAGCACTCCGTTCTCATCCTGTGAGAATGCGTAGCCGTCTGTAAACAGGACCCAGAAAACATGCATCAGATAAATACACTCAACTAAACATTCTGCTGGCAAACTTATAGAACAAGTGATACAAATTAAATCATATAAAAACATTAAGCAAACAAAAACAACAAGCAATGAGATGAGGAAAAAAATCCAATTCCTTCTCTTAAAGCATAACCACAATACCAAGGTGTACTCTAAAATAAATAAAGAAAATATTTCTGAAATCACAACTAAATAAATGACTATTCTCTGTAAATGTGTGCAGAATTTTAACAGTATTTTAAGTTTCTCCTTATTTATATCTCCTTAAATAAATAATGTAAGGTCTCTAAATATCTAAATAATATTATTATTATTATATAAAAACATTTTGTTTTATGTATTATGTAATTCTATTATATTAAATATTATTAAATTATTAGAGAATTATTTTTAATTTGATTTATAAATAAATATATGGCCAAAGGCCCTGACCAATAGAAATAGTGGACCCACTTTATATTATGTGGCCTTAACTACTATGTACTAAGAATGATTAAATTAATCATTTGATACAATGCACTTATTGTGTACATACATGTTTTTACATTTTACTTACATTAAAAAATTACCTGCATGTAATTATATCTGTAATTAATTTCTGTAGGTACATTTATAATTACACTGTTGACACTTCCCTTACACCTAACCCTACCCTTAAACCTACCCATACCACCACACCTGTCCCTAACTTTACCCGTATCCCACCTCAATATCAGCAAAAGTGTTTTGCAATACAATATGAACACAATAAGTACATTGTACTTATGTTCTGATGTAAGTACATAGTAGTTAAGGCCACCTAATATGAAGTGGGACCGAAATAGTTTTTGCTCAGCAAGAAAAAAAATAGAAGGAACATTGTCTGTAAACTCATAAAAGAGGATTCAAGGACTGTCTGGATTATTCACAGAATGTCCTGTTGTTGGGAGTCTAATAAAGCCCTTACAATGACCTACATAAACTAATGGGACCAAAATGGCTGAAAGTAGTTGTATTGGTCCAAATTAAAGGAGGTCTGTTGTCTGCAGAAAGACGCAGCAAAAAGATATCAGTATGCAAAACATCCTGACTGCCTGCTTCCAGAAATAAACAAAAAAAATTAAATCGGTCTCAGAGGGGACCATGAGAAGTGCTATAGCACTGTGGGTGGGCTGGCTAGGATGATTGGGGTAGTCAATAGTAATTATCTTGGCAGACTGCAAATGGAAGTTGGCAGGAAATATGACACTGTGAGTGAGTGTTGTAATGTCAGATTATTGATTCTACCTGGAAGAATCAACAACTTTTTCTAAGAAGAAATGTGGCTCATTTAATCAAATATGGTCAATAAAGTCTTTGAAGCAAAACAAAAAAAAAGGAAAAATCCTTTGATTTGGACTAGTCATTTTAATTTCTCACTCGTAACTAGCACTATGGTCTCTAGAGCACTGCACACTGGGATTGGCCCTTTGATCTATGACTCACCTTATGTCTCAACCGACTCGACCTCTACCTGCTGGCCTGAGGGGGCACATGCAAGAGGCCGAGGAGGGCAATGCATTGTGGGAATGATAGTGGCAAATTGAAATGATTAAATATGACTCTGCCTGTCAATCAAAACACAGCAGCACAGCAACACATGCACAGGTGGGGAATGGGAAGGACATGATGGACAATGCAAGTTTAATTATGGTGTTAATATGTATTGTTTTTGTAAGGCAACTGGAATAATGTTTAGTGGTATGAGCTAAGGGAAGAATGCATATAACATCAGACTATCACTGAACGTCCCCCATCCTCACCTAAAAGCAAATACAAAAAAATAAAGCAAATAAAGAGAGGCAAATATGAATGTAAAACTATAAAGAAATGAAAAGGCATGGGTTCTCAACTGGTTATGCTTCAGGAGCCAGATTTTACTTTGGACATCATCCACAGCTTATAGTAATATATTTATTTTAAACTATATTTTTTTATTATATTGATTTAAAACAAAAATTCATTATATATATATATATATATATATATATATATATATATATATATATTTTTTTTTTTTTCTTCTTTTTTTTTCCCTAATTATTAAATAATTAAAATTTTATATAATTATCATTTAATTTAAAAATATTCTTTTATTTTAAAGCCTATAGTAATATTTTTATTTAAACAATATTTTTTTTTATATTGATTTAAAATTAAAACAAAGCTTACCAGTTGAAAAGCTTACCACTGAAAGGAAGCACATGAAAAGTGTAGTATAACAGCATATCCAAAGAGAAAATATTAGTAATGTGTTAAGACAGTGTGTTTATGTGTGAACTCTGTGACTGAGCATATATGGCCTCATGAATCAGATTTAATAATCAGTCAGTTTGGACTGCGATATCCTCAGCAAAATTCTCCAGATTTCCACGGAAGCCCCTGTTATGATACCCCTCATAAAAGCATGAGATTTAAGTTCCTGTGCCCAAAAACATCTGCCTGAGGACTCTCACTGTCTAACTCCAGCTTTGTTAATGCAGCTGTTCCTTTTGAGTGATATTATGGCTACATTAGTTATTATCTGCAGCTGTCAAGAACAACCATCCTCACCTAATTTTCAGGGGCTTTGGTTCAGGTTTGTACTTCAGTAAGTGTCTGCAGTTGCACGTCCATAAGCCCTTGCGTGTGAGAGTGAACCTGCATTTTGATGCTGCAGATGGGAATGGTGGGGTGTGTGTGCGTCAGTGATTCTGCATGAGTCTGTCTGTGATGTCTGCATTGTGGAGAAAATGTCGGTGTGTCTGTGTCCGTGTGCCTGTGGGTGGCAGAGCACATGAGTGTCTCTGACGTACGGAGTAGATTCTGCTGCATGGAGTCGGACCGGTACACATTGACGGTGCTCTTCTTAAAGACGTTCTTCAGGAGTTGGGCTCTCTCGGTCAAACTACAGGGAAGGACACAAAGAGAAACAGACACAGACATCATTGTGCGCATAATGGGAGTCTCTTTTCTCTTCCCACAGAAGAGCGATCGAATTAAAAGACAAACTTCCTGCTGGACAGATGTGTCTCCAGTGAGAGGTTGAGGAGACAGAATGAGACCGGAGCCAGGAGAGCAGCCAGTAGGATCATTTACACTTGGAGGTGATCCCTGCTGATCCGCTGTTTTTGCTTGGTCTGTTTTATTATGAATTCACGAGGAATGGCCCTCACCTCTTCCCATGCACCACAGCTCCTGGATCTTTGGACAGCGCCTCCAACTCCTGCACCTCATCAACCAGGGTCTTAAAGCACAACCTTTTCATACTGAGGAAAAATTAACACAAAAAGTCAAAACCGTGAGAAAGATGGAAGGAAACCCACCTGCAGCATGCCAGTTGATACCAATCATGAATAGTAAGCATTTTGAATAATCCATCAATGCTTTTAACATTTTATACATGACAAAAAATGTTAGGCTTAATAGCAACCTTTGGTAACCATACAGACCTTATGTGCCAGAGAAACAAGCGTGAAGCCATCTTTACAGAACTTGCGTTTTTGCGGTAGCTCTGTATATTTCAATGGCATCGCTGTCTAAGAGTAATTAGCTGGTGAAGTGGATTTACTTATGGTAGAGTTAAAGAAAGTTATCATAAGCGTTGTACTGTTTGAAGCGGATGTCATAACAAATGTCAGTAGACTGGGAAGATTATAAAATGAGCAGTTCATTCAAAATGACATAAGATCTTACCTTGCTGTGGAAATATAAACCGGAAGACAGAACACAATGAGCGCAGCGCTGAAAAGGGGCTGGGCTACATAAGGTCTATAGGAAGATAAGTTAAGGGTTGCATGGCTGGTACTGAAGAAACTCAACTCACACTTTGTAGGCCACATCAAACACCAGAGAGGTGATGGGAATAAAGATCAGGCCCATCCAGAACACTCCTGAACTGAACATCATGTCCGCCTGGAAAACACACACACACACACACACACACACACACACACACACACACACACACACACACACACACACACACACACACACACACACACACACACACACACACACACACACACACGAGAAAGAGCATCAAAGAGAATCTGTCACTGATTTCTAAACTTAAAACCATTTAGCTGGACTCTCACAACATCAGTACTACAAAGAGCTCAGCTTTCAACCACCAATCTGACCAAAACCTATTACGCAATCTAGCTAAGGGGTGTTGGAATGTGAACTCATCCTGGTACATTTTAAAAGTGTGTGTGACAGATGAGAAGCCAGACAGACAAGAAAAGAGGAATGGGAGGCAGATGAGAGAGTCAGCTAGAGTACTGATCTCAACTGTTAACTGCTAATGGTACTACCCAGATCACCTTTCTAAAAACCTGCTCCCAAATGATGACCTGACCTGTCAGAATGCCTCTGCTTCACATGATACATGGGAGGCAGTGGAGTAAGGGCTCATCATACACAGCTGTCTGTGACTGACAGAAACACAAAAAACTGACAAGATTTTTTTGCATGTCAACGTAAACTGATATAAAAACAAAGAAACAAACAACACTACCAAAAGTTTGGGGTCAGCATGATTTTTTAAAAAAGAAATTAGTACTTTTATTCAGCAAGAACTCATTAAATTGATCAAAAGTGAAAGTAAAGACATTTATAATGTTACAAAGATTTATATTTCAAACAAATGCTGTTCAAAGAATCCTAAAAAAAAAAAAAAAAAAAAAAAAAAAAACTTTTCAAAGGGGAGAAAAATGACATCTTAATTCATTCTCCCCTATGTGTATGTGACAATATGAAATGCATATGAAAGTAAATCTAAAGGAATACTAACCACTAAAATCACTGCACAGATACCAACACAAATAGTTCAAAGTGCCTAATGTTTCTGCAAAACTATTTTAACCTGGGCTGAGTTGAAGTGGTTAGAAAAAAAAGAAAAGAAAAAAAAAAAAAAAAGATGTGCGGGCCATTATTTGTGTCATATTTTAAAAATGGATGAGTTCAGTTATGCATAAACAGCACTATCTGTTATCACAGTCAAGATAACCGGATGTTACCATCATAACTCTTAGAAAGCACCGCATGGTACTAAGTGCAAAACTCAGACAAATAAGTCTTCATTACTTGAATCAGTTCATATCTGGAGCAGGATAAATTTCCAGAAAATTCCAAATTGGAACAGAATAAACTCGTTATCTCAAAAATTTCCACAACCTAAGCAAATGATTCCTAAACGAGAGCCAGAGCAAGGTCAGTATCAGAACACCCATCTGCCAAAATATACCCATGAATTAAATAAGCAGCGAAGAGATTCATCGGTCTTGGACTGGGCGATACTGAGACAATCAGTGAGGTAATGATATTAAGGTCTTCAAAGACATCAATCTCTCCGATAATTATAACAGTTTGCATAGGTGTGTCTTTTCATTGTAAAATATCTTAAATCATAACAGACACTTCCAAACTGAACAGTGTGAAAGCCAGTGAGGAAGCAAGGAAATTGGAGAGAGAGAGAGAAAAGGAGAGAAAGAGTAAAAGAAAGGGTTCTCTGTGGTTCCACAGGGTCTGATTCACAAGACAGGGATATTCTGGCGTAGGCTAGTGGGGTGTGAGATGCAGTCATCTGCGCTTATCCTGTTTGCTTTGGCCCAGCTGTGTTGAAAATACCTGTCATTAAATGTCAAAGAGCACCGATCCGCCCCTCTGCAATGCTATTCAACATACATACTTGCGCCACTTGTCTAAACTCGGTGCTCCAAAACAAATCATCTTCCTGTAATCTAAACCAGTAAAGGCCCCAGCACAAAGCCGAGAGGCACACCTGCCTGCAGCAATCTACCAAAGGTTTCAGGTGTTCCCAAATTAGCTAATCTACTCACCATTACAGGAAAATAGACTTTGATGTCTAACAAAACATCAGCGTCAGGAAATCTCAAATGACTGGAAATCAAAATGGCTTCCTCCACCCTACTAATGTCATCTTTGACCCTGAATGAAACAAGTATTCTGTGTTGCCAAGAGGAATTAGAGAAAATTGCTCACGGGTGAAAAGATATTCATGTCGTACTGAAACCCAACAGTCCCAGAGGTAACATGAAATTTTCTCTTTGATAACAGTAGTTTAATCATTTTCATTGGAGGCCAATGATTTGAACAATCAGACAAGACCTGAAGGGCTCAAAGACATTTAGTGCGAACAAAACCAACAGTGGGAATGTTAAATTGGAGTCAACTATATAAGTACAAATGTCAAACTTCATTAATGTTTTCCTGTTAAGTTGTGTTATAAATACTCTTGAAAATCAACAAATGGAATCATTATTTTTTTTTTCAACATAATTTCTATAGAAAATTCTGGAACAAATACAATAAATCCAGCTGGCTTTTGGAAGCGTGCAGGCTGTAGGTGTATTTTTAGGGCAGAATAATAAACCGCCGTGGCCTTGTCTCGGCTGGCAGTCAAGGGTGTCCACATCAACTATTTTGACAGGATATTGACTCCCTCTGTGTCTGCCGGACACATACTCAAACAAACATGCACACATCATGCAACTTCCCTGTTTGGAAAAAAACACCAAAAAAAACCCAGTTTAAGTTGGTAGCTGTGTTGTATCTAGTTTCTATCTGGCATTAGCAAGCCACCATGTTAAAAATTGGTAGGACTTTGTTTTTAGCTGGTCCAGGCTAGTAGACCATCTAGGACCAACAACAAATCCAATGCTTCAAAACAGTTGACAGCTTAAGTGGTTTATTCCATCTGACTCCCCTCTTTAGCCTTAAAAACAATATGCATGCAAAATATTAAGTATGCAAATACTCAATTGTGCAAATATATGCACACACACAGGCTCCCATCCTTTGCCATAAGCCATTAAAGTAACCACTGAATGGGGTTAGATGATCATGTTACCCTGTTGGATTTGGCCATATCGTAAATGCAACTTGGACAAAAGCTGATGCTAAATGGAAATCAGACAAAAACAAACTCATAAGCAATCACTGTAAACTGAAATAAGTTGACATGTACAAACCCGATTCCAAAAAAGTTGGGACACTGTACAAATTGTGAATAAAAACAGAATGCAATGATGTGGAAGTTTCAAATTTCAAGATTTTATTCAGAATACAACATAGATGACATATCAAATGTTTAAAATGAGAAAACGTATCATTTTAAGGGAAAAATAAGTTGATTTTAAATTTCATGGCATCAACACATCTCAAAAAAGTTGGGACAAGGCCATGTTTACCACTGTGTGGCATCCCCTCTTCTTTTTATAACAGTCTGCAAACGTCTGGGGACTGAGGAGACAAGTTGCTCAAGTTTAGGAATAGGAATGTTGTCCCATTCTTGTCTAATACAGGCTTCTAGTTGCTCAACTGTCTTAGGTCTTCTTTGTCGCATCTTCCTCTTTATGATGCGCCAAATGTTTTCTATGGGTGAAAGATCTGGACTGCAGGCTGGCCATTTCAGTACCCGGATCCTTCTTCTACGCAGCCATGATGTTGTAATTGATGCAGTATGTGGTCTGGCATTGTCATGTTGGAAAACGCAAGGTCTTCCCTGAAAGAGACGACGTCTGGATGGGAGCATATGTTGTTCTAGAACTTGGATATACCTCTCAGCATTGATGGTGCCTTTCCAGATGTGTAAGCTGCCCATGCCACACGCACTCATGGAACCCCATACCATCAGAGATGCAGGCTTCTGAACTGAGCGCTGATAACAACTTGGGTTGTCCTTGTCCTCTTTAGTCCCGATGACATGGCGTCCCAGTTTTCCAAAAAGAACTTCAAATTTTGATTCGTCTGACCACAGAACAGTTTTCCACTTTGCCACAGTCCATTTTAAATGAGCCTTGGCCGAGAGAAAACGCCTGCGCTTCTGGATCATGTTTAGATATGGCTTCTTTTTTGACCTATAGAGTTTTAGCCGGCAACGGCGAATGGCACGGTGGATTGTGTTCACCGACAATGTTTTCTGGAAGTATTCCTGAGCCCATGTTGTGATTTCCATTACAGTAGCATTCCTGTATGTGATGCAGTGCCGTCTAAGGGCCGAAGATCACGGGCATCCAGTATGGTTTTCCGGCCTTGACCCTTAAGCACAGAGATTGTTCCAGATTCTCTGAAACTTTGGATGATATTATGCACTGTAGATGATGATAACTTCAAACTCTTTGCAATTTTTCTCTGAGAAACTCCTTTCTGATATTGCTCCACTATTTTTCGCCGCAGCATTGGGGGAATTGGTGATCCTCTGCCCATCTTGACTTCTGAGAGACACTGCCACTCTGAGAGGCTCTTTTTATACCCAATCATGTTGCCAATTGACCTAATAAGTTGCAAATTGGTCCTCCAGCTGTTTCTTATATGTACATTTAACTTTTCCGGCCTCTTATTGCTACCTGTCCCAACTTTTTTGGAATGTGTAGCTCTCATGAAATCCAAAATGAGCCAATATTTGGCATGACATTTCAAAATGTCTCACTTTCAACATTTGATATGTTATCTATATTCTATTGTGAATAAAATATAAGTTTATGAGATTTGTAAATTATTGCATTCCTTTTTTATTCACAATTTGTACAGTGTCCCAACTTTTTTGGAATCGGGTTTGTACACAAAACTGTAATGAATCAATTACTCTGTAATAAGTACATACTAACTGACCATTTAAAATCTTCAATCAGATCTTTCAAAACCTGAAAGCAAGCGTTGACAGATTCTATTAGCGCTTAAAACAGGCGAACTGAGTCTGGGTGTTTATCATTTAATCCCACGTGGTGACTTCCTCTGGTGATTGACAGGATGGATTAACTATGCCTGGATGCACTAATCAGTGGTGCTGTGAAACAGCAGAGTTTGGATGCTCATGCCTGCCAGTGATAATGTTGGTCCAAGAATGTTAATACCACCCATTGTGATGGTAAATATGAAATGAGAACAATTCAGACATGGTCATTCACCCTCAGCCTGGCCCTTTGGCTTTAGGGACTAAATACTACCGCCTGAGCCAAGCCGATTTTATCCATGTTCACACACACACATTCATGTGCAAGAAGAATACGGAATGTTTTGCCTTTTCTCCCAAAATCTAAATATTCCACTTGCAATTAATTCAAAAATGCTTTTAATATAAGCCAAGTCAGTCATTCAAAAAGTCTAATGTCAAGATGTGTATATAAACATCCGAGCTGCAAATGTTCTATCAATATTCCTCTAGAAAGTTTGCGGCTTTGAATGTGTAGAGCAAAGATATTCAAAGTCCCACTGGACCAGATGGTGAAATACACAACTAGATTCCCATCTAAATGTTTGTTGTATTTGAAAGAGAGAAAGAGAAAAAGAGGAAGAAGAAAAGAAAGAAAGAAAGAAAGAAAGAAAGAAAGAAAGAAAGAAAGAAAGAAAGAAAGAAAGAACTAATTCCAATAGGGCCTGCAAATACACCAATTCTTGGCTGTTGTAATCTCAAAACATAAGGGATGGAACATCGTAAGGTCTTCGAGTGTCCAGTATGGAAAACACATGCCCTAATATCCTATCACCCCCATGTTCCACTCTCAGCATGGAACATCACCATGGACTGAGGGAAAGTTAGGAAAAAAATTCAAATAAACGAACATTGACATTCGTTCACTCGGTTGGGGGAAAAACTATTTATTCATAGCACAGACACACACATATGTTGGGTTTCCATGTTTTATGGGGACTTTCCATAGACATAATGATTTTTATACTATACAAACTGTATATTCTATCCCCTGACCCTAAACCTACCCATCACAGAAAAGGTTTTTTTTTTTTCTTCTTTTTTAAAAAAAAACAAAAAACAAAAAAACAACACCATTCTGTATGTTTTGTTTCCTCATGGGGACCAAAAATGTCCCCACAAGGTCAAAAACTACTGGTTTCACCATCTTCGCAGGGACAATTGGTCCCCACAACATAGGGTTAACCTGGAACACACACACACACACACACACACACACACACAGAGACACACACAGACACACACAGACACACACAGACACACACAGACACACACAGACACACACAGACACACACAGACACACAAAGGTACCGGTATATATTACTTTAAAACAACCCAACCTTCATTTTCATCACTCATGCCATGAAGACCATAGGCTGTTCAGGCTTATTGGTTTCTGGAGTTAGAAGTCAAATCTTATCTTTATTAGAAGACACTTACTTTTATTACTCTAAGTGACACAAATAGAGAAACTTTCAAAGAAACATTCCACATATACTTTATACAATGGGGTCCAAAAACCTAGAATTTTAAAATCTAATTTAAACCTGGAAATAAACAGCCACTTCTAGGACTTTGAAAACGTAAAAACAATTTATGACATAAAAGGATAAGAAATATTTACTATTTCTAGGTCTCTAATCAAATAAGCAAATCTGTGGTATTGAGCATGTGAATTCCTTTGAACAGTCAGATATTCTTACTTCCATTGTATCATAAGATGCTGTTTGGATCATATCAAATCATGCTGGAAAAAATGATCAAATTTTACACAAACTTGTGGAGTTCATGCATCTTGAGTACCACTGTTATTAAAGCAACAGAGAGACAAACCAAATAAGACATTCTGAAATTCAATAATATAATATAATATAATATAATTAATATAATATATAATTAATATAATATAATATAATTAATATAAAATATAATATAATATAATATAATATAATTCCAAAATTTTGAATAAAATGAATAAAAATAATTATATAAATTAAATAAAAAATGTGCTTCTAAAAAACAGTAGCTTCTCATCAGACTTTTGGGCTCCACTAAATATAATGAACTAAAATATTTGACTAAGATGTCAGACAGGAATTGCCTGACAAGTTCTGTTTAACAAAGTTTGAAATAGAGCAGATCGGCTCACACACACATACACAGTTTCCAGTAAGCAGTGTAACAAGAGCAGCAGTAGGTTTATCTGCGGATAGGGAGAGTGAGGCTCTAAAGGTGAAATCTTGTACATCAAAGAGAGTGGAACAAGATGAATGGCCTGTCTCACAGATACCAGGTGCACTTGAATAAAACAGACCCGTCCTCTGCATTCAATGGAAGAATAGAGAGGAATGCGCCACAGAACACCTTCAATGCAGCTACATCTAACCGTTACATCACATCTCTGACATCTAAAGATCTTTTATGCATCGTTGTAGGGCTTGTTTTATCCGCTGGGACTTTCTTTAGAGTGTTATCTAAATCCTACATGCCTTTGGACTCAGGATGTGATGCACGTCTGTTCAGAGGTTCATTCATGACATGACTGGGTGAACGTGTGTGTTTTCAAGAGGTGTATGAAATGAGAAGAGCTTTGTAATGGCAGGCAAGGTGATAGTTGGGTAATCGGCAGGCTCTTGATGTCGAGCGCAGTATCTCAAGTTGACTTGAGTGGGACATGGTGTGATAAGACTGTCTGAACTACGTCTAGATCAAAAGTATATTGTTAACATTCATTATTTGAGGATGTAGAGCAACTCGATTTGACTAAACTGGGTGTCATGATGTCATGAATTATGCAAAAAACATGTCCCACACTTTCATGTTTTCTCTCGGTCTCTAGGCTGCACGGTTCATTTAAGAGGTTTCGGAGCAGTTCAGACCATCTCAAAGGTCTGTGGTTTGATTGTCTTATAACATAAACCCCAGGTTTACTTTGTCACATTTTTGTGAAACTACAAATAAAAAATGTAGCAGCTACAGGTTACAATAAAAAGCTATGACACAACTCCACTAGGATGGAAAAAAAAAGTTTTTGGTATGCAATCATGTGATCCACATTTAGACGACACAGGCCACAAAACTAAAATAGTCTAGTAGTCGTTTTTGAAAATTGTTCACTGCTCAAGTAAGCGCTACTTAAATATGCATACTTAACTTTTCTCAGTACTCCGAAGCATCCAAACTACAATCCTAACTACAATGGTACTCTGATTGTAATGGTGAGTAAGATTTTTTTCAAAGAAATTAATACATTAATTCAGCAAGGATGTATTAAAATGATCAAAAGTGACAGTAGACACATTTATAACGTTACAAAAAAAAGTTTCAAATAAATTCTGTTCTTTTGAACTTTTTATTCATCAAAGAATCCTGAAAATCACAGTTTCCACAAAAATATTAAGCAGCACTGATAATAATAAAAAGAAATGTTTTTTGAGCACCAAATTAGCATATTAGAATGATTTCTGAAGGATCATGTAACATTGAAGACTGGAGTAATGATGCTGAAAATGCAGCTTTGCATCAAAGGAATAAATTACATTTTAAAATAAATTCAAATAGAAAACGTTTATTTTAAAATATAAACATATTTCACAACTTACTGTCTTTTTACTGTATTTTTGGTCAAATAAATGCAGCCTTGGTGATAATAAAAAATACTAATCGACCCTAAATTTTTGAATGGTACTATACCATAATACTTGATTCATATACCATAGGATTTTTTTCCAAGGGACTTCAAAACAATACCTTGGTACATGTCCAAATAATGATTAGTTAAGTGCGATAATTCTGTAAGTGTGATATTTTAGTGTCTTTTAACGCTTCCTCTCAGATAACTTTTTCCCTTTTTTAGGGTGCTTTCACACCTGGCTCGTTTCTTGCTTAGTTCGGTTAGTTTAACCATATATGAACATGCAATCGCGCTAGTATCCGCAACTACGGTGGCCAAGAAGTGCAAAACAAAATCACAATTATGAAAACAAAATAACAAATTCAAAAACAAAACAACAAATTATAAACGCAATGGAAAGTCTAAAAACAAATTAACAAGTAAGAAAACACAATAACAATTCCAGAAACAAAATAACAAATCAGAAACACAATGACAAATATGAAAACAAAATAACAAGTCAGAAAACACAAAGACAAGTCGGAAAAAACGGAAAAGGTAGGTATATGTGGCGAATGGAATACTGACCGCTGATTGGACGAGACATCTGTCAATCAAGACATGCAGAACGTACAGCAGGCTGTGGCAGGAGAAAGCTGATTCGTGTGTGCATGTGTAAATATTAGGGATGTATCGTCTACGATAATAATTGTTTTTTTAATGATCTGCAAAGCTGCGAGCTAAAATTATTGTCACTCACTTTGCAAAAAACAAACAAAAACACTATTAGAAAGCAGTTATAATGCATTCCAGGGGCCTCATTTATAAAATGTTGTGTAGAAACTGTCCTACGTTTGATCTAAGATCGTTTCTCAAATGTGTGTATGTGTGATTCTGAAAAACGAACGTACGCACACAAAAAAAACGTGCATAGCCTATAATTTAATTTAAAATAATTTCATAGGCTATATTAATACAATAAAACAAAACAAAACATTACTCTTAATGACAGTGACAGACAGTGGTAGGCATATTTAATATGAAACGTTTTTCTTTCTCCATAATTAATCGCACTAAAGTAGCCTGTATAAAAGAGACGGCTCTAATATTTACACATGCACACGCAAATCAACTTTCTCCTGCCACAGCCTGCTGTACGTTCTGCATGTCTTGATTGACAGATGTCTCGTTCAATCAGCGGTCAGTATTCCATTCGCCACATATACCTACCTTTTCCGTTTTGTCCGACTTGTCGTTGTGTTTTCTGACTTGCTATTTTGTTTTCAGATTTGTCATTGTGTTTTCTGATTTATTTTGTTTTTAGATTTGTCATTGTGTTTTCTGATTTGTTATTTTGTTTCCAGAATTGTTATTGTGTTTCCTAACTTGTTAATTTGTTTTTTGGACTTGTCATTGCGTTTATAATTTGTTATTTTGTTTTCGAAATTGTGATTTGTTTTGCACTTCTCGGCCACCGTACGCAACGAAACAAATTGCTCCGAGATCGCCTGAGCGAGGTGGTCTCGGCCAGATTGCAAACAAACTCTGGAGCGGATCGTTTGAGGTGAGAAAACAATCTGACCCAACGGACCAATGAACCAAGCAGTATCGTAATTCATAACGACAAATGTGTTATATAAAAAGCAGCAGTGTCTGATTCTGTGAGTGAGCGAGCGAGCACATTAGTTAATCGCAGTTGAAAACCAAAGAGTGCCTCTTCATCTTAAAATGTTGTGTAATTGCTCTTCTCCGTGCATTGCAAGAACGCTGTCCCAACGAAGCCTTGCTTCCCTCTCTAACTGCATTATATAGGCTATATAATAATTCGGGAAGGACGGCTACATTTGTCTAGTGTCTGTCGACAGTTACAAATAAGCCACAAAAAGCTTGTGGAGCGAACTTGTGAATCCTCTTGATGGATGACGCAGAGGAAACTCTGACCAATAAGAGGACAGTTTTACTCATATGTGACTTGCATAAACACATTTTGGTACACTTTGAAATGTTGCCTTTTGAAAGCAAACGGAACCAAAAAGAAAATGCAACATTGTAACAAATTAAGTCCCTGTTTCGGAACAAAGCAAACGATCTACAGGTCTGAAAACACCCTTAGTCCTTCTCTTCAGCCCTTCAGGCAGTCTTGGCAGCAGTCAGAGATGGCTGTGAGGTGGCCCAGAGTTCAGGTGTGTTCAGGTGCGCCCTCTCTCAGGTGTCCCTCATGCTCTGGTGTAATGCTGTTGCTATGGTTCCCCTCGGCATTGAGTTACCCTGAGCCTCTGGGGTCTGATCTACTCTACTACCCTACATGTAGAGAGAAAGAGCTGATAAAAGAGCCCACTTGACTGGCCATTGAGGACACACGTGAGAGGAAGAGGCTACTGTTTCACAATGCCAGATGCTGGGATTAAAAACCTCAGATGCTATTGAGAGTATTTAGACAACAGCAACAATGTGTGCGAACAGAGCGCTCTCATATCGATGTCCAGATGGTATATAAATAAATAAAATAGCAAAAATAAATTAAAACCATACCAAACTATTATAAACACACAAGTGTTTTGTCTGGATTCCAGGACTGCTCCACTCTTTTCTCACATAAGCAGATGTAGATGTTTTCATACTGATCTTCCTCACAGGTGACACAAATAGGGCCTATTAGGCCCCATTAGGAGATTATGAGGTGAGAAAAGAGCCGAGACCTGTGGTGCCCCGAGGCCTTACGGAGGTGTAGAGTTTCCAGCCCCCTGCTCACCCTAATGAACACACACAAACTCTTAATGCTCAAATTATGGCACAGATAGTGTAGAGCCCCAGGCCAGAGAGAGGGTGGTCTGTGCGTGTTTTATATCACCTGACACATCCAAGAGCCCCAAGGGGCGAGGATGGGCTGTGTGTGTGTGTGTTTTTTTTTTAGTTTAGCTATGTTTTAAGGACAGAAAAAGAAAAAAAGCTGTTCATAAATTAAACAAATGACTAAATCCAAATTCCTTATAGTCAAATTATATTATAATTTATATTATTTAATATAATTCACCAATACAGATTTATTTGTTAGATTTAAGGTATTGAGATTAGCAAGATAAAATGTTAAAATCTGTGTCTGTTTCTAAACTTGCAGTGTTTTTTGACAAATATGCTGTAAATGTATCCCAAAAATCAGCTAAAACTCACTAATTGTCATTTGGGGACATACATAAACATATATTCACTACCAGTTTGGAGTCTTTTTTTTTTTTTGTCTCTTATGCTCACAAGGTTGCAAAAACACAGTAAAAACAGAAATATTGTGAAATATTATTACAATGTTAACATATTAAAACTGTTTTCTATTAGAATTTTTTTTGGTAACACTTTATTTTACAGTGTCCTTGTTACACGTTACATGTAGGTACTATAGTAATTACAGTAAATTATGCATAATTATATGCAACTAACCCTCAACCAAACCCTAATCCTACAGTAAGTACATGTAGTTATTTATTTTACTCAGTACTTAAATATATAATTACACTGTTACAATGACAACTTAAAATAAAGTGTAACCTTCTTTTTTTTTTTTAAATGTAATTTATCCCTGTGATGGCAAAGCTGAATTTGCAGCATCATTACGGTCACACAATCTCAACAAATGCTGTTATGCAAATTTCTTATTATCAATTTTGAAAACAGCTGTGATAGTTAATATTTTTGTGGAAACCTTTATACATTTTTTCAGTATTCTTAGATGATTTCTTTTAGGAGTAGGTTTATAGAGTTTTTGTTGTCGCTTGTACTGTAATGTACGGTCTTACCTCTCCTGACATATCCGGGGCAAGAGGAATCAGAGGCCACAAAGAGGAGTAGATGCCAAAGAAGACTACCCACAATCCAATGCTGCCCCAGATGGCAATGTGGCTGAACTAGAAGCCAGAAAAGATTAGAGAAAACACACAGTGAGTTGAGGAGAGACATCATTCTGCTCATAATAATGGAAGCCTGACACTCAAACAGCACAAAACCTCATCTGAGTGATGTATTATAATTTTAGATGAGTAACATACATAACTCTTAACACACATGAATTTTACATGAACACATGCTAAATCACATGTGTGCACATATAGGAGCATGTTACACCCATGTGTTTTTGTTTAATCAAATGATCATCAAGCATTTGAGGCTTGAAAGTTGCACGTGAAACATTGGAACCACATGTGAATGTTCCAAAACCACACAAACATCATGTGATTTTGTGAAAATTACACTTGCAAAATACACTGCAGTGAAAGGCCTTTTCCCATCTGAATTGTGCACATTTTTGACATGCATGTGGTTAGATCGTACAGGCGACTACATGTGGTTAAAAAGGTGCATGAAAATTCAGCATGCAAATACTGTATTACAATGACATCATCACTGTTGATTACATTTTAAATTCTAAGTTTTTGCCTTGCAAGCACTGTAACAATAGTAATACAATATCTAATAGTAATACAATTCCAGCACTGCACTATAATTGCAAATCTGAATAAAGACTTTGATTAGCGATGCAACCATAACATCTTTGAATTCTCTGAATTTTTCCATGACATCAGCGGCAGAAGAAAAGGGTGAGTGAGAGGAGGGAGAAGGAATGGAGGACCGTGTTTCTACTGATAGAGGGACAATGACATGAAAGGAAATGGGAGGACACAGTGAAATGGGACAGAAAAGAGAGAGAGGGATGGAAAGTGTCATCCAAACGCTCACCATGGTCCAAGACGATGTCTCCAGCCCAGCCTTCAGACACACTGTGATCACAACAAACTGAGAGAGAGAGAGCGAGAGAGACAGGTTCTTATCTGAGTTTGCATATACACATAAACAGATTAGATTATAAAGACCAAAAACCTAATGAGACACAGTCAGTTGACAGGAACTTCCAAACAGTTTCTGTTTGAAGTGGAGTTTGAATTAGAGAGCAGATCAGCTTCATTTTCATTTCAGTGTATAAAAAGTTGGCAAAAAGGGAGTGAAAATCCTCAGTGCAGCCAGACTCAGCACAGAAGGAACATTTCACAGCAGGACAACCGGGACAAAGTGTCAGGCGACGGGCAGGACACAGAGGCGCTTTGTGAGGATCTGAGGGCCCAAATGCACTTACTGTATAAACCATGTTGCCTAAGAGGAGATAGTCTGGTGTCTTTCCATTTCCAAAGACGGTATCTGTGAGGAAAATCAACAAGAAAGCTTTTAGAGTGAAGGATCACATGCTAACACACATACGTACATACACAGGTCAGTGGGACGGTGCTAGATAATACTCCATTAAGATGTTGAGCTCAAGAGGGCTCTAATGCTCACGTTTAAAGACAAGAATACCAGAAAAAGACAGTTTACATAAAAATAAACCACCCAAAAAGGAACTAGGGGGGTCTAATGCTAATTCATGCATTCTGACTTATTTACACTGTTAAAGTTTGATTCTCATGCTAAACATGGCCAAAGTTTCAAAAATCGAGTTGGATGTATGACGGAGTACTTCTGCGCCAAATACACTCCTTCCGGATTCGTATAAGTTTCGTAAAGTTTTTTTTTTTTTTTTTTAGAGTATGGTCCTGTATGACGTCATAAAGTGTGGAATTCCTTGTATGTGCACTTCTCCCGGATGAGCGCGTACGTACATCAACCAGAGCGAGAGCAAGAACACGTCCATCAACGTGCTTCATTCGGGTTACGGAAGCCGAGAGATTTTTCAACAATGTTACCAAAGAAGTGTGTTTTTGATTGTGAGGGAAAGATAACCTTTTTCAGCTTCCCAAAGAACCCAGCGTTAAAGGAACAGTACGCAGTTTGTTTTTCCGGGGCAGAGTTGTGCACGTGTTTGTTTGTTCCCGGCAGGAGCTCTGCTTTTTTCGGTAAGAGTCGGTACAGCGTATCTATCTTTTATAAATATGACAAAAAATCATTTTAGGAGATATGAAGGATGCAATACTACTCTATAGGTACTCCAGATTAACATGAAATTGGCTGAAACTGTATGTGTGTTATATCCCCTTTAAATGCAGTCTCACTGCAAAAAATACAATTTAGACAACTTTAAGCACTTATATACAGGATTTTTACCATCTGCAAGAAGGACAAAATTAATCATTAAATCAAAAATTTTATGCCACAAATGCAGTTGATGGAGTGTTTTTTTCTTTAATTTTGGTTAGAATTTAAATTTTTTTTAATTCTCAATACTTTTACACCCATTTAGGGTCAGAGCCATGGTCTAGTGGAGCTGTGGTGCTCATGTGGGTTATGCAAATTTTAATTCACTTATAATATTTCCCATTTCCACCTCTTTCTCCCCATTTCCCATCCTCAAAGTGGCAAAAAGCCAAAAAACCTTTTATGCCAGTTTAATCTATACCAACAAGCTTGTAACAAATCCATCATCCTCACATGACACACCTGTGCTCTAATGGTCATGTGAATAAAAGGTAATGGTGGGTGTAAAAGGAGCTGATGACAGCCGTACACAGAAGTTTTAGAGAGGATCTCCCCAAATCATTGAGGATTAATTGACCGTACAGACAAGCTTGGTTTTCTTGGTGTTTTAGAGGTTAGTTACTGGCTTGTGCTAACTGCTTCAGCAAACATCGCCGATTAAATAGTAAAGGTTGCTTAAAATCTGGGAAACCCATACACAAAAGTGCACACATGCCAGTGTGGTTTATTGCAGGAGTATTAGTCATTCTTTGATTGTAAGTGAGAGCGGATGATCCAAAACCATCAGCACTCTGGCACAGCCAAACACAATGGACACCACATGTGGATCAGTAAGGTATGTGTGTGTGTGGTGCTGACAGTCTGTCAGTCACAGAGAGTCTCCAGTGCTTTGTTTAAAGAGCAGGTCTGATTCTGACTGTGTGGTCCTGCAGTCAGCCAGATATTTTTGCTGACACACACTCACAATTGGGTCACATACCTGACACACTCATTTATACATGCTTACACTTACGAAAACATGTAAAGACCATAGAGCAATTTATTAAATTATACCAAAAAAATTTACCTAAGTATGAAAATTGGGTCATTATTTACTGTCAACCTTTGAAACGATGAAAAAAAAGCACCATATATGTAGTCCATATGACTTGCGAGCTACAATCCAAGTCTTTGAAACTGTACAATAGAATTATGTGAATTTAAAGACCAAAAATGTAAGTTATTGACTAAAAATCGCAACATCTGTCCTAGCTCTCCATCGCACATTCACAAGAGAAATAGTGATTTGAGAGTCATTCTGTTGAGTTGAATCTTTACACGAACCAGTGGATCACTTTCACAAAACCTGTAAATCTGAATAATTTGTTCACAATCCAAAATGTAACACGCATCCTTGTTTGAAGCTTAACCGCCTCAGCCCTCAATGATGTTCATTACAGTATATTAAAAAAGTAATAAGAATATTTTTCAAAACCTCTACTTTTGGGTTTTAATGGAAGAAAGTCAGACAGGATGGGAACGACATAGGTAAATTATGACAGAACTTTCACTTTTGCATGAGCTATTGCTTTAAATGAGTATGTGAATATGGAGAAAGAGCATATTTGTGTGTGTGTATAGGAGCGAATGATCTTGAGATATTCATGGTGGCCAATGAGAAGTAATTAAGCTGAAGCGAGAGTAGGCCAGTCTTTCACTATGACACCCACTGACCTCAAAAAACAAAACTAAAAGTAGTGTGAGATGTGTGTGTGCTTACCATGCTGGAAGGCCTTGAGGGGGAACCAGAAGAGGATGACTGAGTGAAACAGTCCGTTCAGACAATGAGCCCAGAAGACCTGCAGCAGAGTGGAGGAGGGGATGAGGAAAAAAAAAAAAAAAAGAGGCATGAGAAAGACGATGGCCACCCTAACCCTGTCGGTGACCCCTGACCTCGGGCCTTTGTGCGCTCTCAGCACTAGGCTAAGTGGAAGGATTGTCAGGCCTCCTTGCTCAATGGCTACCCCGCTGACAGACACTTTGTATATCCTGTGAGTGTAGAGAGACCAAGAATGAGGGAGAGGAAGGCACGCCAACTATATGAGAGATGTCAGTAAGGGGTGTTTTTCCGCCATCCCTTCTTTTTTCCCTGCAGTTAGTTGCCTCATCGAATTTCCCCAATCGTTCCTTTGTGAGTTACGAAAAAAACCCCAAATCCTTCATGGATACTTTTAGTACAAACACAGACAAGTTTAAGAAATTAAGATGTATGAGTCTGTCGCTACAGTGAATGGTTATTTGGGAGCATGGAAAAACTATCGCTTACACAGGTACGACATGAAGTCTTTGAGTGTCCGCGTCTGTATACATGGGCGTGTGGACTTTGGATGTCCCATTTAAACAAATATCCTCCTCCAAAACCGCCTTGTTTTGAATTTACATTATGCAAAGACATGGCCAATCAAAACACTAATGGGCGATGTAGCACGAAACAGCCGTGAAATGAAATCAGGGTTGTCACAGGTCTAGTTTCCAAACCCTGTTTTTCCCTCCCCAGTGTTGCTCTTTTCACCTCTGCAAAGTCTGGGACAATTCACATCCAGAGACACAACAGACTATTCCCATATTTATAAAACAGCATAATATTTGTGCTGAGAAACAGTCAACAGTATTAAAAGGTCGGTTTCATTTTAAATTAATTCACTAAAAATAAATAAATACAAAAATTCTCCATATGAAAACAATTTTATTGTAATGAACCAAATTTGTTTGGCAGTGAGGTCCAATTTATGAATTAATTAATCATTTTAAACGGTTATTTTTAATTCAAATCAAACTGATTCATAGTTTCTTAAAAAAAATATTTCACCAAAAAATTGAATTGTCAACTTCTACACTAATGTCCCTGAAACACATTATTTCTATTAATAAGTACTTGTAAAAAAAACTAGGTAACTCTTTATTTTACAGTGTCATTGTTACATGTTACATGTACTTACCATAGTAATAACAGTAAATTATGCATAATTACATGCAACTAAACCTCAACCAAACACTGATCCTACCCTAACCCTAAAGTACATGTTGTTAATTAATATTACTTAGTACTTAAATATAAAATTACACTGTAACAATGACACCTTAAAATAAAATGTAACCAAAAATTCTAGAATAGAATATGTATTTATGTATTTTGCAACAAATGCTAAATGAACAATGATCTGGACATATGGGAACTTTTACAAGTCACTTCCATTCAAAAGTTTGGGATCTGTAAATCTCTTATGCTCACCAAGACTGCATTTATTTGATGAAAAATACAGTAAAAACAGTAATGTTGTGAAATATTACAATTTAAAATAATTCCTGTGATGGCAAAGCTGATTTTTCTAGTGGCCACTACTTAAGTCTTCAGTGTCACTAGCCTAGCAGAAAAGTACTGAATGACAGTACTGAATTTCAAAATCTGCAAGTTAACACTCAGACACACAGTTTCTTTGCGCTAACACCACTGTCACAAGTTTTTCCAAACCCACACAGTGAAATCTCTTGAGGGGGATGGGATGAAGAGAAAGGAAAGAAAAGGGAGAGAGTGAGAGAAAAGAGAAATACCCTGAGATTGTCTTGTTCTGTGTTGTTTCACAGAGGCCCCGTACGACCTCTTGGCCTCCATGCTCTGACCCTCTCACCTCCGCTATCGGCAAAGCAAAACAAAGCTCAGGGCTCTCGCCATCAGACAGTCGGCTCATCCTACACCCACAAAACACACCACAGAAGGGCACTGTGGCACACCCCTCCTATTCTTGGGAATTAGTGGTGTTAGCCAAGGTCATACTTAAGTTACAGGGTTTGTTCAAATCCATAATTCTTATGTATTAAAAATTTCCGTCACCTATCCATACCCAGTGATGGGACTTGAGATTTTCACATAGTAGGCAACAAAACATCAATGCACACACAAACACAAAAATCCTTAAGATGCAGTTACATTAGCAAAATTTTCAGGCAAAAAAGGTCTATTGTCAACGAGGTTGTGATGTATGAAGCACAGCTCACACAGAAGTAACATTCAAACAAAGCAGCATTCTGTCAACACGGACAAATTCTCATGAACAATTTGTTGCAAAATCTTCGTGGAGAAAATCCAGGTTGCGTGGAATCCTATTACAATGACTGGATTTTGCCTGCAAAAATTCGTAGAACAACAGTAAATGGGACCGCACCTTTACATTGAAAGAGGGACTTGAGGATCAGGGGGTGGGTTTATTTTGACCTAGCAACCATCTGGAACATTCTAGCAATCACATTGTTCTAAAAAACACTAAGAACACCTTAGCAACCACATAGCAATGCCCAGGCAACCATCCAAAACAAAACATGACCAAGTACCATGTGGAAGAACCTGTTCTCTCCCTTGCCCAGTACTTTAAACACACGTTCCTGCAATGAATGCTAATGAAATCAATAAACGTTCATAATCATTTGTCACAGGGAGGCCTCAAACTCCTCCGTTTCTAAGCAGGTTGCTAAGAATGTAGGTGTGAATGGCCGTCTGTCCTGCCTGAAGCAAAGCGCTGCGTTCTGTGTGACAGCTTAATTGCTTAAACTAGCATGAAAGGATACATTTTATTTTGCGCCAACTATTGCCAGACGCTCTAATAAGCCTTCACCAACTATGTTGGGCTACAAATAAAGCTAGACGGGGACAAAATGAAAGGGAGAAAGAGGCAGAAGGAGGGAGGGATGGAGAACGCAGTGCGTTGAATGAGTGCAATAACAGCCATCCTGGGGTCTATGAGGGGCTTTGCTGTTATTAGGGAGACTTTGGTAATTAAAAGTGAAAAGGGACACTGTGGGTAAAAACCTAAATATTTCACACCCTTTGTTCCTCCCCAAACTAATACATAATCTTTCTCTCTCTGCTTCCACAGTTCACAAAGTAGCAGAATACAGTTGTCATTCCTGTATTTGAGTCCTTCATACGGTTACATTCACACAAGAGTTCAGTTATTTACGGGAGTGACAACCGCATTCTATAACCGAATTCACACCCGTACATTTTCAGGACACACAACCATATTCTTGGAAAACGCGCGCTGTGTGAAAAGAACCGGACTGGACAACTAGTTTTCTGGCACGTCAAACAGTGTGAGAGAGACGCTCTGCACTGCACAAATGCATGTCTACTGTGTGTTGCAGGTTTTCATGTGTGGTTTCGCTTTCGGTAACTTACAGCGACGGAGATACAGTGGGGAGAACAAGTATTTGATACACTGCCGATTTTGCAGGTTTGCCCACTTACAAAGCATGTAGAAGTCTGTAATTTTGATCATAGGTACTCTTCAACTGTGAGAGACGGAATCTAAAACAAAAATCCAGAAAATCACATTGTATGATTTTTAAGTAATTAATTTGCATTTTATTGCATGACATAAGTATTTGATACATCAGAAAAGCAGAACTTAATATTTGGTACAGAAACCTTTGTTTGCAATTACAGAGATCATATGTTTCCTGTAGTTCTTGACCAGGTTTGCACACACTGCAGCAGGGATTTTGACCCACTCCTCCATACAGACCTTCTCCAGATCCTTCAGGTTTCGGGGCTGTCGCTGGGCAATACGGACTTTCAGCTCCCTCCAAAGATCTTCTATTGGGTTCAGATCTGGAGACTGGCTAGGCCACTCCAGGACCTTGAGATGCTTCTTACGGAGCCACTCCTTAGTTGCCCTGGCTGTGTGTTTCAGGTCGTTGTCATGCTGGAAGACCCAGCCACGACCCATCTTCAATGCTCTTACTGAGGGAAAGAGGTTGTTGGCCAAGATCTCGTGATACATGGCCCCATCCATCCTCCCCTCAATACGGTGCAGTCGTCCTGTCCCCTTTGCAGAAAAGCATTCCCAAAGAATGATGTTTCCACCTCCATGCTTCACGGTTGGGATGGTGTTCTTGGGGTTGTACTCATCCTCCTTCCTCCAAACATGGCGAGTGGAGTTTAGACCAAAAAGCTCTATTTTTGTCTCATCAGACCACATGACCTTCTCCCATTCCTCCTCTGGATCATCAAGATGGTCATTGGCAAACTTCAGATGGGCCTGGACATACGCTGGCTTGAGCAGGGGGACCTTGCGTGCGCTGCAGGATTTTAATCCATGACGGTGTAGTGTGTTACTAATGGTTTTCTTTGAGACTGTGGTCCCAGCTCTCTTCAGGTCATTGACCAGGTCCTGCCGTGTAATTCTGGGCTGATCCCTCACCTTCCTCATGATCATTGATGCCCCACAAGGTGAGATCTTGCATGGTGCCCCAGACTGAGGGAGATTGACCGTCATCTTGAACTTCTTCCATTTTCTAATAATTGCGCCAACAGTTGTTGCCTTCTCACCAAGCTGCTTGCCTATTGTCCTGTAGCCCATCCCAGCCTTGTGCAGGTCTACAATTTTATCCCTGATGTCCTTACACAGCTCTCTGGTCTTGGCCATTGTGGAGAGGTTGGAGTCTGTTTGATTGAGTGTGTGGACAGGTGTCTTTTATACAGGTAACGAGTTCAAACAGGTGCAGTTAATACAGGTAATGAGTGGAGAACAGGAGGGCTTCTTTAAGAAAAACTAACAGGTCTGTGAGAGCCAGAATTCTTACTGGTTGGTAGGTGATCAAATACTTATGTCATGCAATAAAATGCAAATTAATTATTTAAAAATCATACAATGTGATTTTCTGGATTTTTGTTTTAGATTCCGTCTCTCACAATTGAAGTGTACCTATGATAAAAATTACAGACCTCTACATGCTTTGTAAGTAGGAAAACCTGCAAAATCGGCAGTGTATCAAATACTTGTTCTCCCCACTGTATGAGCTGTGTGTCATCTGCTCAACACCCAGATATAAACGCTGCTGTCGGCTAATAAAGATTAGACGGATGAACTTGCAGCTCAATTGGATTCCTGTCATGTTAAAAGTGATAAGACTTCAGTTTTATGGACATCGCCATCTTTGATACTTTGGTCACTGTCACTATATTTACTGCTTAGAGAATACGGGCTTGACTCCTGTTGCACCACATTCATACAGACAGTATTCGAGACGCTATTGTAAGTTGCTGTGTGAATGGGACATTTCGAGACTCACACGTGCAAGTAAACGCGGTTGTCATTCCCAAAAACTGACAGTGTGAACGTAGCCTTGATTAACAAATAAAGTGAAATGAAAATGCAGAAATCTGAAACAGCTGGTCCAATCATCAAATATCTGCTTAAAGGGATAGTTCACCCAGACCGCCTTCCGTATTCAACTAATGCAGAAAGTGTAGCGCCTCTCGCAGTTCAAATGCTGACGCTACGTCGCGCCAGTTATGCTTTTTTCCGTGAGTTGAATAGGGAAGGTGGTCTGGTGGAAGCTAGATATTTTACTTTATAAAGTTTTAAATATGGATATTTTTCTTACACAAACCCATCGATTCGCTTCAGAAATCCTTTATTAACCCCCCGGAGCCGTGTGGATTACTTTTATAATGGATGGATGTACTTTTTTGGGCTTCAAATTTTCTGAAAGAAGAATGTCATATACACCTAGGATGGCTTGGGGTAATTAATCATGGGGTAATTTTCATTTTTGGGTGAACTATCCCTTTAAAAGTCATTAATGTCTCTCAAAACACTCAAAAGAAGCTTTGGTTCACAAATCAGGCAACACTATTCCATTTCCATGATTCCATTACTTTCCTCTAAATGTCCACTAACGCTGTCTTTGCTTCTTTTTTCCCCATGCACATCTCACAGTTCTCATTCCATTATAGGGAAAATAACAAACTAGTCTATTATGATATATACAATTCTGTAATATATACAATTCACTTTTTTTACATCAAGATCCTGTTCTGTTACTGATGATTCTACTTTATTTCTCTACTTTCAGGTTTAATTTTATTGTATATTCAAGTTTTTCATATTAAAGCTTTTTTACCATTGAACAATTAAAGTAAGAATTATGGTGTTTGTGTTACAAATGGCCAGTAAATCTGTCTCTCACACTCTCTCCCTCCTGACCCCAGGGGTTGTGTTGTGTGTAATCAGTGTCAGTGTGGTGGTAAATGGGTCTCCACGCCTGTGGAGCAGGGCTGTGAGGTGACACCAGCGCAGACACGCTGGGGCTGGAGACTAGACAGCTTTATTAACACAGAGAGACGAAAAGCCAGCAGTCACAGACACCTAGAGAGGATGGAAATACACTTGTCCTATAAAGACACTATTAAGGCATCTAAAAACAAGGAAAAATGTTGAAGGATTTGCAAAAAGAACATCCATTATAATTTTACTAGGGCATATCTAGCATCATAACATCTAAAAATGGGTGAATGTCTTTAAGATTAAGGAAGACTTGATATAAATTTCATTACTAACATCAGCAAACATTAATAATTTAAATGATGCTTTACAGATCCAATAAATGTACATAAGTAGAAATGTGATATAAATGTGTCATTTATTTTCATATACATTCACATATTATGGAGTCTGAGTTCATAATTTTGAAAGACTAAATCAGGAGTGTCCTCATATGTAAACATATTAGATACTGTGGATAAAGCTTCACATTCGTACTGGCTTGAATGAGTTTATGACCATCTAAAAAGGGAGATGAACTCTCAAAGACATCTCAGATAAGCAGAAAGGCTGACAGAGAGGGAGAGTTTAATGGACGGATAAACCAACAAGGTTCTGCTGTTGACCTGCTTTTTTAGGGTGTGGAGAGTCGTAACAGGATCTGTTTGTTCAGTGGGGTTTTTAGCCTGGGTGCCAAACTGTTCACCAAACATAGGTCAGCAAAATGTACGCAGCGTGACCTGTCTACAGGGTCGTCATCATCATCATCAACGGAAATTCACTAAATCACTAGTTTATTATTTATACATTTATTTACAAGAGATTCATTGCCTCATGCTTTATGTTTTAAGAATCTTTAATAGATTAGAATTATAAATATGTGTATCTGGTATTTACATTATCCCCCAGTCAATGCACTGTTAATCTCTTCAGCACAAACACTGATGGAGATTCAGCTAAACTTAGATTTATACGGCATGCTTTTCACTTGAGTGTATTTACCTTGGTGTTAAAGCCCATTGCATTCTGGGAAGTTTTGTAGAGTTCAGGGTATTTGAGCATGTTCTCTTTCCTGCAGGAGCGCTCGAAGATGCCCAGAGTCAGAGGAGGCAAAGCCGTGAAGATCTAATAAATATACAAATCACAGAAAATTTAAGTCAAGATTCGAAAAGAAATACAATTTCAGGATTTCAGAAATACAATGTGGTCCAAAAATCACACAAAAAATCTGGCAATTAAACAAATTAAACAATGTTTAATTATGCACATAATATAATTTATAATGAAAATAAATTGTACTAAATTAGAAAAATGTACAACTGAAGCACTTTCACTAATAGTTTCAGATATTTGGGTCCGACTGCAATGTATTTTTTTAAGATATCCTAGCATATTAGTCTAAAAGTTGATATTACAGAAATTACTTATGAAATTATAAACTGAATGAATGAATAAATGAAGGAAGGAAGGTAGGAAGGAATGAAAGAAAACCTAATGAATGCATAAACACCTAATGAATAAATGAATGAAAGTATACCTAATGAACTACTGAAAGAAAAACGAATGAAAGAAAACCAAAAGGAATGCACGAAAATCAAATTAAGTGAATGAAAGAAAACCGAATGAACAAATGAAAGAAAACGGAATGAACGAATGAAAGAAAGAAAACCAAATGAATGAACAAATGAAATAAAAATGAATGAATGAAAACCACATGAATGAATGAAAGAAAAGGGAATGAATGAATGAAAGAAAACCAAATTAAAAAATTAAAAAAACAAATGAACGAATGAAAGAAAACCAAATGCATGAATGAAAGAAAACCAAATTAATGAATGAAAAGCGAATGAATGAAAACCTAATGTATGCATGAAAACCAAATAAATGAATGAAAACCACATGAATGAATGAATGAATGAATTAGGGATGTCACAAGTACCGGTACTTTCGTACCAAGTCGGTACTGAAATTAAAAAAATGTGACGATACCAGCATTTCTGTAGTACCGGTAGTACCGAGTATATTCGGTACCCACTAATAGGCAGCTGCTTTCAGTAGCTTCCATGTTTATCTAAGTGCAGGGTTCCAGACTGTAGCCGAATATATACTAGTGTCTGTGAATATTAAACTGCAAAATACTATTTAAATATTAATCCTCCATGGTCTGTGTCTCTGTGTGAATGAATGGCGCGGTTTCATTTGCGGCTTGCGTGCACACACACGCACGCGTGACATTCGTTGTCTTTTTAGCCTCTGCCATGTCACTATATGAGGACATGAACGCATAAACTTCATAAACTCCGCTCTTAGAGTCACTTCATGAGCATTTACCGTTTCACTTGAGAAAACTGTCATATTATGAACACAGACACTCAAAGGTCTTCAGGGCAACCCGTCAAAATAAAAGTTATATTACAGTAGATTTAGCTATGTCTCAATGTAATAATAATACTAATGCTAATAATTATTATTATTATTATTATTATTATTATTATTATTATTATTATTATTAGGTGTGCATAGAGGGTTGCTTATCTTTTTTATAAACAATGTTTACTTTAAAACAGCATGTCGCCTTTATGTAAATGTATTATTTACTTATAATGATTATCATCATAAATAATAAACTCATTAAATTTCATTGATTTTTTTTTGTTGAAATAGTTTAAAAAAAAAAAAAAAAGTAAAAAATTTTTTTTTGCTGTGGTACCGAAATTGGTACCGAGAACCGTAAAATTTTTATGGTATTGGTACTGACTACTGGAATTTTGGTATCGTGACATCCCTAGAATGAATGAATGAATGAATGAATGAATGAATTCCGAAAAATAAACAAACACCTACAAAAAGACAAAGTCTGTCTTTTTCATTTGCTTGCTTGGTGCAGCTCAATGAGCATGTAACTTTCTGGCATTTATCATATTTGCGCTCTCCCCTCCATGTGCAAAAATGATTCTGAACGAACATCTGCCACTGTGCCTGCAGCCTGTTAGCAGATCTCCTGGATGCATTCATTTTTCTGCGGTGCTCTAACGTTTCTGTGTGCAGCAGCTGTTGAAAGCGAGAGGGGTGGTATTATGGTCCAGAGAGGGTTGTGGGGTCAGCTGTAAGTGTCTCTCATTGGCCCAGCTGGAGCTGCCTGGCTGTGGTTGACATGGTCTGCTGGGCTTCTCCATTCAGGGGTGGTTTCGGCCTGTTGCATTCAACAGACCCCCTCTGACGTGATGGAATTCCTCCTCTCTCAGATAAAGAGAGAATGCACCGGGCTGAGTTGTTACGGGCCTCACATCGCCAATGATCCATTACATGGGGCTGATGGGAAGTGGTGTTCAAATTTTGTTCTTTGTTCAGGCGTAAAGAAATAATTTCTCAGGACAATCAGCGATTCGGGTGGCTTAGTCAGTTTTCCTGCTGCGTATCTTCGATTGTTTATGCAAGACGGAAAAACGTACTCCACCCAAAGCGTTTTTTTTCCTGAATAACTTTCTTTCCTGTTGAAAACAAGTTAATTATCAGCATCAATTCCTATCACCAAACCCTAAGGCAGCCCAGTTCAGCGGACTCCACCCAAACGGCCATGTGTGTGTATTTAAATGTGTCTGGATTCAACCTGTTCCTTTATCATCCACCGCTGACCTGTTTAACGCAGTTCTTTAGGGCATGAGCGTCTGTTGTTGCAGCACATTCAGGACATAGTTCTGCGCACGGAGGGAATATGGACTTGACAAGCGGTCATAAATAAAAGGGAGATTTTTCAGGATGGCGCTGACACGGGCCGCAGTAAAGGAGCTGTCTGGGGTGCCGTGGCTAATGAGTTTCTTGACTGAGCGCGACGGGAGGCGTTTTAACACATTCCCTTTCACAGTAATGAAGAGGGGAGAGTAAATCACACACAGACACACACAGACACACACAGACACACACAGACACACACAGATGTGTGAACGCAAACACATGCATGCACTCTTACCACGTTGTACAGGCCGATACACCAGCGCTCGAAGAGAATCTGACCGGAGAAGCCGTTCACAAACGCAAACCAGATCTGAAAGACAAAAATATGACAATGGTAAATGATCCATGTCAATATTTAAAACAGGATTTATGGTTTTACTCTTAGGTAAAACGCATTATAACACACACGCAGAAGGAGTAGTTTACGCAAGCGCCGGAAGTGATCTCTCGCACGTATCTCTACGCCAGATCGTGTACACTGACCTCACTCACCGGGAGTGATCGCGTGCTGAAGGCTGTTGGACATAGTGGTGTATTAGAGGTAAAAAATTATATAAATACTGTTCGGTTTCTCGCACAAACCGATCGTTTCGTGTCTTATGACATCAATGTGTCGTCACGAGGGTTTAATATGGATTTGTTTGTGCATGTTTTTTTTACTCTCATAGATTGTGTTACCATTCACATGCATTATACGACTGACAGACTGCAACGGTTGGCGTTAAAAATCTTCATTTGTGTTCTACTGAAGAAACAAAGTCACCTATATCTTGGATGCCCTGGGGGTAAGCAGATAAACATTAAATTTTCATTTTTGGGTGAACTATCCCTTTAATGAAACAGACTATATATTAAGACCTACTGTACCGCACCGATAAAAAATAATGCTACACATCAGATGTTTTTTTCCCCTACAGTTAACCAAACGTTCACATAAGACATAACAGATAATGTTTGCGTGGATACTCGGCATGACAGATATTTTGACGTACTGTAAGTCTGTGTATATGTGTATATCGGGATCGCGCGCTGTGAGAGACGTCTTTGTGCACACGCATCGGATCTGTCAGTCAACGCGAGTAAGATCGTTTTCATGGACAAGGGAAAGATACTCCTCTCAGAAAACGCACAAAAAAAAAAAAGATACTTTTAGATGTTTAATTGCTGTTTGGAGCACAGGGATCGCTAGACAAGGGCTTAATGAGCTCATTTTTGTGAAAACCTCAAAATTGACATTTTTCACTTGTTTTGCCTGTAGCTCGAAATTATCCCGTGCGCATTCTGAGTTATTTTGCCAGCACGGGTCACAAATATATAAATAATACAATTAAAAAAAACACCAGTCTTTTAATACATGTAAATACAATTCATTGACAAAAAAAAAAAAAAAAAAGTAGTAACTATAGGCTATGCTTCCCAAGTCGTCCTAAAGGAAATAGTAACATTTTAAAAGGGCAATGACAGGCCATATGATAATCATTACTACATAAATGTGTGACTAAAAGGTAAATATATACCATCATTAATCATATATTGCCCACTTTTCTGTGCGCTTAACTCTGGCTCCTAGCGGATTTTAATTTAGGTTGATCGATGGCTGTTGTTTTCTGTGGGGCCTCACAGTGCTCGAAATTACCCAAGAGAGAGCGATCTCTCATGAAACCGGCAGTGAACTGACCCCATCAGTCCTTTCTACAGTCTCATACACTGGATCACTGCAAATGGTTTGTTCCAAGATCAGTCTTGCAGGATAAATAAGCCAGTTTTGGGTCACTTTTTCATATATACAGTGGGGACCAAAAGTCAGAGACAACTATTGAAAACAATACTATCGTGAATTTTTATAATATAATATTTTTATTCTTTTTAATACTTTTAATTTACTTTTAACTTTTAAACAAATATAGATATATACAAATAAATAAAAATACTTAAAAGATACATTAATTTTTTTTAAATAAAAATTTATATAAATAAATAGAATTACAAATATTACAGTACATTTAAAAAAAAGATTTATAGTCTACTTCAATAAGAACAGCTGTGAGATGATGCATGTAAAAACAGTTAAGCTCCTGCTATAGCAAACATACTGCTAAGGTTTTCAAAACATCTAAACATAGAGAAGCTCCACTATCTTGTCATGCGAAGCCACAACCTAGATTTAACACATCATTACTCAGCAGACAACCCTGGGCGTTAGTGCTGGAGGTAAGAAAGAGAAAGAGAGAGACTTCAACAGTTCCCATGACTTCAGCCAGAGGGGATCAGAACGGCTCGTAAATCAGACACTCCATTTCCCACCTTGATCAACTCCCAGTGTCTCATAGCAGAAACAACTGATCACAGATCAGACTTTCTATCACACAAAACGAGTTTAAGATTGTACAAAAAAAAACTGACCAGTGCAAAAGGACTAGATTTACCAATTTAAAGAAAGGAAAGATGCGAGTTATAGGGCTTAAGGGTGAAGACCAGGGAGAAGACCACAAATGAAAAGGAGAAGAGAGAAAAATGTGTATCTAAACCATATGCCATGGAGATGGAGTTCATCACTTAATACCTCTATTAGTCTAACTAGTCTGGCACATAACTTTGTCACAGTCATCTAGAAACTGGAGAATGTGATAATATCACACAGCAGCTGTTATAAAGACTGCAATTCAGAGTGGATAAAAGCAGCCATACTCAAAAATGTGCTGTCAGAACGGAAAAATGAAGACAAATCAGATATGGAAGTACAAAGGATCACTGGATATCAGATACCATTCTCCAAAAATTAAAATTCTGTCATTCTGTCACTTAATCACCATTTTACAAAATTTGGGGTCAGTAAAATTTTATAATATTTAAAAAATAAAATAAAATAAATAAAATCCCTTGTGCTTACAAAAGCATTTAATTGATAAAAAATAGACTACAAGTATTGTGAAAAATTACTACAATTTAAAATAATGCTTTTCTATTTTAATATATTTAAAATGTAATGTATTCCTTTGATGACAAAGCTGAATTTTCAGCATCATTACTCCAGTCTTCAGTGTCACATGATCCTTCAGAAATCATTCTAATACAATGATTTGATGCTCAAAAAAAAAAAAGTTGAAAACAGTTGTGCTGCTTTATATTTTTGTGGAAATTATTTTTCAGGATTGAAAAACTTACTGACCCCAAATGAACGGTGGTAGACGTTTGGCAATATGTTGAGCTCCAAAAATGGACAAAAAAAAATAACACAGTTTAAAGGGTTAGTTCACCCAAAAATGAAAATTCTGTCATTAATTACTCACCCTCATGTCGTTCAAAACCTGTAAAACCACAAGTTTCAGAACACAAATGAAGATATTTTTGATGAAATCCGAGAGCTTTCTGACCCCCCTCTCATAGACAGCAACGTTATTACCATGTTCAAGGCCCAGAAAGGTAGTAAAGAAATCGTCACAATAGTCCATGTGACTACAGTGGTTCAACCTTAAATGTAATGAAGCAACCAAAATACTTTTTGTGCGTAAAAAAACCCCAAAACTTTATTCAACAATTTCTTCTCTTCCATGTCAGTCTCCTACGCTGTTCACGTAGTAAACACAGTGCGGCATTTCCAGGTTCTACGTCAAAACGCTGTAGAGCCCGCACAAAAACTATTCTCGTCGCTTCATAACATTAAGGTTGAACCACTGCAGTCACATGGACTATTTTAATGTCTTTACTACCTTTCTGGGCCTTGAAAGTAGTAATAACGTTGCATAACAGTCTATGTATAAAAATATCTTAATTTGTGTTCCGAAGATGAACGAAGGTCTTACGGGTTTGGAACGACATGAGGGTGAGTAATTAATGACAAAATTAACTAACCCTTTAAGTACCATAACAGTAGCCTGTTCAAATTTTGTGTTTTATTACGTCACATGATATCTTTACATTACAAACAGATCGAAATTTAAGTTAAAGTTAAATTCCTGCCATCACAAAGATTATTAGTGAACTACATCATTTTTGTTCTTCTTCCAAACAAATATTTCATATACCTTCAGAAGTGATATAGTGCAACAGGTCATGGATTAATTTCATGATACTTTTATTGTGCTCTGACATTTTTGGATCTTGACAGCCCCTAGACACCATTCAGTTTTCTTGCATGAAAAAGAGCAGTCTGAACATACTACCAAACATCTCTTTTTGTGGTCTACGGAAGAAATAAAAACATGCAGGTTTGGAATGACATAATGGTGAGTACATTTCCTAACCATTTCAATGAATAAGAAATAAGTCAAAGCTCAGATCTTGAGCAGCACAGTTCAACTTTTGCCCTCTACTCTCCTATATTTTGGACCACAGTTATTGTGAAAATCTCTGTGTGGACCAACCAACCTTCAGTATGTTTGTGTGAGAGGGCCGACTGTTGAGCAGACCCCAGTATTACTGTGCGGTGCCACGGCCAGGCAGACATTTCCTCGCTTCATTTAACTCCATTATGAAAGCGTGAATTGCTACAAATTTTTGGGGTTTTGACAGAACCCCCTCCGAATGCAGCCCAGGCTGAGCGAGCCAATGCGTGAAAATGTTCCCAAAACAAATGTCTGTCACCCCTCCCCTCCAGCCACATCGTAGAGAAAGAAAGAGAGAGGAAGAGAGGAAGATTGGCCGCACTCCCCCGATGCGACCCCCCCACTTCCACGCCCACCCGTTCCAACTCCCATTTTCCTTTCCATCAGGTGCATTCTACCGTGATATTGTTTTTAAAAGAGATTTGCTGCTTCTGAAATCCTTTCGCACACAGCAACATGAATAAATTACCAATATCACATCACGCGTTATGTTGTTTTCCTCCCCGCAAGCAAATTCTGGACTTGAGAAATCCCTCACATATAATTTGATCAAAAGCCACACGAAACACCACATAGTTGTGGCCAATGCCATGCTGGTAGTCAAACAGGTGGGTCAGAGAGCTGAATTAATGCGAGTCTGCCTCATTGAGGGGCTACGGACTGCAGGATATTGTTGTGCTAAGTCAAAATAAAGCCTCTATTCATGAGCAGCAGTACATGCATATGAGAGAGCGTTTTGGCCTGGTCCTCTGGGTCCTGTGAGTGCCCCTCTCTCCCACTTCCTTCAATGAGACAGATTCATTGATTTGCTCATTAGGGAGCTAGGACATAGTGTGGAGGGCTCTCTCTTTCTTCTCCTCCTCTGGCTCATTCAGAGCGGTTTGGCGTGGAGGTGTAACTGCCCTCTACCCTCCGCTGCACAATCTGAAAAAGCGAGGGGTGTGTGTGTGTGTGAGAGAGCGAGATTGTGTGTCCCCATGAGACTCGTCCAGAGGGGCTCTTGCTGCATTTTTCAGGGAATTTTGAAATCAGTGATTCCAACCCCGTCCTCTGTATAAGGTTGGGCGGGAAGGACCCGGAGGGAAAGAAAATAAGAGAAAGACAACACCTCTTTGCTCCTTTTCCATGTCCCTACTTGAAAATCCAGCTAAAACTAGCTTAGCTATGCTCTGGAACATGGCAGCTGGTCCAGCTGGTGCGAATCTGGCTGACCTTAGACCAGCAATAAACAAGCTACTGCACTGTAAAAAAAAAAATCCCAGCTTGACCACTTTAAACTGGCATTAGCTCATTTTTCCAGTGGGATGCTTGATCAAGATGTCCTGGTATGTCACCCAGATCCCCACTAGGTGGTAGCCCATCAGGCTAGAAACCACCTCCAATTATTCAAAACAAAGCTTCATAAAATATAAAAGATAGCTACATATTTTCAAGCAGTAAAAAAACAAAATTTATACGGTGCAAGAAAAATATGGGATATTATAAAAGACAACAAAATCAAATAACTATTTCCAAAAAAAAAGAAAAAAATAATTCATATTGCCATTGTTCTGAAGAAAATTGTTAAATAATTATTTGGAAAACACGTTATATTTACTTAAAGATTAAGATATTTGTTCTTGGTGTAAAAAATGAGGGCTGTCATTAGAATAAAATCAATCACAAAAAATATGATATCTGTCTTTTAAAAGACTGTTAAAAGCAGAATGAAATGGCAATATCAAAAATCCACTGAATGTGCCGTTGCTGTCTAAGAGTAATTAGCTGGTGAAGTGGATTTACTTATGGTAGAGTTAACGAAAGATATCATAAGCATTGTAATATTTGAAGCTGATGTCACAACAAAATGTCAGTAGACCGGGAAGATTATAAAATGAGGTTTGTTAGGGGAATAACAGTTTAGGACCCAAGACCAGTTGTGAAGAATGAAGACCAAGAGTCAGGAGTGCAATTAATTAAAGAAAAATTTACTGAAGAATAGTTTGCAGTTTCATCAGCAGAAGCCAGCTTCAAGTCTCTCAAGGAGTTTGTAGGCCGCGGCCCCTCTCTACCAGTTTTTTTGTACATACAATTTCTCAACAGTTATACTCTTTTCAAGGTCTAGCCACGTCATTACTCCTGGTTGAATGATTCTGATCGGCTAAGAGAAAATAGATAGTCATAGTAAATTTCCACACATTGTCAGTTAATCAGATGCACGTGTCCATAGATCACTTGTTGATGCGTTCACCCCGGAATTAGGCACGTAGTGACCCTTCCAGGTCTGGAGCAGGCGCCAGCTTGTCCAGAACTAGGATGCCCGTTGTACACCTTCAATACCGATCTGTAACACAGAATACCACGCACATACACAGTTTCTCCAAGGTTGGAGTTGACTGAGCTCCAGTTCTGACCAGAACGTTTCCCAAAACATACTGATAACGTGCTTTCTCTCAGTAAGAAGTACAGACAATAGTCACCATAATTCTTTAGTGTTTCAGTAAAAGGAAATAATATAAAATGAATAAAATATAAAATGAAAGACAAATCCATATTTCATCTCTGGAAGCCGGGCTAAGTGAGTAAGCACTGTTACTGCACTGCTGGCATGTTAGGGGTGTGTGATACCTCCAAAATCCAAACACACGACAACATGTTCTGCTATCAAGCGTTTAGCGACACATCACACATCTTTAGGCCAGACCCTCAGTCACTCCTCAGAGACCAAATACAAACTTTAGAAAACATATATGAAGAAACAAATAAACAATCAGTGGTTCTATTGATTAAGTAATATCATAAAGAATAATAATAGGAATAAAAAATTATAACAATATAGGAGGATAAATATTGATTAAGGCTTTGATTATAAATTTAATTAGGATATATATATATATAAATATATATATAGGTATATTGAAGCGGCATTGGATTTTAGAATTCGCACCCTTCAGGTTCATTCATAAATCCGTAAGATCTTACCTTCATGCGGTGGAAATACAAACCAGAAGACAGAACACAATGAGCACAGTGATGAAAAAGGGGTGGGGGTACATAAGGTCTATACATTGTGTTTTTCATGTACCACTACCAATCAAAAACATTATTTCAAATAAATGCTGTTCTTTTGAACTTTCTATTTAAAGAATCCTAAAAGAAGAATCCATTGTTTTCCACAAACATATTAAGCAGAACACCTGTTTTCAACATTACTAAGAACACCAAATCAGCATACTAGAAAGATTTCAAAAGGATCATGTAAAACTGAAATCTGGAGTAATAGCTGTGGAAAATACTAACCCCAAACTTTGCGGGTAAGAATGTGGGTAAGACAATAAGCAAGGCCAATTGAATTGCAAGTGTGAGTGCCAGAAGAATCGAAAGAACCAGCTGGGTGTTTTATAATGACGGCACCAGTGAGACTGCCTCCTCTCAGGTCTGCAGTCTTTCTCTAAGCCTGCTGCTCTGCCTGAATGAGGCTCTTGTAATTACCTCAGAAATGCTACTTGTCCGTCAGCCCTGCCGGTGCCTGCTGAAGAGCTGTCAATCAAGCTCTCAAGAGCCCAGCAGGATAATGGCAGCAAGCACAGCAATTTGGTTTTAAGAGGGGCTTTTTGCATGTCTCAAAGCAGCTAATCAAACTAAGTTTCTAAAATATTTTTTTTCCCTGGTTAATTTTTGCTCATGGCGAAAGAATGCAAGACCACAAACCAGGGACTAAACAAATCAGCATGACAAATGTTTAAGTTAAACCAAACTTATTTGTCTGACAATGTAAGGAAGATCATGTGCTATGGTGTGGTTGCATCTGGAAAAAAAACTTGGAATCTTGAACAATACAAACCAGGCAGTCAAGAGCTCTGTTCCAAAACCTAGTGAGAATACTAACTGAAATGAAATAACGTAACTGATTTGAACTGACTGAACACTATTCATAAGCAGCAACTCTGCGCACCACCCAGATACACTACTGTTCAAAAGTTTGGGGTCTGTTTTATTTATTTATTTATTTTTTTTTTTATGTTTTTGAAAAATGTCTCATGATCATAAAGGGTGAATTTATTTGATCAAAAAATACAGTAAAAACACTACTGTTTTGAAATACATGCAGTCTTCAGTGTCACATGATATGATCCTTCAGAAATCATTCTAAATATGCTGATTTGGTGCTTAAGAAATTTCTGGTTACATTTTGAAATAGATTTTGTGCAGCTATGATGCCTTGGTTGGTATCTCAATAGGTTGAGCCTCTATTCGTTTTGAATAAAAGTACTATAGCAGTGGTCGGGAACCTATGGCTAGCGAGCCACACCTGGCTCTTTGACAAAAATCATGTGGCTCGCTAGCCATAGGTTCCCGACCACTGCTATAGTACTTTTATCAAGGGTTGTCTATCCACTGAATTCAAAACGAATAGAGGCTCAACCTATTGAGATAGGTGTCTCACCATTTAACAACAAATTATCGATAAAAAAAATAGACACATCAACAGAGATCTGCTCTCTGCAGAAAAAGCAGCCAATTATAATTCCTTTGTTGTACAGCCTACCGAAGTTAATGAAACATTTATGATAATAATAATATATTTCAAGTTGTACCGGCCAAAGTGTGTGTTCGGTGCTGTTCGCGAGTGTCACGAGTCATGACAGCAATCAACTGCAAACCACTTACGTTTCTGTGGTAGCCTAACCTACAGCTCCTGCACTGGGATTCAAGCAGCTGCTGCTTGTTTAAGGTAATGGCGAAAAAACATTTTTAGAACAGCAGCGAAAATGTAAACGTAGGCTATATAAACTTTAACATAACCTTTTATTGAAACTGGTGCTTTGCTGTGCAAAGAGACATTTCGAAACATTTTACCCGCGGCCACGGGTACTTTCGCTTTTGCTGCAAAGACCTTTTATGTCCTAAATGTGTTGTATTTATGATAATCCGCACAGATTTCAGTTTACGACACTGTTTGAAGTTATTAATAATGAAACATTAATGAAAGAGAAAGAAAAGAATGGGATATGCTTTATATTGAAAAGAAATATGAAAAGCGTGATAAGCCGCGAAAGAGAACTGAATTTTACTGACAGGATGCTATCTGTGCGCACGCTCTGAGCGCAACACGGACAAGCATAGTAGCCTTTGTCTTCGGTTGCGCACCTAAATGCCAAATACACACAGAAATAGCCTATATCAAAATGCCAAGTTGAGTATTCAAGTACAGTAGATGTAGCAGTATGTGCGTTCTCACACACACACACACACACACACACACACACACACACACACACACACACACACACACACACACTCTCAAAGAGGATTTATGCTCATCATTTGGTAACTTTGGTTGGTAAACCTCACAGTGAAAGCCCTGCACAATTAATTCCACATTACAACTTGTTTATTGTTTGTTGCATATTTGTTTGTTTTTAGTTGTCTATGGACCTAACAATTACTATAATAATTATTATTCTTGTTTATGGGGGGGAGGGGGACTTTTTTGTATAATTATTTTATTTTTTACTGTGGCTCTTTTGAAAAAAATGCATTAACCAAAAATGAAAAAATGGCTCTTTGGTCAAAAAAGGTTCCCGACCCCTGTACTATAGCATATAGTAGGACTTCAACACTGGATGGTCAAAAAAAAAACCTAAGATGCGCACATTTAACCACACATTTAGAAGGCTAAAATGGCCTCTAACATCCTTATTTCACTTCCTTAAGGTTCAAATCTGGAAAAATGAGATGAAGAAAAGCCTTCACGGCCTTAAAGGTAAACCTATTAGGATGACAAATGTATTCCTTTAACCGACCCTTGGGAAGCAAGTGTCTTGAATGTCGGGACCTTACAAAACAGAGGTGTTTTTGGTGTGAGGCAAGGAAACAGTAAAGCTTTGGCCTATTATATTCGAAAAGCCCCTTATGGAGAGGGGGAGTGCATTTTCTGCTCATAACAAAAGATGGGATGAGGAGGAGATACATTCACCTCCAGGAGCTGGGGAGCACTAGGTGCTTTTCAGTTCTCTTGGAAATTCAAAAGCAGAGCTTAAAGTGAAAAGGACAGAAAGGGAAAATGGCTACAAGTATTATGAGGGTGTGTTCGGGTAAGGCCGTTTACTGGACACAGTTGTTCCTGTGCCACCTCTTATGCAAATTAAGAAAAAAGAGAAGGAAAGAGATGCTTGTTTCTTGATTGATGAGCAAGTGTGAAATGCGATCACAGTCAGAGATGTTTGTGTTCAAGGGGAACTTTCATTGTGGAACGAAATACACCAACCCCACGGCAAAACCCAAAAGAAAAGTACATAAAAGCCAACCCGCACGACTTGTACCGAAAATGTTTAAAATATCATATTCACTGAGCGATAATTGCTTACAGCTACAGAGCTCCGAGATTCCCATGAATTAAATCCACAGAATTTTAAAATAAAGGAAAAAAAATCTTCATGACTTCACTGCGTTTATGAACAAAGACCACAGCAGCTTCCCACATCTAAGCAGCACATAACTGTGTAAACAGGTAAAGCCATGAAATGGGCCGACCTAACTCACAAACCCTACCATGCTGTATCATTCACTGAGGGCAGAAGAAAACAATGGTCATCTAAAATCCTGATTCATTCCCTCGTTCCTGTTCTCACAATCTACAGCAGCACTGGATGCCAACAGAGAGAAATCTAAGAGGCTTTTCAGAGATTTACCACAGCACATAAAACAAAATCAAGATGAAGGGAAAAGGGTCCACGGGTCAAGTGGCACACAAGAGCAAAAGGGCCGAGGGGAAAAAAGATGGATTTTTGAAGTGCTCATGTTTCTGCTGGGATTGCAGCTCATGAATACTGGTGTTGGTCTGTTTCAAATCTTAGTGAGTTGCCTACAGAGGGAACATTTTATGCAAGAACGATAATATACATGGATAAAGCATCGACTGCACAGCTAACATGAATGCTTTACTCTTTACTTGGTTGCATTAGAGATTAGAAGGCCTCTTGTTTTTGTCCAGAAGTGAAGAGAGAAATATAAAATTGCTCAGCAAATTTATTCCAACCCAAATCATATTGCATTTATGATTGTCAAACTCATAAGCCAAAACCACATAGGAAAATGCAACATATGATCTTTAAATCTGGACACATACTTTATATTTTACCTTACTATAATGCTAAATGCATACAAGCACAAGGCTAGCATGACCAAAGGTCCATTTCATATAGTCTACTACTAACTCTGCTTTCAGTTTGAGGAAACCTAAAGCTTTTCCTCAAGGTGTAATGTCTCCTAAACCAAGTGTGTTGTAGATCAAAACAGCAAAACACCCCTCATGATAAAGCTGGTGCTGATAACAGTCCTTTAACTTGTCAGGTCAGGTCTCTGAACCGGCTATCAGCACCAGGCCTGGAAACTGTCAAATACCATCACAGATGGATGGCCTGTGGGCTTCACATCGACAGACCCCGCATTCCTACGGCAGGATGGAGACTCTCCACCACCGACATGCCTGCAATGCTAGTTAATTTCTTTAAAGAGTGGTCATTCAATCTCCTTGAAAAAGGCATTAATGCTTAATGCAATAACAGGCTTGGTGCTTAGTCATCCATTTTGGATGTTGTATGAGTTTGAAACAGCCTGAGAGTGAAGTAGATGACAACTTTAATTTTTGGGTGAAAATCAACTTATATTGCGTGCACAGATTTTCTTACCTCAATAATGTACAGCACAATGTTCTTGTAGAAGCAATACAGGATGCACTTGGCAACACGGTTGTAATTCCATGCACCGTGAACCAGCAGAAGATTCTTCAAGTACTTGAACTGTGAGAGAGAAGGGAGGACAGAGATAAGTTCATTAAGGCCTATCGTTTACACAAGATCTGCAGTTCCCTGGCCAACACAGAAAGCACTTTTGGATTCGAAAATAAAGAGACAATCTTATCCATGCTGGGCAACAGGAAGCCTGTAGTTGCAGGGAGAAGTCCAACACTTTCTCACCCATATTACTGAGAATTCCAGCTACAATCTGTCTTGTAAGACTTTGTTAGTTGTTGAAAAGCAGAGGAAGAAAGAAAAGCTTTTGCAGATTTACAAAGTATTTTTGAATAACTGCCTTATATTATACAAAGTTTATTAGGTTGATCAGATGGTCAATGAGAATTATTATAAATCTGCTCGTCATGAAATCCAAGAAACAAATTTTCATTCAAATGGCACGTAATCTACTTGGAACGGAACCCAACACCCAAACTGTAGATAACTGCTTAAATCATCTGGATTCTGTCAGATTTACTGAATATAAAGTGCTGTTTGTGTTGCTGTCACTGTGTGTTTAACTTTCAACAAGCAAGACAGATGTCTTTTTTCAAACAGTCGATGAGTAGTTCACTCCAGTTTATAATGTTGCTTCATAAATGCTTATATTACAAAAGATTGTGTTGATAAATATATTTGCAGAGCATTTCTGCTGAGTTTAGCACACTACATGCCAAAAACAGGCTCAGCACCAAAACGCCACTTTTGCTTCACAGCACCACAATGCTTAGGTGGAGAGAGTGAATACTGCTTGATTTTACATGCAAAACAATCTGCTGATAATTCATTAAAATAGTTTTTCTCTGGTTTTGATGTCAAAATCTAAACAGAGATGTGCTTTGCTCACTAAATAAGCCCCCATAATGCTGATAAAGATGTTTACATGCAGAGCATTGCAATTAAACCAATAAAAGAACACAACTGACATGACCTTACATGTTAGCTGCAAAGTGTAACGGATGTCTGCTTGTGCATTTAAAACACTCACTATAACCTACTGCAGAAATAAATGTGATATGCAAACAGCTGAACTTGTACAGGTGCTCAAGATTAGTGGCTTACTTGACCCTCCATGACAGTGTAAACATGTAATGTGTTATATGTAAACATGATCAAAGGCGCTATGATCTAGGGATGGCATGTTTTATTTCCTCAAGAGCACCCTGAATGTGACTGTTATAAACATCATTCCTGTAAAACAAACAGTTGGGTCACTCCTACGAAGGCAGGAACAGCAGGATGGGATGTAAGGGGTATGGAGGGCCTTTGTGGGGCACAGGGGTTGTTTGACCTCTGGATGTGAGGATAGCGAGTTGATGACAGACAGACTACAGTGGAGTCTTAAATTCTGCTGATCTTTGGATGGCCTAATGTGGGGCTGAAGCACAGGATGAAGAACAGCAGTGTTCCAGCATACTGATTTATACATCACATAAACAATAATCACATCTTCAAAGCACATCCCAAACAAAACTAAAGACCATGGGTTCAACAAAAATTAATACAGCAGTGATGTGCAGCAGTAGTCGTGTGAAAGCTCCGTTCTGAGATTATATACACACACACACACACACACACACACACACACACACAGATCACTCGTTGTTGTGCTCCTCAAACCATTCCTGAACCATTTTTGCTTTGTGGCAGGGAGCATTATCCTGCTGAAAGAGGCCACAGCCACCAGAGAATACCGTTTCCATGAAAGGGTGTACATGGTCTGCAACAATGCTTAGTTAGGTGGTACGTGTCAAAGTAACATCCACATGGATGGCAGGACCCAAGGTTTCCCAGCAGAACATTGCCCAAAGCATCACACTACCTCCGCCGGCAGTGCATCCTGGTGCCATGTGTTCCCCAGGTAAGCGATGCACACACACCCGGCCATCCACGTGATGTAAAAGAAAACGTGATTCATCAGACCAGGCCACCTTCTTCCATTGCTCCGTGGCCCAGTTCTGATGCTCACGTGCCCACTGTTGGCGCTTTTGGCGGTGGACAGGGGTCAGCATGGGCACCCTGACTGGTCTGTGGCTATGCAGCTCCATACGCAACAAACTGTGATGCACTGTGTATTCTGACACCTTTCTATCAGAACCAGCATTAACTTCTTGAGCAATTTGAGCTCCAGTAGCTCGTCTGTTTGATCGGACCACACAGGCCAGCCTTCGCTGCCCACGTGCATCACTGAGCCTTGGCCGCCCATGTCCCTGTAGCCGGTTCACCACTGTTCCTTCCTTGGACCACTTTTAATAGATACTGACTAGGGACATAACGATTCAGTCGGAGCCGGTTGAAAATCGATACAAATCTGACATATGAAACAACAGTCAGAAAAATTTAGTTTTTTTTAAAGGGGTGGTTGATTATGATTTCACTTTTTTAACTTTAGTTAGTGTGTAATGTTGCTGTTTGAGCATAAACAACATCTGCAAAGTTACGACGCTCAAAGTTCAAAGCAAAGGGAGATATTTTCTTTTAAAGAAATTGCTTTTTAAGGACTACAACAAACGGCTGGTAGGAACTACAACAAGCTTCCTCCCGGGTTAGTGACATCACTAACCCTGAAATTTACATAAACCCCGCCCCCGGGAACACGCATGTTGAGAATTTATAGATTATCATGACAGAATATGCTAATCAATGACTTGAAGATAGTTAACTCCACATCAGCTACATAAATTCATCAACTAACCATTCAGGAACATCTTGCTGCATTCTACACGTTGTCACTTCTTCTTGAGTCTCTCCATCATTGTCCGACTCCGGTTTGAACATAAAAGGCTGAACAGTTTCATTGCCTGTCTGCATGAGGTAATCTGAGCTGCTAACACCAGCTCTTGAAGCTCCGCCCCATGAGCAGCAGCTCATTTGCAGCTCATACGGCATGTTTTTGCTCACCCTCAAAAAGTGACAATTTTAACACATTCTATAAAAAATTATCTGTGGGGTACTTTGAGCTAAAATGTCACATACACACTCTGGGGACATCAGAGACTTATTTTACATCTTGTAAAAAGGGACAAATCAACCACCCCTTTAATGGAACATTTAGATGAAATATAAAAGAAAAAAAGTTTGCATGTTTTTTGTTGACTATCATGTTGGATACATCAGGTTTTTTTATGGCTCATATTATTATATAGGAGAACATGGAACTCACAGGAGGATAAAATACCATAATTTAATTCAGAAGACCAAACTAAGCAAAGAATATGCAATTTGGTGCAATTTCTGTTATTTATATGGCCAAAAAGAAAGATGTAATTTTCTCCAAATATCGATGCACCTCTTGATAGAAATAACATCACACAACATTTTTTTTTCCATAAAAAAGGTGCATACATTTTTGGTCCAGATCTTGTACTGACAATGCAAGAGTCTAGCACTCTGTAAAGTCTCCTCCAGCACATCCCAAAGACATTCAAATGAATTTAAGGTCTGTGCCAATTCATGTGTGAAAATGATTCTTCATGCTCTCTCCCAACCATTCTTTCACAGTTTGAGCCTGATGCATCTTGACTGTCATCCTGAAATATAGCCATGATGCGTCATCCTAAATGGTTGTTTAAGAAATTAAAAGCTACACCTCCATCATTTAGGGTTAGAAGAACAGTTGCCAAACATATAACATGCTAGAAACATAATAAATCACTGCAATAATGATCCAATCATAGACTCTTAAGCATTGGCTGGGTAGTGTATATGAATAGTAGACAGTAAATAGTAGACTACAATGTATGTTTAAAATCTTCATCTTTATGATAAGCAGCATCAAGCAAAGTCTTACAGTGCAAAACAACACTGGACTGATGCATGCATACTAGCTGACAGTAGTGTACATAAAAGTTTGACGTCTGATACAGCACATATCATTCGAGCCATTTTGCTGGAAGGCAGTTCAGGCGACTTTCTATGAACCTGCCCGCATTTCCCACCACCTCCACCTGCCTCTACCTACAATACGATAAGGGCACTTAAGAAAAGACAAGCTGCTTTCTTGAGTAATCCGATGCATGAGGCCAGTGAACGGACGACTCGGGGCGGTATAGAAAAACAAGTGTGAGGAGGGATGTTTCCACGAACTGCACAAAGCAATGTGAAACGAGGGAAAGAGATAGAGAGCGATGTTGACAGCGATCCGCGACACTTGAGCTCTTCTTTTGCTAAACACACAATGAAGATTATGCTGTATCAAAATCTGTGAATTACAAAACATATTTTAAATTAAGTTTACATAAGAAGGACAGGTCTCATTTCACCGTCAGCAGGGGTTTGAGTAAGAGAACACCCCCGCTATGTAAACTGACCTGATCGACCCGTTTTGCCATCTCAGACTGCAGAATCTATGAGCCATGGGTTTTAACCTTTCAATCTAGATACATAATCTAGAACCAGATTCATTTTCTGGGAGTCACACCGTAGTGACATGAGACAGAAGTATTAGTTTACATAGGGAACTGATACTAACTTCAGTTTTAGAAGCATTTATATATATTTTTTGCAATTTTCTTTTCATAATAATTTATAGTTTTTCAGTAATTTCAATTTCATCATGTAATTTTTGATAAACTAAAGTAAACATTTATTTTACTCACTCTTATTATTTCTTCCTGCAGGCATGTGTAATTTAATGGTTTCTCACCTGCGCAATAGAGTAGTCTGATGAGTTGGCAGCCTGCAGCCCTTCATTTCCAGAGATGCCAACACCTACATGGGCGGTCTGGATCATGCCCACATCATTGGCTCCATCGCCAATGGCCAGAGTGATCACTTTCACCTGTTTCTTCACCATCTCAACCACCTCAGACTTCTGCAGAGGCGAAACCCTGCAAAAAAATACAAATAAAAAAAATTGCGATTTGACTAAGAAATCTTTGCTCTGATGTGGGCCAATGTTGAAACATTCGTTTTAACATTTCTCTACGGCTGAAATTGACATTTTATATCTTTTCACAAGGAAAAAGATTAGAGATTTACAGCATAATTGCGGATTTGCAATGGCGCCTTTACAGAGGGATCTGAGGCAATTTTTCTTGTTGCCAATTATTAGTGTTGACAACCATTTGATTTCTTGGCTGTGTGTTGTGACCTTAACAGCTGTGGTCACATCTCAACTTCATATGATGAATTTGTCTCTTCAAAAAGAGAGGTTAAAAGAGGACTGCAAACTCTCACACTGAAATTCACTGCTCAAATAGTAAATTAAAATGACTGGCACCTGAAAGCATTTAGAAACATTCCCATTGTTGTCTTTTGAAAGAAAAAAAATGCAACCCTTTTTTAGTCTTTACAAAAAAAAAAAAAAAAAATTGTATTTATTTTTATATATATATATATATATATATATATATATATATATATATAAAAAAATGTAATTTATTCCAGTGATAGCAAAGCAGTCATTACTCCAGTCTTCAGTGTCACATGAACTTTCAGAAACCCTTCTAATATGCTGCTTTGCTGCCCAAGAAACATTTCTTATTATTTATCTATCATTAAAAACAATTGTGTTGCTTAATATTTCGGTGGGAATCATGATACATTTTCAGAATGTTTAGGATTCTTTGATGAATAGAAAGTTCAAAAGAACAGCATTTATTTGAAATAGAAACTTTTTGTAAAAGTAAAGTCTTTAGATGCACTCTCAATCAATTTAATGTCAATGTATGCCCTATTAATTAATTTGATATTAATGCGATAGAATCTTAAAATATCACTCTGATTCAAACTAATTAAATATCACTCTGATTCACTAATGAGTAATTTTGGCCATTTGCTTTGGACTGAATTTAAGGAACAAGTGACTCACACTAGAAATTGAACATTTCTATAGCCTGCAAGTTCTGCACATGAGTAATTTCCAGCTAATTAAATATTTTAGAGAAACCAGAAAACTAGAAAAATGTCTATTTACTATAGAAAGTTCCATGACTTTTCCAAGACTTATTCATTTTCCAGGCCTGGAAAACACAAGGTGGATATTTCCAGGTTTTCCTGAGTATTGGAAAGCTGACTATAATATTTAGAAACAGAGGAACCCACACCTTAAAAGATGCTCAAACAGGGCTAATCTGTGATTCAGATGATGACCGACCTGAGCCCAGAATCCCTGACCTTTAAAAAAACATATACAACTGCTAGCAGCACATTACAGCACTGCATCATCCATGTCAGCACATTAAATTAAGGTCTCGCTTTTGGCTAGAAAAGCTCCTTAGGGGTTTAACCCTGGCTTAACGCTCACAGGTCATCCTATAAGCAATGAACGTAGAGTGATGTAAGGCTCTCCAGTGAACCGGAGATTGCTGCCGATATAGCAGGAAACCTCTGGAGTCAGTTTAATGTTTATTCATCTACAGGCACAAATCCGTTCTCCTCAGGACACCGTGTGGCTGTTCGTATGTGTGTGTGTGTGTGTGTTGTGAGCAAAAGCAGAGTGGATAGATTACATCAAGCATTGCATAATGGCTGTGGCACCTGTGGTGTGCGTTGTTTCTGGAAATTGACACTGATTTTTGGCAGTTCCTTGTCACGCTCAATTGGTTCCTCATATGTTTCTTTCTCTGTGTAGCGTTTTTTTGGAATGGTTCATTCTAGTCTGCTAACACACAGTTTAACTTTGTGAATATCTGACAGACATTCTGACTACAATCTACTATTATAAAAAATAACACTCATTAGTAAATTGCTGCTTTGAGAGCTAGTATAATTATGTTTATTGGGAAGGTTGTGACCTAAAGGGAAGGCAATTTGTTCCTTAAACAGCACAGCGGCAATTCCCTGTAATTGTCTGCCAGTCACTTGATGTTTTTGTAAGTGCAGAAAAATGGCCAGTGATGCCGTCAGTTCCCTGGAGGGCAAAAAGGGTTATTAACCTACATAAGATATTTACACCCACCTGTAAAACAGTAAAAATTTAAGCAAAGCATGACAGTCTAACTTCCTTTTGGTTCAACAATGGAAGCACATTTAAAACAGCATCTGATTACAGTGAAAACTTGTAATAATTGGACTAAAAATACATATATTAAAAAAATCCTAAAGCATAATTTCTCAAATTTCCCTCTACTTGGAACCTGGAAAAAAGACCTCTTGCTTTCATTTGTAGCAGTAGTTAAACTGAAAAATGTCTTCAAACTTTAAAACTTTTTGATGCCAAGGAGAGAGCCATTCAGATTGTGTGAAAAACATTAAGCATTATATTTTAAAAATAAATTTTTTGCTCCAAAATTAAATTAACTCATATTTGTCACTGTACTTAAGCCAAAAGAAACCGAAATATTCGGTATATTTCAATTTCTGTATATTTACTTTCAAGTACCCAGTTAAGTTCTGTTTCCCCCCCCCCCAATATTAAAATATAAGAGAAATATCTCAATTCAAATGTATTTGTATTATTTGTATAGCACTTACATTTTTTTCACTCCAATTTTTCATGAACCCCATTTTGGCCCTCCTTTTGAAAACCCCTGGCTCAATGGATCTTTAATATTTGTTGATATACTCTGTAAGCATTTATGATACTGTTATTGTAAGTTGTTGTTGCTGATTTTCATCAAATTCTCCAGTTACAGTTACGTACCTGCAGCATATCACAGCCTTGCAGGAAAGAGCCAAATCCAGGAAATACTGGCGTGCCCCGAATGTGAGGGCGTACTTCAGCGTCTTTCCATCTATGATGAGAGCGAAGTCATTTTCCTTGTGCATAGCATCTCCCAGAATGCCGCAGTGATGGCTAAGGGTCTCCCTGGTACCCTGCACACAAACGTACAGAATAACTAAATCAGCTGGTATGTAAATATTTCTCTGAAACCTGTAGAACTCAAACAAATGAATTCATTATGATAGGGATTTGTAATGCAATAAATCATAAACCGTTCAGAGATGTCTGATGAGACACCACACATGAACACTGGGATAATTTCCCCCTTTTCCTTCGATGCCAAGGTAATCAATCCCAATAATAACATGGGATTTTGCATGCAGAATACCAGACACTTTTGCACATGGGGTTTACGTCTGTTTATTGTCAATGCACAGGGCATCAAAGTGAGAACACACATATGGCACGCTTCATTACGGAGAGAGCAAAGCCAAAGCTGGGTGTGATGGTTCGTTTGTTAGAACAAGGCCTTTCAATGGCCATGACCAGGAAACGCAACAGCATGGGAATTTACACTGAGCACTAGCAAAGCTGCGGACCTCCCTCTTTTCGCTCTCTCGTTTTGTTAAAGCAATCGAAGAGAGCATACGTCTGGGTTTATGGGTTATTTTAAAGGAATGTCCAGTCGCAGCTGCATGGGCTCAAATCGGGAGCCAGGAATATTTCTGTGTGTTGATTAAACCTGGATCTTAAATCAACACTGACTGGGCCAAAGAAAAATTGGGATCTTTGACATGACCTGACTGTTGTTTTATACTGAGTTTTAATGGCGAAAATTGTACTTTCCGCAGAAAATATACCTCATAGTAAGTAGCTGTTATTGTAAGGATTCGGGACGTGTGGGAGGACGCTTCTTTGTTTGGATTAGGAATGCTTCTGTAGCTGTACTCCATATAAATTTCCCATAAAATCACACAGCTCCTGCCTCTCATGTGGTGGAACGATAGGGCACTCATAAAATGATCCAAATTCCGGGAGTAGAGGAAACACCTCACACTGTATCACGGTTCTGCACAGAACTATTAAAAAAAAAGAGGTTTCCCCTATATTACCCATCAGCAGGTCTGACACAGTGTCTACACCGGATGCAACAAAGCGACTGTTGCAAATGCATTTGTTCTTCGCCTCAGAAGTTGCATGAGCGCTTGAAGTACGTCAGAAATAGAATGGGGTTTACTGTCAGGAATTGGTCGTGTTCATCCAGTGTAGACAGAATTACTTATAATGGGTTCTACTTGCTTTTGTTGTGTTGTGCCGCTAGTGTCTGGTGTAGACATGGTGTAAGAGTGAATGTGAATCATTACACCAGAAATTCTTCTTTCCTTAGAGAAGCTGGTCCTCACAGCTTTAAATCCCTGAGCATTGTGGGTAAACAAACTTGTGCATGTCTCTATCTGCAGCTCCTGTTCCACAGCTGTCCAACATGTTCATGGCTTCAAATTCCGGTGAAGACCATGACACAAACAAGCCCTTCTGTATCCGAGGGATAAAATAACAACTAATAAAACAGGTTTATGCAGAGCAGACAGGAGCGAAGGCTGAACAATTCAAAAGTCAAATGTCTCAAAAATACGGCCCTTTTACGGTCAACTACTCTCATAGGAGAAAAGGTCTGAAGTGAGTTAAAGTTAGTTAAACTGTTGACAATTTTTTTTAAATCTAGCTATCTAAATAACATCACATTTGGCTTAATGACAGACATTTGAAGTTAATTCTATCGTCCCTTGAGTATGCAGTAGAAAATGCACAGAAAATCTGACTGATACCAAGAACCTAATGACATTAAGCAAAAGTGAAAAATGTTACAGTATATGATATCAATATATACAAATGTAATGTAATATACGATAATGTAATTAATAATTAGAAAATATATTTTATAAACATTTACAGCTTTGTAATAACAATAATAATAATAATAATAATATTAATAATAACAACAACAACAACACATTATTAAAACAAAAACTACAATAGCAATGAAAGATGAGTGTAATACACACACATACACAACACACAACTCTCTCTTATTACATACTGTAACACTAGCCAAAAGATGCTAGGAAGGGAAAAATAGATTCTGGATTAATTTGCAATATTTTGCTGCATTATTTGGCAATATTAATTGCAGAAATTAATGTTATTTTTGATAGCAGTGTTATTTTAAAAAGTTATTTATTATTATTATTAAAACACTAAAAACTGTAATAGTGAAAGATGGAGATATACTGCAGCTTTTAAATAAATACTAAAACAGCTGTCTGATTAATCGCATGATATGCATCAAATGTGGCTGAGAAATTACCCCCCAAATGAAAATTTAAAGTCATTATTGTGTTAAATGAGAAAAGCATCAAATAGACATTACAAAAAGTAGCTTTAGAAAGAAATATTTTATTTGATTCAACAGAATCAAATAAATATGAGACTATGAGACTCATACAGGGGCATTCTAACTGCATTCTATAGGCTTCACCATGCAGTGAGTTGCATCATGTTCGTCACCAATCAACTGTATGCAATGTAAGATGACCTACGCAGGTCTGGGGCGGGGCAGGTGCATTAAATGCGCTAATTAATTAGTTATGGGAGAAAATAACGTTAAATCGACAGCCTTAATCTAAATCTTAAATTAGGCAAAAACTAAATACCAAAATTTAAATATCGGCTGATACAATACAAGACGAAAAAAAAAAAAAACACAAGACAAGGACTGTGAGAGAATGTGTCCTGCCATTTCCAGGGTCTGGTTGGGTTCATAACACATGCAGGGAGGCCCCATTATAGTGACCTAACACTAAAAAGCTTCAATGGAGATCAATGCGGATGATCGCCTCTGAATCTGAGACTGAATGTGTTTGCATGTGTGTTGAGGAGGGCAGATGCCTAAGGGTAGTGATATTACACCTCGGGGACCAATCAACAGTCCCCTGGCATAACAAGACTCTGAAACCCAAGCTCAAAGGAAATATTTAGAGAGAGAAGCCAAGGATTTAGAGAGAGAGAAGTGCAGCTGTAAGAGCTTCTCTAATATGTGGCATTCTGTAGGTGTCCTTGTGTGTGTATATAAGTAAGTCTGGAAAAGTATATGATCAGATGATAAGATGGCTTATGAAGACTAATGAGAGGACAATGTCTCCATTTCCTCACAAGACATCGCCATTTCCCAGTCTCCACTTAGGAAGCTTGGCTTAAACAGGCCTCTGTGTTATGGCTGTGCGAGCAAACCAGATTGTGATGACTCGAGAGTGTTTGCTTTGCAAGTGGGCAGAAGGCATCAGAGGGATATACAGTACATCAGCGCTTCCAAGATCCAGCTGATAACGGCTGATTTAGGCGCTTTGAAAACCCTTTTACCGAGATGCCTGAACTCAAGCACGTGATATCGGACATTATAAACAAGGAGCGAAAGGACATACAGGCCGAGTTACATGTGTCATGCAATGAAGTAATGACAGATAGAAGACTGCAAGTGCATACATACACTCACATATGTATATAAATATGCCTAGATGGAAACCCACTTGTGCACTACTGCCTGACAAAATTGACTGTCCAGATAAAGAAGAGAGAATATGGTTGTAATGATATTTTGTTGATTTTATGTTACAGTATTTTTGTTGATAAAGAATAAAGAATCTGACATTTTTCTTGTTCAAGTAACATATATCGGAAAAGAATGTAAAAGATTCAGAAATCTAAACAGCTCATCAGGGTTATGACTTTGCTACAGAAGCCCTAAGAGGTCATGCATGTTTGTTTTGTGTATTGTTCTCTCACGACTTATTCATTTACTGCAGGGATTGGCAACTTTGGTCCAGGAGGGCCACCGTCCTGCAAAGTTTAGCTCTAAGCCTCCAGCCCTAATCAAACACACCTGAACAAGCTAATCAATGTCTTCAGGATTACTAGAAAGCTAAAGGCAGGTGAGTTGCTTGTGCGGTGCAATTAATCGTATTTTGATTTAGATTTTGGCTTCCAGCGATTATGAAAACAGGATAATCGAGGTAAATCGATTATTGTCCCGCACATTTCCTTCACAGTGGTGCGCTTTCGTTCCTCCCTAAGCCAAACTTAACATCCAAGTCAGCCGAATAAGAGAGTGATGTAAAATGCAGTCTACGGTTGCTAAACTGCGGGACATGATTGATATTAAACAGTTATTAAAAGCGTATTAAGCTGCGAAAGAGATACTGTTCCTTAGGCGGCTGCCTGTGCGCATATGAATGCGCCTCAACGGTCAAATAGCCGTTTTGGTAATTATCCTCGTAAACACAGTCGGTTATGTCTTAAAGGCCCACTGAAGTGCCTTGAAACGCGCAACATTATTCAATGTGTTGACGTAATTTCCCCTGAAACAGGAAGACAGGGCGGGACATATCAAGTAGCTCCTCCCCTTTTTAAAAACAGCCAATAGCGTTTTGTTTCTATCACAGTTTGACTAGAGCCTTTCAGTTTCGGTAAAGCCGCAGTTTCCTCCTAATCTCTAACCGTTTCTCATCATAATCTCCTCCATATTGCTTTGAAACACAGCATTCTGTGCAGAATTCAAATGGGTCCGATATGTTTTGTCGTCTGTGCTGACTCGCATCTGACGCACATGTGATCCGCTCTGTGCTCTTGTGTCTCTGAGAAAATTTTGGATTGAGAAAGATTGAGAAAAGAACTTTGTTGAGAACACAAGAAAACTTTTATGTTGAGATAAACGTTTTTAAATTTGAGATTAACTTTTTTTTACGAGATCAAAAGAAAATTAAATCGAGATCTTGAGACAACAACTTCTATTGTTAAGAATTAATGAAAATCAAATTGTGATAATGACAATTTTGGTGTAGGCCTGTCTACTAGCAACCAACAATAAGCAACTTGTGACCTTCAGCGATTACATCCTACGAATGCACCAGCAGAGGTGGAGTGAACAATTATCATGAAACTAAATTACGACTAACATTATAAATGGACCTCAAAGGAGGACAAAATTAAATGTTACAAAAGGCAAGAAAATGGTTCTTTTAAATTAAATGAAAAGACACTCTGTGCTCTGCAGGATCTCTATTTTTATCCCCATTTCTTTCCTCCTTTGTACTCTTCCACAATCTCTCCATTCTCTCAGTTTATTTGCACACTATAGCTCTGTTTCATCTGCGAGCCGCAGAAGGGACTGCAGTCTGCCGCATATTTAATGTGATTATTGAGTTACTGTTCTTTGACCCATCCCAAAATGCCTTGCATTTTCCTCCACTGAGATAATGAACCCCCCTCAGACATCCGGTGAAGACCTCAACCCCTCTATCCGGGCCGGATGAGTGGGTTCCTTCATCTATCTTGTTTTCCTTAATATGTTGAATCTGTTAAATGCAAAAAACAAGAGAAGGACAGAGGGGAAAAGAGGTGGACTGTTTTCTTCTGCAATGTGAGAGCACAGCAAATCCCACCACTGCCGGACCTCTGAACGCTCAGAGAATTCCTCCTTGTTTTCTTTTTGTGTGTTGTATAAGCATGTGCATATGCATGGGAGACCAGGCGCTGACATTTCAAATGGCGGCTGTCTTCTTTATGGAGCACGCCTCTTATTTCTCTCCCCTTTTTCTTTTGCTTCATCTATCACGATAAACGGCTGTTTGACAGACTGAGAGCCGTCCGTCAACGCCTAAACCCCACCTCGCAGCGGGACTGGCCCCACCCAATCAGGGGTTACGTTGCATGTGCGCAAGCTGCGTGAAATGGTTTCTAGAGCCCTTAACTTCCACAGACAACAGACAAGACTCTCCTTGCAGGGGCCAGCTGACCTGCAGGGTGTATGTGTGCACGTTTCAAATGGTTTTCTTCTTTTAAAGTGGATGGCTTTCGGTTTCATAGTCAACAGAATAGATTCTCCCATCAGGGAGTTATTGGCCTGTACCACATACATGTGTGTGTATATGAAAGAGTCCCAAACCTCTGTTCTAAGTACACGGCCCCTTCCAGTCTCTTTTAAACAGCTCCATGCGGTGCAACCACATCCCTTCTCTTTCCTATAAGCTCCATCTGAACAACACATACAGCGGGATCCCAAAGTCTGTGACCATATTTCAAAATACAGACATTAGCTATGTTTCCATCTAAAGTTGTGAATTTAATTTGTGTGCAAAATTGGAGTATTGCATAAAACATTTGCAAATAAAGCAGCGTTTCTATCCAGTGAGTCGAAGAGAACAAAAACATCACTTCCTGATAAACTGGCATTAAGTATTATTAAGAAAAGTAGGAGGAGCCACTGTATATAATAATTTTCGTATATAATTACTTGCGTCTCAGAGCACGCTGACTAAACACAATAAACGTGTTATCTTGCTTTCGGGGGCAGATTCCTGCTGTTTGTGAACGCAGTCGTGTAAGACAATTATTTTTTTGATGCACATTGAGAAATGTATTTGGTAAATGGGTTTCCATTGCATCTTATCGGATAAATTTATCCGACTCAAACGAGTGCATAAGTTTATGCGCATTTTTAGAATTTATGCACATCTTGGTGTTTCCATCCAGCAGTCTTTTATGCAATATCCCAAAATGCGCATAAAAATAGGTGGATGGAAACATAGATATTGATTATGTGAATCCTTTGTACAGATGGTCATATGTTCTTGCTTCCACTGAACATCAAGATGATATTTGGATCATAATCTCAAATCATGCTGGAGAATATAATGTCATTTTTTTTATATTTGCTATTGTTCAAAAGTTTGTAGTAGTAAGATTTGTTTTTGAAAGTCTCTTTTGCTTAACAAAGCTGCATTTATTTGTTTAAAACTAAAACTGAAATTTTTGTACAATTTACAGTAGTGATTTTCTATTTTAATATTTAAAAAATGTAATTTATTCCTGTGATTGCAAAGCTGATTTTTTTTAGCATCATTACTCCAGTCTTTTATGTCACAATTCTTCAGAAATCATTCTAATATGCTGATTTGGTGCTCAAGAATCATTTCCTATTATTATCAATGTTGTATTATCAATGTTGAAAACAGTTGTGCTGCTTAATAGTTTTGTGGAAACTGTGATGCTATTTTTCAGGATTCTTTACTCTCACTTTTAATAAATTTAATCCGTCCTTCCTTGATGAATAAAAGTATTAGTTTCTTAAAAGACAATAACTGACCCAACTTTAGAACAGTAGTATTATATAAAACTAAAATATTCATAATAAAAAGTTCAATTTTTCAATTAAAATTAAATACAGATGCAAAAAATAAGCATTTTCAGTAGTGCTCCAGACTTTTGGGCCCCACTGTATCACTTTATTCCTTTCTTTCAGAGAAAAAGCGAGAGAGAGCAAAGACAGAAACCGGAGGGGAATACAAAATCTATAACTGTTCTGGAAGAGAGTCACACAGGGAGATATGTCACATGCTTTGATGTGCGAGGGGCCCTGAAGTGATCCGTCAGCTGCCGTGTCTTTTCATCTCTTCTCAGAGCTTGCGTTATAAATGGTGACATGTAACTGGTTTTTCAAATAAACATACACCTCAGACTCAATACTCACATCCAGGGTGTCCTCGTTTATCACCAGCAGGCCCATGTTCTTCGTGAGCAGTTTGCAGGAGTGTCCTTCAAGACAAAAAAAGAAAAGAAAAAAGAAAACTCATTACTTAAACCTCTCACTAAGCCTGAAAACATACGGTATGTTTGCGGGGAAAAAAAACACCTCGCTTGGCATTCGAACAAATGACGAATGGTACGCCACAACGTAGTATTTTAGAAATACATCAACATTACAAAGATACGTGATGTGTAACCACAGCAACGGATGAAAGAAATGACTAATTGAGGAGTGAAAAGCACATATTGTGATTAAAGTTTACAGCAGACCTAAGTTTAAGACTCCCACATTGCATTGGTTTTAACATGCCTCTTCGCTGTTCATATGAGATCACAACTGGAAGGCTGACAGCGGGCTCTCTCTCGGCCCGATAAAAAAAGCACGACATCCCATCATCCATCAGGATGTGTCTAAACAACATAAAGGGTGGAACACGTCCACTTGCGGCTTAATAGGTTACCGACACCTCAGTATTTGGGGAGTGATGTCCATGGGAAACAGTTTATGTGTGTGTGCTTTTAGATGGTAAGAATGAATGGAATACTAGTGTTAAATAAGAGTTACTGTAAAAGACAAGAATAGTGTAAAAGCAGTAGTTAAATTAAATTGCATAAAGTAATTATTTATCGGATTGACAATGTCTACTGCCTACCAAGGCTACTGACTGACATAGCAATAATGACTTAATTTTAGAAGCATCAATAAGACTGGGTAAGAAATTATAAATAAATCCATAAATGTTGCTGCAGTCATGGACTTTATACCATGATATTATACTAGTAAAATTTCTAAATGTTCAATTTTATGTAAATGTTTTCTAAATAAATAAAGTCAATATCATAACTGGTGGCAGAAAATGACAGTTCTGCAGTAGCAGTCTATGGAAGCCATAGAATAAGAGAATAAAAAAGGCCATTTTGAGTTTATATCTCGCAATTTAGATTCTTCTCAGAATTGTGAGATACAAACTCGTTATTCTGTCTTTTTTCGAGTTTATATCCTGTAATTCTGACTTTTTTTCCCCAGAATTGTGATATTGTGAACTCGCTTGCGAGAAAAAATTCAGAATTGTGAGTTAAAAATGTTATATGTTTAAATGTTATCTATGTCAAATGTTATAGGTTTAAATATTTCATGCTGTAACTGTAGGGCTAATACATTATCTCCCCTATGAACTGCACATGTAAATATTATGTAGACTTATTTACATCAAATTCAATCATCACAGGTTTCATTCCGATTCTGACACCAAAGGCACAAGACGACATTTTTTCTCTTATTCCACTGTTTTCTGCCACCACAACGCACGCACAGCTACAAGTGATGTAACTGTAACGTCTGCTTCCAAATGGTCTATGAAGCCTGTACATGTCAACTTCACTCATTAAATCCAGTAAGAATCTTAGTTAGTATAAGAGGAGATAATTTACGTAAAGCATGTAATTTTCTGCCACTAGTAGTGACACTGTACTTTACAGGTTTCCCAAACAATGTCCCAAATTTAAGCCTTAGAAGTTGGCCCATTTGTGAACTCAACCTATGAATAGCTGCCTATCTAACTTTAATCTTGTTTTGTTTTCTTTTGAAATGTGCAAAGCTGCAAGCAGCGATGAAAGGGCCCTCGCACCTGTGCCACCTCAACCTGGTGGATTTAGGAAAACAGAGCACAGTGGGCAATATGCATTTAAATATATAAAAATATGAGGACTACGTCAGTCATTTGTATTTGCCACACTTCCTGCTACCAGCTGGTGGCACTATGACTATAACTAAATATTGGCATGTAGATGTCTTCAGGCCAGGGCACTTGTCAAACATGTGAAGTTTGAGGCAGATTGGACATTGTATGCTTGAGTTACAACAACGTCCTTTTTCATGGCAATAATAGCATGCTTTAGCACTCAGCTAAGTGTTGCTAGCATGTTTTAGAATGTTTCTAGCATGTTTAGTACTCAACTGCATATTTTAGTATGTTGATAGTAGTGCATCACAGTGTTAAACACGTCACTTCCTGTTGCCAGTGGGTGGCACTATTACTATAACTGAATATTGTCATGTAGATGTGTTCAGGGCAGGACTCTTCTCAAACATGTGAAGTCTGGGGCAGATCGGACATTGCATGCCCGAGTTACAACAACTTGCAGACTTTGTCAGGCTAGCACTTAGCCAAGTGTTGCATGATTTAACGTGTTTCTAGTATGTTTGGTACTTCATGGCATATTTAAATGTGTTTCAGGGAGTGTAAAGCATGCAATTTCCTGTTGCCAGCAGGTGGCACTATGACTAACTGAATATTGGCATGTAGATGTCTTCAGGCCAGGACTCTTATCAAACGTGAAGTTTGGGGCAGATTAGACATTGTATGCCTGACTTACAACAGCTTCCTGTTTCATGGCGAAACATCAGACTTTGTCAGGCTGCCACGGACACGCCCTTCGGCAACAACTCAAGATCTTCGCAATTTAACGTCGCAAAGGCCTTAAGATTAGACTGACCAAATATGATATTTATCTGATAAAATCTCTAGGAGGAGTTCGTTAAAGTCCTGGAAATGGCAAAAACTGCAAAAATTTTGCAGAGAAAATTAAAAATATCTGACTTCCTGTTGGGTTTTCAGATTTTGCTCGCAGGGACTTTTTTGTAGGTACTGGGCTGTTACATGTGTCTACATGCGTTTGTGTAAGAAAAATATTCATATTTAACACATTATAATGTAAAATGTCTAGCTTCCGCCAGACCGTCTTCCGTATTCAACTTACAAAAAAAGCGTAACTGGCGCGACATATGACGTTGGACGTAGCGTAAGCGTTTTGAGGTGTTACACTTTCTTCGTAAGTTGAATATGGAAGGCGGTCCGCCGGAAGCTAGATATTTTACTTTATAAAGTTTTAAATATGGAAATTTTCTTACAAAAACACATCGCTTCGCTTCAGAAGGCCTTTATCAACCCCCTGTAGCCGTGTGGATTACTTTTATAATGGATGGATGCACTTCAAATTTTGGGCTTCCATTCACTGCCATTATAAAGCTTGGAAGAGCCAGGACATTTTTTAATATAACGCCGATTGTATTCGTCTAAAAAGAAGAATGTCATATACACCTAGGATGGCTTGATGGGGAGTAAATTATGGGGTAATTTTCATTTTTGGGTGAACTATCCCTTTAAGAAACCATGACTGCGCCATTACAAAACTGTGACCAAATTCAACAAGAGTATGAATGAATATGTATTTGTGTGCCGCTGTCCTGTCCTGTCCTGTCATACCTGTTGAAACCGTTTCTGTTGATTTCAAACTTGCATATTCACTAAAATTTCCTGTCTGTGTGGAAAACGGACTCAGTTTCCTGACAGTGACCCAAACCTTGACATATTTCTGCAGCTTCATTCTGAGCGCTGGCAGTATAATGTCACCTCATCCCTCTCCAACCCGGGTAAACTAAAACACCCTTGGTAGAAACGACAGATTTTACATTGTGACACCTGCATGATGCAGCATAATTCTGCATGAATCTGGAAAGGAGGCATTGAGGATACACTCAGCGGTTGCATTGGCTCCGTGCTGCTGCAGGGTGGGTTTTCATTCAGTCTGTTGGCAGTGGCTGTGGGTTAGAAGAGGGCATGTTGAGTTGTTTGCGTTGGCCGCATGCTGTTTGTTTGGGCTTTAATCTCTGAGGCTTTACAGTGGCACCCAGTGGCCAGGAGCAACAGCCCAGCGGTAGCAGCACAGTGTGGATAGCTTGCATGTCCTCGCTCCAACTCTCTGCTTAATGGCCTGATACATTAATAAGGTCGTCAGAGAGCTAGTGTGGAGAGAAGAACTGGAGCGGTTTCATGTACTCTGTGCGAGAGGCGGCCAAACAGCCCTAAGTACCCGCTAACCCAAGATTAAACTGCGCTTGACTTCACAGTGCTGGGGTTCAATTCACTTCTGATAGTTTTTCATATGTTTCTGGAGAGCGCTAGTGTGGTAAATAGAGAAACTTTAAAATTTTTAAACACGCTGTGGTGTTAACTTATGGATTCATGTTTTGAAGGTGACAAAAGAGGTTAATTAGGCTATGTTCACACCTTAGTGCTCAATTCCGATTTATTGCTCAGATCCGATTTTTTTTGTATAGCGGTTCACATTGTTGTTTTAAATGTGGCCAATATCAGATTCCAGTGCGAACAGATCATGGTCTTGGATTGACCCGCATGCACAAAGAACGATAAAAGACGTCACGCCACATGCTGTCATACGGAAGTAAGCACGAAGCACATTAAAGTAAGCGATTGCACGTTTATTTATAGTGTGATCTGCCACTGAAGCCAGCGAATTTATGTGCAGGCAATATAAAAAAACAAAGACGAGGATACGAAAAAAGAGAGCAGAGTTTTTAAACATTTATGATACAAGCCCTCATGTTTTGCTTGTATATAGAGCTGTTCTGACACATCACTGTCCTTTCGATGACTACTTTTCTCAACTGTCTTGATAACGTCGGGTATGTAAAATCTTTGAAGTGATTCCCATGAGCACAGAATTGTGACGAATGTTGATCTAGAGGGATGTAAAAGTCACATGAATTCCAATATGACTGTTCAGACTGAGGTTGCAAAACATCTGACCTGTATCGGATTTAGGACCACATGTGCAAGTGGCACAAATCGGAATTGAAAGGATCAGATTCCATGTGGTTTGTGCTGTTCACACTGTCATGAGAAAAAAAAAAGATCTGAGTCACATGTGAGCACAAAAAAAAAAAAGAAGATTTGGGCCACATTTACCTGCAGTCTGAACGTAGCTTAAGTTTCCTATATATCACAAAAAAAAGCATAAAATAGTAAAATAGCATAGTCCTAAAATATACAATGTTATTCCAGATAATCTAGTGCAGGGTTTTTTAAATTGGGATCCAGGCCCTTAAGAAAAATAAAATAAAAATTGTAAAGCATTTTTAAGACTATTAAAGTTAATGTGTGGATATATTAAATGTTAATATAATATTATTTTTTTTACATTACATTCAACAATTTTTAAATTACCTTTAAAAATTTAAATTACCTTTTTTTTGCAATATGGCATAGTGAAGCGCTTATATTTTCCAGATATTTTAACAATTTCCTTTAGTACAATGATATAGTATTATATTTTTAATATTTAAATATTAAATATTTGTATCATTTAATGTTTAATATTTTCTCGCACAGTATACATGGGTCATTAATATGAAATTCTAGAAATACTATGTTTGAAAACTGCTTGTCTAATCCATTTGTCAGACACCTTTTAACACCGCTGGCAAACGATTCTGGGAACCTATACTAGCTGGAAGACACTTGTCATCCTCCAATTTCTCCAAATGATAAATGACAAAAATGCAAAAAATACAAAGTAAACACAGACATGGGCGTCTTTATTTTACACTTCATGCCAGCCAAGCAGAGGTCCAATAAAAATCCCTTCCTCTCCGAGCGTGTAGGTTTTCAAGCCGCAGCACAGCTGGCCGGTGGGCACAATGGGCTGATTCAGGATCAGTGTTGGTAGGTGGCCACAGACTGCGCTCTGTTAGGATCTGTTTTTGTGACTGTAGCGTTTAACATGAAGCCTGTTCAAAAGCCACAATGGTAGTCACGCAGCTGTCAGGCTAATACGAGACGCCACATCACAGAAAAATAGGTGGGGGAGACTGTAGCCTGTTTTGAAAGCTGGTGGTGGTTGCAGGGACAGACTAGTGCCGAACGGGTCGAGGACACATGCGTTGCGTCAGCTTTCGGATGAGGAAAGAAACCAAACACCTTGTACCTGTGCGACAGCAGGTCAGGAAGGGCTATGTTTGTTTGAGTGTAAGAGTGAGAGAGGTCTGGGGAAGGATCATGTATATTTTTGATCATTTAAATTAGGGAGAGAAATACTCACTGGTTAATGTCAAAATATAAGAAAAAAAACCTAATGGACCTCATCTGTAAGAACTAAAGAGAACTAAAATAAGAAAAATGAAGCCCACAGGTGGCGAACATGCTCTTATAGGTCACTATGATGCTTGAAGCTATCTGTGTATATCAGAAGTGCATATCAATACAAACAATCCGTTATATGTTTAACTCACCTATGTTGATGGCAGTCTCCTGTTTGTCTCCAGTCAGGATCCAGATCTTAATGTCAGCTTTCATCAGGGTCTCGATAGTTTCTGGTACTTTGTCTTGAAGTTTGTCTTCAATGGCTGTGGCCCCCAACAACTGCAGGTTCTGCAGAGAAAAAGACAAAAATGTATCATATAAATTATTAATAATATAAATCAACACCAAATGCTGACATGATGTATACCGATCTTCAAGCAGATGGAGATGGATGAAAAACTTTAAATAATATAAATCCACAAATGTGACTTGTGATGCAGCCTGGAATCATAAATCACACAATGTTCGTTCATTTGGCCAGAGGAGAACCTGCTTTTTTTCTCTCCATCATTTCGGCCATCTGATGAAGTTTTGGCTCCTTGCCACTGTCCCCTTTGGTTTGCTTAGTTGGGGTATAAAAGAAATTATCCATTTGACTGCACTGACACTATTGGATGACAACAAACTTGAGCTGGATGAGGACACCACTGTTGTCTGCAGAACTGCTTTATAGCTGAAACTAATTTGTTTCATAATTGATGAATTTTGCAACACAGACACCGTTACTGAATTGATCTGAATCAACATTGAACTGACTCAAGCTGACACTATTGTCTTCTTTAGAGCTGCTCGGTGTCCTTATTCAGCTCAAGTCAGTTCAGTGTTGAATCAGTTCAGTTCAAAAACTGTGTTGTTCATTCATTATGAAATACTGTCTTTTTTAGAGCTGCTTTACAGCAGAATTTGATTGTCTCATTTTTAATGAAGTTTGCATAGTTATTTTTCTGTTTATTGCTGACTGTGAAGCTGCTTTGAAATCTGTATTGTATAAAGCTATTTCTAAATAAAGGTGACTTGACACACACTCATTCATTTCACTCAGATACAAAGAACTGATAAATAAAGACAGCCTTATAAGCAGATTAAAGAAAGGGATAATATACAATCAGCCAGTCATCATTAGAAAACAAACCCAGTGATCAGGATCTTGTATCACCCTGTTGGGGTTTATTTTGGGATAATGACCGGCCGATTTTACATTAACCCACTCATTACACAGCTACTTACCAAATAAATAAATACATGAGCATGAAATATTGATCATTTATATTTCAAACAATGAGTAGAGAGAGACTGTGAAGTGATACAAAAGACTAGTACAGCAGTAGGAAAATCCATGTGTTCCATTATAAATTAAATTAAACATGGAAGAGTGTGCTGAGCTACATTATCCATTCTTGCTGGTGTTTTCCTATAGTCAGATGACTATCCTTACAGTTAGATGCAAATGTAGGACCAGAGGGCTATTCAAGAAATGTATCTCATGCTCGGATCACAAAGACTCAGTTATGTGTGTATGAGAGAGAGAGGTGGAGACTGTGGACTGTTAATGTGTTTTTCTCAGGAAGCTCCCAGCCTTTTGACCAGCCATGATCCTATTTGGAGCGGACAGGATTTTGACAGGACCCCATGGAGGAAAGTCAGCTGCACCAAAGGAGGGAGGAGGGAGGAGGGAGAGAGAGAGAGAGAGAGAGAGAGAGAGAGAGAGAGAGAGAGAGAGAGAGAGAGAGAGAGAGAGAGAGAGAGAGAAAATGCCTCCTGTAAACCTGATCAGTAATGTGGTGAGCAGGGGCTTGGATATGATGCAACCTTTACTGTATATCATGCTCTATTTCTAGTTTAGATTAACTGGATTCAAAAAATCTGTAAGATTTGGCAGAATTCAAATGTGAAATGTGAGCTGAGACTCTGTACTCTTTTTGGTAGATAAACTCGAGTCAAAATATTTAATAAATATTTTAAAGGGTTTGTGCAAAACTTTGTGAATAACGGTTTTCACAAAAAAAGCAGCACAACTGTTTTCAACATTGATAATAATAACAAATGTTTCTTGAACAGCAAATCAGTATCAGAATGATTTCTGAAGGATAATTGTGACACTGAAGACTGGAGTAATGATGCTGAACATTCAGGTTTGACATCACAGGAATAAATTACATTTTAATATGATTATATATACAGTTGTGGTCAGAATTATTGGCCCCCTTGGTAAATATGAACAAAGAAGCCTGTAAAAATAAATCTGCACTGTTAATCCTTTCACAAAAAGCTAACCTTTCATTGAAGTAAAATAATTGAAAATGTGGAGAAAATCTCTTTATGAAATAATTGTTTTTCTCCAAAACACCCTTTTGGCACCCTTTTATGCAATACTTTTCCCCTTCTTTTACCTTCTTTTCCCAAGATAACAGCTCTGAGTCCTCTTCTATAATGCCTGATGAGTTTGGAGAACACCTGACAAGAGATCAGAGACCATTCCTCCATACAGAATCTCTCCAGATCCTTCAGATTCCCAGCTCCATGTTGGTGCTTATTCTCTTAAGTTCACCCCACTCATTTTCTATAGGGTTCGGGTCTGGGAACTAGGACAGCCATGGCAGAAGCTTCATTTTGTGCTCAGTGACACATTTTTGTGTTGATGTTTGTTTTGGGTCATTGTCCTGACAGAAGACCCAACCACAGCCCATTATAAGATTTCTAGCAGAAGCGGTCAGGTTTTGATTTTTTATCTGTTGGTATTTGCTAGAATCCATGATACCATGGGCATGTATCTGAACAAGAAGTCCAGGACCTCCAGCAAAAAAATAAAAATAAAAATAGGCCCACAACGTTGAAGATCTAGTAGTATATTTAACCGTGGGCATGGGGTACTTTTTATCCCTGTTTGCACCAAACCCAACTGGTGGGTTTGCTGCACAAAAACTATTTTTTTAGTTTCATCTGACCATAGAAGACGGTTCCGTTTGAAGTTCCAGTCGTATCTGACAACTGAATATGCTTGAGTTTGTTTTTAGATGAGCGAGGACAATTTTTCTTGAAACCAACACAAACAACTTGTGGTGATGTAGGTGCTGTTTGTAGGCTTGCTGCGATAGTCGGTTGTCTCCGGTGTTACTGGTGTTCAGGCGAAACACCGGCTACATCACTTGCCCACCGCAGCACCGTCCCCACCGTCGTTTTGATTTTTATAGTAATAAAATAATTTTGTTCAGTTAGAGAACAGACACTACAATTAAAAACTGAACGTGTTTAATACAGCATGAACGAGAGTCGCAGGACAAACTAGCAACAGGAGTCAGATTTCATTCATCGCGAGAGTGAGGAAATGATTGATAAGATGATCGCGGAAGATTTGGTTTCAAAGCAAAATGTAAACGCGCCTATTTAAGTGAGTTTGTCATTGTACTGTTTTGTTGTTGAGTTTTTCATTAAGAATAATAGGCTAATGAACCCACAATTCAAGCAACCCGCCCCCGAATTGGCGCTAATTCTAAACCGAAAGTAAAATGCGCAAGGCCGCACTGTCATTCATTCACGGCCGCACAGTCATTCACACAACATGTTTAGTTGATGGGAACTTCTTAATTATTGTGGGTTTTCAATGCTTTAGCTATTTTCTTACAGCCACTTTCTATTTTGTGAAGCTCAACAATCAGAACTATATTCTTTTGGTTTTACTCATTGTGATGAATGATTAAGGGAATTTGGCCTTTGTGTTTCCTCATATTTATACTCCTGTGGAACAGGAAGTCATGGCTGATCAATTTCATGTTCCTAGTCACCCTGGTGTGCTAAAAAAAAAAAATATGTAAACATGAATGGGAATATACTTCAGAGATATTTTCACTCATAAAAAAAATTCTAGGGGGTGCCAATAATTGTCCGTGTTTACAACCAAGAACATAAAAATAGACAATTAATTAATCATACAACAATCCATTTCAAAGTCTTCATTGTATGTAAACTTAATTTGAAAATTATTATTTAAATTGTGCATGAATTATTTCTCTTATTCTCAGACAGAAAATCAGATGTTTCAGGGGTTTAACTTCCAACGGAAACACAGGGTGCCACCGCTGCCACCTGCTGATGGAAAGATGTAATTACATCTGTCAAACGAGAGGCTTTTATGTGAAATGATTGATTAGATCCATTTTCTCCGAAAAGCTGGCAGCGCTACTTCAGCCAGTGATTAACGACGGTGGTCGTCCAAGTTTGACGAGCACTTCCAGAGCCTAGCTTTCCACAGGTCCACTACTGTGCTTTCCTCACGGTTTGAGCCTAATCTTTTATACTTTTTCAGATGCCATGTGAGCAGAGAAAACCCAGCCTTCATAGATTAAACTGAAGCTAAGGAACTGTTCTGGGACCTGCCAAACTAACCGCCCTACATGAGAAGACAGGACTGCAGTATAACCTGCAGACTGTCCTCAAATTCCCCAGTGCTCTCAGAAGCACGTGCCATTTGTGAAATACGCCTATGTTGACTTTTCCTCATACCGTCATTCTTATTAAGACAAACTGCTTTATGAACTTGTGAGGATAAGTTAACATAACATGTCCTTTGTTGCTGATTTTAATAACTATTACAAAGGACTATTGCTTGTGGGAGAACAACCGGGAACATTGTCCTGCGTGCCCATGAAGGTATTTACACTACTGTTCAAAAGTTTAGGGTTGGTCAGATCTTTTGACATTTTTTGAAACAAGTCTTTTATGCTCATTAATGCTGCATTTATTTGATCAAAAATATAGTAAAAACAGTAATATTGTGAAATATTATTAAACAACTATCATATTGTAATATATATATATTTTTTTAAATCCTGTGATGGAATTTTCAGCATCATTCCTCCAGTCTTCAGTGTCACATGATCCTTCAGAAATCTTTCTAATATGCTGATTTGGCACTCAAGAAGCATTTCTTATGTTTTTACATTTCTTATATAACATTTCAATGTGTCAGTTGTGCTGCTTAATATTTTTTGTTGAAACTGTGATACATTTTTTGTAGGGCTGTTTTGATAAATAGTAGGTTCAAAAGAAGAGTGTTTATTTGAAATGGAAATCTTTTGTAACGTTATAAATGTCTTTACTGCCACTTTTGATCAATTCAATTGTCCTTGCTGAATAAAAGTAATAATTTCTTTAAAAAAAATATTACCCAAAACTTCTACAACACATCCAAAAATCATGGTATGATACTATAGTTATCGAAGGTAATACCATGAAACATTTTGGTGGTACTTGTTTGTGTAGAAGAAATGATTATATATTGCCTTCCCTCGCAGTTTCTATGGCTTAGTATTGCTGCAGCAAGGAGAAACATATAATGCTCTGGAAGGTTCTGTGACCTTTGAATGGAGACCACTTTATCTGTGCCCACTGGAAAAGCTATTTGGATGCCTCACCTTTTCAATCAGTTCATAGCTTTCCTCCATCTTGAGTGCCCTGTTTTGGAGAGATGTTGAGGCACGATGATAAACCTCCAGCCACTGCTGGTAGGTCGACTCTGAGATGTCGGCCACAGCGAAACACAGTGTGCGCAGACCTGCATAAAACACACAAAGATGAATACACGAGCTTCTCTTAGATATGCTAATTCTCAACATCTTCCTGTCCTCAGAAAATCCCTTTCCTCTAATCTTTCTGAAGAAGAAAGCCATCGTCAGCTGAGTGGATGAGCTCCGCTCAACATGAATTATTCATGCTGGGTGTTTAAAAGACAAAGCTACTGATTGCTTGAGGTTTCTATTAGACTGACACATCTCAGTTGTCACATCTCCACCAGGGGGCGGTGTCTTCATGAGAGTGAATCACTGCAGGACGCCAGCCCACTCAAGCACACACTCTTCACATCAGTCTCTCATTGATCTCACTATGAGAGGATCTGGCAACCATCATCAACACCTACAGTGATTTGATTGGATTGTGGGGTGAAGAACAGACTAACATTTGATTACGGATGAACAGAAGAGAGAAAGCAGATACTAGGGAGGTGTGTTTGTCTCTTACCCTCTGTGGCAAACTGTTCCAGGTGTTTCAGGGTGATGTCCTTGTATCTGGAGCTGTCTGCTAATCGTTCGTAAATCACGGTGTCCTGGGAGACAAAAACATGGGGCATAATTCTTCTACTCTGCTTTTTATGTGACCCATGAAGGCAGCACAGAGGAAAAGAGAGTGATAACATATGTCTGACTAATACATTCATTCTTTCTTTCCTTCATGAACATATTTATAGTAACACTTTCATATTTGATCCGTTTTAATGCATTACACAACAGCTGGATGTGATGGAGGAAAAACATCTCTTTCCATCATTCTCTATCTGAGCACTAAAGAGAGCTGCCAGCTTGTATTACACACTCTAACATTTCTTACACACACAGATCAATATTACATTAAGGCTAAAATTACTAATTGATTATTGATTATTTAAGGTTTTGTATGCAATATAAATATGTTGTTGCTCACTCATTTAGTTTTAGACCTAATATTAAATCTAAAATGTAAGATAGCTTTTTTTAAATCTATTTTTTAAACTGATTTAAAAATTATTTTAAATGATTTCAAATGTAGCTTGTAGCTTTTAATTTTAAAATATTTTTGCACATAATGTATAACATAACCTATATTAATATATTTATATTTGTATTTTACAGCCTTCAATTTGCAAATGGATTTTTACACAAATTGTGTTCAAAGGGAATATTGAGAAAGATGAGGGTTTTTAACAGGTTAATTGGAGGAATAATTGGCAGAATACTCGATTACTAAAAGAATAACCAGTGCAAAGGCAGTGTGCTTTGTGCATATGTCTGGCTCTTCACTTCTTCACAAGCGAGAACACTCAGAGTGGCCAGGGTTTAGTTGCAAGCGTCTGATGGCTCTCTGTTTCCATAGCAACAGACAGATACTCACAGCTCCTTTGCAATAAAGGCGGATCTTTCCTGATGGAGTGCGCATGATGACTGACATCCTCTTCCTGGCACTGTTGGGTGAGGGGTGAAAAAACAACACCATCATCCATCACCATTACTATCATAATCATTGACACCATTATAATCATCACCACTATGAGTAAATATGGTGCTGAAATACAGCAAAACCATCATGGCATTTTTGTTATCTATCCAGCAGAATGAATGGGCATAGCTGAACACATGACAATGAGAATGGAAATAAAAACATCTACAAAAAAACCCTTCTTGTGCTGCAATTATTTACCTTGTGAATTCCAAAACATGCAGCAATTCATATTTCTCCTCCTCTCCAAGCTGTAAGACAGAAAGACAGAAAAGCATCAACCCTATGTCTCAAGAGGTCAAGGTTTAGCATGGTGCCTTTAGCCTCTGTAGGTAGATGTTGTAATTACATCATCTGATTAAAAAAAAAAAAAATCATCTTTCTCCATTATTGGCCAATAAGAATTTTTTTTAAGCAACATACTGTATAAATCACAAATATTTCACTATATTATAATATATATTTTACTACTATATTTTCTTTATGTATAAGTTTCATAAAATAAAATAAATAAACTAAAAAAAAAAAAACAAAATAATATATAATTATAATGTGTTTTATATATATATAAAAACACTATTATAATACAATTACTTGTCACTGAAATCTTGTCAGACACTGTATTAGTTTGAGATCTCTCTACCGCTCTATTAGCTCATTTTGAAAGGCTGAACTTCATCTTGACACCAGGCAGCAGGAAATTAAAACTTTTAATTGCTTTTTTTGGCCCCCGTGACTTACGGAGGTAAGCGAATATGATGATGGGGTGGATGATGAGAGTTGTCTTGCACTGAAGGGCCAAAATTAGAGTGTGTTACAGGCCAGGAAGCACAAGATTTGCTCTCTTCCCCTGGCGCTGCCATCAGATTAACCAATTACAGCTGCAAAGTGTGACTCCTCACTCCCAGATCTAAGAAAACAGCAGCGCTTTCTGTCTCGCTAATTAAATTCTCTCTAATCTTCACTCAGCAAGTTTCTATTAAGAGCTCCGCGCAGATATCTTCAGCACATCGGCTGGCTCTCTCACTATCCCCTCCAGTGCTGCAAAATGTCTCACATTTTTTTCTTTACAACTAAAGAAAGAGTGAGAAACAGAGGGGTGGGGGAGGCACTGCATGCAACTGCATCAAACCATCACATTACCCAGATCTTCTCCATTGAGACATTATGTAGGGTGAGAAAAATTGCATCTGATACTGCGAAACAGTCAGAAAAAGCTATAAAGCATCTCTTTTTAATTCAACTTCAAATCAACAGAAGCAAAAAATTGGTAACACTTTAGTTTAGGGTCCAATTCTCTAACTAGTTGCATATAACTATGATATTACTATTTATTAGTGCTTATAAAGCACATATTAATGCCTTATTTTGCATGACCATATTCTACATCCCTTAATCTAACCCAATACCTAAACTTAACAACTACCTTACTAACTATTAATAAGCAATAATTAGGAGTTTATTGAGGCAAAAGTTGTAGTTAATAGTTAGTTAATAATGAAAATTGGACACTAATCAAAAGTGTGACCAAAATTTTTTTGGAAGACACAACAAGCATTACATTATAACTCTTTTTAATAACTACAGGTTACATAAATATCCAGTTAAGTAGGTCAGATGGTAATTCAGTAACTGCTGAGATGGAATCAGCAAGTTCTTTTTTTGAATTTTTAATATCATGAGTCCCTTTGGGCAATTCAGTAAAAGAACCAACTCATGACAATTATTTGTTCATATATCACTCAGATTCAATTAATCTTCAAATCAGTCTTCAATTTGGGAAAAAATAATAATGGTAACAATTTACAATCTAAAAAAACATTTATTAATCTTGGTTAATGTTAATTTCTACAGTTATTAATATGCTATTATTCAAAAGTTTGGGGTCTATAAAGATTTTTTAAAAATGTTTTTGGGGGAAAAAAGTGTCAAGGCTGCATTTATTTGATCAAAAACATAGTAAAAACAGTCATACATGTATTAAAATTTAAAAAACTGTTTTCCATTTTAAAATAATGATATATAATGATATAAATAATGATTATAAATGTCAACTTTCAACATATTAGAAACGTTGAAAGTTGAGCTGCTTAATTTTTGTGTAAACTCCATTCCATTTTGCTCAGGATTCTTTGATGAAGAGAAAGTTCATTTATTTGAAAAAGAAATGTTTGTAACATTTGTAACATAGTTGTAAAAATCTTTACAGTCTTTTTAATGCACCCTGTAGTTTAATGCATCCTTGCTCAATAAAAATATTAATTTCTTTAAAAATAAAATCTTTCTGACCCCAAATCTTTGCACAGTCTTTAACGTTTAAAAATGGAAGAAAATGCTGTAAAAATAGTTTGTTACACTTTATTTTAAGGTTTCACTGTTACAGTGTAATTGTATTTTTAAGTACTGAGTAATATTAATGAACTTACTATAGGGTTAGGGTAGGATTAGGGTTTGGTTGAGGGTTAGTTGCATGTAATTATGCATAATTTACTGTTATCACTATGGTAAGTACATGTAACATATGTAACAATGACACTGTAAAATAAAGTGTTACCAAATAGTTTTATTAACTAATGTTAATAAAGTAAATCTTATTGTAAATTGTTTTAAATATTAATTTGAGTTTCTTTTTGCTGTGGAGATTCAGTAGCATCACTGTCGAACAGCAGTGGAGAAAAGACTGTATTAGTAAAAGGGTTATTTGTTTCAGACAGAAAGAATGTTCGCTATTCATTGACTCAGTATATGAAATGAAGTTGCCACAGGTCCACGATGGCTTTCTCTCTATCATACATTTTAATAAGGATATAATGGATGTGTTGAAGAGGGACCCCGCAGTACAAATTGCCTTTAATAGTTCTCCAGAGTGCAAAGCGTGAGTGAGCTATGCAGCATGACAGAGGGTGAGTCACATTCCCACTGCAACTCATCATCTATTCCCAAAACGTCTTTACTTACCGACTCCACAATAACACAGTCTGGAGTTCTCCCAGAGAACACGAAACCCAGGTTTTCTGCGGCCCGAACCAAAGCACCTTCATCTGTGGAACAAGACAGCATGTGGTGAGGGCAGGTGGTGGTTAAGTTGCTCTGGATAAAAGCATCTGGCATATGACTATAGCAGACAAACTGTTTGAGATGAGGTGGCACTACTAAAACCTGCTGTTACCTTTTGTCCTCCGATCTGTCTCTACAAAAGTCACTTATCACATTACGCAGCCCATGCTTTCCATTTATCTCAAACGCAGGTCTGGCTAATATTCAATGCACCGCTGCACTGATGTGAAATTAAAATGGGCCACATAAACCATTCTCGCTAAGCCTCAAAGCCAGAGATAAATTCTGAAAAACGCTAAAAGGATAACTTATGCATAACCATGGAGGTGTCAAATGCAAGCACCGGAGAGAGTGAACTGGCATTAATTAACTCATCTGTTTCTTTGCCTACATTATTTCACGTTCATGAATGTCTTACGCAAACAAATTATATCTGTTGTGAGGCAACTTGATAAAAATCATCCTAACAGATCCACAACACTGCTCTCACACTCAACACTCATGTCTGCTAGAGATTTGAAAACCAAATCAGAACCATTAGAAAGAGGAACAGGAAATTAAGAGCATGCTGCAGCTGCCCTCTTCACTTCCTGTACTCTTTCTTGTCTGAGAGCCTGTTTACCTGGTGTGTAGAACACTAAAATGAGTTCAAATGATTCATTTGTGGATCAGTTTCCTCATTAGTAGAACTACATCTATAGATGTATCTGCTATATTTATAGATGTATCTATTGAACACACACTACCACTCAAAAGTTTGGGGTCAGTAAGATTTAAGTTTTTGAAATATGTCTCTTATGCTCACAAAGGCTGCATTTATTTAATCAAAAATTACTGTTTTATATTGCAATATATTTTAAATATATATAATTTCTACCTGTGATGGAATTTTCAGCAGCCATTACTCTAGTCTTCAGTGTCACATGATCCTTCAGAAATCATTCTAATATGCTCATTTGGTGCTCAAGAAACATCTATTATTATCAATGTTAAAAACTAAAAAAAGGTTTTCACAAAATATTTAAGCAGAACAAATCTATAATATATAAATGTTCAGGATTCTTTGATGAATAGAAAGTATTTATTTAAAACCAAAATCTTTTATAAGATTATAAATGTCTTTACTGTTACTTCTGATCAATTTAATGCATCTTTACAGAATAAAAGTCTTAATTTCTTAAAAAAAAAAAACAGTAGTGTAGGCTTTTTTCCAACAAATAGTTATCAAATGTTTGTAATTAATACAGAGTAAAAGAATATTTGTAATTAATCGGCATGTCACGTAATTCATTTGATTTAAATTTTTAAACAACTGACAGCCTCAATGTAAATATTTGCTGTTTCAGTGTATTGGGATTTTGACTGACCTGGGGACGCAGCCTGGTAGGTGATCTTGTTGTCAGTGCGTTCAGGGACAGCCGTGTGACAGATAGCCATCATGGTCATGAAATCTTTAATGACCGGAGCAGTGGGCTGTGTGGAAAAAACAAAAATAAAAGCATAAGAAACTATCAAACTCCCTGCTCCCTATTAGGACAAATTTTGTTTTCAATTCATGTATTACCTCTTAGAACATATACATTTTCACTGCTTTGCAGAGGATTTATAGTTATACTTATCACTGCGATCCAATGATCTGACAAGCTTAGATGTCCTCCAAGCATTCTTAGCAGATATAAAAAAACGGCTTGTAATTTTCTGCAATTAAATAATGATAAAATTGGAGTTGTGATAATTGGTAAGGGCTCTAATCAAAGTCAGATTGAGTTAGCTCTTAAAAGTGTTCCCCAATATTCAGCAGGTAGTGAAAAAAATGGGTGTTTATTTTGACACCAATTTGAATTTTGAATATCACATTAATAAGTTGGTCCAGTTGTGTTTTTATCAGTTAAGAAATATTTCCAAGGTGAGAAATTATAAGTTTTAAAGTGCCCCTTCATTTTCTCATAATATACATTATACATCACCACAATGTTCAATGATTCTCAAACGACTCGATGGATGAATCAGTCTCTCTAAATCCCTCCTTTCCACGAGCCTACTCTGCTCTGATTGGTCAGATGGCCCAGTCTGTTGTGACTGGTCTACCGCGTACAGCGCGTATTTCGGAAACAAACGCCCATTACCATAACTGAACTCCAGCTCCGTTTAGGAGGCTTCCTGTTCCTAAAGCTCAGCGATAGTACATACTGTTGATTTTACATCAATCCCAGCACGAGTACGAATCGATGAAACATTGGAAGAACTAGTTAATCAACCCGAACCTTAAGCAGGTCGTTTCTCAGTGATGCTACTCAGTTTGAGGTACATTATGAGATGTAATTCCTCACCATCAGCATTAACAAGTGTGTGTGCGTGTGTTTCTAATTTATTGCGGTGTACATGCGGGAACTGTATCAATAACAGCGCATATGTTAGCCGAGCACTAACGTGAATGACTGATGTAACAAAGTTTGCTAAACAAATCTGGCTCCATCCTTTATCTTTATTCAAAGTAGTAAGAATTACAGAGAATCTGCATTAATAGACACAGTTTTAGGTAATATTGCAGCCCACAGCTGATTTACAGTAGTATTTCAGTAAGACAGTAATAACGTGAGTTAGCCGGTTAGCCAGATACTTACACAATATGAAACACAAACACATTGTAGAGCACAGCGTCTTCTCGACATGATGCTATCCAGTATCCGCTGCAGTGTTTGAGGTGGTTCAAGTTTTCCCTGGTGTCTGCGCGCGCAATAAGTGGACGGGAAATATCCTAATGTTTCGTCTTGACGTCACAACGAAACGGCTTGGAAAAACGATTCGTTCAATTGACTCAGAGTCGACTCTTACTTTTGAGAGACAATAACATTATATACGGTGCACTTTCAGATTTAAAACTTTGCAGGACGTTTTCATTCACTTAGAACTATGTTACACACTACATGAAAGGTAATTTTCAAAAATCCATAATAGGGGCTCTTTAAAGACACAGAGAAGCTTACTCATGCTTTTATTTCACCTTGTATTGATTATTGTAAGGCCGTTTTTTAATTTAAATCAACACATTTTATCACTGCTTCAGTTAGTAAAAAATGCCGCTGCCACAGATTACTGACACAAACTAGGTCTTTTAATCCTATTACTCTAGTTTTAGCTTTATTACATTGGTTACCAATTCATTTTAGGATTGATTTTAAGATATTATAATTGACATATAAAGCACTACATGGTTTGGGACTACAAGTATTTAGCAGAACTATAAAGACCTTATGAAACTGTTAATGTCTTAGATCTTCTTGTTATGGATTGTTGGCTGTTCCAAGATCCAGATGAGTTTTATTTCCTTTATAAATGTATATAATCAAGACAAACTCAACATAATCGCACACTTAGTGTTTTTTGCACAGAGAATCCACTCACAATATTTAATGATTTACAATGATTTTCTATGTCCTTGCGGCATTTATTTATTAACTGTCATGTGAGGGAACACGAATTAAACGGCTGTTTGGATGGAACTAACAAAGGCAAGAGAAGCTCAGGTGGCCATGAGGAGCTGTATACCCTCACGAAGGCGACCCCCGCGTTCATGTCTGATTCAAAGTGACAGAGAAATGAAAGCATTCTGCTGAGGGTTCTCTAACCCACCAAAGCTTGGTGACTGATGGCCACAAATTCTTGAGTCACCAAACCGAAAGACCCTGTGCACAAACAGCTTACCTGATTCAATAAAATGTACACACATACAAACCACCAAGGTTCAAATAAATATCTTACTCCTGAGTACCTGCACATAAGGGCCTTATTTTCATATAATAAAAAGTCTCAAGTCAGTAGAGAATAAAGGCCTGTTCACACCAAGAACGATAACTATATTGGTCTCCACACCAACTCACAATATCGTTCTATTTATTCTAAGTGTGCCCTGCAGTTTTGTAGTCTGCTGCTTTAAATGCTCAAGCTCTTTAAAGCAAGATGGATTCTGATTGGTTCAATCGTTTCATCTGTGCCGTTATCGTTATAGATGTGGTGTGGACTCTGCTACTCTTTTGTATGTAGAAAGATTTTTAGAATATCTTCATCGTTAAAGATTTTTAGAATATCTTCATCGTTATAGTAATCATCCTTGGTGTGAACTAGCCTTAACATTGACAAAAGGCCTAGTTTTGTGATTGTACACTACTTATAAACACCCAGGTGGGCAATACAGAGCTGATATGAGCAAGAAAAGAGCCATGACGGAAGACAGGAGGTGTGAGTGTGTGGATATCAGAGCCTGTGTGTAAATTTCTGGCTGGCTGGGCATGACTGAGCAGCTGTGATGCCATTACAGTACTTACATGATTACTTTGGAGGTTTTCCAGTAAGCTGGGGTCATTAAATCCAGTTTCCTCTGTGGACTGAGAGCTGTGACTGCATACAGAGAGATATGAAGGAAGACAGAGATAAATACAGAAACAGGTGCTCTCATTTATAAACAAAAGGGCCATTTTGTCTCCCTTCACTGAAAAACAACAATTCTCCATCCGTAATGAAAATTATCTGAAAAATAATGGAAAATAATTTGTCTCCAATTGCTAAGCATCAGTCTGCTTGTTTATGAAGTGTCATTTACATATTTAAGCTCTAGGGGGTCTGCAGTGGTACTGCAGGGGATCTGTCAATGATTGTTTAATTTCAATCTAACTTTTGTAAAAAATAAAATAAAATAAATAAAAATATAATATGCTTTAAACCAAATTACATTAAGGTAACATTAACAAAAGCAAGAATTAAGAGGCTGAAGTGTTTGAAGTGACCTGGCAATAGGCTATATGTTCTTTGCATCCCGTCCACGAGAGCACCTTCAGAGAGAACGTTTCGGAGAGACGTTCGGTACTGAGACCGTCGTAAGTCAGCGACATTCTTGCATGGATGTTAAAAAAAGACTGCAGTAGGCTATAGCTAGTAAGCCAACAGTTTTCATTTGCATTTTTGGCTTATAATTTTGAGTGACAGATGTCGTATTTGATTTAGCCTATTTTTCCTCAGACATTTTTTACGGTGTTGACAGTATCATGATAAGACAAAAATAAAAAACAAAATTATTGTATAGCCAACATTTTATATTTGTTATCCCTAGTCACTCTCTTTCTTTAGGGGGAATTTAAATGTGAGATTCTGGAAACGAGATCTAAATTTAGCGGGATTGGGAAGAAAATCATTCTAAGCGGAAAGCAGGTGAACGCGCAGACCTCTACATGCATGTATTAAGTAAAATTAACATTTAATGTACACGTTTGACTAAGCATATGAAGATTATTTATTTATAGCGGATTTTCAAAAAAAAAAAAAAAAAAAGGGTGGGGGGGGGTGGGGGTTGAGTGAAAATAATAACAACATCATCCAATTCCAAACAATGGCAAGGGCAGTTATTTTCTTAATTAGTAAAATAATGGTCAGCTATTAAATCAAACCTAATGCAAAGAAAACACAGGAGATGATTATAAAGGTCTCATCAATATTAACATTATGCAAAAGAGCCCCTTCATCAGGGAAAGCTCATCTTTGCAAAACATTAATATTAATTCCCTCACATGCCTTGCTCCTTACCTTTGACCCGCAAACACCCCGAATCCCTCTTTAACATTAGTACCACATTAACAGACACTAAAGCTCTTGCATTATAAAAAACTATCCACTTACTATTCACAAAACATTGCTTTAGAGTAGGTACAAACATCAAGTGACCAGCCACTGACACTCTCACCAGCAGAGGTACACTGAATTTACACCTTGCAGACTACAGCATTTTTAGGAAGGATATTGATTAGTGGGTCTGTGATATACAGGCCATTCAATGGCTCAGTAGCGGACATATCTATGGCCGTATGCTGAACATGACATTTTTAAGAACAAGTTCACATACTACATATAAACCCTATCCCAAGCCAGTGAGGAAAGGACACTTGAACAGGTCATCTTCCTGAAATCAGAACCATATAAATCTGACGGTGAAAAGGTTAGGTGAGATTTGTGGCTTCAGGCAAAGGAGTCTGGGGGGAAAATTGTAATGTTTCGTCACACTGGATTCAGCGTAAGCACTGTTCACCTCACCGTTGCATTATATCAAACATGTTGCAGATTACTGGTTGGTGAGATTCATCTCTTAGACTGAGGATGTCATGTTGAGGTAAGGACAAAATTATAGGGGGGGTGGGGGAATTGGGGGACATTGTGAAGGAGGATGAAAATCAAATCTATCACACTAAGAGGAGCACATTATGAAACTGCGCTGGCACCAGCAAAATCCAATTTCCTGTCTCTCAGCACCTCAATACATGCAGGGATACGTGCAGACATGCTCCTTTCGCTCACACACAAAAAGGTTCAGGTTTCAAAAGTATTAAAATGCATTGGTCGAACATTAGTCTGAATGTGCAACAAGCAGAAAATGTAGCTTCCGAACAGAAAAAGCCACGCATCATGCAACAAACGCTCGGATCACTGCTGCCGTGTGGACTGAGCACTTTGAGCCAAAACTAGGGCACATGTACAAATAGAAATACAATGATACAACATATTTCACATTACTATAAATAGATACATGTAAGTTTACAGCTTTTCATATTAAACATCTTCCCCCCTCAGGAACAGTATGTTTTTTTTAATTTTTTTTTTTATAAATTAATACTTAATCAGCAAGAATGCATTAAATTTATCAAAAGTGACAGTAATGGCATTTATAATGTTACAAAAGATTTCCATTTCAAATAAATGCTGTTCTTTTGAACGTTCTATTCAAAGAACCCTGAAAAAAATATCACATTTCCACAAAAATATTAATCAGCAACAGTTTTTAATTTAAAAAAAAAGGTCTTGAGCACCAAATCAGCATATTAGAATGATTTCTGAAAGGCACTGAAGACTGAATTCAGCTTTGCCATCATAAAAATGAATTACATTTTAAAATTCATTAAAATTGAAAACAGTTCTTTTACACTGTAAATATATTTTACATTACCATTTTTATTGTATTTTTGATCAAATAAAATGCAGAGAACACTGCACTAACTACTTTGCAATTCACTCAACCTGAATGAACCAGAAGTATTATAATAGTTATTGCAATTTTTAACATCCTAACTCATTATTTGATCTGATTGCCAACAGGTAAGACTTTAATACAAAATTAGTATACCATCATAAAGTAATGACATACCAACATAAATTCATGTAACAATGATGTTGCATATAACCCTTCGAAATGCTTAACGTTGCATAATGCATATAGCATCACCTGCTATTTATAGAAGTAGTAAGCAGTACTCAGAGTAGACTGTGCACGCTAGTATTTCATTCTGAACACAGATTCTGTTATTAGTGATCCAAAGCCCAGCGGGGCAATCGTCTCCATGGAAACAGAATGCGGCACTGTAGTTATCGGCCCTCGATGGCTCGATTTTGCTCGTTCATTCATATCCCTCCCGCAATCTACTGCAGTATTGAACTATAATGGACTATAACAGATAAACACGTTATTACTCTCTCCATCACACACAACACACAGGCCAGCATATCCTATTACAGCTCCACTGAGAAGTAAGCAGTTCACCATTGTTTAAATGTGTGCATGTTTATGAGAGGGATAAACAGAGTAAACAGCAGGTGGAGGGGCAGGAGGCATATGTCAGTGTGTTGCTTACACAACTCCCACAAGAGACACACACACTTCCATTGTTCCCCTGCACATGGCTTCACCGCTCAAATTAAGTTACAATCCTGTCCTGCGGACTCAACGCTCACAGCTCAAAGACAGCTACTGCCTATGCAGTGCATTAGTTAATGATGAAATTCTTGAGAAGCTTTTATCTGGAAAAAACAGACAATAGTTCTCATATTTTGCCACAACAGGGAACCCCCAGTCTTTCCGGCAATCATTATTTGCTATGTATGCTTTTATTCTTGCTTGACACATGCAACTTCTGTTTACACTCCAAAAATATTTTTTTAATCAAAATTGAACTGTGTGCAATTCATTTAAATTTATAAAACAGAACTTTACTTGATCCATCTGCATTGAGACTACATGCATTTTTTGTTAAAGGGAGTGTGTTCGCCCAAAACTGAAAATTCTGTCATCATTTACTCATCCTCAAGTTGTTCCAAACCTGTATGAATTTCTTTCTTCTGCTGAACACAAAAGAAGATATTTTAAAGAATGCTGGTAACCAAATAGTTGACCACACCGTATTTTTTTTTTTTCATACCATGGAAGTCAATGGGGTCCATCAACTGTTTGGTTACCCATATTCTTCAAAATCTTTTGTGTTCAGCAGAAGAAAGAAATTCATACAGGTTTGGAACAGTGAATAAATGATGACAAAATTTTCATTTTTGGGTGAACTATCCCTTTAACATACATATTTAGTTAGATAAATAGCTTATTAAACTTTTCACCTCCATGTCATTCCAAACCTGTATGACTTTCTTTTTTCTCTCTACAAACACAAAAGATGATTTTTTGAAAAATGTGTCTTTTTGTCCATATGGGGTTCAATGTTATCACCATCTTCTTTTTCATGTTCCACAAAAGAAAGACATTTTTGGCTGTACTGTGCCTTTGCCCACAAGATATTTGTTTGGGTTACTTCCACTCAACTTCAGGATTCTGCTGTAGAAAGTATCAAAGTTCATACAGGTTAAAGTTATAATTCACTATTTAATTTCATTTTACGAAAACCCATTTTCAATTTGTGAAAACATTATTCTGAATTAGGTTATATTTTGAGTGCAATACAATCCCTACTAGGCTTTATTAGATAAACCTAACAAACTTTCTAAAGATAGATTTTAATTTCAACTTATTAGAGTTGAAAAGATATTCAATCTAAATGGACACAACAGAGACTTTCCATTCTCTCCACAGGAATCCTGCTCTTCAAGGGACACTATAGAGATCTCTAGAGCCCAGTTCACAAAATGCAAATTGAGACCACGTCTGTCCTCATGGGGTCCATGCTGGATATGGAAGACTGATTTCAATTATAATGGTGCTCCTGTGGCAATACTGTAAATTTAGAAGTGGAATTCATCACAAGTCATGGTTTTCTAAGCATAAAGAATCAGGAAAAAGAGAAACAGTCCATTGCTAAACAAACTGCTGCTTTACAGTATAGGGAAAAAAACTTCCACATATTTTACATACATTATTAGACACATTTCACCCCAAATTCAAAAAAGACAAACAAGGAAATCTATTTAGCCTAAAGAAAATAAAGAAGGAAGAATCATAGGATCATTCTTTACTGCAATTAAGAATATTTGTAGAAATACTGTAATACATTAAAATTTTAAATCAGCATAAATGCAGTAAAGTAAATATTAACAATGTCCAGCATTAATGTTGTAAATAAATGTAAATGTAAATGATATATATATATATATTTAGCGGAAAATAAGAATTGGTCTTCGTCTTTTATAGCTTTTATTCAAAATGGAATTTCATTTTTGGGGTGAAATATGACCCGGACAGGTTCACCCAGATACAGTGATACTACTGGATGTCAGTAAGGGTTTTTACTTCTCATATTCTCTGAGGGTCACATGTCCAAGTGGGAAGTTAAATTTTCAAGCTGGAGCTCCATTTATACTTTATTAGTGTTGTCTAAAATTAATGTGTCTAGAGTTTGGCTGTTCCAGTTACAAATCATAAAGTGTGTCATGATGTGGATGGCGTTGAAGCATAATGGTTCTAAGTTCAATCCCATGGAAAACTGACTCATACATTGGAGACTGGTCACAAACCTGCATAAATCACTGTGTTCTTTAAGCAGACTTTTAACTGCAGGTTACACAGGGGACTGTCCCAGCAACTAGAGTAGACTGAAATCTGAAAACTTTTGCTAGATAGTCTAACTTTTGCTATATACAGTATGGAAACATAACCTTTTTTAATGTTTTTGAAATAAGTCTCTTATGCTTACTACGGCTGCATTTATTTGATCAAAAAATACAGTAAAAACAGTAATATTGTGAAATATTACAATTTAAAATAATCATTTACTTCAGTATTCAGTGTCACATGATCCTTCATAAATCATCCTAAAATATGGATTTTCTGCTCAAGAAACATTTATTATCAATGTTAAAAACAGTTTTTAACATTTTTGTGGAAACGATACCATTCAAAAATTTGTGGTAAGAAATTAATACTTTTATTCATCAAGAATGCATTTTGCATTTGCAAAGATTTTTCTATTTAATTAATGCTTTAATAAATTTAATAAATGCAATTAAATGCTGTTCACTGAACTTTCTATTTATCAAAAGAATCTTGAAAAAATTATTACAAGTTCCACTAAAATATTAAGCAGCACAACTGCTTTCAACATTAAAAAAAGATAATAAATGTTTCTTGAGGACCAAATCAGCATATCTGAATGATTTCTGAAGGATCATGTGACACTGAAGACTGGAGTAATGATGCTGAAAATTCAGCTTTGCCATCACAGGAATAAATGACATTTTTAGAATATATTCAAACAGAAAACAGTTCTTTTAATTTGTAATAATATTTCACAATATTACTGTTTTTACTCAAAGAAAAATGCAGCCTTGGTTAGCATAAGAGATTTATTTCAAAAACATTAACAAATGTAATGTTTCCAAACTTTTGACAGTTACTGTGTGCTATATACACTCACCTAAAGGATTATTAGGAACACCTGTTCAATTTCTCATTAATGCAATTATCTAATCAACCAATCACATGGCAGTTGCTTCAATGCATTTAGGGGTGTGGTCCTGGTCAAGACAATCTCCTGAACTCCAAACTGAATGTCAGAATGGGAAAGAAAGGTGATTTAAGCAATTTTGAGCGTGGCATGGTTGTTGGTGCCAGACGGGCCGGTCTGAGTATTTCACAATCTGCTCAGTTACTGGGATTTTCACGCACAACCATTTCTAGAGTTTACAAAGAATGGTGTGAAAAGGGAAAAACATCCAGTATGCGGCAGTCCTGTGGGCGAAAATGCCTTGTTGATGCTAGAGGTCAGAGGAGAATGGGCCGACTGATTCAAGCTGATGGAAGAGCAACTTTGACTGAAATAACCACTCGTTACAACCGAGGTATGCAGCAAAGCATTTGTGAAGCCACAACACGCACAACCTTGAGGCGGATGGGCTACAACAGCAGAAGACCCCACCGGGTACCACTCATCTCCACTACAAATAGGAAAAAGAGGCTACAATTTGCACGAGCTCACCAAAATTGGACAGTTGAAGACTGGAAAAATGTTGCCTGGTCTGATGAGTCTCGATTTCTGTTGAGACATTCAGATGGTAGAGTCAGAATTTGGCGTAAACAGAATGAGAACATGGATCCATCATGCCTTGTTACCACTGTGCAGGCTGGTGGTGGTGGTGTAATGGTGTGGGGGATGTTTTCTTGGCACACTTTAGGCCCCTTAGTGCCAATTGGGCATCGTTTAAATGCCACGGCCTACCTGAGCATTGTTTCTGACCATGTCCATCCCTTTATGACCACCATGTACCCATCCTCTGATGGCTACTTCCAGCAGGATAATGCACCATGTCACAAAGCTCGAATCATTTCAAATTGGTTTCTTGAACATGACAATGAGTTCACTGTACTAAAATGGCCCCCACAGTCACCAGATCTCAACCCAATAGAGCATCTTTGGGATGTGGTGGAACGGGAGCTTCGAGCCCTGGATGTGCATCCCACAAATCTCCATCAACTGCAAGATGCTATCCTATCAATATGGGCCAACATTTCTAAAGAATGCTTTCAGCACCTTGTTGAATCAATGCCACGTAGAATTAAGGCAGTTCTGAAGGCAAAAGGGGGTCAAACACAGTATTAGTATGGTGTTCCTAATAATCCTTCAGGTGAGTGTATTTAGCAAAAGTTACACCATAGAGAGAGAGAGAGAGACTCATATTTAAAGACTTTAGTCTACAGTAAACAAGTTTGTTCTGAGAAATGAAAGACAAACTGCATCTGTTCTCAGTCTACAACAGAAAATAACACCTGTTGCTGTTTTAACCATACAGTACACCCCAAAACAACAGACCGAAAAGTTATTAGATTAAATCAAACAAGCACATCACAGAATATTAGACAACAGCTCCCTTTCAATTTACATTCAACACGAATCTGTCTTCACACTAATTTAGGGTGACAGAGTGCAAACAAAGTCCAATAAACACAACCACATCACAAGAAAAGGGCTCAAACCACAAGGCGACACGGCAAGAACACATCACAGAAGCATAAAACAAACAGCCAATGGTGTTGGTCCTTACCAGTCCTCCTCCGCAAAACTACCATCCTCAACTTCAGCTGCATGACTGTTGGGTGGAGTGAAGAGAGTTACAGACAGAACAGAACTGATCCGAAATGACCACGTTTACCCTGCATGTCTGCCAGTGCAGTAAATCAGATATATAGAAATGGGTTTAAGAGAATATATTTCTATACTCTTAATAGAAAGCGGTGACAATTTATCATTATATTTATGCTTCAATTAATAAATAATTAACATGAACAGATGCATCTCAATAAATCCAATTTGTATTTTATAAAACTTATTTCCGCAGAGGCAAACACGTTAAGCAAACTTAGACCAAAAAAAATTAAGGGATTTTTTGAGAGATGCAAGAGTGCTGATCCAAAATAAGTAATTAAACATGTATTTACTGCAAGGCAAAACTATTGAATATTTATCCTTATTTATTATCTAACAAAAGTATCAGATTAAATGAAACAGACCTCTCACATGAATTTGAAGGGTCAGGGAGGATGACTAACCAATAAACAGCATAATTTCAGCTAATTAAAGAGCACAAATCCTAGGTAAGGCAAATAATTAGGTGAATTCTGGAATGGCTACATTATCTAATATATTGAAAGGCTAGTAAGACAAGCCAGTGCTAGTAGAGGGGAAGTGGATGAGTTGCTGGCTGCTAAACTGTATCTGCTGGGATAGGGAGACCCAGCCACCGCTGCCGGCTTGACAGCAGCAAAATATTCTTGCATCTTTGCTCAGGTCAACAGATTTGGGCGTTGAGGGCTTTGTTAATTGTAATACGAGTGGACACTGGCCTGACCATGTGTTTAAGGACCAGACACTGGTAAGGGAAAAAGTTAGAATGAGCAGAGTGAGTATTATGACACAAAGGGAGAAAAGCACACTAGGGAAATAAAGCAAGATATAAATGGAGTTGTGTGTATTGTAGAAAGTGTTTTGAAAGAGCAATGTGCACATGACACAACAATATCAAATAAGTGCCATGTGTCACATGGGTATTATACGTGCCAACCATAGTTGGCCATAGCCAAGTTATTCTTTGAAGTCTCCTTTACATGGTCCGTGAACATGGAAATCATTCAGTACCATGGTATACATCAAAGTACTACGGTATTCAGGTACATCTGATACAGTCACTTTATCAGGGTACAGCCATAGTACTTTTTGAATGGGGTTTGTCATGAATGTAGGAATACATAACTTCAGAAAATATTTGTAAGGAAGGAAGCAAGGAAAACAAAAAGAAAGAAAATAGAAAAAGAAAAGGAAAAGAGAAACTAAAAAGAGAAAGAAAAAGTAAAAGGAAAGGAAAAATAACAGAAAATTGATAAAATAAGAAAAGTGAAAGGAAAAGAAATTGGAAAAGGAAAGAAAAATCTGTCCAATGTGCTATTAATGATCTTATGTTGCGAAAATATTGCTAGGGTAAAAGGTATTAGCATTAAACCTATTGCTTCATGTGGCGTATTTCAAACCCAAATTATGACTAGAGAGACAAACTACAAAAACAAAAGGCAGGTTGACTGGCCATGCACATATCTGACTCTGTACCATCAGCCTCAGGGGGAAGAGAATTGTTTAGTACAGTGAAACAGAAGAACTGCATTTCAGCAGGGGGAACAGTGCATTTACGCTAATATAGGCCAACACAAGTCCTGCAGGTATTAGACTTGACGACTTCTTCAGCATCCAAACAAAACAGATTTCTGCAGACGGGTGGGACTTTGTCTTTAAAAAACAAACATGCTTTAAAAATGACAAATGCTAGCCGTGTCAGACCCTTTGGGTTGTTACTGAGAAAAAGAGCTTTGAGCAACAAGATAGAGAAAGAAGAGAAGCGCAGTAGGGTACCTGTGGGACTTGCATGAAGGTATCACTGCAGAACTGCACTAGCTCAGCTCACTTCAAACAGACACTCTCAAAAGTACTTTAGTTAAAAAGGTGGTGCAGCCTAGTTAGAAAAGGTTATGGCTGTTGATGTTGCAGATTCAAACCAGAATTGGAGTCATGACCTCAAAACAAGAAGGTAACAAGTAGGGGAAAGAAAAAGGGAGGAATAAGAACTAGACTCAAACGGGAGAAAACGTAAACATCGATCGCTCCCCTCAAGTCATTATGGCTAATGTACGTTCTCTCCATAACAAAATTGAGGAACTGCAGGCTAATGTGAACTTTATGCATCAATATAGGACTGCTTCCATTTTGGCATTCTTTGAAACGTGGCTGAATAAGAACGATGATGATGACACTTTACATATACTATAGATGGCTTTGGGATTCCCATGAGACTCGAATGAGGTTATGAGTTTACGGGCAAACAACATGGCAGTGGTGTTTGTTTTTATGTAAATAGACATTGGTGTTCAACGATTGTTGTAAGGGAGAACTTTTGGCCATCTTCCCAGGGAATTTCCACAGCTTTTTTTTAAATATTATTTTTATATTCATCTGATAGCAAATGCGACCACAGCTATAGACCATATTAAGAACACCTTAGATACACTGGAATTAATATCTCCAGATTCTCCAAAATTTATTCTGGGCGATTTCAACCACAGCTCGACAGAAAAGTCTTTTAAAAGGTTTTCATTAGTATGCCACATGCACTACTAGTCTAGGGAAAATATTGGACAAATGCTAGGGCACAATTTCAGGTGCATATAGATCCATCACTCTACCACCGCTTGGTTCTGCTGATCACCATACTGTATTGCTTGCACCAGCATATTTTCTGGTTATAAGGAGGACAGAGAAGGTTGAAGAGGTTGTTAAACTATGGACTGATGACAGCATTGATAGGCTACAAGGATGCTTTGAAACAACTGATTGGAATACGCTCATAGCTAAATCTATTGACATTAATGAGCAAATGGACAAAGTGACATTGTATATCTCCCTCTGTGTGGATAACATTATTCCAACTAAAGCCGGGTGCACACTGTGCGATTTATAATAGTCCTTTACGACTGTTCCTTGTCAGACTGTAAGAACATGATATCCGCTGTAAGCCATGTCACACTGTAAGATCTAAGTTGTCAATAATGTCTGTACAATAGTCAAGGCGCGTTAAAAACAGACGCATGCAAGAAAACTCGTCCGGAGATTTATATCATCAATCAATGGCAAGTTCGGTGACTGTGACCTGCATTACACGCGGGATTGAAATGGTGGCTACAAAGAAATCTCTAGCACTCATTTTGGTCATTGTTTGTCCTGAAAAATTAAGACAATTTGACGGTCGTCGTAGGAGAAGTCACACTGCAGGACTGTGCGCCAAATCGTCTGACACTGCCAGAATTTCGTTGAAGGTAAAATTTCATCGCAACGGTCATTAATCGGCTATCGGTGAACATGTCAAACTAATGATCAAAGACTTCAGATTTTAGCCTAGGATCAGTGGAATCTTTCAGGATTTGCAAAATTCGTCTCAGACGGCCAAATTGTGGCCAAAATCACACAGTGTGCACTCGGCTTAAGAAGGTTACCATCTTTCCCAACAACAAGCCCTGGGTGACTAAGGAACTCAAGGGAAAAAAAAAAGTAAAGAAAAAAAAAAAGAAGAGTTTTCTACACCAGCCCTGAGTTTGAAAAAAAAAAAGGAGGTCAATCGAGAGGTTAAGCATGCTATTGAAACTGCTAAACTGAAATATAAGGACAGGACTGAGCAAACATTTACTCAGAGGAACCTCCATACATCCTGGCAGGGTCTTAAGAACATGGCAGCAGTTAATATTGCTCACACTTTTTGTAAGCACATTCAGGTTGCAGGTAGCAGTCCAACATCTCTCCCTAATGACCTCAACTCTTTTTACACCAGATTTGAGACAGATAATAGCACTCAATTGGAAACAGTCATTTCTACTTTAAAACCTGGTGACTCTGCCCTCACCAGAGGAGGTGGTACGAGCTCTTAAGACCAAAGTTAAATCTGCATCTGGGCCAGATAATATCTATGGCCGACACTTTGCACACACACACGACGCATTGTGCGGAGCAGGTAGGGGGTGTGTTTCAGACTCTGTTTCAGAACTCTTTGGCTAGTGGTGTAGTCCCTCAGCTCTGGAAACATTCCACAGTTATTCCAATACCAAAAAAAAGAGTTCCATTAAAGCCCTAAATGATCTGAGGCCTGTTGCTCTCACCTCTCTCGTGATTAAGGAAATGGAGAGGATTATTAAAAACCATAACACTGAAGTAATTGACCCACAGTTGGACCCACTTCAGTTTGCATATCGCACAGGTATAGGGCTTGATGATGCAAAGGTGTTTATCATAGACATTGTTCATAAGCATCTTGAGTCTTCTAATACCAAAGACAGATTTTTGCTTTACTGATTTTTCTTCGGCATTCAATACCCTACAGCCACATTCTTGCTGAGAAACTCAGTCGCTTTCATTTGGAGGAATTTTGGATAATTGACTCTGACCAATAGGTCTCAGAGAGTGCTGGTCAATAACATCCTTTCTGACCTCTTATATACTTCAACTGATTCTCCACAGGGCTCTGTCCTTTCCCCTCTGCTCTTCATTCTGTATACTGGCGACTGCAGGTCCACCCAATCTAATTAAGTTTGCTGATGACACCGTCTTACACCTTCTTAAGCAGCCTTAAAATAGAAATAGTTTGGAATGCACAGTTGAAGTTACTATATGAGCCACAAAAGCTTGAAGTATCAAATATGATAGTCAACAAAAAACAAGTTTTTTTTATTAGGGCCCGAGCACCAAGGTGCGAGGACCCTCTTGGAATTGCTCCGTTTATTTCTTTTTATATTTTGTCTAAATGTTCAAAAAACCATTCCATTTCAAAAAATTATATCTGACTATTATTTCATAAACGTCAGGCTTTACAGGGCTAATTAACTGAAATAAAAGAAAATACTGAAACTACTGCAGCATTTAAAAAAAAAAATGCTATTACAATTTAAAAAGTAATGAGATTAAGACCAAGGACAAAGTCACATTTATATTGTCTTGAAAGGATCAAGGCTCCAACTCTGGTTCAAACCCCAAGTTGTTCCAAAAAAAAAAAATCTACAACTGTTTGCTAAATGACCATACTGGTATAATACTCTTATTCTGACAATATGGATTCAGACCCCCACCTACCACCTGACCTAAATGGGTAATGTTTATCAGATAACACGTTCGTTAGTTCTGTACCATATGCACAGATGAGATTGTGTCTAACCCAAGAGACATTTGGGGGTGGGGTTAGTACAGCTGGACAGTTACACACAACTATTCACAAACAAGGAACAAAAGAGGTGAAATCACCACTCCATATAATCAACTTGTTTGTCAATCATCCTATGTCTCTGCCTGAGACTACATTCAATGCTCTCTCTTGCAATGGTTTCTTAAATCACTGGCATACACACACGTGAGATGATGTTATTAGATAATATGCCAAGCTAGATCCAGGCCACACACGTTAATGTGTTTTTCATAAGTTGCAAAGGAGATGGGGCCTAGAGGAGACCCTGATGTAGGCCTATAAGCTGAGAAAAAGAGTGAGAATAAGATGAGTATTTGGCAAAGAAAAGGATATACAAATGATCCAAAAAAGACTGCCCAGCTTTACAACCCAAACACAGTTATGACAGTTCCAAAAGCAAAAGAAATAAGAAAAAAAAAATGATATTAGATGCAGTAATTTAGTGTAGTGCTGAGGGCTAAAGAGCACTTTGACCATCATGTCTCCAAGAAATCTCATCAAATTAATTAACATCTTCAGCCAAAGGGATTTCCTCATTAATTACTGTTCTACTTAATTAGCTGTGCAACTAACACAAGTGGAGGGGGAGAGAGTCATGGGGGGGACGGGTCGAGGGGGAGCAAAACACATCACACCCTTTTGTGACAATGTCAAATCTTTGTTTTACATGAGACACATGGCTATTAAATGTCTGAAATTAGGACTATGAGGGCAGAAAACGATACAATGTTATGACCAAGACAAAACAAACAAAAAAACATTCAAGTCTACTGTACAATGTTGTTATTGTTAACTACAAGTAAAAACTATTAACATTTTTGTTCATTTAAACAGAAGTGAAATAAAATAAAATATACAAAAACTAGAAATGTTGTCTTGGCACAATAAGTTTGAGTCAAAGATATGATATCTGAGATCATATCAAAACCAACTTTTCAACCTCTTGGATTGAAAAGTTGTAAATAAATATAACGAAGACATAAAATGATGTGCTGGTGTCTTCAGTGTAGTCACTTTGGATTTAGGAGATGCCTTGAGTTTTATTTGGTTCAATGGGGAGAGTTTTAAATGAAGACATGTGAAAGAAAAATCTGAGAAATTCAACTCAGACAAAAACACAAAAGAGACATATAAAATACAAGGTCTAGTGGAAAGACGTCAGCTCGTCTCAGCATTAACACCACAACTCCGGCATGCTACACTAGCAGCATGTTGGTTTTTCCAGTCTGACAAACATGTCAAGTCAAAAATCTAGGCTACATTTCACTTTCTCCAGGCTTCAAAAAAATCAATGACTTGGTGCGGTGGCTGTACTCGCTCCGACGCCAAACAAGAGGAGATGTGGAGTGGGTGGGGGAAGAGGAGGGATGCATCATCAAACAGGACCAAGTTTATTTGAAGCTGATAAAAGATGGCATCCAAATTCATGAGGTGGAGGATTCACTTCTGAAATACAGCCCAGCTTGCAAACGTCAAAGTGCTGTGAACATTCTTATGAAAGATATAACGGGTACCATGCTGACTTCACCAGTGGATAAGCAGAGGGATTCCTCCTCTACGTAAACAGAAAGGAATATCTAGAAGAATGGCGTCAGGAATGACGCTAACTTAGGAGGCATCAGCTTTGTAATTTAGCCTGGTGCAAAGGTCAAGGCTGGAGGATTAGAGGATGAATGTGTGAGCTTCATACTTTATGATCTTGCTTTGATTTGCTGGTTATATTCTCTGCGGAGAAGTATCAGGGTTTAGAATGAATGACACTAAATAAACATGACCTTCATCCCCATCCTTGTCGTCTCGATTCAGCTTAAACTTAATGTACAGATTCCATTCATACATCATTTGTACACTACTATTCAAAAGTTTGGGGTCAGTGACATTTTTTTTAATTAACATTTTTTTTTTTTTATCAACTGAATACATCCTTGCTGAATAGAGTCAAAAGACATTTATAATGTCAAATCCTGGAAAAAAATGCATCAGTATCCACAAAAATACTAAACAGCCAAACTGTTTTTAACACCAGTAATAGAAAATGTTTCTTGTGTAGCCAATCAGTATATTAGAATGATTTCTGAAGGATCATGTGACACTGAAGACTGGAGTAAAAATTTAGTTTTGCCAAGGAATAAATTACATTTAAAAATATATTATTTTAAAATGTAATAATATTCCACAATTTTACTGTTTTTACTGTTTTTTTTATTAGATAAATGCAGCTTTGGTGAGCATAAAAGTCTCACAGACAGCAAACTTTTGATCTATAGTGTACATAAAGTATAAAATGGCTGTGAAAATCATAAAATCTGTCAGTGATGATATCATTGTAATATTTGCATAACGAATTGTGATATTTATTTCTTTGCCTGTAGATTCTAATGCACAGCACAAAGAAAACAAGACCAGAAACAAAAGCTCGCCACACATTTTTCTGTGTACCAAATGTCAAGTTTTGAAAACTCTAATTTGCAAATTAACACTGAAGACGACTTTAGACCAGACTGACCTCTTGGCTCAATATAAAGAAAATAAACTCTAAATGTGACCGGTGCTTGGGGTGATACAGCATTTAATAAAGTAAACCCTAAAAAAATACTAACTAAACAAAAATCTTTTGCTGCCTTGCAACTGGAAATGCAAATCTATCTCAACATTATGAAGTTAATATTTTCAGGAAGTGTCTTCCTTTAAGTGTCACAATGGAACTGCCTCTTGAATCTCCTCATCTCAGAAGAGTTTTAATTGAGTTAATAGGATTAATGCTGCTCCTATTGCTGGAACACAGACCATTTAGATCCAGCTCTGATACTGCTGCCATGTGCTTTATTCTCTGAATACAGAATGTAAAGAGGCACCATTAAGCATGAGTGTGAATACAAGGTTGTATTTTGTGTCTGTGATAAGATCTAGAGTGCTTATGCATGTAAACATCCAATAATCTCAGCGCCGTGGCCCTGATGCGACCTCGCCCAATACGCCTAATCTTTCGTGAACAGCTAACCATAAACATCACTGTGGTCATAAAATCTATCTGGTGAGAACGAAAGACACAGATATGGAAGAGAGCTATGCCATCTCGTCTCATCTGCCACATGCTGAGCATGCTGATGAATATTTCCTCAAAAACACTCACATAGTATCAGTTGCAGCACAAAACACTTTAGGCTTATAAATACAACCGTGTAAAACCTTACAAAATGTTCTACATCTAGTTTTAGAACAGACATGTACATGCATGCCCCATAAAAAAGTTCCAAGGTAGACAAATAGGCAACCCGAAACACTGTTCCTATCTAAGCATCTACGAAAATCTACGAGTTCCTTTCTCTGATATTTATAGAATCACTCTGGCTGTGCAGGGAAGCATCGAGGCAGCTGCTAACAAGGGAGCTGAGGACAAGACAGCTAGAGCCAGATGTACACTCTACTGATTATGAAAGCAATGTGAAACAGAGCCTTACCCGTAGGCCACGCCTGCAATTGTGCACTTCTTAAACTGCATGACGTTGCAGGTCAGGGTGCCTGTCTTGTCTGAAAAGATGTACTTCACCTGGTTTTAGGAAAGAGAGAGCAATAAACTACAGTAAATAAAGTAGAAGTAAGCAGACTTAAAGTAAATATTTTTAACCCATTTTACTTCCGTAATGCAAGTTATTCTGGGTGAAACAAAAATGCAAGGAACGACATTTAAAGGGTTCACCTAAAAATTTAAATTCTATCATAATTTACTCACCTTCATATATTTTCTAAACCCGTAATACTTTTGTTCATCTTCAGAACACAAATTAAGATATTTTTAATTAAATCTGAGAGATTTCTGTCCCTCCATTGAGAGTTCCCCAAGAACCAATGAAGTTTATTCTCGTGTTACGCAGCACGATTGAGCTTCAGCAAGAACCAATGAGGTTCATTCTCGTGTGTTACGCAGCACGATTGAGCTTCCGCAAGAACCAATGAGGTTCATTCTCATGTGTTACGCGGCACGATTGAGCTTCCGCAAGAACCAATGAGGTTCATTCTCGTGTGTTACGCAGCACGATTGAGCTTCCGCAAGAACCAATGAGGTTCATTCTCGTGTTACGCAGCACGATTGAGCTTCAGCAAGAACCAATGAGGTTCATTCTCGTGTGTTACGCAGCACGATTGAGCTTCCGCAAGAACCAGTGAGGTTCATTCTCGTGTGTTACGCGGCACGATTGAGCTTCCGCAAGAACTAATGAGGTTCATTCTCGTGTGTTACACGGCACGTTTGAGATTCCGCAAGAACCAATGAGGTTCATTCTAGTGTGTTACAAAGCACGTTTGAGCTTCCGCAAGAACCAATGAGGTTCATTCTAGTGTGTTACGCAGCACGATTGAGCTTCCGCAAGAACCAATGAGGTTCATTCTCGTGTGTTACGCAGCACGATTGAGCTTCCGCAAGAACCAGTGAGGTTCATTCTCGTGTGTTACGCGGCACGATTGAGCTTCCGCAAGAACCAATGAGGTTCATTCTCGTGTGTTGCACGTTTGAGATTCCGCAAGAACCAATGAGGTTCATTCTAGTGTGTTACAAAGCACGTTTGAGCTTCTGCAAGAACCAATGAGGTTCATTCTCGTGTGTTACACGGCACGTTTGAGATTCCTCAAGAACCAATGAGGTTCATTCTAGTGTGTTACAAAGCACGTTTGAGCTTCCGCAAGAACCAATGAGGTTCATTCTCGTGTGTTACGCAGCACGATTGAGCTTCCGCAAGAACCAATGAGGTTCATTCTCGTGTGTTACGCAGCACGATTGAGCTTCCGCAAGAACCAGTGAGGTTCATCCTCGTGTGTTACGCGGCACGATTGAGCTTCCGCAAGAACCAATGAGGTTCATTCTCGTGTGTTACACGGCACGTTTGAGATTCCGCAAGAACCAATGAGGTTCATTCTAGTGTGTTACAAAGCACGTTTGAGCTTCTGCAAGAACCAATGAGGTTCATTCTCGTGTGTTACAAAGCACGTTTGAGCTTCCGCAAGAACCAATGAGGTTCATTCTCGTGTGTTATGCAACACGTTTGAGCTTCTGCAAGAACCAATGAGGTTCATTCTCGTGTGTTACGCAGCCTGTTTGAGCTCCCACAAGAAACAATAAGGGTTCATTGTCTTCTGTTACGCAGCCCGTTTGAGCCTTTGCAAGAACCAATGAGGTTCATTCTCGTGTGTTGCGCAGCACGTTTGAGCTTCCGCAAGAACCAATGAGGTTCATTCTCATGTGCTTATGCAGCAATGTTTGAGCTCCCACAAGAAACAATGAGGTTCATTCTTGTGTGTTACACAGCACGTTTGAGCTTCTGCAAGAACCAATGAGTCGATTTCATTAAAATATCTTCATCCGTGTTCCGAAGATGAACGAAAGTCTTACGGGTTTGGAACGACATGATGGTAAGTAATTAATGACAGAATTTTAATTTTGGGGTGAACGACCCCTTTAAAGTCAGGAATTAACTAGACTACAAAAATTACATTAACTGGCTTAGGATGTATTCCCTATTAAAATTCTGATAACTGATGACAGCAGATAGTAAAATTCTATATTATTTTGCTTGAATAAATCTAATAAAACACAAAAGAAGTAAAATGAATCATTTTAAATGCTACGAATGAAGAGTTTTTAAAGATTAACTTTAAGTGAGTGTTAGGTGACGGTAAAGGTAATTTAAAGATAAAAATGCGTCCTATGCGTCCCTGCTGAACTGAAGTATTAATTTCGCCTTTTGAATGATAGTGTATATCATGCATAATTCTAAGTGATTTTGCAAATGTAAATCAAATCCAAATATGTTTCATTTTTTCATTTTTATTCATCCCTTTTGTTTATTTCTGAAGTTGAGGACGAGCAGTACCTGTCCCAACTCCTCATTCAGGTTTGATGTCCGGGCCATAGCTGGTGTGTTGGTGGCTTCATACACCATGTCAGTGTCCTAAAATACAGTGCGTCACCAATCAGAATCAATAATCACAACCTTTCTTTTATTAATACCTTGCCATCTGGACTCCAAAACATGACTGTACCACTTTAAAATGATATTTTCATCTTATCTGTCAATCAAAGCAAGATAAATGAAACCTCCACTCAAAAGTCTTGTCATTCAGGAGGAATTCAAAACTCCACTGCATCTAAAAGCAGTGTCTGTGTGCTTTAAGCGCCCTGCCCCAAATCCAATTTTGGCATCTTCATATGGGTTATTTTGATAAAGCTCCACTTTCGTTTGGACTGTGAAGTTTTCTGGGATTGGCCCTGGAGGTTTAGGCAGTCTACATTTCAAAGACAGCAGATTCATCAAGCAGAAGCAGCTCCCGCGGCTCAGCCTCGCACTCACCCAGTTGATGAAGAAAGCCTGGACGAACTTGATGACCTCTAGAGTCACCAGAAGACTGATGGGAATCAGGTTGTTGAAGAGAATGATGAAGGTGAGGAAGTTCAGGCCGAAATTAGCCGCTCCACCATCTGAAAAAAAAAAAAAAAGAACGAGGGAAGGAAAAGGAGAGAGTGGAAGTAAGGTGACAGACAGTTTTCTAAACAATGAAAGGCATAATGGGATGGGGTGGACTGGGGAGGGATAATGGAAGGACAATAATGCCACAAGCTCATCTGGTCTAATTTGCAACGTTTCCACAATGCTCCACTAGCGTTGTGCGAGCATTGTGCAAACACTAATCTGAGCTAATAAACTCTTCGACCCGATCTCTCCGATAAGCCTCTAACCTACAAATTTACATTCAATTCTCCAATTAGGTCTCCATTAATTAGTAGCTAAACTGAGACTCGAGTATTTGATGTCATAGCAGAAGTCTTGGCAATATGAGCAAGATTCAAAGCAACACATTATCCCACAATGCACTGGGGTGGGTGATCATGATTTCCGATCTTAAACACCATATTTAACAAAGAGAGCAGCACAAAGAGAAAGAAAAAATGTAATCAATAAAAACAAGACCACAGACACAAGACAGCTCAGACAGAGTTAAAGTCAACATAAAACAACATTCACAACCCATTTTACTTCTATCCCTAACTGTTCAAATGATTGGGGTCAGTCATTTTTTAAATGCTTCTATTCAACAAGGACACATTTTAACTTTTACACTGTTACAAATGTTTTCTAATTTCAAATAAATGCTGTCCCTTTGAACTTTCTACTCAGAGTCCTGAAAAATATATATCACGCTTTCCACAAAAATATTAAACTGCAACTGTTTTCAATATTGATAGTAATCAATGTTTCTTGAGCACAAAATCAGTATATTAGAATGATTTCTGAAGGATCATGTGACACTGAAGACTGGAGTAATGATGCTGATAATTCAGCTTTGACATCACAGGGATAAAATACATTAAAATATATTAAAACGGAAAAAGATAATATTTCACAATATTAATGTTTATATTTTTCCAATCAAATAAATGCATCCTTGAGACTTCTTTCAAAATAATTACCATTCAAAACGTCTTTAAGATTTTTTAGTGTACCCATAAAATAAATATTTTGGCTATTGGTTAACATTAACCACTGATGAAATGGTGAGACCAACATGTTAAAGTAAATGGGTTTAATTTTGATTTCATGTTGACTTTAAGTATTAATAAAAAGCTTTACCTGGGGAGGGGGGGGGGGGGGGTGTCCGCAGAATGCAATAATGCTCTTCCTGAGCAGTTAGGAGGGGGGAGTGCTTTCCCATACAGAATCATAGAACTAAAGAGGCTGGGCAATCATACAACTGCTATTGGAACTGACTCACAGAGAGAGAGGAAGAGGATTTGGCTAGTGGTGGGAAGGAAGACAATCAGTTTGGATGTTTTAATATAAAAGGAGGGGGACTCAGTCCAAAGTACCTTCCCATAAAATGGAGCCGAACAGAGAGATGTGACATTTAGAGATATTGCAATAATTTAGAAGGTTTGAAACGGTCTCGTTTGTCAGTTGAAGACGACCTTTCCTGTTGGAAGATTTTTGCTGCACTGGAAATTTACTACTAAGCGTACGTACTAAATAAAGGATGAACTTGAAAAGTCTTCTAGTTTTAAAGGACTCTTCTAGTCCTGTTAATTATTGTGAAGCTGCTTTCAAACAATTTCTATGTATAAACCGCTAAAAAAAAGAAAGGTGACTTGACTTAGGTACAAAAAAACTACACCCAACAAACACCAAGTCAGCAATAAATCATTTATCTGCATTCAATATCAATGAGACAAAGGCTACTGTACACAAGTCCATCTTGTCCATCGTTAATCATTAGTCCATCATTAGTCTTCACCAATCTGCACAAGCTCACAGCAGCATTCTGAAGCAGTGGAAGATGCAGCATCTCTCTAAGCTACTGCAGGTCCAGTGACATCAGTGCAGCAAGGAGGCTGTGAGGTGGGCACTTCTCAAGACAACCGTCAGCATTTGTGCGGCACAAAACCTGCTACCTGTTATTTCATGGTCAGGAGTTCAACATGGGTGACTAATGTTGCAGGTGGTGTGAATGCATAAACTACTGCGGCTCAAGTGCTGCGGAGCCCCATCTGCATAGAGCCATGTGCGTTGGTTTGGATACTTACTGGGACAGAAGCCAAAGCCAAAATATCACAGGAGTTCAAAGTCAAATGAATTATTAATGATGAATAATTACTCATCTGTTTGAAATGTGCAATGCTTAGATTAATGAGTGGAAGATGTGTATTCGTCGCCCTCGTTGTACGCCTGCTAACCCAATCTAGAAACCTTAAAGCATACTGCATTGTTTTCACCTCTGGGGATGAATCCTATCCTGATGCCCAGCAGAACAAAACCAAATAGATCACCAAGAGGTCAAGAGTGGGCTGGTTAGCATGACCCAGTTAGCTAGCAGATGTTGTAACTACACCACCTTGCTGCAAAAAGCATTTTTCTCCATTGACGGCCATTCAAAAGAAGTCGGTATTCTGACTAAGTAAAGTTTTCAAATTTCCTACTTGTGCAACTACCACTGAAATTAATAGGAATACTAAATAGATACACTACCTTTCAAAAGTTTGGGGTCGGTAAGATTTTAAAATAATTTTGAAATAAGTGCTTAGCAAGGCTGCTTTTATTTGATCAAAAATACAGTAAAACAGTAATATTGTGAAATATTACAATTTAAAATAACGGTTTTCTACTTCAATATATTTTATTGGCAAAGCTGAATTTTCAGCAATCATTACTCCAGTCTTCAGTGTCACGTGATCCTTAAATCACATTATTATTATTATCAATGATAAAAACAGTTGAGCTGCTTAATTTTTTTTCTGGTAACAGTGAAAATGTTTTAAAGGATCGTTTAATAAATATAAAGTTCAAAAGAACAGCATTTATTTGAAATAAATCTTTTGTAGCATTATAAATGTCTTTACTGTCACTTTTGATCAATTTAATGCATCCTTGCTGAATAAAAGTATTTAATATAAAAAAAGTTGAACGGTAGTGTAGTTCCTTCCAGTATTTTGAACCTCCTTGATCATACCTCTGACTGAAGATCAGGAAGTGTCCTTGGTTTATACGGTAAATATGACCAGCAATAGCATGTAAACAACAAATCAATGCCACCTCTCGCTTTTACGGCTCCACTAGGATGGCAAACAACAAACATAGAAGACTGAGTCCCCCTCCTTTAGAGGAATAATCAATTTCATGATGGATACCTGCTTTATGACCTCACTGTTACCTCACATGACGCCCAACATCATTGATATTTCCTTTCCAAATGATTGCGGTGGTGCATCTCAGCATTTGACAACAATTTCAAAGAAATCAAAGAGCATACCAAGTAGGGAACCGTGTAGGCCATAAAACAAGCTGCGATCGATTTGGACACAAACAGCACCTCCTATTTAAATCAAGAGTAATGATGGTGGTGACATGTTAATCAATTTGCAAGTGGCTCCTGCCGCAAATTTAACAGATTTTCGCCTCTCGTTGGTGCGCAAAATTGTATATTTTTCTCTTTTTCAATTACCTGCAATGCTCGAGGCACACAACAGATGTGTTCCCATCACTGTTCATTAAAAATGAATGGCAGTGTTGTATTTCTTAATATCGTACTTTTACAATCCAAACATTAAACCTATTAGCATGGATTTGTTCATCTCCTCCAGAGCAGAGCCTTTTCAGGCTCGTCTGTCAGCACCGGTAAAACAAACACAGCAGAACGATGAGGAAGAGGAGGAGGTGGGTAAGAGGAAAAGGGGGGCATTTAGAAAATGTCACGGTTTGACCTCCAGGGTCTTCTGCTTCTACACGGGAATACATTTCAAACTCTTGCTCTGACAGGGCCCGTGGGTAACTCGCTCCTCTCCACGTGTATTTCTTTGGGTCCGAGGCTTACTGTCATACCTCATTAGTTAGGCACGAGCGAAAGGGCTCTGACGTGGCCGAAGCCTGCGAAGTGTTTAACGTGTCACCAAAATAAAGGAAGGGGAGGCACGTTTTTGACATCAGGCATTAAGAGGGTCTACAGAGTGTAGAGCTGGAGGGGAAAAACCTATCATTGGATTCCTGGTGTGTGTGCAGTCCTCTGCAATACCCTCTCAAAGTAGGGCAACCATATAAGTGGCTTCGGTAGCTTAGCAAAAGCTGAGCTTCAGTTAGGGGTTAGTAAGGAGGGGTCATTCACAGATGGCCAAGGGTTTTAAATGGTTGTTACCTGGAGCTGTTAAGAAAATGACAACAAAGAAACAAAAAACACAAATCAAACAGAATGTTAGAAAGGAAGCTGATAACAAAACGAACGAAAAAAAGTAGTACAGCAGCGTTTGTGATATTCAACCATTTACACATTCACATGTCTATGCATATTAGAACTAAAAGGGAAAGATTCTCCTTTCCCTTTTTTATTGACAAATATTCACATATGCAATGCATATTTGTTGCATGTTACATAGAGGGAAGACAAAAATTACTGACGAAAAAAATGAAAGCACACATAGACGCGCAAGCGGTCTAGCATGACAGAAGGAAGGGGGGTCTGGTTCTTACAGTTGAGATCCATGTACCAGGCGTCATTGCCGTACTGATACTTCCAGATGGTCTGGCCGATGGAGCAAACCAACGAGATGGCCAAGAGACAGCCGAAAAGCACGAGGATCTGAAAGTTGGTGATGCGCTCCACATTGGAAAGCTTCAGAGGGGGGCGCGTGGAGTTCTGCAGGACACAAATCATCATGGTTTCTCAGATTAAAGCTGGATTTGGGATACGAATAAAGAGGACTGAAGCGGACAACTCACCTGCATGAGTTTGGTGTCGTGTCCTGTGTAGACCACGATACCGTGCACCCACTGTGTGTTCCTGAGTTGAGCTCCTCGCGGCAAGATCTGATCAGGACCCAGTGGTACGGTGCTAAACAAGGAGCAAACATGACATTTGACTATTTCGCCATTTGACAACTTCAAACACTGAATCGCACCTAAAAAAATAAGTGTAACAGAAGGAGAATGTGATGTTTGATACAAATAACTGCACCGAGGGAGGTTTAATGAAAACACAACAATTTGAGATTGTACAAAGTACAGCTTTGTTCCTCTCAAAATATCAATACACTATTAAACCTGCCTTAAAGTATCAGGGAGACATTTTAATGCTTCAACTTCAATCGAATCCATCCTGCTGAAATTAACTCGTCATGCTCATCAATAAGGCAGCCTCAACATTTCTGTCATAACTTCTGCATTTCTTTCTTTCACCTCAAGCCAAATTTCACAAGGCAATTTTTCTCTTCCCTTACCTGTGTCCATCCAGGCGAATATTGCCCACAAACTCATAGAGGTGTCTGTTGGGACTCTCACATTCCATCCGTCCGGAGAGACGCATCAGACTGTCAATGTCCTTAATGTCCGCAGTGATCAGCAGACCCTGAATATAACAAAAAACACCATGTTTGCACAAAAAGTAATACAATTCACACTGATAAACTAGCTGAAATGTAGAGTATCAATAACAACAGCAGGTATAACATGAAAAGAGCAAAAATTCACCTGTCTGATCTTAAGATTTGTTTCTCCATCCAGATTTGAGGTCTCAATGTAGCACATTCCTTGAGGTTCACTAGAATAAACACCATTATGAAAAAATGAATGAATATTTTGCAGTTTACTGAAATATATGAAAATATTAATATAAAGTTATATACTACTGTTCAAAAGTTTGGGGTCAGTGAGATTTTTTTCCAGGGACACATTAAATTGATCAAAAATGACAGTAAAGACATTTATAATGTTAGATGACAAATGATTTCTATTTCAAATAAATGCTGTTCTTTTTAACTTTCAATTCATCAAAGACTCCTGAAATGCATCACGGTTTTAACAAAAATATAAAATAAATATAATCTAAATATTAGCGTATTAGAATGATTGTGTATGGAATCATGTGACATTGAAGACTGGAGTAATGGCTGCTGAAAATTCAGCTTTGCCACTACAGTGATAAATTACATTTTAAAATATATTAAAATAGAAAAGTTATTTTGACTTGTAATACTGTCACAATATTACTTTTTTTTATCAAATAAATGCAGCCTTGGTGAGCATAAGAGACTTTTGAACGGTAGTGTATGTTAAAAAGTTATCATGTAAAACAACTACATAACATTGACTAAAAATATGTAACTACAAGTTTAATACACTGCCCGGCCAAAAAAAAAAAAAAGTCGCTGTTTGGATTTAAAATGCTTAAGAGTCAATGATTGGATCATTATTGCAGTGATTTTTGTGCTTCTAGCATGTTATATGTTTGGCAACAGTTCTTCCAACCCTAACTGATGGAGTGTGTATCTTTTCATTTCTTGAACAACCATGTAGAAAGACACATTATGGCCATATTCCAGGATGACAATGTCAAGATGCATCAGGCTCAAACTGTGAAAGAATGGTTGGGAGAGAGCATGAATAATCATTTTCACACATGAATTGGCACATCTGAGTCCAGACCTTGAAATTCATTGAAAGTCTTTGGGATGTGCTGGAGGAGACTTGACAGAGCGCTGGACTCTTGCATTGTCAATACAAGATCTGGACCAAAAATTAATGCACCTCTTGATGAAAATAAATGCTGTGATGTGATTTCCATCAAGAGGTGCAATACAATTTTGGTCCAGATCTTGTATTGACAATGCAAGAGCCCAGCACTCTGTAATTCATGTGTGATCCTTCATGCTCCCTCCCAACCATTCTTTCACAGTTTGAGCCTGATGAATCTTGATATTATCATCCTGGAATATGGCCATAATGTGTCTTCCTACATGGCTGTTTAAGAAATGAAAAGCTACACCTCCATCATTTAGGGTTAGAAGAACTGTTGCCAAACATATAACATGCTAGAAACATAAAAATCACTGCAATAATGATCCAATCATAGACTCTTAAGCATTTGCCAATTTAAATCCAAACAGCAACTATTTCTTTGGCTGGGCAGTGTAGGCTAATTAATAATTAATAATAACGAAAGTTAGGTCACATCATACAAAACCAAACAGCTAAATGAAGCCCTATAAATCAAAGATGCTTTGTTTTCAAGAGCTAGTAGTTTTCTGTTATGCCATTACATATTTTAGTAAGGAAAATCCACTGGGTAGCATATTTCCCCAAACTGCATAAAGCATTTTAGTACTTGGACTGAAAACGAAAAAATATTGCTCTAATGGGACACCCTTAGATCCTTCATTTTGCACCCATTAAGAAACTTTCAGACAGTGCATCTTTGTTTATGGACATGCATTCTGTTGGTTTTAATTTAAGTGACATCCTCCACATGCAACAAAGGAAAGATGCAGCATGTCAGACAAATGTACATTCAGCATTAATACTGAGAAAAGCAAAAGCAGGATAGCGAGTACACAGGGCCAAAGCTGTTATACATCTCTCCTTTAATAAACGATAGCAGGCTTAAACAGAAAAGATGGTCCTCATACTTAAACAAGTTATCTAAAAAGTATGCTCTGCTTTGGGTCTATACGAAACAAAAATGGATGTCAATACTCATTTCTTCTGTATTTGTATTTAATTGTTGCAAAAACGTAACAAGTCCCAGCCAAAACGTCACGTTTATCTAACATAATATCTCACAGATTCAGTGTACAAAAAAATGCAAGTTACTATAAAGGTACATCACAATACTGTACATTGTGGTGATGTGACCGCATGCAGGGAGTCACATCACAGTCCGAGCTCCTGCTGAAGCCATGCATTGTGCAAACAGCTGTGACATTTACAGTCATTCAATGGGCCTTTTCTCCTGCTGTGTTAGAGAAGCGCTTTGTTTTTTCTTGTGTGTACATGCTGAAGCATCTCCAGCACAAAACCAAGGTCTGTAATACACGCCTGTCCGGTTAAAGGAAAGGGCTTCATCAGTATTTTCTGTTGGGAGATGAACAGAGCTGTCCTCTGAGAAATTCATGCCCAGTCAACTAATTTTTAGTGCTTGAATTTAAGAATCTCATGCCTAACATTGGTCTATCATCTGAGTTTACAGAGTCGTGATATTCTAAATAGGCAATTTTATTGCACAATTAACAGACACTTATGGCCAGATTTACTAAACAGGGCAAATTAGCATGAGAGCGCAATTCCATAAAAACGCCGATGGGAGTGGACAGTTCTGAGCGTGATCTACTGACGACGCGCAAATGAAAGAACACAGACGCAGCCGGATCATTTCCATAATGACCAACGCAATCTGCCAGTTAGCGTCTGGTTTAAGACGTGCTTTTTTTGGGCGGTAAATAATGGCGCAAATACCAGTTAATTGACGAGCGCAAACCTTAGTAAATCACCTTGCATGATTCATTTAAATACTGTCCTCACGTAAATTTTGCGCCTGAAAGGAAAACTCCTACAAATACATATGCAACAAGTTCAGCTTTAATTTATCACGGCATGTCTTTAGTAAATCCTGACGGTAGTTTTTTTTAAATGCCAAAAGAGGGTTTGCGCTGGCGCAAGCTGTTAGTAAATCTGGCCCATGGTGTGGCTGGACAATATATTCAATATATAACAAGGCATATTAAGGATAATTTTGCTGGTGGTATTAAAATAAAATAAATAAAACAGATTTTAAAAGCACTTTTTATTAGGCCATTAAGTTTCCTAAAGACTATTTTTGTGATCCATGCCTCACGATTTGCAAGTATGAGCCTTAAAGTAATGAAAAATTTGAATAGCACCATTTCACTGAATCAGTTTCAAAAGGTTTACTTTTTTCTTGCATTAAAAAGTTGTAGGTAAATATATTTTTAATTACAGACAGAAAACTTGATATCACCCAGCGCTAAACCCAGCAATATCAATCAGAGCGTAGCTAAAAATAAAAATGGCATAACTTAGAATAACATCAAAAGCTGATAAAGAAACAAAGCACCAGGACAAAACAAGAAAAAAAAAAAAAAAATGCGAGAGTAAAATATTAAAGTAACAGATTTTTTCCACCTGTGCACCCCCTTCCCACCTGACCCGCATGCAAACCGGAGCTGTTCCTGACCTGGAGGACAGAAGGATGAGGTCGGCCGGGAGGTGATCTCCATTGGATGCTCGGACTACCTCCCCTACCGAAACCTTAATTTACCCAGCAGCCCCGGTGCAAGGGGAATGACACGAGTGAAGTCGGAGTTGTTCATCACATGAGGTGGGAGGGGATGGTGACAGGTGGAGATGAGAGGAAGGAAAGGACATGGATGGATAGAGGAGGAAGAGCACACAGACCAAGACAGGGAAGAGAGACACAAACAGAAATGTTTAATCTTTACAGAGAAAAAAAACACAATGTCCACTGCTCAAAACCCATCCGAGCCAAGCTAAACCATCAATAAAGTGGGGGGAAAAAACAGAACATTGTCAGAATGATTACTTAATGCCAAATTACTGTTATCTGTACTTGATATACATTTCTGAAAGACCCTCAAAACTTTGGGACAACTTGAGGCCTAGATGGCAAATGGATTTTGACAGTGAAGAGGATAATGTTGAACACAACGTCATCAGGTCAGTATTAATCAATAAGCAAACATCCGCAAAAGGAAGCGCTGACTTTGACTTATTCAACTCTTTAAAGAATAACTCCCCCAAAAATGAAAATTCTGCCATTTATTTATTCTTAATCTTAATTTTTGAGTGAACTAGTCATTTGTGGATTTCAAATGACATTTGTATTAAAACTTTGATACAATTTGCAGTATAATGTCACTGCATTGATTTACTGTAGGGCCTTATCTCAGGGTTATCTTATTAGCCTGTTAATCATCACTTCCTTTGGATGTTGTGTGTGAGACAGGGGCATAAGGACGGACAGGGTCCCTTCTGATGACATGGACTCGGCTACCTGGACGACAGCAGTATAGCATCTGCTGGTACGAAATCTTTGCCATTAACTTTAACTATGTCTCCAACCACAACCTGTAAGACACAAACTAGTTATCAATTTAAAAACTTTATATCAAACCAGCAGCCACTGGCAAAAGCAGAGAAATAATATACTACTAGAGCCAATACATCTGGCTGACACTGGCAAGAAAGATGCATTTCACATATTTCATTCCCTGAATGCATTTCCATACCCTCATTTGAGACTAGCATTTAAAATGAGGCCATTTCATCAATAACATTCTCTGTGATACAAATAAACAATTTATCTTTTCGGATTTGCATTTTTAATCATCTTATTAGCCATAATCCAGTAGAAGCGGAGGACGCTGCTTCATAGCTGCTATTTTGATTCAAAGTGGAGAGTAGGGTTGCCAACTTCAGAAAAGGAAAATAAGGGACAATCGTGGTTTTTATAGGAAAATAAGGGACAATCGTGGTTTTTATAGGAAAATAAGGGACACTCAAAATATTTGTACTGTACCACACAGTGTATGTTATTTCAGATTCTGCAGTTAAGTGTGTATATAAAAGGTTCTCAGATATAAACACATTTGTTTTGCTTAACCTATTAATGCACAAATGAATCCTAAAAATTATTTTAAAGTCATAGAAATAATTGTTGCACAATTGTTACACACAAACCTTGAAAAGCTTTTGTAGCATTATACACTACCATTCAAAAGTTTGGGGTCGGTAAGAATTTGTTTTAAAGAAATTAATAGTTTTATTCAGCAAGAATGTATTAAATTTGTCAAAAGTGAAAATAAAGACATTTTAATGTTACAAAAATGTTTCTATTTCAGATTAATGCTGTTCTTCAACATGGATCTCCCATTACAGTATCACTGTGAATATCATAATCATGTGTTTGCAATATAATCTACAAATGCATACACAACAGATGTTCCTGCCACGTTTAAAGGCATTTTACTCGCATAAGCCTACACCTAGTTTGCAGAATAAACTAAACTGACAAACTAAATGCTCCCGTCGTGTCTGCCGTTGCTAAGCAATCATGAGCCTGTAGTGAGCATTACAGTGAGCAATCATGAGCCTTCTCCATGATGGTGAAGAAGTTTCAGCAAGGGATAAATGGATGTCCAGCCCTTGCATTAACTCTACTGCTAGATATATTTACGGAGATGAGCAATGATCAGCTGTTCGTCTTTCTTGGCTGAGCTTTCTATGTTGTTACGGAAAGGCCGAAGCTGATTGGTTGGTTTGATGTCACATGACCTGCGGTGCGCTTGCGGCATCCTGCATTCATGCTGCGGCGTGGGCGCGCCTGGAAAACACGAGCGCGCTACACCGCATGAGCGTCGCGAGGGCGTTGCTCTCTATTTAAGAGCGCTTGTCGCGCGTCTACAGTTAAAATGAAGAACTTGAGCGTGCAAAAGACGCAACATATGTGAACGGCCCCTTAGTCAGTGGTTAGATCAGCGTAGCAGTCAATAAACGGGACAAGGGAGGTCACGTACGGGACAAATCAATTAGGCCCAATATACGGGACGTCCCGGCTAATACGGGACAGTTGGCAACCCTAGTGGAGAGCTACTTATCAACTGCATATTTAAGTTGATATACAATTTATAAGTACATTAAAAATGCATTATTCATTCTGTGCACTGTAATTCAAAAGTGTGTCACAGTGTGGCTTTATAAAATGATGGGTGACAAGAAGCCTGGCTCCACAAAACTGTTTGAATATTGGTGAGATGACAATAAAATTAAAACTAGATTCAATGAGAACTAAAGCAGAAAGATATTTTACTTAATTGCCCATTCCAGCAGCACTTAGTAGAATTGCAGCTTCAGAAAATAATATACTAAAGGAAAAAACTGTGAGAAGTCAGGGTTGATGACATCACCTCCTATTCTGTGACACTGTGAGGTCATTAGGGCACAAGTTAATGCACTCTCACAGATGTGCACTAATATAGCAAGCGATAATGAGTGCCCAGTCACCAGGTAATTATATCTCCAGCCATTTCCTTTTGCTTTCACCTTAGAATTATGGACTGTGTGTTTCTGTCAAGTAATTAGCTCTACTCTTTATTAACACATTGAAAAGCTGCCCTGTGTCTGGCTGTATTAAGATCTCTATGGTGACCACATGTAAGCGGCAGCCTGGTTAGACCTAAAGGAGAGAGTTGAGAATTACCCTCTACAGAAAACACCAAAGCATCTGTTTTTGAAACCAAACCTGCTCTGGTTTACACCAGAGGGCATCTTTATATGCATACTCATCTCTCACTCTCTTTCTAAGAGTATGTCAACTTATTTTCATTCTGGAACTCAGTGAGGCAGTCTGCATGAGGAAACACCATCTGCTGCAGTACCTTCTCCCAATGTACAATCTCCCAAGCGCCGTTCCTCAATACTGAAAGAGAGAGAAAGAGAGAACAATCACCAACAGGAAAGGTGGTATATAAAGAAAAGAAAGACTGAACTAAGACACCATGATACTGTATATAAAAATATACATATACACACATACACATTTAAAATAGTCTTTTTCTTGCTGGAAAAACAGATGAAAAAAATCTGATCAATTCCACCGTCGGTGCTTGGTCCCCATTTAATGGTGACTCATCCTCTACTTATGCGCATATCTAATTTTTTGATCATTCAATTGCTCTCTAGAATGAGTGCGTCTTAACTAGCTCAACTAGCTCAGACTAAAGCTAGTGCCTATTTAAAAAAACAAAAACAAAAAAAAAAAACTGTTTTTATGTCCCAACTCAACTTTGTTTCAATAGGAAATTAGGAAAGAAAACTGAGCTAATCAGACAAATATATGTTGTTTTTTTTTGTTTTTTTTTTAAAGAAGACCAGTGAGCAAGCAAATGTCTTACCTTGTGTTTCTTTCTTGTTGACAACATTATCAGCTTTGTGACGTTTCTGAAAACAAATAAAGAAAAAATTCTAATTAAAATAAATAATCAAATGAGCCTTATCTGAAAAATGTGAATAGTTTATACTATTTAACAAGATTGATGTTTTACAGGTATAACGATCAATAAAACTGAATGTCAGAATGGGAAAGAAAGGTGATTTAAGCAATTTTGAGCGTGGCATGGTTGTTGGTGCCAGACGGGCCGGTCTGAGTATTTCACAATCTGCTCAGTTACTGGGATTTTCACGCACAACCATTTCTAGAGTTTACAAAGAATGGTGTGAAAAGGGAAAAACATCCAGTATGCGGCAGTCCTGTGGGCGAAAATGCCTTGTTGATGCTAGAGGTCAGAGGAGAATGGGCCGACTGATTCAAGCTGATAGAAGAGCAACTTTGACTAAAATAACCACTCGTTACAACCGAGGTATGCAGCAAAGCATTTGTGAAGCCACAACACGCACAACCTTGAGGCGGATGGGCTACAACAGCAGAAGACCCCACCGGGTACCACTCATCTCCACTACAAATAGGAAAAAGAGGCTACAATTTGCACGAGCTCACCAAAATTGGACAGTTGAAGACTGGAAAAATGTTGCCTGGTCTGATGAGTCTCGATTTCTGTTGAGACATTCAGATGGTAGAGTCAGAATTTGGCGTAAACAGAATGAGAACATGGATCCATCATGCCTTGTTACCACTGTGCAGGCTGGTGGTGGTGGTGTAATGGTGTGGGGGATGTTTTCTTGGCACACTTTAGGCCCCTTAGTGCCAATTGGGCATCGTTTAAATGCCACGGCCTACCTGAGCATTGTTTCTGACCATGTCCATCCCTTTATGACCACCATGTACCCATCCTCTGATGGCTACTTCCAGCAGGATAATGCACCATGTCACAAAGCTCGAATCATTTCAAATTGGTTTCTTGAACATGACAATGAGTTCACTGTACTAAAATGGCCCCCACAGTCACCAGATCTCAACCCAATAGAGCATCTTTGGGATGTGGTGGAACGGGAGCTTCGTGCCCTGGATGTGCATCCCACAAATCTCCATCAACTGCAAGATGCTATCCTATCAATATGGGCCAACATTTCTAAAGAATGCTTTCAGCACCTTGTTGAATCAATGCCACGTAGAATTAAGGCAGTTCTGAAGGCGAAAGGGGGTCAAACACAGTATTAGTATGGTGTTCCTAATAATCCTTTAGGTGAGTGTACGTCCCATGTCACCTCAGTTTGTCCAGGACGACTGGTTATATGCTGTGAGGATTTTATTTAGAACTTGATGTATTAAAAAACTAAATGGCAGAAATGTAAAATAACTGAAAAACAACTGAATAAAAACTAAAGAAAATAGTCGATACACAAAAACAAAATGACTAAAACTTTCCAATTAAAATGAAAACAGAATTTTTTTTTTTTTTTTAAAGAAATAAATATTAATAAAAATATAATAGTATCTCAGTACTCAATACTAAAATGACACTGATATATACATAATATATCTGTTTAAAATAAAAATAAAATCTTTTGCTTATAAACATTATTGCAGGCTGCCATTATACAGACTGTATCTCTCCCACCTTTTCATCATTTCCTTCCCCTCCATCCCTTCTTGGATCTCTCTCAAATTTATATAATATTAAAAGGATATTAAATGTGACAAACAGCCTCATTCATATTACTGGAGAGCTTATTGAGCTCCCCTCAGACTCTGCAGAAGAAAGAAAAAGTTCTCAGGTCTCACATCCCATTCATCATCCACATCAGCTCTGGTGCAATGTTGGATAACTCATTCCTTCCCTTTCTCACACTCCCCTCATCTTCCCTTACTCTTTCCTTCACCTCAACACAGAGCAGAGATCAGGCTCTGTGCAGGGAAGTGATGATCTAATTACGCATCTAATCTAACTGATGGCTTGACTGCAGTGAACATAGGAGCAAGAGGAAGGAATACGTAATAGTAAAACAAGGCCTCAAAAGGAAAGAGGAGAGAGCAGTTTGGGATTGTGGTGAAATGCAGCACCAAATCCCAGCTGGATTAGTGGAGTACAGTGGGGTGCAGCTGATAAGCAGGCCACAGTGTGGAGAGCACTGGCACGTCACCTCTTTGTTAGACTCCGTCTTTGTTAGAGATGCCGGATTATGACGAGTTGCGGATTATAACAAAGCCTGCTGGCTTCTTTTGAAACTCATATATAAAGACACATTAAGAAAGCACCAAACAAAAAGTGTGACTCTAAATTACACAACTTAAAAGTTTGGGGAAAGAAAGACTGACTTTTTATTAAAAGTAACAAAGACATTTGACATCGACAAAAGATTTCCATTTCAATTAACTGTTGTTCTTTTGAAATGTTTATTAAGCACCAAATCAGTATATTAGAATGAATGGTTTCTGAAAATTCAGTTGTCATAGGAATAATTTACATTTTAAAACAGATGGAAATGTAAGAAAAGTTATTTTAAATTGTAACACAATTTCACAATATTACAGATTTTACTGTATTTTTGATCAAATAAATGCAGCCTTGGGGAGCATAAAAAACCAAAAAACTTTTGAACCATAGTGTACATTCAAAAAGCAAGATGAAACTGGATATAATAGATCCAACGTGGAAAGTTTTACAGAATGACCATGCTGCTTTTTTCTATACAACAAAGGTAGACCATTACTAGGGGTATCAAGCTCTAGAAAAAAGAAAAAAAAAAAAAATGATAAAAAGCACCTTAAAGTACTAGATTTAAGTGACTTTGCTCAAGAAAAATCATGTCCTGTTTGAAAGCACCTGGTCACAGTCTACATCTGATGTATGGAAAACAAGCAGTGTGAACAACATTCAGCAAAATCTTTTCTTTCGTGTTTGAAAGCCAGTTTGGAACAATATGAGGTTGACAATTACAATTACTAAATTAAATCTGACAAAGAAAAGCTAGCACTATGCCCTTTTCTTGGCCTTATGGGATGCCTCTAAAATACTAGAGTTTGCTTTTACTTGAAGGGAAAAGAAAGAAAAGGTCATCTGACCATTCACAGCAGAGCGGTACATGACAGCAGAGTGGCGAATTTACCAAATGACCTTCACTTCCAGAGCTAGTCTTGACCTCTCAGATTCACATCAGAGACCCATATAAAATGCTGAGCTGGTAATTCTGACCACAGCATCCAGCGTGATGTAATCGGATGGCTGTCCAGAGAGACCGGGGAGAGCAGGCTCTGATTTCAGGGTCACAGCACTATGGTGGATACACTTGGGTTGGTGGTTGTATCTCAGTATTTACTCCTCTATGTAAATTTCTATGTAAAAAGGTCTTGGAATTGATTTACATGCCAAATGAGACGATAGTTCAGGTCAGGAAAAAAAAGGAAAGCTTATTGACTGGAAAGTGTTTCAGCTAATGGGAGTAAGATCCATCCTGCCATGTACGTGATCACCAGAGAGTGAGATTGAATTACCAGGAAAAGTAAAGTAGGTAAACCTGAACATAGTCTAAAAACTGACTAAAACCTACAGCAAGCATGACTAGAGAAGAGCACAGTTCTCTCTCATGAATCACTCATTAAACATCAACTCAACTGCAAACAATAAAAGATAATTAAGAATAAAAAGGTGAAAAAGGTGAGTGGATATTAAGAACAAACAGTATTTGTATTTCTGCTCAATTTCGTTAGATCTGCATGACATACTACTGATGTGTGTGAGTTTAAGGCAGGGCTCTACATTTTTTGCAAGCACATTCAAAAGGGGATGAGTAAGATATTTTTTTAAAGAAATTATGGTAACACTTTACAATAAGGTCTCATTTGTTAACATTAGTCAATGTATGAACTAACATGAACTAACAATGAGCAATATATTTGCTGCAGTATTTATTAATCTTCATCAATGTTAGTTAATAAAAATCCAGCTGTTCATTGTTTGTTCATGTTAGTTCACAGTGCATTAACTAATGTTAACAAATACAACAGTTGATTTTAATAATGTATTAGTAAATGTTGAAACTAACATTAAAATTAATAAATGCTGTAGAAGTGCAGTTCATTATTAGTTCATGTTAACTAAAGTAGCTAATAATGTTAACTAATGAAACCTTACTGTAAAGTGTTACTGAAATTATTACTTTTATTTAGCAAGGACACATAAAACTGATCTAAAGGGACAGTAAAGACATTTATAATGTTTACATTTCAAATAAATGCTCTTCTTGCGAACATACTATTTAACAAAGTATCCTGGGGGGGAAAAAACGTATCCTAGTTTCCACAGAAATATTAAGTATTATAACCGTTTTCTTATTATAACTGTTTTGATAAGAAATGTTTCCTGGGCACCAAATCAGCGTATTAAAATGATTTCTGAAGGATTATGTGACACTGAAGACTGGAGTAATGATGCTGAAAATTCAGCTTTGCCATCACAGAAACAAAAAAAAAATATTAAAATAGAAAACAGTTATTTTAAATTGTAACATTTTTTTACATTTTTCACAATATTACTGTTTTACTGTATTTTTGATCAAATAAAAGCAGTCTTGCTGAGCATAAGAGACTTAAGGGAACATTTAAAACTCTTAGGACCCCAAACTTTTGAAAGGTAGTGTATCTATTTAATACTCCTATTATTTACTTAGTCACAATACCGATTTCTTTTGAGTGGCCATAAATGGAGAAAAATGCTTTTTGCAGCCAGATGGTGTAGTTACAACATCTGTAAGCTAACTGGGTCACGCTAAGCATCCCACTCTTGATATCTTGGACATGATTGGATCTATTTGGTTTTGTTCTGCTGGACATCGGGATATGAAAATCCAGCTTTGCCATCACAAGAATAAAATGCATTTTAAAATATATTGAAATAGGTAACAGTCATCTTAAATTGTAATAACATTTCACAATATCACTGTTTTCTACTGTATTTTTGATCAAATAACTGCCACCTTAGGGATCATAAGAGACTTCTTATATCTTAAAAAATATTAGCAAAAGTTTGGTGGTAAGATTTTTAGGTGTACATTTGTTGACAAAATAACAGAATAACATCATAGTGAGTGGGATCAAAAAGTTTGAGACCAACGAAATAGCATTTAAATTGCATTACTTTGCAAATGATAACTTAAAAAAATAATACACATTATTTTTTAATAATATACATTTCATTTCATTTGTCCCTCTTATGCTGTATTGGCAGCAGCACTCAAGCTGCATGAACTCCACAAATTCATGTACAACCTGATGATCATGTCCAGCACGATTTCAGATAATCCAAAGAGCATCTTGAGCTTCAGTGGACATAAGAACATCTGATCATCTGTATAAAAGGAGCTCACATGTATTTCTGCATTTATTCAGCAAGCTAGTGTAACATCACAAATGTTTTAATGCGCTCACCAGGTCTTCTATAATCTCCTTCACTGCTGCCACCACCAGGATGAAGAGTAACGGCACCAGCGTTGTCCATCGCCCTGTCGGTGACACATCAGGGATTTGCTGTGGAGAAAAAATAAAATGGCGACATGAATTCAGTCTTTAATCCCTCCCTCCACAAGAGCAAAATCAAAACATGGACATTCACACACGATATACAAACCCTGTCACCTACAGGGCATGAATACAAACACATTAATTAAAGCCTTGCAGAGACCTCATGAGAAACACTCAGTTGATAAACTGCTCTCGTTTTGTTCTCCAGGAATCAAAACACAGCCCGAGGGTCTACATCCTGGTGGTATGTGTATTTATCACCGGGAGGTCAAGTAAGCAACCTAAGGGAATGGCAATAACCATCAGAAAGTCAGCAGCAGTGACTCTGATTGATGTTTAGAAGTCGACATGTGACATATCCATCTACCCTGCTGAAGAGATCAGCTTAGACCAGCATGGATTTCCAGACTGGTCCAGGCTGGTTAGGTGCCGGTCAGGCAGTTGGATAGGGCCCATAAGCTTATATATAATTCACAGCTCAAACACTTGATTAAACTTCTACAATTTCTCTTCTGATTTTGGCAAAACTCACAGAGATTACATATCAAGAAGCGGATCGTCTTTGGAAAGTGTCCCTATCGGATAAAGTGCCAGAGCTGTGACAGGTTCAGAAAGAGGCCAAGAATGCAGAGATATACAATAGGAAACCTGAAACAGATTCCTTTTAACCTGATGCCAACACACTTTCCCCTCTGTGTTATGTTTCATTTAAACAGGAGAGTACGCGCACAACCAAACCACAGTGACGTAGAAAACTAGAGCAGTCGATCATCATGGAACCTTGGTGTCAGCATCAAAATGTCTTGTTGATTATGATGGCATGTCCAGAAGTAGCAGTGTGAAGAAAGTGAGCAGTTTTGATGAAACCGCACCAATAAACATCAGATGCTCCCCTTGGCCCCCTTATTGCCACAACAAACCCACCCCTGCTGTTTTTTCCACTCACAGGATGCCTGTGCATTCAAGGTCACTGCATTGACAGCGGCTTAATGAAGATACACCGAACCTTCGCTTCGAAGCCACCCGACTATCTGTGGTTTACTCTCCTTTCTCGCAGTTTCTCTCCTTTCTTCATCTCGCTTTCCCCCCAGGTCATCGATTCAGCTTCCTTAAAAAAAGAGGCATTCATTTAATGTGCAGCGCATCCACAGGGTCACGCCGGGTGGCTCAGTGGTGGATTCATTGTCCCTTCTGTCTCTAAAAGAACAGCACGTTTATAGCACTCTGGAGCCTTCGGTGACTGCACCGTCTGGTAATTACACAGATGCTGAAGCAGTGGAGCCAAAATCTGTTAAAGTTTCAAAAGCAATCAATTCAATACACTACCATTCAGAAAGTTTGGGGTCGGTAAGATGTTTTTAATGTCTATTATTCTCTCCAAGGCTCTCAAAGTACATTTTTCCCAGGATTTTTTGAAGAATAGAAAGTTAAGCATTTATTGGAAAAAGACATTATAAACGTCTTTCACTTTTGATCAATTTAATGTGTTATCGTTGAGAAAAAAAAAAAAAAACCTTTACAGACCCCAAACTTTTGAAACTTCAGTCCTTGAGGCAATAGAGTTACCTTTAAATTGATGTGCTATCTAAACAGACGTGTTGTTATTCAGGCCTTAACTTTATCCAGCCATGACAGTAGTGCCCCTTGTGGCAGGCATGGCATTATGAACTGCAGTCTGAAACAATTTTGAATGCAACTGACCTTGTGTTGCTAGTAACGTTTGTGTTCACGTCTGTAATGTAATGCACTATAACACTGAGGTTTTCACACTTGGTTTGATTGATTGGTCTGAACCAGAGTTTGATTTCACTCTGCTCTTCTATCGGTCCTATACACTTAAGAAACCCAGTATCTGATCACAGTGGGCCAGTGAATCCGACAGATGTCTATCTGCGACCGTGAGAGCTGACAGTCCTAATCTCTCCAGTTTGTCATCAGCACTCCTGCCCTGAAGGAATGACATTGTAGTCTTACCTGCAGAAGTGCGATGAAAAGGAAGAAGGAGTTGGCTGCTCTTCTGAACTGAGAGTACAGGAAGCGAGGCAGGAACGTAAGAACGTTGTACTTAGCAGTGCTGTATGAGAGAAAGAAAAGAGCAGAGGAAATGAGAAAGGTGGTTACATTCCAACAATGACCACAATATATACCTGACATCATCTGCAGACTGGGCTGACATATTTTATTTAGCATCCATTATGTTCTCACATTTTCAGTTTTTAGTTTTATTGATATTATATATGATATTGATTGACAGCACGAATCAAACTTTCCCCCAGGCCAAACCCAGTTTCAGTGCAGCCTAAGACACAAGCACAAACACACAGTGAGTGATGGAGAGAGGCGGTTAATGACCATAAAGAACAGCTAAGTTTGACGAGAAGAGAGAGAGACTGGGCTGTTAAGAGCCCTTGAGTTTGAGTGAACTATGGTGGGAGCTTGCCAGAGCCTCCATCTCTTAGACTGCCGACTGATTTACGCTCACATTAGGTTCAAGACAGCGAAGCCACTTTAGACTGAGATAAACGTCCCACTCTGAACCCTGACACCTGCCTCTTTATCCACCCACTTTCCAAAAGAACGATCCACCAAGAAACACTCATTCAACAAACACTCAGAATATTGGTATTTAAATTTATTCACCAATGATTCATATAATAAAATATAAAACCAAAATAAAATAAAATACAAAATACAATATTCTCAGAACACCAAGAAACAGAATAATAGTATTTTTTTTTTATTAGTTAATGATTCATATATAATAAAATAAAATATAAACTAACTTAGAATATAATATAAATAGTGCTGTCATTAATCGCGATTAAATAGCATCCAAAATAAAAGTTTGTGTTTACATAATGTGTGTGTGTACTGTGTATAATTATGTATATTTGAATACACACACACTTAAGAAAAATATGTTATATTTAAATATAATATAAATTATATAAATATATATATACACACACTTGTATGTGTATTTATATATACATAATAATTATACACAGTACACACATATATTATGTAAACACAAACTTTTATTTTGGTTGCGATTAATCGATTTGACAGCACTAAATATAAACTAATATTCAATAAAATAGAATAAAATATTATAAACTATAAAATAAAAAAAATACAAAACAATATTCTCAGCCACCAAGAAACATTCATTTCAATCAGAAAATTAGTATTTCATTTTTTTATGAATTAACATATCATAAAATATAATATTAAATATTAAAAAATATATAAAATACAATATCAGCACACAAAGACATTAATTTCAATCAGAATATTAATATTTATTTTTTTATTCATTTATTCATATTCAATAAAAAAAAAAATACAATATTATCAGCCCACCAAAACATTAATTTCAATCGGAATTCGTTTTTTTATTTATTTATTTATTAATGTCTCATAATTACTTATACACACACACACTACAATACAATACAATACAATACAATACAATACAATACAATAAAGGCACATTGGAGAGACTGACAGTCTGTGAAGTGTGAACGTTCTTAAAGTAGAAAGTGATACATGTCCTCTCAACTGCCTACGTTTCACTGATCCGGTCTTCACAGAGATCCTTATCAGTCCACGGCACACCGCAGCACAGCAATTAGCAGCACTGTACGGGATGGAAAGTTCTGTCAGGGGCCTGTCGTTATCGCTTTTCTCTGCTTTCTCTTGGCTAGTTTTCAGCTTTTGATCAGTGTAGTTGCATGCGTCAGGTGGCTAACAGCAGCTAGTGGTTGCTTTTACTGTTCTTCAGATAAAGGACACACATTTCCATGTTGCTGGGCAACTCAAATTCATGGAGGAGTGAGATCTCCATCTGTCCTCACTCAATCAAGCATACAGAATATCTTTTATTTATTTATTTTTAAATCAATGTATCTAGGGGAGACATAAGAGACAATTCACTATCAAAATGCTAAGGTGTTTCGAGTAAATGTTTGCAACTTCACATCAACGGTACCACACAGAAGTTTTGGACCTGTAAGCACCATTCACTTTTATAGTTGTTAGGGTTATTGTTACTATTGTTAAATTATAAATTAATACTCCATAATCAGTATATGAAGTTCTTCAGAACCTTTCAAAAATGTTACTGTCAGTGGTTACTAATACAGTTCATTTAAAGGATTAGTTCACTTTAAAATGAAAATTACCCCAAGATTTCCTCACTCTCAAGCCATCCCAGGTCTATATGACTTTCTTCTTTCTGATGAACACAGTCATATTAATAAATATTCTGACGCTTCCAAGCTTTATAATGTCAGTGAACGGGGCCCAAAAAAGTGCATCCTTCCATCATGAACGTACTCCACACAGCTCCGGGGGTTAATAAAGACCTTCTGAAGCAAATCGATGGGTTTTTGTAAGAAAAATAAAAACTTTATAAAGTAAAATATCTAGCTTCCGCCAGACCGCGGAAAAAGCGTAAATGGCGCACCGTATTGATGTCGATTTGCTTCAGAAGGCATTTATGATGGATGCGCTTTTTTGAGCTTCAAACTCGTGAGCCCTGTTCACTGCCATTATAAAGCTTGGAAACATCAGGACATTTATTAATATAATAAGTGATTGTGATCCGATTGTGTTGATCAGAAAGAAGAAAGTAATACACCTAGGATGGCTTCAGAGTAAATCATGAGAGAAAAAAAAATATTTTAAAGTGAAATAATCCTTTAAAAACAATTATGAATATTTTGGTGGATGTCGTAATCTCAACATGACATACCAGCAAATAGTGTTCTCACTAAGGAGCAGAGAGAGCCAACCTGCGTATCTCCTCTCATTTCCTCTACACGACCCCAGAAACCAGATCTAGGTCTGCTTCTAGACCTCAACCAGATGCTTAGCCCGCACGCTCAGCTTGTTCAACACTACTTGGCTTCATCATGCTTTTAAACAAACATGTATCGCACAAGAGGGCTTCGGGACATTGGCTCATCAGGCAGTCACTGGGGTGACTAGTGTAACCGCTAATCAAAATGCACCTCAGGGTTTAACCATGTGCTGTTTAATTATTTTTATGGAGCAAAGTTTGCGGCTTTGTTGGCGGTGGTGTATTTGCAAACGCATCAACTTGCCGTTTTGTCTAAGGCACACAGTGTCAGGTGCAAAAGTGTTCTTTTTTGTTTATGATAAAAACATCCTGTGTAAGGAGATATGTTAATTTATTTGTTTGAGGTGTACATTTGTGTAATTTAATACAACTTAGCATGTGTGCTATATTCTAAACACCAGAAGGTTGTGTTTGTTTAGGTAAAGCATATGTTAATATTGTTTCAAATTAAATTCTTTGTAATCCCTCTTCCTTTTAGACTGGTTTGCAAGTCTTGATTGACGGCCTACAGCAATGCTATGAGCAGATCTGACCAGCTCTGATAGTAAATGTCCACTGGGAGTAACAACCTGAACTTTACCAACAGTTGACATCAGCCACACAATGGCGTATGTATATAAAGGCTTAATCTAACAGAAACAGTTCTCAAAGCGGTCCATGCCATAGTTCATTTAACTCAACTCGTTTATTTCAAAAGAGCACTATGTAGGCACTATTTATCATTCATCACACAAAGTCAGGCCACTTGATCCAGCCAATGTTGGTGACCTGTTTTTGCAGCTTAAATGTCACACAAAACAACCATAAGACCATGAACATACAACACCAGAACAGTTCTGGAAGTAAATTCATAATTAGCTAGCTATTACATGTATCGTTCAATCATAATATAGAGGCGTTTCCTGATAAGACAAAAACGACTAGATAATAAAAAAGTTTGGAGTAGGGATGCACCGATACCGATACCAGTACTCGGGTGTCGGTCTGATACTGTGCTCATGTACTCGTACTCGTAAAACTACCCCAATACAACCGCACCCGATACCACTTTATGGCAAAGCATCTTCGGATGCGGAGCCGCGCGGAAAGTTACAAAATTCGCCATGCACACCGGCAAGCGAAAAGGGGTCTCGCGCTCTCAACGTGCACGACCACGATGACGTCATTTTTGCCGCACGCACCTTCAAGCTAGTGCGGACATGGCGAGTAAACCAAGCTTAACCTCTCGTCACGTATACCTCTCGGCACCATGCAGTAGTGTTGAAAGTGAACGGCTGTTTAGCTCAGTGTCACACATTGTAGATGAAAACAGAAACAGGCTCATAGCTGATAATGCAGAGAAGCTTCTTTTCATCAAAAAGAACCTGCCTCTCACTTTTCCGAAAAAAAGCTTAGTCTTTAGTACTGTACTAACATGAGATAACATAGTAGCAGAACAACTGAAATGATATGCTGTGTGGTACTGAAATCCACTAAATGTGTTACAGGTTACATTTATGTGAAATGGGCAACAGTGTCATGTTTGTTTAGGAAAACACCAAGTTGAATGTTAAAATGTCAGCAACAGCATCAAGTTGTATATATACTTTGTTAGTCAGAAAGTGAAAAACATCTGATGAAAATAAAACATTGTTAGAAGAACTGTAACGGCATTATTAAGTAATCATATCGGTACTTGGTATCGGCAAGTACCCAAATGTAAGTACTTGTACATGATCTAAAAAAAGTGGTATCGGTGCATTCCTAGTTTGGAGTCAGTAGAATTTTATGTTTTTGAAATAAATATCTTATGTTCACCAAGACTGCATTTATTTAATAGTAAAATTAGTAATATTGTGAAATATCATTACAATTGAATACTAATACTTCTTTTTCACAATTTAATATGATTGTGCCGTTTAATATTTTTGAAGAAATTGAGATACATTTTCTAATTAGCATATCTGTGCCGTCATTGCGTTGTGTTTGCATTCTGCCTAGTGTGAACTTTTTACATTTGTTTGCTTCTCTCCTACTCTCTGTCCTCACATACTGCATTTTAATACGGCAGAGATCCCAGCGTTATAGTGTTTTCCTGACAACTACAGACAGTTTGGAACAATAAGTCCAAATGCACTCGGTTTTCATAGCCGCAGTGTTCGAGTGCAAATATAAACAGCCACTGATCTATATAAATCATCATTATTGTGACAGGCTTTTTTATATGATTAAGACTACATGTTAACCAGCAGTCACTTCCAAGCTGCTGCTCTGCACTAAAATCCTGATTTATAAATCAAGTCTTCATAAATCAAGTGATTTATAAACATCATCTGACAAAATCACCATAGACATAAGATAAAGACAATGACTGTAATGTAATTTCAGTTATATTTTCAAGTAAAATGATCACTCAGAGAATAGTCACAAGCAACATAGGGCCAGATTTACTAACAGCTTGCGCCAGCGCAAACCCTCTTTTGCTGTTAAACTACTGTCAGGATTTACTAAAGACACGCAGTGAAAAATTTGCATTGAAAAGGCGTAGACACAGATATTTCTGTGGCTGACCTTATTGCATATGCATTTGTAGGAGTTTCCCTTTCAAATTTATGGGAGGAGAGTATTTAAATGAATCACGCAAGGTGATTTACAAAGGTTTACACTCGTAAACTTACTGGTGTTTGCGCCATTATTTACCGTCCCAAAAAAAGCATGTCTTAAGTTAAACCAGACACTAAATGGTAGATTGCGTTGGTCATTATGGAAATGATCAGGCTGCTTCTGTGTTCTTTAATCTGCGCGCCATCAGTAGATCACGCGCAGAACTTTCCACTCTCAGAGTTTTTTTTTTTAAATGCGCTCACGCTAATTTTTCTTGTTTAGTAAATCTGGCCCATAATGTCTTATTTTTTCTGAAAGGACAGCATTTAATTGAAATGGAAATATGTATTCACTGTCACTTTCAATTTAATGCGCCCCTGTTGAAAAAAAAAGTCTTTCAAAAGAAAAAAAATCTTACTGACCCCAAACTTTTGAAGGGTAGAGTGTCTTTATAGGACGAGTAAATAATTAGTAATTAGATTCCAAGCACACAATCTGTAACTATCTTTTTTTTGCCCAATGTTTGAAAATGTTTTTACATTGAAATGTTGTAATCTAGTTATTCATTTTGAAGCGGTGTGGTTTGGTTCAAGGTTCTTTATTGAAAGTTTTAAATGCCTAGGGAGAAAAATCAAATGGAAATAAAAATACTTCCAGAAGTAAGGCCACAGTGAAAGTAGGTGGTCACAATTACGGTTCGTTTTAACAATATTGGCCTGAAAACGATAAAAATAAAAAATAAAAAATAAAAAAAAAGTCAAGTTTCAAGGTTAGCCAATCACAAAGGGGATAATTTATATACAGAAGTCTAAATAGTATAGCAAAAGGGTTCAGAGTCAGGGTGGAAAATGGTCATACAAAACTACATATTTTTATATATATAAAAAAAAAAAACTTCAATATAATTGGGATGCAGATTAGTTAAAAAAAAAAAAAAAAAAAAAAAGGCTTTTAAATTGCAGACTTCTTGTTTTACTGAAGGAACACAACATGCATTTGTATGCTATATTAAGTGTTACCGTTTCTAGGCGAACAAATGCACCAGGAAATGAAAATGATACCCTGACCCTTGCGTGTGATCTTTCTAAATAAACACCTACTGATTACAAGCAAAACGTGACAGAAGCCCATTACAACTAAAACCTGTTTTCTTTTCGTGGCAGCTTACATGTCGTAAAATACATACACATAAGCAAGCAGGACTTCCCAGTAGCTAATGCTGCAGGAATGCAAACATTAACCTGGTCTGACAGTGGAGCCAACCGTTAAAAGCTACTGTTTTATCCACCGCATGAGGGACAGCCCTCTATATACAGTAAAGCTATGAGTACTGATAAACAGTCCAGACATGAGACAGCAAAACTCAGTGTTGTTATTCACTGCAATAATCAGACTCCAGCATTATAAGTGAGTGATTATGCTCTTGTGAGACTACAGTGGCTGTTTTGATCACTAGATGGAACTATCAAACAGATGCTTTTGGGTTTCAATACTGAAGATCTGCAGTCTGAGAGTGACATCTCATCTGAATGACTGCTTTCTCACTGCAGGATGGGAGAAAATACACCAAGCAACAACTTGTGTGAATGTTAATGGGACAGAGCATGTTAAACCAATTCACATTGGATTCAAAAACTATCTGTTCAAAATAAGTAAAATCACACAATTTTGGTGAACTATCTCTTTAATGTAATTCAACATGTGATTTAGCAGATATCATATATTAACCACAATACCTACTCCTGCCTCCTCTCTGTCTGCCATACATCACCTTAGCAATCACTATGAGTCCTTGGACACAGTGAGTCTTTGTGGTGGCTGGAAAATAGCAACACTTCCTCTTTGTCAAATACAGCTCAGTAGTTTTAATATGGTACTTTATTCGTATAGTTCCTCCCTACTCACTGGTAGTACAGTCTGCTCAACAGCCTTATTAAACTTTCGTTTTTTTCTTCTGACATTAAATATGAGCTCTGTTCTGAAACTTACTGAAATGCCTTGCTGCCAACAGTATCATTCAAAAAAGATTTTCTTAATGTTTATGAAAGAAGTCTCTTACGCCATCAAGACTGCATTTATTTGATTAAAAAAAATACAGTAAAGACAGAAATATTGGAAAATATTATTACAACTTAAAATAGCCATTTTCTATTTTAATATATTTTAAAATGCAGGTTACAAAGCTGCATTTTCAGCATCATTACTCCAGTCTTCAGTGTCACATGATCCTTCAGAAATCATTCTAATATGTCAGTTTGGTGATCAAGAAACATTTGTTACTATTATGTCCAAAATAGCTGTGCTAAAGTTTTTGTGGAAACTGTGATACCTTTTTTCTTTGATGAATAGAAAATTCAAAAGAACAGCCTTTTGTAAATAAATAAATAAATAAATAAATAAATAAATAAATAAATGCAAGAACAGTTTGTAACAATGTCTTTACTGTCAATTTATATTAATTTAATGGATCATTGCTGAATAAAAAGTATTGATTTCATGAAAATGAACACCACACACAACTAAAATATAAAATAATGTATTTAAATACACAACCATATTTTCATCACTATATTTTAGTGCAGAATAAAATAAGTTTTTGTAATCAACACTTGCTTCATTAAACCCGTGCTCACCATGAAGGCCTGTTCAACCCTTTTTGAGGAAAGAGTAAGAACTCTCAGAAGCACAGGTGTGAGTGTGACTTTACCTGACACGATTATTGCAGAATTTGGTAAACTGGGGCTGATTGAGGAATATTAGCCTGGAATCTTCCTGGTCTGCTAGAGAAGTCTTCTCTGAAGTGTCTTCTGTCTTTTCATAACCTGAGACAAGGAAAAGAGGAAAATACAGAGAGGAATAAAGTCAAATGCAAAATAAAGGATGCAAAAAAGGAGCATTTCGCTATAATGAAATATTAGCTTGTGTTTTATAAAAGCAATGGCTATTCATACTATGAAGCTCAGATCTCCCAGCCAGTGAAAACAAATCACCTTTAACAAGATTACATTAAAAGATTATATCTCTAACAAGACTCAGAGAAACTTAAGACTTGACCTATAACGTCTATATGAAGCTATTCTGCAGTATGTGATTCTTATGGAGTATCTTAGCTGCTGACATAAAGATAGTCATAAGAAAAACTCATTAAAGAAAAAAATTAAATGCATTTATAAAAAAATATATATAAATAAACTAAAATTATTTTTTTTTAAAAACTAACAAAAAAAACAAATGTGTGTGAATAGTTATCGTGGTCCCTAGAGTCACTCAATTCAGATATCCAGGCAGATTAAGTCATTATTAGGGCTGGTGACAGCCAGTGGAAAAAGAAATGTGTGATATCTCAGGCACACTGAGCCCAGGGGAACAGATGAATGAAAGAAGGGCAGCTCAAATTGATTCGCCTGAGGCATCCACACACACACCCACACCCACACACCAGTGATAATACTGGATCAGTCTATTACAGGTGACACTTTAACTGGCTTAAGATAATACAGTTTGTGGCTAATTTGGAGCATGGAAAAAAACAAACAAAAAAAAACAACCTGTCTTGGTGTCCATACTAGGGCTGCACAATATTGTAAAAAAACTGACATTGCAATATTTTGTTTTTCTGCGATATATATTGCGATATGAAAACTAATTTCACCAGATTATTTAAATAGCTCTATTTGTAAAGAAGTAATCATTATAGGATGATTGGGTTGATTTTGTAGGCGAGTGCATCTGCATAGAAAATAAACAAATTACAAGCATTACAAGACTAGGGATGTCACGATACCAAAATTCCAGTAGTCGGTACCAATACCATAAAAAATTGGTACCGAGAACCGTAAAATTTGGTACCACAGCAAAATGTTTTTATTTTATTTTTATTTAAAAAAAAAAAAAAAAAAAATTTAAATTCAATGAGTTAATTGCTCATCTTGCGCTGCTCTGCGACGTGCCACGGATTGCGCAATCACGTCGGAAAGGTCACGCTAGAAGTAGGCGGAAGTACCGCCCCAAGCGAACGTGCGAAGACTAATACAAACGGCTTTTACAACAAAAACAAAAAAAACAAAAAAAAACAAACAAAAAAAAAAACTCCATCTCCAACTTTAAAATCGTCCGACATCGTTGTTTTACCTTTTTTTGCTAAAGGATGTTTGTATTAGTCTTCGCACGAGCGCTTTGTAAACACGGGGGCGGTACTTCTGCCTATGTCTAGCATGACCTTTCCGACGTGATTGCGCAATCTGTGGCACGCCGCAGAGCAGCGCAGGGTGAGCAATTTAGGTTAAAAAGTATATAAATTTTTATTTTTTTTAGAAAATGACCGATGGTTTTGCTAGATAAGACCCTATTCCTCAGCTGGGATCGTGCAGAGCCTCTGAAGCCCTTTGAAACTGCATTGATTTGGACCTTAAACATTTTGGTTCCCATTGAAGTCCATTGTGTGGAGAAAAATCCTGAAATGTTTTCTTCAAAAAACTTAATTTCTTTTCCACTGAAGAAAGAAAGACACGAACATCTTGGATGAGATGGGGGTGAGTAAATTATCAGGAAATGTTCATTTTGAAGTGAACTAATCCTTTAATTCTGTGTGCACGTGTCCATTCAAGCTCAAAAAGAATAGGAAGAGAACTGAATTCAGTGTTCACGTGCTGTCTTGCGCAGCTCTATGGGCGCACACAGAAAACAGTGAGTTACAGTATTCCTGCACTTGATGTTTAAACTGAGAGAACTTAAACACATGCAAATTATAAACTTTAACTCTATGATGGTCAATCTTTGCAATTAATCTGCGAATCACATGCGTTCCGAACCGGGGGGCAGCTGGCCTGTACGGATCACGGATCAACTACGATCCCTATACTTGACATCACACATCCTGCGATATGACTATTGAGGATGCGCACATCGTGACACGTAAGCTGCTATTTTTCCATGGATCATTAAAGCGTTATTGTCGTATTACGACAGTTCATAGTGACCAGGATCTGCTTCACAAAAGGCAAAATGTGTAAATAATAAATCATCAACATCATAAAGTCATGCTGACATCTGACATTGTGATAAATGTTAACAGCATGAGTTTGTAACATAAGAGTGAGTAAATAAAAACAGTATTTTCCGTTTATGAGTGAACTATTCCTATGGAAAAACAGTCAAAGCAAAAGCAACACGACAGAAACACCCTTATACTCTTTGTTTTATGAGAACAATTTGAACAAGTTGTCAGAACATTGTGTAAAATGGTCATTATCTTCAATGGAGGGTGTTTAAAGTCTAAACAAGACTCTGTCAGTCATGTTTAGACTTCACACACTCCATTGATGAAACAATGCAACAAGAGTTTTACATAAGACACGTTTCACCTAAGCAGTCTAACTGCTTAAGAGTATTAACAATTAATCCCTTAAAGGAGTGTTCCCTTCAAAGAGCTATTTTACCTGTTCTATGTATTTGACAACACAGCTAAAGCTGTAAGACTGAATGCTACACATACTGAACATTTCTGTGGCATACTAAACAAAGAGGTCAAAGCTAAAAGCTTGAACATCTTTGAGGGAGTGTGTGTTTGTGTGTGTGAGAGAGGGAGCAAAAAAGTGAGAGAAAGTAAGACGTAGACAATAGAGAAGTTAAAATGTCTATGCTGCAAGTGACCGCCTAATGACACTGTGGAAGTGAAACCTGTATGCTGTATGTGTGATTGTGAGTGGGTTTACTTAGCTATAGCTACTTTGGCGAGCAAACTGATGTCAGAGGTTAGCAACATTTGACAAAACATCCCTATGTGCCCAAAGAGTAAATTCTAAATTATTTAAATGAAGTAAATAACATTTTGGTTTTATTCTAGCAAAGCTTTACTACTAGTTTTGCTACAAAATGTTGTATTTAAGGAAGTAGGTAGTACGCAGCTCTCCACTGTTTTGGGGAATGGATGGATGAATGTCAAATAGAAAGTGAAAATGCAGTGCAATGCGACAGACCAGACACATGATATGGAGCAGGATTTTGGACACCAGAGATATACAAATATATCATAATTTTTCACTTGTCACAGTTAACGCTGGTTAGTTATCTGACAGTATATTGTTTCAGTCAGGCATTGACTATAGTAATAATAAAGTTAAAAAAGAAATATATAGGGCTCGGTTGATAATATGAATCAACTTATTGATTTTAATCGATCTTCATTTTGTTGAACCACTATTGATTCTTAAAATCCCAAGTCTATGCTGTTTTCAGTTGATGCATGAACAAAACTTCACTAAACATTATTTGTAGAGTGCCTGCCATCCAATAATCACAATAAGCTTTGTGGTTTGATTTTTTTTTTTAATATGAAATAAGTCTCCGCTTTTAAATTATATAAATTTTATTACTAAATTAAAAAAAAAAAAAAAAAAAAGTTGTTTTGGAGCTCTTTAAAGTTGAATTAGGTTGTTGTAGCCGCCTCAATTCAAGCGGCAACGCAGAGCGCATGTGAACTGATCATCTCTTCCTCTTTACTACTAGTTAAATAAACATGGATGAATGTCAGGTATGTTGAAAGATACAGTAGAACTTAGTGAAAAGCATCATGACTCATGTAACCACTCAATCAATGTTTCAACTGCAGAAAGACGTCAATAAAACGGTTTGTAAACAATGTCACATTTACCTTAGGAATTACCTTTTTCAATGTCCATAGCTTGTTGGCTACATGGCTAACTAGAAAAATAAAATAAAAATACTCTAGAGAGAAGCATTTTGATTACATTTCGATTTTCACTCACAAACTTTCGATTCTATTCCAATCTCCATTCAATTCAATCGATTGATTTGGATACAGATCAGGTAGAGTAGGTTAATTTTTCAAGGAAAAAAAATCTCAACTAATGCTGTAAAACTATACAGGAAACCCTGTCAGTTGGTACATTACTATAATATTAACCCCTTACTGCACACCCCACCATTTTGGCAAGTAGGACATAAACGACACCCAAAATAAAAAGGTTGCTACTCATTCTGGATAGACACATAATCAACATATTTTTTACAGTTCAAGACTCAGAATTACTCAGACAGTTATTAATATGGAAATATATAAGCTCAAACAAAAATATTAAGAATATAATTTTTAAATGTGGATGTGGTATAACAATTATAACTACAATTAAAGTGAAGCCACAAGTCTGCTCATGCTTCATTTCAAATCTGCGTATTTGTCTCTAAAACTATGCATTTTATGACCATGTCATGTGTGTCTTTAGAGAAGGCTAATAAAAATGCTAATGAAATTATTTATGGCCCCTATAACTCCCCGGCACTCTAATGTCTGGTGCAGAGACTGCCTATTCACGATTCTATTGTTCTCTCTCAATGAATGTTAGCACCTCTGCTGGTATTAATAGACTTAATCTTCATTATTCTTTTATCATTATTCTTTTGTTTGTATCGAGCCATTATCAGCCTTTATTCTGGCATTACATTGCTTCCCCATCCACACCACTTTCATTCCAGATTCGTTAATCCACCTATTACCTGAAGTCTTTCTAAAAAAAGAAAAAAGAAAAAAGAAAGCATATTTGTGGGACCTTGGGAATTCTTTTAACAAATTAGTTTATGGAATAGAATAGCTCCTGCCGCGACATCAAGCAACATTAGCATCAAGCTACATAACACAATTTAAAAGATTAATATTACGGCTTTACTCATAACTCACTTTAAACCACCATCAAGTGTTTGTATTAACTTCCGATCACGATCTAATGTGGATTTTAGTCATATAATGATGATGATGAGTCATATTTAGCATTTTATATGGAGCTAATCACTACAACTGCTTAGCATGTCTACTGTAAACATTCTTTATTCAAATGAAAATCGCATGAAAATCACACACAATTCATTTACCATCGTAATCGTGTTTATTCTCTTCATTTTTGACGTGTTGAAAAGTTTCTTTGGCGTTGTTTTTCACAGAGCTCAGTATGAGGAAGTGTACAGGACAGCGTCATCCAGAAAGGCTGGAGTTATGCCACGTAAGATGATTGACAGCTGTAGACCTCTAGTCATAACTCACGTAAAACCCAGAAGATGAGAGACAGAGATTGCTCTAAACATTCTTTCAGATCGCATAATTCAGTGGGAAGTGAATAGAAATGGTATTCTGTATGGCAAAATATTTTGCAAACATGTGAGAATAAATCAATATTTCTCCAAATATGCGCACTTTTGGACTAAAAGCCAGAACGGATGCTGTTCAGTGGAGTTGTGTGTACACAAATAAACCACAGCAGACATGACAGGATGTGTGTGCGTTTTCATACTATTCAAAATATCGCAAGTTACCGATTTATTATTTTGCACTCCTGACATAAATGAGGAATTTACAGTCACTGTAACAGAGTTTTATCATAAACCGTGGTCAGTTGTCAAAGCTGGAGCCTTTAAACTTTCTAATGATACACAGTTTGTCCATATGACGTTACGAATGTGGTTTTAATGTGCAATAAATGTTAAACGACTATAATCTGAGGCCGCCGGCGATGTGGTGATGGTAAGGGGGTAGCTAAAAATAAATAGCAATTTAATTTGTTGGACTACTGTTAGTTTTAACCTTTAATATTAATAAGAATAAGATCCAGCTTGACTTCATCTAATACCACACAAATGCCCTTCTCAGTGAAACGACTTTCCATGTGTAAACACAACAGCCCCATTCATGACAGTGCTCAATAAATAATTAATAATTGCGCTGATAAATAATGCAGATGGCATTGACTACACTCATCTTAGGATCACTGTTGTGCTGTCAGGATGTGCTGTCAGGACCACCCTTCACTTTTGACTTCTTGACCTCAATTAAAATCAAACACGTCCATGATGGTTCACAGTCACAGTCAAGTTGTATTATAGCACAGCAACTGTCCTAAATCTGACACAGGCCAGTCACTGAGGTTTATAAACTCTGTTGATCAACCTACATGCACTTTACAGGCCTGTGGACAGAGAACAACATCATGAATGCACTGTTTGTTTTTCAACAGCTGGAGGTGTGACATGAGCACGTGTTCATCATGTGGAAGCAATTTAATGAATTTAGGGAGTTAACCTCCATTCCCTTCCCTTGTTTGAGCATCCTGTCACAGCAACATTGGCTCAACCCATGGTGAGAGTTTGGGGCAGGAGTCACACTGCCATCTGTTTGTCCAACCAATCGAAGATGGGCGAGTGTACAGGAAACCGGTTTAAAAACTATTTCATGTTGCTGACGCTAGTGGTGCAGTAAATACTTCCCATTTATTTAAACAAACTTCCAATGTCAAGTAATCAAAGATTATGTGATATGTTGTCTTTTCTAAACTGTAGGTTAAGGTGTTGTGTGCAACCACACAACATGCTACAGGAAGTAAGCGGACAAGAGACTCAACAAAACAAGACAAAACAAAACAAACAGGCTTTACAGGAAAAAAAAAAAAAATTCTGTGCATGACCAGGCCTTTTATATAGGTTTATAATGGCTTATTTTACTGTCATAAGTACATAGTTTATTTTTATTTTATTATTATTTTCTGTACAATAGTAAAATATTTCTGTTATAATTTCTTCAAGTTAAACCAAAATTTTATTTTGTTGGGTTGTAGTGAAGATCTTCGAGCTTCTGCGTTTATATGATATGATGGTAGTTTATTAAATTAAATGGTGAAATTTTTATGAAGTGACCTCTCAGAGCAGCTCTGAAAATGAAGATCATGTGGGCTGTCTTTACTAGTCCATACTGCGATATAATTATGCGGTACAGCCATGCTTTGGATTTATCCATCCAAAATTTGCCAAACTCGGTTACATTCCGTATTATACAGAAATTTAAATTTTGTATTGCACGATTCAGTCTGTGTTTTCCAGAACACAGAAATCATTGGGCTCTACATGTTAACTGCCTTCTAAAGAAAGCTCTTCATGGCCATTGAATACATACTGTAGCACAAAATATTTTAAATATAGAAAAAAAGCCATTTGCCATTATTGTGCAGTAGTATTAAATTTAAGATGACCATCACCTTAAGATTCATTCAAAAACAATTTATTCATTCATTTTAGGGGGGTCCTTGGCATCAAAGTTTGAAAATCCCTGAAATCACTGCTTAAATGAGAGTCAAACTGCTTTATTTGATTTGATTGATTTTTTTGAATACTTTTAATTATAAACTGCTTGTAGTTTTGGTGCAGCTTCCCCAACCTTAATAAAACCACAGCACTGTCAATAAGCTGTAAATTTGGGTCACTTTGTCCAAGCTCCAAACTGAAAACAGTAGCGACTGATCAGATCACCGGCGCCACCCTCATGTCTGCCCAGACAATAGGGGCAGCAGACGCCAACAACCACAACAAACCATGACTGTCATGCAGACTCCTAGAGGGGTGCTTTTGGGGGTTACTGCACACATTTACCCTGTTTATTAGAGACATGCAAGACTCAAATGATACAAAAACACTCATCCACATGCTTTTGCACATCCCTTGTTGTTCTGCGTTGTGAGTCAACTGATACGTTCATGATCACATTCTGTCATCTATCCAACCGTGACGAAAAATAAAAATAACACAGTAACCGAGCGAGAGAAAAAACACAGACATGAATCATTAATCTGAACGCCATGATTCACAATACGCATAATGACATGCGCTGAGGGCAGCAGCTGAGGGGGGAGGCTGTAGTGATCAAGGCCAAGGGTTTTCAATTAAGCGCGAGTACTTAAGGGATTATAAACATGAGTTTTAAAAAAAAAAAAAAAAAAAAAAAACTGTTTGCTCTTTAGGGCTGAAAGAGTCCAGTTAAAACAGGAGGGATTTAACTGCTGAGATGGAGGGTGCTCTCTGCAGGCGTAGTACAGTGGGCAGTGGGGCGGAACGGATGGAGAGCTGAGGAGATACATGACATACAGCGGCAAAGAAGAAAACGTGAAAAGAGGAATTCCGGATGGCACGGACACACGTGGGCTATGAGTCAGGGGTCTAGCGGGTGACCAGAGGCTCTGATCTCAAAGCTCTCTCACATTTAGAGGTTGAGGTTTCAGAGTGCAAAGAAAGTGAGGAGGGAGGACCAAGTCTAAGGCAATGTGAGAGGATGCTCATTTTGGTTAAATTGATAACTAGAGGGCTAGTTCACAGCTATGGAGCCACAAATCTTGACATGGAAAAAACAAAACAAAAAAACAGATATAGTGGCCATGAATAAAGAATGTTCTCACAACTTAATTCGTAGCCACATGTTATTAAAGGGTTAGTTCACCAAAAAAATGAAAATTCTGTCATTAATTACTCACCCTCATGTCGTTCCCAAACTGTAAGACCTTCGTTCATCTTCGGAACACAAATGAAGATATTTTTGATGAAATCCGAGAGCTCTCTGACCCCTTCATAGACAGCAATTTAATTACCACTTTCAAGGCCCAGAAAGGTAGTAAAAACATAGTTAAAATAGTGACTCCAGTGGTTCAACCTTAATTTTATGAAGCAACGAGAATACTTTGTGCGCAAAAAAAACAAAAATAACGACTTTATTCAACAATTTCTTCACGTCTGTATCAGTCTCATACGCTGTTTACGTTGGTCAGCTCCTGCATCAGCATCACACCCATGTGTTGTAGTGCTCACGTGAACAGCATCGGCCAACGGTAAGCTGGCGTGCTGGCATAGCTCTGACGTAACTTGGAAGCGCTGGACTGTATTTACTACATCAACAACTGTCTATGGAGGGGTCTCAGAGGTCTCAGATTTCATCAAAAATATCTTAATTTGTGTTCGGAAGATGAGCGAAGGTCGTACGGGTTAGGAACGACATGAGGATGAGTAATTAATAACAGAACTTTTGTTATGTTTTGTATTCATTTTTGGGTGAACTAACCCTTTAATTAATTTCCTTCTTTTTGATAAACATTGGCCACGTTTCGCTTAAAGCATTCTTTTGTTGTAGGTAAATCGTGGCCAACTTGTAATTCATTCCTTTCTTTTAATGGAGATCAATGAAAATGAAGACGAACTAAAAAGTTGTAGGAATGAGTTCATAATTCGTAACCATGATATCTTGCTTTCAAAGGCTTGTTGCCTGCAAGTTTGTGCGCTCCAAGAATTGAGTAGCAACACACTGGAAAAGGGATTAAAAGGAATAGCAGCTGCTTACGTTTATATCCCAGCACAACCTTTGGTCAATCTTTGGCTCTGAAGAACCTTTGACACACTGAGTATTTAAAGCTTTGCTGAGAGATAGGTCTTGACAACACTAGCCAGTGTTGTCAGTGTTAACTGACAATACAGCTCCTTTTCATCAATTAGATTAAAATATTAGATGAACAATATACAGTGGGGAGAACAAGTATTTGATACACTGCCGATTTTGCAGGTTTGCCCACTTACAAAGCATGTAAAAGTCTGTAATTTTTATCATAGGTACTCTTCAATTTTTATCATAGGTACTCTTCAACTGTGAGTGACGGAATCTAAAACAAAAATCCAGAAAATCACATTGTATGATTTTTAAGTAATTAATTTGCATTTTATTGCATGACATAAGTATTTGATACATCAGAAAAGCAGAACTTAATATTTGGTACAGAAACCTTTGTTTGCAATTACAGAGATCATACGTTTCCTGTAGTTCTTGACCAGGTTTGCACACACTGCACCAGGGATTTTGGCCCACTCCTCCATACAGACCTTCTCCAAATCCTTCAGGTTTCGGGGCTGTCGCTGGGCAATACAGACTTTCAGCTCCCTCCAAAGATTTTCTATTGGGTTCAGGTCTGGAGACTGGCTAGGCCACTCCAGGACCTTGAGATGCTTCTTACAGAGCCACTCCTTAGTTGCCCTGGCTGTGTGTTTCGGGTCGTTGTCATGCTGGAAGACCTAGCCACGACCCATCTTCAATGCTCTTACTGAGGGAAGGAGGTTGTTGGCCAAGATCTCGCGATACATGGCCCCATCCATCCTCCCCTCAATACGGTGCAGTCGTCCTGTCCCCTTTGCAGAAAAGCATCCCCAAAGAATGATGTTTCCACCTCCATGCTTCACGGTTGGGATGGTGTTCTTGGGGTTGTACTCATCCTTCTTCTTCCAAACACGGCGAGTGGAGTTTAGACCAAAAAGCTCTATTTTTGTCTCATCAGACCACATGACCTTCTCCCATTCCTCCTCTGGACCATCCAGATGGTCATTGGCAAACTTCAGACGGGCCTGGACATACGCTGGCTTGAGCAGGGGGACCTTGCGTGCGCTGCAGGATTTTAATCCATGACGGCATAGTGTGTTACTAATGGTTTTCTTTGAGACTGTGGTCCCAGCTCTCTTCAGGTCATTGACCAGGTCCTGCCGTGTAGTTCTGGGCTGATCCCTCACCTTCCTCATGATCATTGATGCCCCACGAGGTGAGATCTTGCATGGTGCCCCAGACCGAGGGAGATTGACCGGCATCTTGAACTTCTTCCATTTTCTAATAATTGCGCCAACAGTTGTTGCCTTCTCACCAAGCTGCTTGCCTATTGTCCTGTAGCCCATTCCAGCCTTGTGCAGGTCTACAATTTTATCCCTGATGTCCTTACACAGCTCTCTGGTCTTGGCCATTGTGGAGAGGTTGGAGTCTGTTTGATTGAGTGTGTGGACAGGTGTCTTTTATACAGGTAACGAGTTCAAACAGGTGCAGTTAATACAGGTAATGAGTGGAGAACAGGAGGGCTTCTTAAAGAAAAACTAACAGGTCTGTGAGAGCCGGAATTCTTACTGGTTGGTAGGTGATCAAATACTTATGTCATGCAATAAAATGCAAATTAATTATTTAAAAATCATACAATGTGATTTTCTGTATTTTTGTCTTAGATTCCGTCTCTCACAGTTGAAGTGTACCTATGATAAAAATTACAGACCTCTACATGCTTTGTAAGTAGGAAAACCTGCAAAATCGGCAGTGTATCAAATACTTGTTCTCCCCACTGTATGTATTAGAAATCCTTAAAATAGCTGAAGTACTAAAATTACTAAAACTAAACTAAAAATAAAAGTTAAAGCTCAATAGAAATAATAGAAAAAAAACCCCAACAAAATTACTAAAAATTAAAACAAACTAAAAAATAAACTATGAAACCATTCAAAATATTAATAAATACTAATAACAGAATAGAAATAATACTAGAACAACACTAGCGCAAGCAAATGTAGTCCCCCAGTGGGACCAAACGTGGCTGAGAGGAAGCTCAATGTTAAAACAGGAAAGGGCTGGTAAGGTGGCTGGGTAATTAAAACCACAACAAGCAAAAATAGTGTCACGAGAACCTTTATGAGGATCCCAGCATGGAAATAGCACAGTTATGTAGTGGGACCCTTTCTTCCACCTCCTTTACCGACTTATTTCAGGACCGGAATATATTTTCTATAATTTCTCTAACAATCTAATAGATATTATATGAAAATCCCCCCAAATTACCCTATCAAAACTCATGTAATTATACCATTTGACTGCTTGTATTCCTCACTTCCTGTGATTTTTGCTCTCTCAGCTATGGATGAAGGTAACTAAAAATAGTCCTCCTTACCTCCCCCCTCAATGTTTTGATCAACAAGCCACCACGCGATCCACATCCGGCCATCCCGGGCGAGTTACGCAACAGCCCACCCAATGACAGCACAATATGAGAGGCTTATTGGATACCCCGAGGCTCAGGAGGAACTTTCCAATAGCACAGGCTTATAGGTAGCCCAGCTGGAGCCTGTACTTCATCTGGCGTGGTACCGGTGCTAATCCTGCTAGTGCTCTAGAGGTGCTGGTTATATGAGGCATGACTGGCCGCTAAACTGCAGCAGATGCTAGCTCCAACAGAGCTAATGTAATCCAACCGTGGGAATGAAACGGGACCAAATGATACACACTGTTGCTATTTAAGCTACAACTAATGGACGCCATGACGACAATAGCAGCAAAAATTAAAATGGCTCGTATAAATCTCACAGGACTTTTAACAGGTGTCCTCTGAATCTGCATGCAAGTCTTAAGGCCAGGACACACCAACTCGACGTCAAAGAACTAGCAGCGACGAAAGCCGACGGTGTTGTCACCTCTCATCTGCCGCATCTGGGCCAAAAAGCTGCACTTGAACACACAGAGAGAACTACAGCCGACTGTCAGCTAGCATGTGCGTTCTGGGCCTGCGTGTAAATGAGACAACTGTCTATTTCTGCAGATATATTCTATATCGCCATTCAAATGGGAAACCAACGCTCCAGGGTGCAGATACACAAACCGTAAACAAATCAGTGCGCGCTTACCTTTTTGAATATCAATCCTGCTGATCATGTTCTTTATTCCACTCCGCTCATGTTAATATTAAAATATTCGCCCAGGAACACTCGGTAAGATGACGTAAAATTTGAACAGCCTTCTATCTGTACCATTTTGACTTCTTTGCTCGCTGTTTTGCTCTTATTCTCATTCACTAAGCTGAACAGCCGAGAGTTCTCTCTCTCACTGACGGCCCGACGCCAAAAACCCTGACGGTGTCCGACTACAGCCAACGGTGCGGAACACACCGAAAAAACTAAGTCGGCCGACGCTCAAAAACGGCCCAATGTTGCCCGGCGGTCGATCGTCAGCTTGGTGTGTCCCGGGCTTTAAGGGCTTCCCGTTTTACAGTATACTCTTGTTGAGGTGAGTTGTAAATAAGCTGCGGGGTGCTGCAGGGGCATGAATTAGGTCCAATCATTTTAGTAAAACTGTACGCCTCAATCACCACCCTTGTTTGCATAGACAGAAAACTGAAAGCTTATGCAGTGCAGAGGAAACGTATAAGCTGGAAATGTTTGTCATCTCTTGGCTCGGGCAGAGCAGCCGGGGTCAAGACCCAACCTGAACATGAGCAGAGACAGCTGGCCCGGGCAAATACGACAGCGGGAACCAGAGGTGAGGCGAAGGGCACGACAACGGCATCCTGGGGGCAAATGCCCTTCTTTCCTGAAAATAAATGATGATCAAATGAACCCACATCATGGGACATAACTGCAAAATAATATACTAAAAGGAGCACTTATAAAGTGTTGGGCTGCTGTAGCTTGACAAGCTATTCATAATTTAATGTAGTTAAAATGCAATAACTTGAAAGAGTTTTTTTACAGCACTACTAAGAAATAGCACATAGATGCTAATTAGGTGTAACCACCTTAAAGGGTTAGTTCACCCAAAAATGAAAATTAGGTTTCACAGACAGGATTAGGCCTGAGTTAAATTATGACATTTAAGTAGCTTTTATAAACGCGCCTTAAAAAAAAAAAAAAAAAACCATTACTGATGTGCTTCTTGAGACAAAACAATGGCACTGATATATTTTAAGATATGTCAGTGCATGTTGCTTTCAATTAAAACAGCTCAAACCTGCATTTTAGTCTGGGACTAGGCTTAAGCCTTGTCTGTGAAACCGGGGGTTAGACTATTCTCTGCTCTTCAAATACAAACAAAAAAAATTTGCCTTTATGGACAGTGTTTCTTGAGTAAAGAAAATGCTGTACCTTCTCAAATATCAGTTCTTTATTTACCCTTGCAAACAAGCAGAGATCTCCAAAATGTGTGTGCGGCATATTCTAAATGGAGGCGGGGTGGAGTTATGAGGTTTGACTGTCAGTTTGAGGAGCCAATGGAGTTACGAGGTTTAGTCACAACCTCTTTTAAATGCTTTTTATTGATTAAATATTTGTAAAACAACATTCAGACATAAAGGATGAGCAATAGCATTGATTTTATAAAATAAAAATGACTAAATATAGAGATACAAGGTTTTGGCCTGACAGCGCGATGATATATTCTTATTTGTAGCATTTATTTTTTACTTATTTTGTGGAATTTGATCATTTTCCACGGCCCAACTAACAACCACACACTTGGGAAACAGCATTTATCATTTAAAGAAATGATACTTCTATTCGGCAAAAATGCATTAAATTGATAAAAAGTGACACTAAAGACAATTACATTGTTACAAAAGATTTCTATCTTAAAATGTTCTTTTGAACTTTCTATTCATTAAAGAATCCTGAAAAAAAATCTACATGGTTTCCACAAAAATATGAAATCAGCCAAATGGTTTGTAAGATTGATAATAAGAAATGTTTCTTGAGCATATTACATTTTAAAATAGAAAACAGGTATTTTGAATTATAACTATTTCACATTAGTGGTATTTTTAAACAAATGAATGTAAAACATAAAAAAAAAAAACTTAGACACTAAACTGCTGAATGGTAGTGCAATTAAAATGAACAAACCATTTGAGAAAATCCATCCACTCACATGAACCAGAAAATGAAACCATAAGCATTATTCCATGAGTAAAATTTCAAACATTGCTGTCACACGACCACAAGTTGCACATGAGTGGCATCAATAAAACTTGTCATCTGGCTATTCTATACAAACAGAAAATTTGCATATTTTGCCTAGTATACATACTATTTCTTGCAGGAATTAAGTATGTTGGTATGCCATTTTAACCGTTCAGGGTTCATTTTACTAACTTTAATTTGATGGACAAGGTGTCTTGTCAAAGGAAATTTGGACATCAGGGTTTGTTCTTGTTTTTTTTTTTGAATGGAGGATCAGGGTGAATTTACAGAGGATTCTTTAAACTCTTTGCCTGGAAATCCAACAACACAGTAAGTCTGTAGATTAAGAGGGCTTCCCAATCCAATGCACTTCCACATTAAGGACAAAGTCTTGAATAATTAATGACTGCAGTGGGAGCTGGAAGAAAGGAGGGTCGTACGCTCAGAGTTAGGAGACAGTGACTGATGCAGTGACTCTGTATTTCACACCCCTACTGAGAAACAAACTGGAGAATGCAGTAAAGGACAATGATGTCATGGAGACACCACTAAAATGAACCTAAATGAGCCCAAACTCAGTGCAGCAGTTATTAGAAGAACCAGAAAGCCCTCCTCTTGCTCAAAAATGGAGGAAAAAAAAGAGAATGCTATGATTTCAATGGTGCAAGAAGTCAGTGCAATCTTAAATTTCTACACATTGACACATGTCGAGGAAGCTACTTTGAATTAGGAATAGATTGGTAAGCTAGTTTCAAAAGTAGTTAACTATACTATAAGCTACTAGGGACGGACAACATTGAATAATCAGGTTATATATGAATTGATTTATTCAAATACATAAAATTATGCAACATTGTGAACATTGCAATGACTGTAATGTAACTGTAACTGTAAATTTACAATGCAATGTAAAAATTTGATTTTCATGCATCACTTCAAATTGTTTAACGCAATTAATCGATTCAAAAACTTAAATTCAACAATTTGTTTGTCCTCAATCAAAAATGTTGTTGCAAGTCCTGTGTGCCATTTTGCATTTATTAATGCGTTTTAGTAGAAAACATACGTAAGTAAAACTGTGTTTTGCTGTATTGCATCCAAGAAAATGATTAAATACTCTACAGTGTTCATTAAATAAAGAACCGAGAGGAAACCAGTGATCATTTTAAACAACTTTACACTACTTAAAAGGATTAGTTCACTTTAAAATGAACATTTCCTGATAATTTACTCACCCCCATCTCATCCAAGATGTTCGTGTCTTTCTTTTTTCAGTGGAAAAGAAATTAAGTTTGAGGAAAACATTTCAGGATTTTTCTCCACACAATGGACTTCAATGGCAACCAAAATGTTTAAGGTCCAAATCAATGCAGTTTCAAAGGGCTTCAGAGGCTCTGCATGATCCCAGCTGAGGAATAAAGCCTTATCTAGCAAAACCATTGGTCATTTTCAAGAAAAAAATAAACATTTATATACTTTTTAACTTAAATTGCTCATCTTGCGCTGCTCTGTGACGTGCCACGGATTGTGCAATCACGTCGGAAAGGCCACGCTACGTAGGCGGAAGTACCGCCCCAAGCGAACGTGCGAAGACTAATACAAACGCCCTTTACAAAAAAAACTCCATCTCCAACTTCAAAATCGTCCGACATCATTGTTTAACCTTTTTTTGCTAAAGGATGTTTGTATTAGTCTTCGCACGAGCGTTTTGAAAACACGGGGGCGGTACTTCTGCCTATGTCTAGCGTGACCCTTCCGACGTGATTGCACAATCCGTGGCACGCCACAGAGCAGCGCAAGATGAGCAATTTAGGTTCAAAAAGTATATAATTTTTTTTTTTTTTTTGAAAATGACCCACTTGGCTGTAAAGCTGCATGCAGAATACAATGCATTGCTTGAGTATTACAATACAAAACAATAAGACTGGCATGCTGGGGGGAAAAAACTACGCAATTTTCTGTGTGTGTATTATTAATACTGCATAGTAATCATAACGGAGCAGAATCAAAATCCTTTTGTTGAAACCCTTACTCAGGAGGAGATTCCTGATATCTAAAGTAATATTGCACTTCACAGTGCAGAGACAGAGTGTCTTTCATTGTATCCTGCTCCTTACATTTCACATCTCTTTCCCTCTAGAGACAGTGACGCTCAGGCTCAGTGTCTGACACACATTTCTCTACGTGATCTTCTCGTAGTATTCCCTCGTCGACGCACTGCCTCCCTCTGCACTAATTTCATTAACTGCAGGCTAGTCACGCCTCAGCTACACAGACGCCAACAAACAGTCAGCCAGACACAAGAACAAGCTCCAGTCTCCCGTATCGATACCTCTTACTCTTCCTGTTTTAGCCATTTCTCGTTTTACTGAATTTCCTTGCTTTCCATGTCACCCTCTCCCGCTCACCAGATATGCATTTTGAGCTTGATATTCTCACTTCCTATATTTTTCTTTTTCTTTTCCATTAATAGTAATAATTACTGCTAAAGAATTATATCTCAATATTTTTCAGCATTTTGACAATATTCAATTTATGTACCTGATGTGTGTGTGTGTGATATATATATATATAATTTTTTTATTTTAACATACATGATGTATTTGCTCTAAAATGGTGATTTTATATCTGTCTATAGTCTTCAGTGTCACATGATCCTTCATAAATCATTCTAATATGCTGATGTATTATCAATGTTGGAAAAACTTGTGCTACTTAATATATTTTTTATAAAACCTGTGATACTTTTTTCAGGATCCATGATGAATAAAAAGTTTAAAAAGAACTGCATTTATTTAAAATAGAAATCTGTAACAATATACACTTTTTTTTTCTATTTTTCTTTTAAAGAAAATAATACTTTTATTAAGCAAGGATGTGTTTAATTGATAAAAAGTGATAGCAAAGATTTATATTGTTAGAAAAGATTTCTATTTTTGAATAAATGCTGTTCTTTTTTTTAACTTTTTATTCAAAGAATCCTGAAAAAAGTATCACAGGTTATATATTAAGCAGCACAACTGTTTCCAACATTGATGATAAATCAGCATATTAGAATGATTTCTGAAGGATCATGTGACACTGAAGACAGGAGTAATAGCTGATGAAAATTCAGCTTTGCATCACAGAAATAAATTATAATTTTAAAAGTATATTAAAATAGAAAACCATTATTTTAAATTGTAATAATATTTTCACAATATTACCATTTTTTTCTGTACTTTTGATCAAATATGCCGGCTTGAGCATAAGAGACATTAAACATTAAAAATAGTTTCCAAACTTTTGACTGGTACTGTTTGTTTGTCACACTTGTAAATTACAAGTATTTATATGCACTATTTAACAATAAACTGTGAAAGAAATTTATATTTAAAAAAAAAAAAAACTTTCAGGAATGTCTAAGTGATAATGCAAAAAAAGTTGAACAAGTCGTAATTGATTCATTTAAACAAACCATTTGAACTGTTCAAAGAAAATAAAAACAGAACTGAAACTCAAACACCATTTTTGCTTCTAATGTTTAAATCAGATACTGTGAAACTCAAACCTATGAGTTGCAACATATGAAAGGATAACTAAAATCTTCTTTAGGAAAAATAATGTCCAAATAAAAGTTTAAATTTAATACTGTCACAATATTAGCAATGCTGCACAGGGCCAACAAAATCACGGTAAATATTCTCATGTATATTCAAAACATCATCCAGCCCTTCATCAGCCAACAGGTCTGCTTTGGAGGTCACAGCCTATGGTTGCCATTAGTATAACCAAGGGGAAGAGGGAATGAGAACAGGTGGGCCGACTGAGAGTCACCTCTCTCTGAAAGAAAGGAAGGAGAAACAACAGGAGAAGGAGAGAGATGACAAACTGTGAAAGACAAAGAGAGTAATAGCAAGTGAAAAAGGAAGCCGATGGGAAGGAAAAGAAAGAGAGTGAGTTAAAAGAGAGAGCGAGAGGGAAGTGTCACCAGAGGGAAAGCCTCTGGGGGCAGGATCAATGGTGGCAAGAGCTGTAATGAGATTGGAAGGAGGCCAGATTTCAGGACTATTGCTTGTGTCAGCCAACAGACAGGCAGCCAGAACAATGGCACAGGGGTCACACAAACCAGAGGGGTGCCCGCTGGAGGAAGAGGGGCACAGAGGCCCTATTCTTGACTTGGCACTCTCTGATATGGCCTGAATACTATTTTTGTGTGTTTGAGACTGGCCGAATGCAGTGGGAAAGAAAGATAGCAAAAGGGAGACAAAATGTGTGTCATTCTTCCTTTGGCACACAGAGACATTTCCCTCTGAAAAAGAGACATTATGTTGATAGCATCACTTCCTTACGGCAATGCCTTATTTTGACATTCTGTCATGAAGGATTTCAAAACTCTTGTATTTAGATATTGGCACATGTGCCACATGACAACATTACTGAAAACAGTAATTTGTATTTGATACACATGAATATATAAAAAGTGAATATCATGTACTGAAAGACAAATTATACATATATACCAATAACAACAACAGTAATAACAACAACAATTACATAGAATCTTTCAACTTAATATTTGATAGAAATTCTAAAATTATTCCAGGAGAAACCTTTTTAAAAATGTCCATTAATATATTTTCTGAATAAAACGTTGTCTAATATCATTTTAAAAAGGACATTCTATTAAAATATGTTTTACACATGAAATTCTTACACAAAAAAAACCAAAAACACAAACTGTCTTTTATTCCCCTTTCAATAAATATGAATGAGTCTTGAATGTCCAATTCGGCATCTCGTATATACAGTGGTGGCCAAAATGATTAGAACACTTGGCATATTTAAGAGGTTTCAGTTGTTTTTGTTGAATTGACCATTACAATACCCATAAAACGAATGAAATATCTGCAAAGTCAGAGATAGAAATCTGCTGGAACATTAAAAATGATGGACTGGCCCCCTCAAAGTCCGGACCTCAACCCCATCGGGCACATTTGGGGCAGGTTGGAAAATAAAGTGGACAGATCTACTGTACATTCAAAGGAAAGCCTTTGGCTTCAGTTGCAGAAGGCATGGGATAACATTAGTGTTGAAGTTCTCAGAGGAAATATATTGACACTATGCCAGAGAGATGTGCTGCTGTAATTGCTGCAAAAGGTGGACATACCAAATATTAAAGTTAAAAGTGGATTAAAACAGTACGACAAACTTCATCTGATATTTGATGGTCAGTGCAATAATCTGCATGTTTCATGAACATTATAAAATGAAATGATGTTTTGGAGGCGTAGGAATTGAGGGCGCACCAGACACAAATGAATCTTCCAGATGATTCGTTCAAACATAATTCCACACAAAAATAAAAATTCAACACTCCAGACCCCATTCTGTAGGCTCCATTCTGTCTGCAGCCAAGCTGACCAAAACCCGAGCTAAGTACTTTATTGCCTTGCAAACTTCGAGCGAGGTTGTTTGACCCACAAGAAAAAGAAACAAACCAGATCCCCGTCACACGGAGTGACACGGAAAATCCACAGAAAAACCAACAGAAACTGTCACGTATAAACTGCATCAAATCATTCAAGGATAGCCAGACTTACATTCAAACAGCCTTCTACTGCATAATTCTATATCATGTCTATAACCAATACACATTATGCATATACACTCACCTAAAGGATTATTAGGAACACCTGTTCAATTTCTCATTAATGCAATTATCTAATCAACCAATCACATGGCAGTTGCTTCAATGCATTTAGGGGTGTGGTCCTGGTCAAGACAATCTCCTGAACTCCAAACTGAATGTCAGAATGGGAAAGAAAGGTGATTTAAGCAATTTTGAGCGTGGCATGGTTGTTGGTGCCAGACGGGCCGGTCTGAGTATTTCACAATCTGCTCAGTTACTGGGATTTTCACGCACAACCATTTCTAGAGTTTACAAAGAATGGTGTGAAAAGGGAAAAACATCCAGTATGCGGCAGTCCTGTGGGCGAAAATGCCTTGTTGATGCTAGAGGTCAGAGGAGAATGGGCCGACTGATTCAAGCTGATAGAAGAGCAACTTTGACTGAAATAACCACTCGTTACAACCGAGGTATGCAGCAAAGCATTTGTGAAGCCACAACACGCACAACCTTGAGGCGGATGGGCTACAACAGCAGAAGACCCCACCGGGTACCACTCATCTCCACTACAAATAGGAAAAAGAGGCTACAATTTGCACGAGCTCACCAAAATTGGACAGTTGAAGACTGGAAAAATGTTGCCTGGTCTGATGAGTCTCGATTTCTGTTGAGACATTCAGATGGTAGAGTCAGAATTTGGCGTAAACAGAATGAGAACATGGATCCATCATGCCTTGTTACCACTGTGCAGGCTGGTGGTGGTGGTGTAATGGTGTGGGGGATGTTTTCTTGGTACACTTTAGGCCCCTTAGTGCCAATTGGGCATCGTTTAAATGCCACGGCCTACCTGAGCATTGTTTCTGACCATGTCCATCCCTTTATGACCACCATGTACCCATCCTCTGATGGCTACTTCCAGCAGGATAATGCACCATGTCACAAAGCTCGAATCATTTCAAATTGGTTTCTTGAACATGACAATGAGTTCACTGTACTAAAATGGCCCCCACAGTCACCAGATCTCAACCCAATAGAGCATCTTTGGGATGTGGTGGAACGGGAGCTTCGTGCCCTGGATGTGCATCCCACAAATCTCCATCAACTGCAAGATGCTATCCTATCAATATGGGCCAACATTTCTAAAGAATGCTTTCAGCACCTTGTTGAATCAATGCCACGTAGAATTAAGGCAGTTCTGAAGGCGAAAGGGGGTCAAACACAGTATTAGTATGGTGTTCCTAATAATCCTTTAGGTGAGTGTACATTGCAATACATTATTCAAGTCAGATAGACTTTTTCTTTTTCTCATTTTTGAAGGATGAGGTGAATCCAGTACTAAATCAAGGAGTTAATTGTTATTACTTTGAAAATAGATATGACCAGGTTTTACAGTGGTGGCCAAAATTATTAGAGCACCTAACAGATCTAAAAATATTTACCTTTTTTTGCCTCTGTAGGGACTCTGTATAAGGGAAACAGGTCTATTTAGCTCAAATGAATGAATGAATGAATGAATGAATGAATTCATAGGGAATTTTGAAAGAGTCTGATTTTACGGCCAAGCAAATGACTCGTCCAGCCTTCATTTGAACGGGCCGTGACTATCAACTCTGCAGCGGATATTAATATCCACACAATAGTGAAACACTATTTAATAGCCAGGTAACATAGATCAGCAGTTTAAGACATTAAATTCGTAAGCACATAACACAAGAATACTTATCTTTAAATACAAACAAAACTTTATTGATTACTCTAACACATAAAACTAATATCTGACACAAGCACACGCGGACACACACATTCACACACATTCACACGCGTTGAAGAAAGGAAGAAAGTGAGGAAAGAATGAGTTTTAAGAGAGTGAAATGATGAAATCCCAAGTTTCTAGCAATATATGCATTTATAACACATGACCTGAACGAACCATCAATCATTAACTTAACCCTCCTATCGTTTCTTAGGCGGGGTTATTAAATTTGATATCAATGCACCAGTTCAGTTTAGAATCTGGAGGTGACTTGCGTTTGTAGCTCGTGTCGTCTTTGAATGGGGATTCCCTTTTCGGTCCTGGCTAGAGGGGTTTCCCAGGTTCTTTGATTCGCTGACGGCCTTGTAGTGTCTTTGATCGACGTCTTGGGAAGCCAATCACGTGGCGTGTTGGCAGATGGATGGAAAGTCTCGTGGATGTTGTTTGAAGTTGAAGCGCGCCTTGTTGTAGAATCGTTGACCGAAACTTTGCGGCGAAACTTAACTTAGAACACGAGACTCAACGGAAAGAAAAGAAACTAAGTAAAAGAAAGGAAAATGAGACGAGAGTATTTAGATGGCTTGAACGAAATTCTTAACCCATTTTCTCGGATCTTGGTCTGCCACGATCATCTATCTCGTCATCTTATGTCTCCTTGACTTGAACTATGAACTAAGAACTTTTTGTTCATGTTCTGAGATTTTAAACTCAAATATTTGCCCATCCTTCTGGATGAGTTCTGACCAATTAGGTATCATCTTGGTTCAGAGGTGACTGTGTCCCCACCCCTCACCATAAATTATGTGTATTCTCTGGTCTCCTAACTTCCCGCTCTTAAGCAGAGTACAGTTAGACATGATTTCTTATTATAAGAACACGATACATTCTACACAAAATTCAATCAAGCCATCTTTTGAATTATAAGGATACAAAAATAAAGATACCAAGCAAGATACACTTTCAATCAATCATTCAAAATTTATACAATTATATGAATTGTGAGTGATATACACTCACCTAAAGGATTATTAGGAACACCATACTAATACTGTGTTTGACCCCCTTTCACCTTCAGAACTGCCTTAATTCTACGTGGCATTGATTCAACAAGGTGCTGAAAGCATTCTTTAGAAATGTTGGCCCATATTGATAGGATAGCATCTTGCAGTTGATGGAGATTTGTGGGATGCACATCCAGGGCACGAAGCTCCCGTTCCACCACATCCCAAAGATGCTCTATTGGGTTGAGATCTGGTGACTGTGGGGGCCATTTTAGTACAGTGAACTCATTGTCATGTTCAAGAAACCAATTTGAAATGATTCGAGCTTTGTGACATGGTGCATTATCCTGCTGGAAGTAGCCATCAGAGGATGGGTACATGGTGGTCATAAAGGGATGGACATGGTCAGAAACAATGCTCAGGTAGGCCGTGGCATTTAAACGATGCCCAATTGGCACTAAGGGGCCTAAAGTGTACCAAGAAAACATCCCCCACACCATTACACCACCACCACCAGCCTGCACAGTGGTAACAAGGCATGATGGATCCATGTTCTCATTCTGTTTACGCCAAATTCTGACTCTACCATCTGAATGTCTCAACAGAAATCAAGACTCATCAGACCAGGCAACATTTTTCCAGTCTTCAACTGTCCAATTTTGGTGAGCTCGTGCAAATTGTAGCCTCTTTTTCCTATTTGTAGTGGAGATGAGTGGTACCCGGTGGGGTCTTCTGCTGTTGTAGCCCATCCGCCTCAAGGTTGTGCGTGTTGTGGCTTCACAAATGCTTTGCTGCATACCTCGGTTGTAACGAGTGGTTATTTCAGTCAAAGTTGCTCTTCTATCAGCTTGAATCAGTCGGCCCATTCTCCTCTGACCTCTAGCATCAACAAGGCATTTTCGCCCACAGGACTGCCGCATACTGGATGTTTTTCCCTTTTCACACCATTCTTTGTAAACTCTAGAAATGGTTGTGAGTGAAAATCCCAGTAACTGAGCAGATTGTGAAATACTCAGACCGGCCCGTCTGGCACCAACAACCATGCCACGCTCAAAATTGCTTAAATCACCTTTCTTTCCCATTCTGACATTCAGTTTGGAGTTCAGGAGATTGTCTTGACCAGGACCACACCCCTAAATGCATTGAAGCAACTGCCATGTGATTGGTTGATTAGATAATTGCATTAATGAGAAATTGAACAGGTGTTCCTAATAATCCTTTAGGTGAGTGTATATTTGAATGCATTTTGAATGCACAATATTGCAACCACATTGGTTATTGTCTAATATTAGGATTTTTTAAATTTTATTAATCCACATCAGACAGTTGATATTGTATTTATAATTATGTATGCTCATTTCCGCTGTTATCAGTGCATGCTGTTATCTAAGTTTCTCTTGCAGGCCTATGGCACGTGCTGACCACCATCAACCTCAAATACTATTTAGACAAAGCATCCTATAAAAATGACTCACAATGCGTCATTCCATACATTCACAATGCGTCTTCCATATGGCTTCTAGCCTCTCTTCTGATTTCGCAGCTTTGACTTTGTGTGTGTCTGTTGAGAGGGGGTTTGACTTTTGAAGGATTACAGAGGCGTCACGGTCAACACCAGTGATATTAAATGGATGCAGTGGCATTATGACAGAAACAACAGAGAATGCCATTACCATACATGACCTGTTTGGCGCTCTAATCACTCAAGGTGTAAAAAAAAAAAGACATATCCTGGCAGGCCGGGGAGCTGACGGGGGGGCGAGGCGGCATCTGTTGAAATGAATGACACAAGGCCATGTCTGATCCTGCACATAAACACACCAACATGAGAGAGAAAAACAGCAAATCCATGGCTTGATGTTGGTAGTTCAGTGCAAGGCAGCATGTATTGATTAAGTCCTCAAGGGTGATGGGCTGAAAATCGCTGTTTTCTATCACTGGAGTCTCAGAGGCTTTTGTAACAGGCTGTGAAATTGGGCTACTAGATCACAAATACACCCAGAACACCTGCATTGAAGGGTTTTTTTCCCCAGTAAAGAACTACAATGCCTGCCTATGATTACTGTAATCTGACATCCCAGAACTCTGATGACTGGCTTATTTATACAAAGTCTGGTTTTTCAATAATAAGAAGAAAATAAAGTGGTCAGTCCTGTATTTGAGTCCTTCATATGGTTACGTTCACACACAGTTCAGTCATTTTCAGGAGTGACAACCGCATTCTATAACCGAACTCCTGCCCGTAAATTCAGGACCCACAACCGCATTCTCTCCACCCAGATATAAACGCTGCTGTCGGTTAAAGATTTGACGGATAAACTCGTGGCTTGATTGGACTCCTGTCGTGTAAAAGTAATAAGACTCAATTAGCCTGTAGCCTGATTGAACTGAATCTTAGCCTGTCAATCAATAAAAATCATATAAGCTAATCAAAATATGATTCTTCTTTTTCTTAAAATATTGCACCAAATTCAATACTAGATCCCTACACCTATATTTTTTATTTATGTTTTCAATCATACAATTTCAGTTCTAATAAACTATAAAATAGGCATTTCAAAGCTGCTACTATGAGCCGTCATAGTGGACAAAAGTGTACAAGCTATATGGGTTCTAGTTCAAGTTTTTAAATTTCCTTCTCTCTAAAGCCCAGGACACACCAAGCCGACAATCAGCCGTCAGGCAACATCGGCCCGTTTTTGAGTGTCGGTCGACTTTGTTTTTGGCTCGGTTCAACGTGTAGAATCGGCGTCGGGCCATCGGTGAGAGAGAGAACACTCTGATTGGCTGTGCAGCTTAGCGAACGAAAATAATAGCAAAACAGTGAGCAAAGAAGTCAAAACGGTACAGATAGAAGGCTGTTCTAATTTTACGTCATTTTATGTTCCAGGGTGAATATTTTAATATTAACATGAGCAGAGTGGAAAGTGATCAGCAGGATTGATATTCAAAACGGTAAGCATGCACTGCTTTGTTTACGGTTTGTGTATCTGCAGCGTCGGTTTCCCTTTATGAATGACCGATATAGATGAATATATCTGCAGAAATAGACAGTTGTCTCATTTACACGCAGGCGCAGAAAGCACATACTAGTTGACAGTCGGCTGTAGTTCTCTTGGTGTGTTCAAGTCTGCTTTCATCACCACTAGTTCTGTGGCATCGGTTTGGTGCATCCCTACCTTTAAACATTCTTTGAATGATTTGCAATCCATTTGAATGAATTTAAATTTTGACCTAGCCTTTCATCATAAACTCTCTGAAATACCGATCTGAAAGTGCTTTGCAGAAATTTGGCACACTACACAGTTATGAGGGAGACAATCTCTTTTAAATACAGGAGTTACTCAAAATTACAATAGTTGACAATGTACCAATATTTTCAGCTTTAAATAAGAGACACAGATGCCAGTTAATCTGTTTGTATTTTGACAAAAATATCCTGAAAATTACCACTGCTCAAAAGTTTGGGGTCAGAAAGATTTTATTCAAATGTTTTTCAAACATGATGTGTATAGCCTTTCAGTCATTTAAGGCTGCATTTATTTGATCAAAAATACTAACACATTAAAAAAGTAATATTGTGAAACATGATTATAACTTAAAATAATAATTTATATATTTTTTATAATGTAATTTATTCCTGTGATTCCATTACTCCAGTCTTCTGTGTAAGAAATCATTCTAATATACTGATTTGCTGATCAAGAAACATTTCTAACACATTTTCTTTTTAATAGAAAAAGTTAAAAAGAACATTCATTTGAAAGATATATATTTTTTGTAACAACTTTTGATCAATTTAATACATTCTTGCTGAATAAAAGCATAAATAAAAGTTATTAAATAAATATATATCATACTGACTCAAACCTTTGAACAGTAGCGTATATTAACATTTGCCAAACATATACTGGTAATAATTTAAACTGTGATTTCAGTTGTAGAATGTGGTCGTCACTCCCCTAAATAACTCACTCAGGTAAGCACCCAGAAGAGGAGTAACAGCTATATTGAGCTGTAGTGTGTACGTGGCCTTAGTCACATTGGACTTGCATAACGAAGCCTTTAATCATCTGGTCTGCTGCTGTAATAGTCAAAGACCGGTGGAGCAGCAGGACAGATGCTAATGACACCAGGCAAAAAAAAAAGTATTGAAACACTGTTGATCATGTATATTTCACCAGAACAGTAAGAAAGAGACTTAAGCTGCTACAGCTCCATCAGCCATTTGGTTTGCAGGAGGGGGCTGAAGCACATAGTTAATGCCAGGTAATACCGGGCGGGTTGCCCCTGGAAAAGTGACCTGGCTTAAAGTAAATCGGAATAGAGGACACTAAGATGCTGAGAGCTGCTTAATTAGTTAAAGAGACTGTAATTTGTTTTCCCAAGAAACAGGAAAGGTGTAATGAGGACATATGAGTGACATTTGGCCCAGCCATGTGCATTACCAAATCTGTCTTGATGTATTCTGCTCAATATGTGCGGATGAATAGGTTAAAATGTCATGTGGATGGGTGACAAAGTGCATGTGTGTGCATGCTTCCAACATGAATAACATTAATAAATCCATATGACCGATTCAAATAAGGCATCTCCCATCATCTGCATCATTCATCTACTGGATTAATATTTAATAGGACACGCTATAATATTTATGAAGCCCCATTCTCGTCTTGAGAGAATTTAACTGCTCTATGAACAGAGAGCAGATAATATGACTACATCAGATAGTAACTGCTGTTTCTGAGCAACAACTGAATTAACTTGAACATATCCAACTTCATATCCATATCCATATCAATCATATCCATCCTAGACCAGCAAGAGCAAGGCGTCTGAATAATGATTAAGACCCAGAATCCCTCTCCCCACTCACTCTGTTCCCTTGAGGCTGAGCTGAAACTAACTAGGACTGTCTGAGGGAAGGGAGGAGGGGCGGGAAAATGGAGGATTAACATGGTGATCAGTAAAGAGAGAGCAAGAAACACAAGACAGGACAGATTCATGAAGCATATTTCATGCACCATGTGTAAGATCCATTCATAAAAAAAACAATAGACAGGATTCTGCGCACTCACAAACACACGCATAAACACGTAATCCCAATTGACTCTTCAATTCTCATCCATATTGAACACCCAAAATGTAATCTAATCACTACTTATAACAAATTTCCAAATCACAAATTTTAAACAACACGAACAACGGCCAAACATTTAATCTTAGTGCAGCATAATCAGTTCCTGCAGAACTACGCTGAATGCTCTGCAGATTTGCATGTTTGTTAAATATTTCATCAAATTTAGGTTTTCAGCTGCCAATAAATGGGTTTAGCATATTTAAATCCATCCCACAGAATTTCCCACAAAATCAGCACAGGAAAATGCCAAATAAATAAACGTCAAAAATATATTTTAAAGAATGTTTCAACGGTTTTTGCCTATACAAGTCAATGGGGTCTAAAACAACACTTTCATTGTATAGACAATATACTATCATATACATATACTACCGTGGGTGAACTATCTCTTCAAGTACTGAATGCATGTTTCTCTCGAGTTAGTCAATGTCTATATTATTCAGAAAGACTAACTACACATGGCTTGATCATCTCAAAGTTGCAAACGTTTTAACTGCTGAGAAAAGAACAGCAAGCTTTTCTAATTAAAGCTAATGACAAAGCACGGTAGGCGGTAATGGTTAACACACATTGATTGGCAAAGTGCATAGGTTTAATTGTGACTTCAACTTCTCCATTACGTCACAGTTTATCACACAGCTCCAACATATCTGTGGCTAACAAAAACTTAACACGGCATCCTCCATAATGATTTGCATTGGTCGTTACATTTGAGACGATAAACCAATAAAGTCAGTGATCATCACAGTATGTGGCTATTTCAAATATGGTGACATACACTGCTTTCATTACTGTGAAAGTCTAAATTGTCAATACGCTGTGGCTATTTCAGACCTCTTGGATGAGGGATCATTAGAGGTACTGACAGATCTGACACATCCATCTTCAAATGTGTCAGAGTTTTAAAAATAGCAAACCAGCGGCATTGTGAAACATGCTCTGTCTGCGGGGCACAGAAGATGTGACTGTCTGACACCAACTCTACAGCCATTATCTGCACAAAAAAAAAAAAGTTTTATACAAGCAAGAAAAAAAAAAGCATTCAATGCTTTTGAAGGATAGATGCTTAATGGAAAAAAAATTGCTGGTTACAGTAGTTAAAGAGGATTTAGGATCCTAAAACGCACTTCACTGTTTTATAAAAGTGGGATGCATGACTGCTGGTCCGTATAAAGTGACGCCAATAATAATCTGAACAATCCCAGTTGATTTTTTAACAGGTTGAGTGTGTGTGTGTGTGAATGAGCATGTAAATGTAGTTGTTAGTATTACTGTGAGATACAGATAGAGATACAATCAGGAGGTGAGACATGACATAGATTTAACACGGCTCAGCATTACTACGGCAATAAAACAGAGAAAAACAGTGTGTCTGGACCCAAACATACACACACAAGCAGAAGTATACAGGGTAATGGCAGGTATTTCCATTTAACTATAAAGATAACTATATTAGCGTCTACACTGATTCTGATTGGCTGTCAATGTTTTTATCGTTCATCACCTGGAAAAAAAAAAATCGTTCTGAAAGTGATTTCAACAATATCGTTTCTCTGTGCCATTATCGTTATAGCTGTGGTGTGAACTCTGCTATTCATTAATATTGAGAACTATATCTTTATCTTTATAGTTATCGTCCTTGGTGGGAACGGGCCCTTAGGCTTGCTTCAAACTATAAGTCCTGCTTTAAGTATAAATATTATAATAATGGGGTGGTGGGGGTGGGGGTGGGTGTGCAGTATTATTATCGAAAAACTGTTAAATGTAGCAAAATCTCAAAACGAATATCCATGTTTCACAGTACATGTTAATGTTGTGGGCCTAGTTGTAGCATTTAAAACTATTGATTTTTAATTAATTCAGACAAAATAGAGCAAAGTTTTAAAACTGGCCATTTATCAGCGATATATCATTAATTCTGACAAGGATTATACGTGTATCCCTTGTTAAAACAGGATGACATAAGTAAGGTATAGTATGAGGCTATCTGTTTGTTCAATCAATGGAAGATAAGGAGATTGTTCTGGTAACTTTTTTCATAGTGGTAATAATTTTGCCAATTTAATTTGGTGTTGCTAGATTAGCTAAAAACTTCACCTTTAAAAAGCCTGTCTTGTCAAACTAGAGGGAAAAAATGTTGCAGCTGCATTGCAGATACTGGGTGGGCTGGACCACAAAAAAAGTTCTCTGGAAAGGAGTTTGATCAGACTATTTAAAAAAAAAAAATTCTGGAGGTCTCCAGCAGCCCTGCCCACTCCCATCGCTTCACTCTGTGATCTTTGCCTCCCATCCGAGAATCGTGCCACCTCCACTTACCGACCGCCACACAGATAAGGCTGCTTTGGCAAAAGCCCCAGCCTGGTCTGGCAAGAGCTCTGACGTACCCACAGCAAAGAGACACATGGAGGCTGAGGAGGAGGAGGTGAATATGGAGTAGGAGGGAGGGTGAAACTGGGAGTTGTTAGACAGGGTATGAGCGGATTGGGCTTGTGTTCTGCCAAGGTCCCGCCCAGACCTGCCACGAGCTAGCCTGATGCACTGCAGTGATTACAAAAAGACAACGACAACATGCCCACATTGTGCTGCACAGCAAGGTCTGTGGAGAAAGTAAAACCGGTGCAAGCAGCAATAAGCAACACATTTCAAAACACATCTTTTGCTTTCATTCAAACTGGTACAGTGTAGGTCATAGGCCTGATCGGACATGCAGGCTTATTGATCGCTCATTGCTGGGAAGTGCTTGCAGTGACGAACAGGATACTTTTCAAACACAGTAAATGTGGCAGCAGGAGACATGACGTGCTCCAAAACCAAGGTTAAAACCTGCCAACCGCTTTTTAAAATGAAAAATGATGAGACTGGGTTACAGTCTTACAGACTGTATTTTCACCAGCACTTGTGAAAAGAGTGCCATCACCCCTAGCTGGAGCCTCTTAAATTATTAAAGTAAAGTGTATGGCCTCTATCCCATCCCCTTCAAACTGTAGTGATCGCACAAGTCTATACAGCATAACAAAATGCATTGCAAAAATATATATACTCTTTCCCAACCTAACTATCAGCAAGTCAGTGGCACAAGGAAGTGAAAATGCCTAAATACACTGACATCCGATCAGTAAACACTATTTCTGGTCAGCCTTTTGACTGCAAATCAAACTTAAATACATGCGAGCAGTCTAATTGTTGACAAGGGAGGTCACTGGAAGCATGACATTTTATCCAGGATGCAGAGAGACAAACATGAGAGACAAAAAGAAGTCTGATCAATATACATCAGACAAAGAGCGTCGCCCTTAAACACCTATTCACATCTCTATTCTTCAAAAACAAATTAAACAAAATACATGAGAGAAAGTATCCACCATACCCAAATGCTGCAGGTGAAGCACATCGGAGCAAGCAACTTGCTGATGCGGATTCATATTCCGTTCACTTCAGTCTTTCCCTTTCGAAGTGCGAGACTGCTGTCCTGCCTTGCGAGACTGACTAAAACACAAGCCAATAGAATGAGCGTGAACTGTGAAGGAGCATTTAATTGGTTAGATCTACTGCACAAACACGCCTCATCAATGAACAAGTCTTTTTTAACTTAACGAGATTCGGAGCGGCACTGAATGTTACATTCGTAAATGACCAAACTAATACAACACATATTTTATTGTTTTTTTATATAGTTAGATAAGATGGTTTTACAATTTTACTCAAACGATTATGAAGGTTGCTCGTGGAAAGGCTCACACAAGAAAAAAAAAAAAAAAATCTAATCACTGTGATGAATCCTTTTAGTTAAGGTTTCAAAAGATTCGAAACACAGGAACCAAGAACCAAAATCCCCACCACCTGTAGCTAAGACCAAGATGTGACATTTGATGTTGTGAACATATGCCTTATATGGACTAGGAGAGCATTATTATCTTCATTGGCGAAAAGCAGGACCAGGAAGAAAATAGTTCATCACAGCAACACACAACTGATCTGACGCAAACATTGTTAAGTTACAAACAAGTCCATGCCCATTTCTTACGACTAACTAAAACACAAATAATACAAGGTTACATAATATAATAACTTTATAATTACACACACACCCTCCTGAATTACTTGCACATTAGCCATTACGTCATGCTATACATTAAAGGGATACTTCACCCAAAAATTTTAATTCTGTCATTAATTACTCACCCTCATGTCATTCCAAACCCGTAAGACTTTCATTCATCTTCAGAACAAAAATGAATTTGTTTTTGATGAAATCTGAGAGCTTTCTGTCCCTCCATTGACAGCTCCACAACTACCACTTTGACACTTAAAGTTCATAAAGAGATCGTAAAACTAATCCATATGAATTGAGCGGTTTAGTCCAAATTTTCTGAAGAGACTCGATCGCTTTATATGACAAATAGATTTAATTTAGGCTTTTATTCACTTTTAAACATTGATAAGTTAACTTTATTCTTAAATTTGTATTACTAGGTTTTTGTTGTATTTGTATGTGTGCACTGGAAGCTTCAGTAAGGCCTTGGCAATAGAGCTCTTTCTGATTCTGATAAACAGAAGCTCAACCAAACGTGCTTGACACACGAGAATGAACCTTATTGGTTCTCTCAAGTCAAGCGAACATGCTTGAGCTTCGGTTTACCACAACTGAGTTGATGAATGTTTATATGTGAATAAAAGCCCAAATTCAATATGCTCATCACATAAAGCGACCGTGCCTCTTCAGAAAATTTGGACTAAACCACTCAATTTATATATATAATTTTAACGATCCATTTATGAACTTTTTGAAGCATGATAGTTGTAGCTGTCAACGGAGGGACAGAAAGCTCTCAGATTTCATCAAAAAGATCATCATTTGTGTTCCGAAGATGAACGAAAGTCTTACGTGTTTGGAACGACATGAGGGTAAGCAATTAATGACAGAATTTTAACTTTTGGGTGAACTATCTCTTTAAGGAAGGGAGGATGTCAACAAAAACGTAAGTGAATAAATAATAAAAGCTTATCACAGTCCTAATATTAAATAAACCATATGGGTAAATGTCCCAAGCAAACATTTATGCATCTCACATTCACACAATGCTGCCACTGCCTTAGAAAGCAATTGTGAAAGAACTTATTTGTAACCTGGAAGCACGCAATGAAGCCCAATGCAATCTTCAGCAAGTGCTCTCGCAACAGTTGTCGAGCACGAGAAAGATTGTGCACATGTCACGAAACTCAAGATGACAGGCACAGATTGACACAGATCCGCACTAAACGCGTTTTACCTTCAGCACGGGAACGGAGATCCGACATAGTTCTCTGAACGGGCGGCATCGGTCCACCTGTCAATGTACGCTTAAAACTCCGCGTTGCGTTTCTCTCTTCACCCGTCTAGGGATTTTAAGCGCCGATGACCGTCACCAAAGTAGCTTTCCCCCACTCCCGTGACAGGTAACCATTTATTTAGGGTTAAGATTCATGTTGTTGTTGATGAACAGCGACAGTTCCGCACTCGATGACACACTCCAACATCAGCGCGCGGAGCTGAACGCGAAACCTCTCCAGTGCTTGAGGAAGAATCGATAAGCGCTTGAAACACTGAATGCGAGCGAGCTCTACCGCTTCACAAATTGGACCGTGCCAACTAAGAGCGCAGAGGGGGGTCGAGTCGAAATTACGCGTGCAAGCTGGTCGTTCTCACTCTGAAAACCATAAATGTCTTACATACATGATATTTGGTACTTAACAAATACAAGCGGGTCTCGATGTATACAGAGTATGATTTTTACTATGCTAAATAAAAACTGAATAAAAATATTGTCCCCTAATATGATCTCAGTGTGGAAAGGTCTTCAGGAGATTCCCTGCTGCAGTTACTCTCATTGTTTCGAAGGGGTATTGCAGAGACAACGACAGCCCACTATTTCTTTATTTTAGGCCCTGAAGCAATCACGACTCTGCAATTGCCTCCCATATCACCCTTCATCCGGAAAACATTATGGGTTTGCTGATATGCTGAGGGTTTGCTCTCAACAAGCCACATGTTGATGGGCAGAAATCTCCTTTCCCGTTTCTTTGTGTTCCTCAGGCGTACTGGTTTTGATATTATTGCTGTTGTTATATAAATGAATAAAATTAATAAATAAATAACATAACAACATTAGGCCTTTATTATGTAACTGCCTAAATATCTGATTAAGGCGTCTACATCCATAGTGTTATCTCAATATATTTTCTTTTATTGCAGATAGTATATTGTATTAATAATATAAGATCTATGAAATTTTAACCCACGAATAATAACATTTCTTGCCCTATTTCCAAAGGTTTTTGGGCTTTCTCTCTGTCTAATAATCAACATCCACCCGCCTGCACAAATTTGGGTCTATTTCTCGTGAGGTTGCCTAGCAACAGTGACAAGATGCCTGCCTCTTTGATTATGTTTGCGGTGGTTTTATCTTTGAGCACATATCATTCTAAATAATGACTCATCCTCTCAATAGACACACAGACACGCACTCTCTCATTCACAGACAGATATAAATAGATCAGTCTTTTTTAAAATATGAATTCTGTTGAACACACATGACTGTCCAACCTTGTTCCCACTCCCACCCTCCATCTGTGCTGATCAAAAATGATCAGACGAACATTTGGGGGAATAAAACTGCATAAACAATGCATTTAAAATCTGACAATTGTATTGACATAAAAATATAAAATAAAATAATTTAAAAGGTACCTATATGCAACATATTATTTCAAAATGTCACTTTTTAAATGAACATTTCACCTCAAAATGAAAAGTTTGCCATTATTTACTTCCCCTTAAATTTGTCACATACATTTTATGCATGACTTCAGAAGAATAGAGTGAAAGTCATATAAATGACTTGCTATTTTACTTTTATAGTGCTTTGCATCCTGTTTGATTAAATGATGACAGAATTGTCATTTTGGAGTGACGTATTCCTTTAAACTGTAGGAATACGTTCATATGCGGACTTTATATTATTTAAACCATAATAGATCCATCCATCCATCCATCCATCCAACTATTCTGAGATAGCTAAATTTTATATCCATAAATGCCAATTCTTGGAAAAGAAATCATGTTTTTTAATATTTAAAAAAAAAAAAAAAAAAAAACTTACATTATATTTAAAAAATAAAAATAAGTAAACTATTCTGATTTTCCAGGCATGTATCTTCTTTCATGTCTTTCTGTAATATTTCCCCAGCAAATGTATTTACTTTTTTTTTTTTTTTTTTAACTATTTATGTTATATGGTTTATGCACTTGTTATTCAATTAAATGAAGAAAAAAAAAATACTGCCTACAATAGCAGTTCACCACATTAAAACATCATGACTCATTCATATGTCCTGCGTGCACAAAAGTTCAAGTCGCACAGTGACATCTTATTCTCCGGTAAACAGGGCCTGGAATCATCTGCGCTCAAAGCAGTGGTCAGAGGCCATCTCTGTGATAAATGAGCCGTCCGCTGCAGCCCATGAGCCATCAGAACACTCTGCTCCTATCAGGCCACACATGATCTGCACTCACTGCCGGCTATTAGTGTCATCTACACTTATTGACAGATTAAGGTGCTTGGGACCATTCGATATTCAAAGGAATGCTCATGCATATTTATGAATAGCATGTTGATTATTTTTGGAAGAATGTCTGAGGTGAGAATGAGATTATACTTTTAAATGGATGGCATCAATATATGAGTTTAAGATGGACTGGACTAGAAAAGGACTCATCGAGGTCATGAAGAGTACCAAGAGCAACACCTGTCAGTCAACAGTTGGATGGCATCATCTGTCCTGGACAGCGCTGGCAACCTATCAGCCGATACAATAAGAAAGGCCCCTTAGAATTTGATGGATCTGCTAATAGCTGAGGATTCTGAGACATTTAAAGCATGGGTGGAAAAAGACAGTATTCTCAACACATATTGATTGAGGAATCTAATTAAAATGAAATAAAAAATTAATTTTGCTCATAAAAATGCAGGGTGTGGCGTAAGGTGATTGGGTATTTTGTGTCTCCAGAAGAGACTGTCTGGAAAAAATAAAGCAAATAAATGCATTTTAATTAATAAAGGTACATTCATTAAATTGCTTATGTTGTGCTGGTCAGTATAGCTGTAGTCTTGGGGTGCGTCTCAATCTGTTCCCTAGCTTCCTAGGTCGTGAATCAGTATATTGTGTACATAAATTCAGGCACTGGTAAGGACAGTAAGGACCCTGGCTCACTACACATTGGGACAAAGTCCTCACTGTATCACTACTGGTATTTATGAACAACAGCAGAACTGATATGTTATTTATGGTAAATACTTTGCTTGTTACGTATATGTGCAACATTTCAGCTGTAAATAAATTATAAATGTTAGCTAGATTATGTTCATTACCTGTCTAGCGATGTGTGTTTATGCTGAAATATAATTGAATAATGTTTGTATTTTTAAAAAAAAATCTATCGCTTTTTTTGTGTCATTATGTGTACATTGTGTAGGGGGTTGGTTTACGTGATTTATGTTTCACGCTTCAGAACTTAAGTGCTTAGCGATTGAGACAGCCCTTAAAATGGCTGACTCCCTGATCAGTGCCCTGACTACTAAACTAGGGAGCTGATTAAGACACACCCTTGGACTGATTAGCAATGTGGTATACTAATTGTTACCTTAAAATGCCATTTCTACCTGATTTAACCCATAAAAATGTTTTTGTTGGAATAAATTAATGTATTAAGGTGCATTTAGTTATGTTAAATAATATCTTTGACTTATAAAACAGTTCAAATTCAGCTACCATTTTCAGGTTACCATTGTTTTCAGTGTAGTAGCAAGTAGTATTCACCTGGTCATGTGATTATGCTGCGTCCAAAATTGCATACTCTCTTAAGTAGGTACTTATTTTGAAAAAGTAATTACTTCACGACAGCTAAAAAAGTATGTTCTATATAGTAAGTGTGTGTAGTATAAATGTAATCCGGACGTACTACATTTGCCATGTTGTCATTATCATGTGACCTACCAGGGTCAGTTGTCGCTTCACTGTCATTCATAAATCCTCTCCTGTGGCCTCATGGGATACTAAAGTGTCCATCGTATGCATACTCCAGAATGTCGCAGGAAGAAGTAGGCCATCCGGGTACTTTTTATGAGTACTGTGAATTCGGACATAGCTACTTCTTTCACTCATTTCCCATTAGCACCAATGGTCTCCCATCAAAAAAAAAAAAAAAAGCCCTGACCTGTAGATTGTAGCAAATGATCAGTAAGATCAGACTCTGCCCCCTGCTGGTGTAGGACTTGTAGTGAAAGATTGAACCCTCACATTTTGAATTGCCAGAGAACACCTTTTCAATTATACATGTAACATGAAACCATATTTACCACTTATTTATCAGTCATACGATTCAATAATCCTCTTATAAAATACTGAGCCACAGGTTATGGATTTCAATGTTAAGCACTGAAGCTCATTTATTTTGTTTATTGAACCATATGTATAAATCATATGAAATGCTCCATTGAATAATGGGATTAAGGCAAATTAAACCCTCAAACTTCTGTAAACAACATGGATTTATATTAATCTGCATTGTTCTTAAAAATTATGAGGTGGTTGGGCCAATCATCTCCGTGAGTCATGGTGATCCTTGACTTAATCATGCTGGTGCTATGGTGATGACAGCAGTGTTGAAAACAGAGGTTGTTACAAAAAAAAAAAAGTAAGAAATTGTACAAATAACTACCAAGTGACCTGACATATTTTTTAAGTTCTTAGAAAAAGTGCAAATATGCTTTTATACATTTATAGAGAAGAATCCGATCAAACAATAAAAGACTAATTTAAAAATAAACAACTAAAAATTCAGCTAAAAATTGTATTCTTTCAGATTATCCCCGATTGAAGAATCCCCCAAACAAGTGACCTTCAGGCACATTCGTCAAGTATATGTTCTTGTGTCAATGTCCTTTGTTGATCTTGAAGCAACATTCCTATCAAACAATCATAATGTCAAACCCAGCTGCTAATCCTAACCAGCCTGACTGGTTGGTTAGCAATGTTAGCCATATCAACAAGGATGTTGATTCAGGAACATTAAGAATAGACATGATGAGCCTTGAGCACTGATCACTGACACTGACAATCACAAACTCTGACATGACATAATTTAGTGAGAGATCAGTGAGTGAAAGATGCCTGGGAACAGACAAAACTGACACTGACTTTACAGAGAAACCCCTGAACTGGAGATGAGAGAGAAGCATAACGAGGGCGGATTGAAATGATCATTGGCAGAGCTACTTTAGATGAGCTCTCCAGGTCATGGTTCACCATATAGGCTTGAGGAAATTGAAAAAGCCCCTGAATAAAACGTACGCCTCTGTCTGAGTATATTGGCATATGGCAGGAAACGGATGATTTATTGAAATTTAAAGTGAAATGTAGCCCAATATTCATCAGGCACCAGCAATCTGTTTAACTCAGATAACTCCTTTAGGGAGTGGCCGAGGGACTTCTTAAGAACAGACAGATGCAGCATGATAAATGAGAGGGCACAAAGAGGCCATTTCCAGAGGTTTGTTTGTCTGCCATGTGCCATAATTATTGAATTAAAGTCATTACTTCATAAAATAATGACTTTATAGCAATGATGCTTCAGTAAGAATATGAAATTTAAAAGGTGTAACTAAGATAATCAGCACTTAAAATAATCAGATCCATGAAAACGCTTCTTTCCTGTGTTGATATATTTCATGTTGAAACAGGACGTTTGGGTGGGACATATTCAGTCTTTAAAGTAGCCAATAATGTTACATTACAGTCACAAACTATGATTTGCTACTTGCGAGTCGGTTACATAAAACGCCATTCAAAAGGTTAGGGTCAGTAAGATTTAATTTTTTTAATGAAATTAATATTATTCAGCAGGAATACATTAAATTGATAAAACGTGACAATAAAGACATTTATAAGATTTATATTTCAAAATAAATGCTGTTCTTTTGAACTTTCTATTCATCAAAGGATCCTGAAAAAAGAATCTCGGTTTTTAAAAATTGTATCAATATTTCACAATATTGCTGTAAGCATGAGATTTCTTTAAAAAAAAAAAAAAATTCTTACTGGCCCCAAACAATGGAAGTGCAGGCCTATATTCTAGCTGGTAAAATAAAGAAAGAAAGAAAGAAAGAAAGAAAGAAAGAAAGAAGCTTTAACTTTCATATTCACCAAAGCCAATTTAGTTACCAAATTATAATTTATATAAATAAATTATTTAATTTTAAAAATTCCTAAACTGCTATGACTTAATAAATTGATGTAATGACATAATAATTTCTAATGTTTTTAATTGTTATTTTTCTAATTTGTTTGTTCTATAAATATTCCATCTACTTATGTTTTGTGCTATATTCATCTGCCAATAAATTTATGAAAGTATAAATATATTCGGCTGCAGGTGGTATTGAAGAAGCATTCTCATTAGAGAGCATTTGATTGGACAACAATCTCTGGAAGGAACGGATCGTTAATTTTAAATTTGGTCAATTTACACAAATAGATGACTTCAAAAGTAATAGATAAAAACAAGCCACAAATCTTTGACATAAAAAATGACAAAAATCTTTGATATTTTTGACATTTTCATTTCCTGTAAAAATGCTCACTTAAAAAGGCCCAGACAGACAGAAAATAATAATCTATCTATAAATGGCTTTGTTCCATTTACGGATAACGCATTTTCATCAACTGTGACACAAGGTGTGAGTCGGCCTAGCGCTCCAACACACAATATGGCTCAGTCCACTTCTGCAGTGCTGTTGTAGTCACAGAACAGCTGCAATGCTACCTGCAGTACCCACTGGAGGGCGGATAGGTGCCAATGCCAGCCAATGACAGTTGAGCTCCATTTCCCCTCATGCTCAAGCACAGCAGGTGTTTGCATTGCAGACCGAGCGCAATCTTCTAAGTGGCATGAAACTGCAGTGCATTAAGAAGCTCTGAGATGCATTGGGAACCACAGTAGCTAATTAAATAGGAAAAAGTCTCTCCATTTTGCTGACAAGCAATCATAAAACATTTACCAGAACTTATAACTGGTGAAACCTTACAGAGCAAATCAATGTCCCTCTCAAATTATATGAATGCACTGTAAATAGCTGTCTCAGCTAACAAACATAATAGGCTACAATTTTTAAAGAGAATGTTCAACTAAAACTGAAAATTCTGTCAAGTTAAATCTGTATAATTCTTTCTAATGTGGAACTGTGTTTTTTTTGGCCATACAATGAAAGTCAAAGTTGTTTTGCACATACAGGTTTTTGTAACAACATGATTGTGAGTAAATTAAAGTTTTTTTAGTTTTTTTGTTTTTTCACCTAACTGTCACAAAGTCAGGCAAACTTTCGGTCTATGAGTCAAGGCTATTCATTGTCAAAAAGAGAAAAATCTATGGCATGATAAATTATTTAAAAAGACTATCAGTTTCTTCCTGGTCGGTTTTCTCGGTAACCATGGCAAGGCCACATGCATTATTAACATGTAGCTACAGGAACACTGGTGGTTGAAGCTGACGGTAACTCACAGATCAGTCTCTTTCCGGGTCTGCTCGCTGTGCCTGGGCTCTGGGGGAAATCATGGAGCAATACCGGGGCTAACTATATTCATCCACCCATGAATCCGAGGGATTAAAATGGCTTTTTCTTTTTGGACCATGTAAGTCGACGCAATGGAGGAGGCTTTGTTGACACCGGAGGATGGAAAGAGGCAGAAGAGGGTGAGATTCCGGGTGGCCTCAGGGAACAGCGGGAGGGTTTTGAAAGAGATGTTTAAGGATGAAGGGCCATCGGATTCCCTGGATTCAGACTGCACCAGCTGCTCCGAGGCAGACCGGACCAGCACTCCATCCACCAGCGGGGAGGCGAACGGCCACTTGTGTGGATTCTTGGGGTCGGAGCTGGATGACAGCGGAAGTGAGCCTGATGACTTGCTGATGTTTGCAGGTGGAAGAGACAAAGTGTTGAGTACCAAACGAGTGACTATCCTCAGTAAAAATGGGACGGTTCGAGGAGTCAAGCACAAAGTCAGTGCTGGCCAAATACTCTTTGATAACTTGGCTAAAAACAATGGGGTAAGTCATTGAGGGTCAGCTTTCACATCATCTCAAGCTAAAATCTTTAATCTTTGACTGTGGACGTCAATGCACATTAAATGTCAAACATTACCATTATCAGACTATTCACGGCCGCTCAAAAGCTTTCAAGAATTGTTTCTTGTGTCCTCAACAGGGTAAGAACCTCTTTCCTCAGCCGCTATTGGTTACAGAGCCTGTTCTCTTCTCTCAGGTTTTGGCCAGACAAACAAGCTGTCCCACTGAGCAAGATCACTGTACGATTAAAGATTAATGATGCATTTCTTTAAGTGTTTTGGCTAAGTTAATCACCTTAATGTATTCTCAGGACCTCTGCTTTGTTGTTGAGCACTAAAACGGTTGCTAAAAGCTTATGTCTGATATCAGATGTAATTCTATACCATTTCTAACAGAGGGTAAATAGGGATTAAATTGATTTTCAGGAACCCAATAAAAACTACATATAAGGTCATTATTTAAATAATTTGATACTATACGGAGCACATAAATGTACAAAAAATGAGACAGGAGGAAATATTTGCATTAGAAACAAAAAGCTTTTGGGTTCCCCCAAGAAACTTTGCATTTGCTCGAGAGAAAGGCTTTTGCATTTTGCTGAGAAACTTTGCATTTGCTCTAAAGAAATGCTTTTGTATTTCTCCAAAAAACTTTGCAGAAGTTTTGCAAGCGAATGCAAGGTTTCCGCTCGCAAAACTGTGACCTCTCACAAAATGATCACTTTTTCCCCAATAAAATTCGCTCACAAAAGCGTTGGAATAAATTATGCGTTCACGCCATGTCGTAATAACCGTAATTACTAAGCGTTGTAAATACCACGTGACCACTGTACCACCTGACCGCTGCAGATTAATTTGGGCGTTGATAGTTTTGCCATAGAATAGAACTCCCAGTCCGAGGACGTGAACAGCTTTGAGTATCATGTCACGTTGTTATCTCTTTGATTTTCCATCATGTACCCTTAAAGGCTTCGTAAACAACTGTTGAAGATTTTGATTCTTTAGTTTGGGCCTGTTTCAAATAGTGTCATTGGTTTATATAATAAAATATACTCCTTACTCTGTTAGTGAACTTGGGGAAAACTGACTTGACCATGACACCAGTTGGTGAAAAATCCATTGGCTGCAAAAATGTCAGTTTTGAGAACAGTTCTAGCATCATTTGTTTGAGATGACACTTTTAGTTTGATATTTTGTTATCTAATGAAATGAAATTCACAGTCCTAAAGTGTCCTGTCCAAATATGCACTGTATTTTCTGCTCCTGCAACACTGAATCTGTATTACCACCTTTATCCACATGGTTCGGTATGTTAATATAGTAAAACGTGTAAATGATTTATGAGCTGCTATTTGATGTCAGATAAGGATAGTAAAAATCAGTAGTGTGACAATATCTGTAATATGCACTGTAAATTAAAGTGCATTATAAATTGCATTACTGCAGGTTTTATTGGCACTTTATGCTTTAATCTTAACAGTTAACAAGCTTGACTTACAATGCTACTGTATTTGCACTATGATTGGAATTGGAATTGCTCCGTTTATGTTCTTATTGGAATCTGAGGGCTAGTACAATTTTTCCTCAACTAGAAAAAGTTTCTTGTAAGATCACATCAACCAAACAAACTTGCACAAGGCAGTTCCAGGTCCATCCTCACTTCAAAATGTGTAAAGGTTGAGTCTATTTTTGTTCTTTGCAAAGGAAAAAAAAAAAAAAAAAAAGCTTCATACTTCAGGGGAGCTGCTCTTCTAAGAAAAGATGCTGAAGGTCGATCTCAAGAACAGTGACTCACAAAATCAATAGATGCTGTTCAACTGCTGCCTCATGTTACCTGCAAAAGCTGCTGCAAACCTTGTACACAGACTTAGAAAGCTAAAATAGCGTTTTATTTTGCTTTTCACTTACAGTTAGAACTGCACTTTAAAGATATTGAACTGATCTATTCTTTTAATACTGAATATTTTGATGCAAATTCCTTTGCTCACTCTTGGAATCAAGTGAGATGTGATTGATTACTATTGAAAGACTCTTGTCTAACACCAGATGTCCATGTTTTCTTTCTCTCAGCCAGAACTGACTCTAGAGTTCGGGCGAATTGTAATCTACACCACCAGTTTTCGAGTGGTCAGGACTACATTCGAGCGATGCGAGCTGGTCCGAAAGATCTTTCAGAACCACAGGGTGAAGTTCATAGAGAAGAACATTGCTTTAGACAGTGAATATGGAAAGGAACTGGAGACACGCTGCAAACGAGTGGGTGAACCTCCCTCACTGCCTGTGGTCTTCGTTGATGGACACTACCTAGGGGTCAGTGGTCAAACTAGTCAAACACAACTGTTTCAATATTCATCATATACTGAACATCATTTTGCCAATGTTTGAACTCTGAATAATGATTTGCGTACGTTTTGCACATCCAGGGCGCAGAGAAAATACTTGCAATGAATGAATTAGGGGAGCTTCAGGATCTCCTCACCAAAATTGAGGTATTGATATTTTACACTAAAATATATGTTCCAAAAGGGACTTTCTGTATAGATGAACCATTTTGGGTTAACAGTTCTTAAAAGAACCATTTTTTCCCCTTTCTTTGGTTCTTTACTGGCATCTATGGTTCTATGAAGAAACTTTAACTTCTGTAAAACCTTTCCATTTCCGCAAAAGGTTCTTTAGATTATTGAAATGTTCCTCGCACTAAGAAAAAAGGGTTCTTTTAAGAACTGTTCACTGAAAGGTAATTTGGGGAACACAGAATTGTTATTTTATGGCATCTTTGCAGTAGCCCACTATACCTTTATTTTTAAAGAGTTAGTTCACCCAAAAAAGGAAAATTCTGTCATTAATTACTCACCCTCATGTCGTTCCAAACCCGTAAGACCTGGTTCAACCTTAATTTTATGAAGCGACGAGAATACTTTTTGTGCAAAAAAACAAACAAAAATAACGACTTTATTCAACAAGTTCGTTCTAGCCTGTGTCAGTCTCCTACGCAGTTTCCGTTGTAACCAGTGCAGCGCTTTCGAGTTTGATGGCAGTCGATGCTGTTCACGTGAGCACCACAACACATGCGTGTGATGATGACGCGGGAGCTGCACTGTATTTACAACGGAAACTGCGTAGGAGACTGGCACAGGCTAGAACGAAGTTGTTGAATAAAGTCGTTATTTTTGTTTGTTTTTGCGCACAAAAAGTATTCTCATCGCTTCATAAAATTAAGGTTGAACCACTGGAGTCACATGGACTATTTTAATGATGTTTTTACTACCTTTCTGGGCCTTGAAAGTGTTAATTAAATTGCTGTCTATGGAGAGGTCAGAGAGCTCTCGGATTTCATCAAAAATATCTTCATTTGTGTTCCGAAGATGAACGAAGGTCTTACGGGTTTGGAACGACATGAGGGTGAGTAATTAATGACAGAATTTTCATTTTTGGGTGAATTATCCCTTTAAGGGTGAGGTGTGAAAAACATTTTAAAAATCAGAAGAACACTTTTCCATTACACTCTAATAAAATCCGTAAAAATGTACTGTATTAATTTGCTAGAATTTTCTGTATTTATTTTTTTTACAGGTGTTTTACCTGTATTTTGAATTTTGAACTTCAGTGAGTTGTGTTTTAGGGTTAATGGAAATCTCTGTAAAATTACTGGATAATGTCCTGGTAATTATCTGTCAGTACATTATCTGTTTTGTTTTTTTTTGTTTTTTACAGTGTATAAAGAACCTTTTGTGCAATTAAAAGGTTCCATGGATGTTAAAGGTTCTTCATGGAACCATACATTTCAATAAAGAACCTTTGTTTTTAAGTGTAGTAACCAATAGCCTACTTGAACATTGGTTATAATTGCTCAAGTAAAGTCTGGTTTATTGCCATAGTTTATTCTGTAAAGGAGAACAGAAGTGGTTCATGAGAGGAAAGGTTTATTATTGCTATGGTCATTATATCTCTTTACACATACATTGTAAATATATCAGTGATTAATATTATTTGCATTACATTTTCTACATAGATACATTTAAATACTTTTCTATATGCTATTTTCAAACAAATAGTGTCAATACATATAATTACAAACACTTTTTAATAAAATAAAATATGAAATATACAGTGCAGAGCAGCCCAAAATAGTGGATAAAGCCAATAGTGTCTTATTTTATAATAAATATATAAATATATAAAGCATCACTCAGATTGTATCTTAAAGAGCATCTGCATTCAAATTCACTCTCATTTCTCTCTGTCTGATCGTAGAGGGTTCAGCACCCCGACACATGCCAGACGTGTGGGGGATTTGCCTTTGTCCCGTGCCCTATGTGCCATGGCAGCAAAATGTCTGTGTTTCGCAACTGCTTCACCGACTCCTTCAAAGCCCTGAAGTGCACGGCGTGCAACGAGAACGGTCTCCAGCCCTGCTCCAGCTGTTCTCACTAAGGTCCTCTTCAAGTGCCTGCAACCCCTTCCCAACACCATCTCCACCCCCATAAGCCATGTATAAAACAAGAGATGCAGAAAGAACTGCTATTTGTGAATAAACCTTTTATTTTTTATTTTTTAGAAAATGTAATTTGTGTCTACAGATGTAGTTTTTACCATATTTGATATTTAAAAATGATTATTTATTACAGCATAGGTTTTTTTGTCATGCCAACAGATGTCTGGCAGCATTACCCAATCCAACAGCATGGATGCTGTCTGTCACTGTAAATAAATATAGCAATTAAGTAAATTAACTACTGGTTCAGAGAGGCATATCATCTTTCTGAGCCCTATGATCGCAGCATGAACCAAAACTCAAAGCATTATCTGGTAAACATCAAAAGGAGTGGTGCTGTTCCCTACTGTGAAAAGCTCAGGACTGAAATAAAAAAGAGACATATTAGTTTAATTATTTTCCAGCCAATCAGAGATTTTTTGTTAGAGTATATTTAATTATTCAAACTTATGCAGGAATCAAATTGCCTGACATTGAAACAGCATGACCCAATGTCTGTATACGAATATCGCTTTTCAGTTCAATTACAGGGCTGATTAAACAGCTTCACATCTATTAATAATTAAAAGAAGTCTAAATCAAGTGCATCACAATGATAACAAAATAATCACCCATAAATATACTCGAGGTCGGCAGAAATCCTTCATAAACAGCCGGGCTGATATGGAAGTATATCTCTGTGCTTTCATAGCCCTGTACAATGCTGCTTGATTCTGGGTCTACAAGGCAGCATTGTAAAGAGGCTCAAAGCTCAGAGTCAACCATCTGTGTGTGATGTCTACTGAGGGTACATAAAACCACTGGCTGTCTCTCAAAATCTAGTAAGCAATAGCAGCATTTTTGGACATAATGTGGGCATGATGCCCCTAATGCTGTCTAGCTCGTTAGGTTTTCCAAACACAGCCAGTGTCACATTAAGGTTAGTAACAATACTGAAAGATAAAATAACAGATAAATATAGTGTGATGTTTTCATTAATACTGAATTAATAAAGGTGGAGGACGTGGCCTTCAAGACAAGGCCGATAGCGCCCCCTATTGTTGTGTTTGCTATGACAAACATCAATAACAATAGGAAAATTCACACGAATATCAAATATCGACAGTCGATAAACAATCCAAAGATGCAAACACGGGATATATAACAGTTAAACTCAAACAATAAACCAATACTGATACAATATGCATGTATTTTAGATAACATATACTGTGAGCAAAACACAATTATATCGTGTGTCTGTCATTTTATAAAGAAAAAGCTAATTAAAAAACGGGCGCCATGTACAAAATCGGCACATTTTAAAGAACCTCCGCAGAATCAGTGATTTATTTTGATATAAAAGAATGTCAACGACAATGTACATTTTTTCCTTACGATTTATCGAGTAAATAATATCAATCTGATCAAAAGAAAAAATCACTATACCTTCACAGGCGTGATTTTAGCCTCAGTCGTGGGAAGAAATCCGATGTTCAGCCGCGGTGTCTCTACCTTTCTTCATGATCACCATCACAGATGCGCCACACGTTTCTCATGTCCCTCTATGGCTGTGTCTCATAGCCTTGTGTGCTTCCTACATAGAAAGCATTTTTGAAACCTTAGGGCGCAATCGAGTCAAATGCTCACAACGCTGCTCACTAAAATTTGACACAGCCTATGTACAATGTCTTTGCTGCTTAGATGCATTATGTACACCGCAAATTGAAATCACGGTTGCCATTGACCATAGCATCCTATATGATGCTACATTTTAGGTGTGCAAATCAATATGGTTCCATTATTTTCAGAAAAGCCTTTATAATTGAAGGTTGCAACGCCAATCTTATTTTAACCTCCTAAGACCCAGGAGAACAAAATCTTTTGAATTTAGTATTTTTTCCATGTCATTACATTGTTTAGAGCATAAGAAACAAATAGATTTTTTTTGTTTTTTTTTGAAAATTTATATTTTATTAATATGTTATGCTATGTCCTCATAAGTGGACACCGGGACTCAGTTGTTTAAAAAATAAAATGACATGAAATGACATATATAGGCAAAAACAATGGGATTTTTTTTTTTCATTCACCAATACATTTTCAGGTTTTTTTATTTTAACCGAACTTTGTTTAAAGATGATTCTCAACTATGTTATGAAAGATATAACGGAATGAATTGATATACCATTTTACTTTATGCATTACTTTATACATGGGTTTTCCCATTCAATGCAATGTAGCTATACACTGGAACAAATTTGCATATTAATGTGTTCTTGGAGCAAAATGTAATGGGAGTAATAGTTGGCAACATTTTCATAATATCTAATATTTTATAGGAACATTGATATGTAATTTCTTAACCTATTTACATATGGACATCATAGGAAATCAATGCCCTGTTTTGTAACAGAAAGTCATATTTTGATTAGAAACCTCATAACATTTTTCTGAGATGTTGATTTATAACAATCAATTTGAAAATTAGTCAGAGTTAAATGATAATTAGAAAATATTGACCATTCAGTCATTTTTAAAGACCAAGGAGTTGTTGTTGTCCTGGTGAAACAAATGGTATCTCTGAAAAGCCCTGAATGTGCTCTTTACAGGACATCCAGACTTAAAACTGTGACATGTATGGTGTCAGAGAAATTCACTAAAATATAATGTCCTCGTACGAGGACAGTGGCAACCAGGAGGTTAATAGAAAGACATCTGAGCCAGTCAACATAAAAGACAGGAATATGGATAAGTCTGCTGGCCAATGACATTGCGTTTTTGAAGAGAAATGTTAAATTACAGCCTACATAACGAAAGGATTTTATATATATAAAAATATATTATATATTTTATATGTAATTATTTTCTGTGAAGGCAGCCATTACTCCAGTTTTCAGCATCACATAATTCAAAATTTTTTGTGTGACAACCATGATATATGTTTTTCAGGATTATTTGATAAATAGAAAGTTCAAACTGAAATATTTGTAAACATTATATATGCATTTAATGTAACTTTTGATCAATTCAATGCATCCTCGCTGAACAAAAGTATAAATTCCTTTCATAAATAGAAAAATCTTACCCCAAACTTGTGCACAATAGCACATATTCATAAAAACTCCCATCAATCCAGTAAAAAAAGACAACTATTAAATGATTTAATAAATTAATTGCAATTTATTAATCAATTTTCTTCAGTAGCTCCAAACAGCTCAAAGATCAAACCAAACAATCAGACAGTCAAATAAACATATTTAAAATATATATATAGTCTTAAAGCCTTTTCCAAAACAAATGTCAACTTTTTAACCTTGAATGTGTTCATCCAACCTGCATTAGATATAGAAATGTCTGACTGTTCTGAGCAAGTTTCAAAGCTCTGATCACATTACAATGTTTAAAAACCATATACAGGTTAAGACTTCAGCACAAGAGAGCACATAACTACCACAAAATGTACTGTTTGCATGTGTAATGAGGGTATTTCAATGGGCTTCTTTTTCAGATATCAAAACCAGAGTGTTGTATTTTCACAGTTAATTATTTGGAAAAAAAAATAGGTGGCAAATCAACAATGCCAACCCAGAATGTATTTTAGTGACTTTAGAAAGACGGATCTGTCTTTGCATATATACACAATTGCGTTCTTCATTCAGTCACACAAAATGACAGCGTAAACAGTGTCCCAAAAGCAGCATGAGGACATTAGTACTGTTAGCATAGGAAGGATGTGAAAATCTGAGCAGTCTTTGTCAGAGGTGGGCGATAGATACTGTTAAATATGGATATAATATATAAATATAGGTTATAAGTACTATTTTTATCTATTTTAAATATGTGGGAATTACAAAATAACCTAACTGTTTTAAAAAATTTTTAAACCATTTAAACTGATTTTTTTTGCAGTAGATTACAATTACTGTTTATCCTTTTTGTAACTTGCTCATAAACATTCAACAAAGCACAGCTCCTTTCTTTTTGAATAATAATGACATCGCTTGAACATGCCATCATCTCTGTGAGGAAATTAACATGGGAAACATTTTTACATACAATTTAAACCTGTGCTTTTTACATAGCAGAATGGACAATTTACCCTTCATGCGAACGATTCCTAGAGATATCCTGTTCACCAATAGTTTGGTGTTATGCAATAACTCTTGTGAAATATGAGTGTTTATGCTGCTTTGCTTGCAAAGAGTAAAATGAAATAAGACAGTGGTCCTTTCATAATTCATGGACATGATTTTAAGGTTCTGATGGTACAAACTACCATCTAGAACTGTAATCCAATGACTGTAAAATAATCTTTATTGGACATGTCTCCATCCAGTTGGAGTTCTTTTTGTATTGGCTAAGGTTTTGCTATCTTAACCAGCTACTGAAACCATGTACAGATTAGTGCTTTGGTGATGTGGAATAGGTGTAACGTAAGACCTCAGCTGATTGGCTGTTTGGAGAGAATGGGACAGGAGGTTCTCCTTCCACTTCATCCTGATCCCCATATCATGGCATTATAAAATCTCCAGATCCACATGCCGCACCTCAGGATTACGTAGCTGTCGAAGATACAGGAGTCAGGAATCAGTCGAGGAAAAATAAAGACAAAAAAAAGTACTAACTTGTTCTTAAAGACATTTGATTCAACAAAAACATTACTGTCCAGAAGTTTGGGGTCAGTAAAATTAAAAAAAAAAGTTTTTTTTATTCAGCAATGATCTATTAAATTGATCAAATGTGACAGTACAGACATTTACACTGTTACAAAAATATTCCATTTCAAATAAATGTTGTTCTTTGGAACGTCTTATTAATCAAAGAATCCTGAAAAAATAAATGTTTTTTGAACAGCATATTAAATATATTAGAATGATTTCTGAAGGATCATGTGACACTGAAGACTGGCGTAATGATGCTGAAAATTCAAATTAAAGAATAATTCTAATATAAAACAGTAATTTTAAATTGTAATAATATTTCCCAATATTACTGTTTACTGTATTATTGAACAAATAAATGCACCATTCTTTCAAAAACATGAAAAATGTTAACAACCTCAAACTTTTGAACGGTAGTGTATGGTTTAGAAATAAATCTCCTTTTTGTTAATTATAAATACACTCAAAAGCAAAAAAGAAGATCCCAAATTCCACATACATTCAATGTCCAATGTCTGCCAAGACATCAATGTAAAAAGGCAATTACAGTGACGCTTTCTGTGAAACATCAAATCAGATTTCTCTTTTCCGAAATTAAACACTGGAGAGTGAAACTGGAAGGTTTGACGGTGATTTATTTGAATAGCTGTGGCTAAATAGTTTGCTTTGTGTGTTGCTTAAACTATGGTGCACCATCAGTGTGGCGTCTGCTGAATGTAGTGCTGAAATTATTCTGACAGCTAACCATACATCATGCATGTCTGATGAGAGTCATGGTGGTCAATTTTACCGAAAGAGAGTCAGGATGGAGATACAGATTTTGACTCAGAGTCTGATAGGATACCTTAAGTTCTTTCTCCAGACGGTCCACCTCTGCTCCTAAGGTGTCAATAATGTTCTCCCCGTGCTTCAGCATAAAGTTCTCCAGCTCCTCTGGTGTCTTCACCTGCTGAATCTCCTGCAAGCCAAATGCACACATTTAGCACACATAATTGTACAACTGATATGCAGAGCTCACAAAAATGGATTCTTCAGCAAAAAACTACCATCAACTGTTGAAAGTGCAAACATATGCAACCATAGATAGGCTTCAAACAAACACTAGTCACATCAGATGATCTGCATCAGACCAGAAGCCTCGTCTCTCTACACGTACGTTGAGGATCTGTTCTATGTCTTGCTTCTCCAGGTATGAGCGTGTCACCACTCTCCCATCAAAGTCCACCTCCGCCTTGAAGCGCACTTTGCTCAGCCCCATATCTGTGGCTTTGACATCATGAATCGCCCTGGAGACAAAATGACCTGCAGTGAGGACATCAAATCTAATTTCATCAAAGCAAGAACGTACACTGATGTAAATCTGTCCAGGCAAGCTTATATTTGAGAATGTGATGCTTGCCTGAATTTGAAAAGCATTTAAAACGGGCTGCTTCTGCTTTGGTGATGAAGTCATTTTATTAATGGAATATTGCACCGTTCATTATAAATGATTTATTTGTGCACATCTTTATTTTTTTTTAATTCATGTTGTAATCTTTAATCAAAATAACTTCCATCTCTTTTCTTCTGATGACGTGTTTTCTGACACAAAGGCGGCACATCCTGTCATTCACATGAGATCACAGCAATAGCAAACCACAAACATTCCATATGCCAGGGAAACGGTATTCCCTGGTGGCTGTGGCCTCTTTCAGCAGGATAATGCGCCCTGCCACAAAGCAAAAATGGTTCAGGAATGGTTTGAGGTGCACAACAACGAGTTTGAGGTGTTGACTTGACCTCCAAATTCCCCAGATCTCAATCCAATCGAGCATCTGTGGGATGTGCTGAACAAACAAGTCCGATCCATGAAGGCCCCACCGCGCAACCTACAGGACTTAAAGGATATGCTGCTAACATCTTAGTGCCAGATAGCACAGCACAACTTCAGGGGGTCTAGTGGAGTCCATGCCTCGACGGGTCAGGGCTGTTTTGACAGCAAAAGGGGGACCAACACAATATTGGGTCTTAATGTTATGCCCAATCGGTGTACGTCACAAATTAGTGAAGAAAAGACTATCGCAGCTTCCATTTCATGCCGACTTCAATGTACTGTTTATTCGATACAGTGGCTAAATTAACCAAAGATAAAGCTTCACCTTCTGATGTTTGTAAACAGCACAGCAGTAATGACTTTATGAACTTCTTTACTTGTAAGATTGATAATATTAGGAAAAACATTATAACCATGGAGCCGTCTACTACAGTATCACATCAGACAGTGCATTGTAGTGTCACTGAGGAAAAATTACATTCATTCACTGCTATAGGAGAAGAATTGGCTAAACTCGTTAAATCATCAAAATCAACAACATGTATGCTTGACCCCATACCGACTAAACTACTAAAAGAGATGCTTCCAGAGGTCATAGATCCTCTTCTTAATATCATTAATTCATCCTTGACATTAGGATATGTACCGAAAACTTTTAAGTTGGCTATTATTAAACCACTTGAAAACCGCAACTTGATCCTACAAAATTAGTCAACTACAGGCCAATCTCAAATCTACCCTTTCTGTCAAAAATACTAGAAATACAAGAAATGGTATCTGTGAGGATTTCCAGTCAGGATTTAGACCGTATCATAGTACTGAGACTGCTCTCATTAGAGTTACAAATTATTTACTCTTATCATCCGATCGTGGTTGTATATCCCTATTAGTGTTACTCGATCTTAGCGCTGCATTCGATACTATCGACCACAACATTCTTTTGAATAGACTCGAAAATTATGTTGGCATTAGTGGAATTTCATTGCCATGGTTTAAATCATACTTATCTGACCGTTATCAGTTTGTAGCAGTAAATTAAGAGATGTCACCCCGATCACAAGTTCAGTATGGAGTACCGCAGGGCTCAGTGCTAGGACCGTTGCTTTTCACCCTGTACATGCTACCACTGGGAGATATTATTAGGAAGCATGGCGTTAATTTTCATTGTTATGCTGACGATACTCAGCTCTATATTTCTTCACGCCCTGACGAAACTTACCAATTCACAAGATTAACAGAATGCATAGCTGATATAAAAAATTGGATGACTAGTAATTTCCTGCAACTTAATTCAGAAAAAAAATGAATTTTTAATCATTGGACAAAAAAAAACTCCACAAGTAGTAACCTAGAATACTGTCTAACACTCGATGGCTGCTCTGTCAAGTCCTCGTCGTCAGTTAGGAACCTGGGTGTGCTCTTTGATACCAATCTCTCATTTGAAAGCCACGTTTCTAGCATATGTAAAACTGCATTCTACATCTTAAAAATATATCTAAATTACGGCACATGCTTTCAATGCAAAATGCTGAACAGTTAGTTCATGCGTTCATGACCTCAAGGCTAGATTATTTTAATGCTCTACTGGGTGGTTGCCCTGCTCGCTTAAATAAACTGCAGCTTGTCCAAAATGCAGCAGCTAGAGTTCTTACTAGAACCAGGAAGTATGACCATATTAGCCCGGTTCTGGCAACACTGCATTGGCTCCCTATTAAACATCGTATACATTTTAAAATCTTGCTGATTACTTACAAAGCACTAAATGGTTTAGCTCCCCAGTACTTGAGCGAGCTCTTAACGCATTATACTCCATCACGTCTATTGCGGTCTCAAAATTCTGGCCAGTTGATAATACCTAGAATATCAAAATCAACTGCAGGCGGTCGATCCTTTTCCTATTTAGCACCTAAACTCTGGAACAGTCTTCCTAGCATTGTTCGGGAAGCAGACACACTCTGTTAGTTTAAATCTAGACTAAAAACACATCTCTTTACTATGGCATACACATAAAACATTTTTAATTTCTATTATTCAAATCAGTTAAATGATTGTTTTAGGCTGCATTAACTAGGTCAGCCGGAACCGGGAACACTTCCAATAACACCTGATGTACTCGTTACATCATAAGAAGAATGGCATCTACGCTAATGTTAGTCTCTCTGTTTATCCCGAGGTTTACTGCAGTCGGCCTGATCCGGGCCGTATCCAGACCAGATGGTGGACCTTAGCCTGGACATGACGACCATATCCCTGAAGTGTCTGTAGAGACCGTGTCAATTAAACTCCCCCCTGTAAATGCCGCATCGACACGACATCCTCATTAAACCCGTCCCCGGCGTGACGACTCCAATCTTTCGAATAATCCTACGAATATCTATTGATCTAATATGACTTCTGACCTGTAATGTTGCCAGAATCATAATCATACACTATTTGTTCGTCGGCCAGAGGAGAACTGGCACCCCGACTGAGCCTGGTTTCTCCCAAGGTTTTTTTCTCCATTCTGGCCCTGAAGGAGTTTTGGTTCCTTGCCACCGTCGCCTTTGGCTTTTGGCTTGCTCAGTTGGGGACACTTAAATTTCAACTATATTACTGATCTGCCCGCATTGACACTATATGATAATTGAAATGAGCTGGATGACATCACCGTTTTCACCAGAGCCGAATCAAATTCCGTTGCATTATTTTCCTGTTACCACTGCTTTGAAACAATTGCCATTGTAAAAAGCGCTATATAAATAAAGGTGATTTGATTTGATTTGATTACTGTTATGATCTGTAAGATGGCAGCTTGTTATGCAGACTGCAGGTACACGTAGAGGACATGCAGTAGAGAGAGGCAGGGACAGAGGACTGACCTGACAACAGGATCGTTTTCCAATAACTCTGTGAGCTTCTGCACATGCTCAGCCTGGATGGAGCGGCCCAGCAGAGCCTCTGTGTTAGTGTAAATGAGGAACGCAGACACCGTTCCTAACAGGGTGCCCACACCCAGAGAACCGAGACTGTCATAGTAGGGGCTACCTATGTAGAGGGAGAAAGAGAGAGGGGATCCATGCAGAAGAAATGCAGGTAATAATGAAACAGTGACAAATATGAGCTGCATTACAAGTCATGTATTATCCGTCAGAAAATAGTATGTGAGACTAGTATTAGTAAACCCAAATCAAAGGTGCTGATGACGTACTGTCAAATTAATATAATAGCATCTACCATGAATAAGATATATTACCCACAGCCCATTGCATTATGGAAAAGTTGTAATTTGTTTAGATATTTTTAAAATGTTATAAACCGCAATGGCAACAGCATATTTGGTAACACTTTATTTTAAAGTGTCATTGTTACACGTTACATGTAGTTACTATAGTAATTACTATAAATTGAGTATATGTAGTTACTTAATATTACTCAGTACTTAAATGTATAATTACAGTGTAACAAAGACACCTTAAAATCTGCAGATTTTTATAATAATGAACTTAATGGTTAAGAAATAATGAATCTTGAGGTAATCAATTTGCCTAGATGCTAACATTGTTGTAAGATAGGATGACAATTTATGTGTCATTCTAAAAATTATGTAGCATCATCAGCAAAGTACATTCTTTAGTGTGCAGAAGTACAGTACCGTTCAAAAGTTGGGGTCAGTAAGATTTTTTTTTTGTTTGTTTGAAAGAAACTGAGAACATTAAATTGATCAAAAGTGACAGTAAAGACATTTATAATGTTATAAAATATTTCTTTGTCAAATAAATGCTTAATAAGAAATGTTTCTTTAGGCACCAAATCAGCATATTAGAATGATTTCTGAAGGATCATGTGACACTGAAGACTGGAGTGATGATGCTGAAAATTCAGCTTTGCATCACAGGAATCATTACATTTATGATATTTCTCAATTTAACAGTTTTTACTGTATTTTTGATCAAATAAATATTGACTCGACATTAATAAGATTCTTATTATAAAATACAAAAAATGGGATGGGATGCAGTAGTCTTTAATAGCACAATAGAGACCTCTAGTGGCAGAAACAAGTGTATTTTTCTTTTTAAGCTCTGCTATGTAAAATAACACTGCTGTTAGTTTCATGGTTGATTACACTTCAATAACATACAACTGTAGTAAAGCACCAGATAATAAACTAAGCTGAAACTGCCATCAGGGCTGTTCTCAAGCATGAAAGGAGGTTTACTGAATAGAGTATTTTCCAGATCTTTACACAAATTTACCACAAAGCCATGTAAGCCACAGAGCAAGAGGAACTAGCTTCTGGGCAGCCGTAGATGTTGACTTTGTGAGAGAATACTAGTGCGTAGAGAGAGGTGGATTTAGAAATTTAAAAAGAACATCAACTGCTCTTACAATGTTATAAAGCTCAATCCCATACGTTTATTAAGCTTGACCCTGTGGTCGAGACCTTAGAAGGAGGAAAGAATGACATATATCATGAAACGGGGGTCAGGTATGATGACGCTTACTTTACTTCAAAAGTCTCATGTTTATTCTTGAGTTTATTTTTACCTGTAAGAGACGTGAGTCCCATACATCCAGCTGCCAGCATCACTCCGAGCACAGCAGCAGCATCCTCCAACAGGACCACATTAGTGCTGGGGTCTCGACTTTGCATCACTGTCGTCCACAAACAAACAAGAACTATCAAACTGATCATCTCCAAATTGTGTCAAAACTATAATAAAGTCAATTAACATCCAAGGCTTAAAAAAAAAAAAAGTTAACCAAAAGTTACATACCGTACTCATAAAAGGACAAGCCTTGTTTACGTGCACTCTTCTTGATCTCATTAATGGCCACTAATAGTGTAGCTTTATGGGAAACCAGCAGATAGATGATATTAGTGACACTGTCAAACCTTTGTGAATGCTAATGAAAACAAGCAAGAAGAAACCACATCACCTCCTTCAGATACCAGAGATCCTGCTAAAATACAGTATGCCTACAAAAGACAAAAAAAAATGAATAATAAATAAATACAATAAACAGCTATATACACTACTGTTCAAAAGTTTGAGGTCAGTAAGATTTCTTTAAATTCCATTTTAATCCAGCAAAGACATTAAATTGATCAAAAGTAACAGTAAAGACATTTACAATGTTACAAAAGATTTCTATTTTAAATAAATGCTGTTCTTTTTAACTTGCTATTCATCAAAGAAACCTGCAAATAAATGTATCAGGGTTTCCACATAAATATTAGGCAGCATAACCGTTTTCAACCCTGATAAGAATAAGAAATGTTTCATGTGACACTGAAGACTGGAGTAATGATGCTGAAAATTCAGTTGTCATCACAGGGATAAACGACATTTTAAAATAGATATTAAAAAATTTAGGTTGTAAAAAAAAAGAAAAAAAAAAAAAAAAAAGAAAAAAAAAAAAGAAAAGATTTTTGTTTTGCTGACTTCACTGTTTTTGATCAAATAAATACACATCTACAAGTTCAAACCGAACGCTACTAACCCAGAGCAGTGATTCTATTGGCTGAGGGTGCAGGAGTCCCATAATGCCGTGATACCAGGACAAGCCAGCACCCATCATGAAGATGCCCACTCCGCTGATGAGAGAAGCGATATAACGCATGTTGGAGAAGCCGTACCTTTAATAAGAAAGGACAGTAGGTTTAGACATGACCAGTGGATATGGAGGTCAACATGGATGGATCAGTCTGCATGAGTTGTACATACGGATGGATGGCATCTGGGTTCCGGACAGATTGACTGATGCCTATTGCAAGAAGTGCCTATAAGAGATAGAGTAAAATAGATTAATTAAAAGAAGGGACATGTATATATGACTTTCTAATAGGGATGCACCGAATGTTCGGCAACCGAAATAAGTGAAAAGGGCAAATAAATATTACCGAACAATGACGTTTTTGATAACCCGATCAAATAGCAACCAGCATAGAGCACGCTTTGTAAATGCAGCAAAAATGTCGGCAGTGTGGAAGAATGGCTGTTTGCAGACACTGTTCTGCTGAAATGACTACTCTAGAGGGGGAAAAAAAAAAAACTTACAGCACTAAAAGTTTAATTTATCATTTAAAATCAAGACACCCCGAACAGCATGTAGAGTACGAGAAAGACACGGCGACAGCAGCAGCAGCAGCAGCTTCTTCCTTCCAGTCCCAAACTGTCAAAAAACAGCAATATTTAAATATTGAACGATTTAACGTTTCTGAGCCAAGGTACTTGTCTGCTCCAGGCACAAGCATTGACAGCGAGAGACTGCATCTCATCATCGAAGAGAAGAGGAACCGACTTTCATGTGAGAAAGCAGAGAAGCTACTTTTCATAAAGAACCTGCCACTTTTCCTGAAGAAGTAGGCTAAGCAGGCTTATGTCTAGGACGATTATTCATTTGTTGTGGGTTCATCCACTTTTCAATGTACTTTTTAATGCACTTTTTTGTTGTAGGCGTACAGAGTATTCTTTCAGCAGTCAGTTATAGGCCTAATATAGGCCATTCAAGAAGGGGACTCAAAGATGGCCAAATAGAAATATTTTTATTTTACTAATTTATTTATTTTAAGTTATATTGTGCTTTCTTGGTATAATGTCTGCTGGAATGTAAAAAAAAAATTTTCAGTGTTAAATAAATATTTTTAAATTGTAATTTTGTAATTGATTTTTTCTTTGAAAAGCAAGACAAAATAGTAAAAAGCACATCTTGACTTTAATTTATGCAATGGTGAAAAAATTGGAAGAAAAAAAAAAAAGCGACGTTCGGTATTCGGCCAAGAACTTTCATTTCGGTGCATCCCTACTATCTAATTTATTTTTAAATCATACATCATTAGGCCTGTCTACACACTTTCAAATGACAATGAACTTTTAATTTTTAATATTTAGATACTGAAATTGAAGTGTCAAAAAATTAAAAATCCTAAATAAAAAAAACTTAAATAAACCTTTGCTAACAAAAAGTGCAAATGCACAAAAGGTTATTTATTATAAACTTATACAGAGATTTTCCATCTACAGATTTTTCCCTGACCTTCTCTTCTAAGTAAAGTACGGGTGCATACAACTGCTGAAAAACAAACCCTACGTAGCAGTCAGATGTCCATATGAACATCTGCTGCAAAAGACACGAGCGCAACAGTCAAACAGATCCGTCTAGCGCACGTTCACATAGAAAAACAATGGAAAATCAGCACAGTGGAATGCAAAAACACGTTCTCTGTGAAAATGAACTACTAGACACTCGCAACTGTAGCGTCATGTCTGAAACAGCCTTAATGCTAGCTGTGAGCATGCACCATTTAACGCTGTCACGTTTATTTCCACCGGAACTGTGGATTGCGGCCTTGAAACCGAGTGCATTTGGACTTTTCTTACAAACTGCCTGTAGTTGTCAGGAAAACACTAACACCTTGAATGATGCCTTCTTTTCACCTGTCAGTGTCCACTCTGTGTATGAAGGAGTTGCCTGAGCCCCGTTTTCTCCTCCGACATGAAGAGCAGAGCGCTGCATTCATTTTTGTGTAATACTAATGACCAATACATAAAGGTGATAAGACAAACATGAATGCCACCTCACCTGATTGCAGGTATCAGCCAGCGAGTGGATGGCTTCTGAAAACATACTGGCAGATCCCGTATAAACCCACGCCAACAGCTTGAAGAAAAAATTCAGTCCATTTCTACAGATTACAAAAGTGAAATTAGACATTTATATCTCCACTTGATGCACACATATTATATATCAAAGGTTTATTCAGCAAGGATTCATTGAACTAATCAAAAGTGACAGACTTTTACATTGTTACAAAAATGTTCTATTCTATTTATTGTTACAAAAATGTTCTATCCAATAAACGCTGTTCTTTCAAACTTCATATTCATCAAAGAATTGTCTATTTCTACTAGGGCTGGACCCGAATATTCGTTCGGTGGGTTGGTATTCGATTTTAAATTTTGGGATTCGAATATTCGTTTTTTGTTTTTTTTTTGCGCACACCTGGCATCCCCCTGGTCCTCACTCGCATTTGAATATATTTACACTACAAAATCTGGCGAAATACAATACTCTTTTTTACAATTATCTTATATAGCCTAGCCGTTTTTAATAGGATGGACAGTTGAAGGAACCCAACCTCGTTATACTTAACTATATATTTGCTTCTTAGCCTACTAAAGTGTTCCCTGCAACTGGAGCTTCCCTGTCTAGAGCGCACAACTGCATGAGCTTGAATGGACAGAAGCGCATGCTAGGGATGTCACGATACCAAAATTCCAGTAGTCGGTACCAATACCATAAAAATTTTACGGTTCTCTGTACCAATTTCGGTACCACAGCAAAATGTTTTTTATTTTATTTAACTATTTAAATTTTTTTATTAAATTCAATGAGTTTATTATTTATGACAATCATTATAATTAAATAATACATAAACATTTAAAGGCGACATGCTGTTTAAAAAAAAAAACATTGTTTATAAAAAAGATCAAATGAAAAATAAGCAACCATCTAGGCATAATTATTATTATTATTAGTAGTAGTAGTAGTAGTAGTAGCCTATTATTATTACATAGACACGTAGCTAAATCTACTGTACAACAGTAGCCTAATATATTTCTGTGAATCTTCTGCCAAATATAGGAGCTTGTTACTGGGACGTAACAGACCTGTGTGTTTTGTATCACTAGTGCAGTGTCCGTTCTCGGAGCATATAAGCCCTGCCCGCGTGAGGCGCGCCGCTTCTCGAGATTCCTGCCTTTATTAGAAAGAAGAATATGTTCAGCCCCCTCCCTCCAAGCTTCGAATATTCGGTGTTGATTACTACCGAAGCTTTGAAGCTCAAAAAAAAAAAAAAAAAAAAAAAGGTATTTGGACCAGCCCTAATTTCCACAAAAATATTAAGCAGCACAACTGTCTTCAACGTTGATGATAATAATAATAAATGTTTCTTGAGCAGCAAATCAGCATATTAGAATGATTTCTGAAGGATCTTGTGACACTGAAGACTGGAGTAATGATGCTGAAAATGCAGTTTCATAATCACAGGAATAAATTATATCTTAAAATATATTAAAGTCAAAAACACTTCTTCACAATATTATTATTTTTGCTGTATTTTTGATCAAATAAATTATTACACAAATTACACATTACAATGTCCACAGAAAACACTAGAAATGGCTTAATGTAACTGATTCCTCAACACATTATTTGACTTCTTGTATAATGTACTAGACACAGCTCTGGTTGTTTGAAAGACAACAGTCAAATGAACACAGGGCGTGTCAAACCTCATGTGAGAGCACATGCCCTATAACTCAATATCCTTAATCTAATAGATATTGAGCATGGGGTTAACTTCTCCTTTATGCATAGAACTCATTCACTGACTGACTGGCCCTGATATTGATGGTGGTGTAACACAAACTTAAGGCTTACATGCATATAGCTACCATCACCACTTTTCCCGGCCCTTCTAGAAATGTTGCTCTCTTCCTAGACCGAGGCTATAGGAGACACACACAATATCAAAAACACAGTTAGCTGAAAGCACAATTTAATAACCTTTGAGATTAAATAAGAGCAGCATGATCACACAAGACCAATATGAAAAAGCACACAAAGGGACAGAAGATTACGAATCATGAGGACTGGATACACCCAGGTACTGGTAACAAAACACAAACATTATATTGACAGGTTTGTACTTGTTCTTACCTTTGTGTTTCCCCAGAAGTCCTTGTACTCCTTCAACAGCTGCTGATTTCTAAATATGTCTTGAATAAGAAATACAAATGTTTATTAAGTCAGCAGATGACATGAAAACAGCAGAATGCAGATCATGCAGTAAATGAGAAGAGAATAACATACTTTCTTGGTACTCCTTTTCCACTTCTTTCCTGAGATTCCTCTCTCGAGTGAGTGCCTCTTGACTTCCCCATACATCCAGCGCTCTAAATAAGAACACCAAAAACATGCTCATTCATCTCTCTACTTATATTTTTTAGATACGCACACCTGATTTCCAAAGGAATATAAATTACCGGTAAAAACTTTGGGGTCAGTATGATTTTTTACTGTTTTTGAAAGAAGTATATTATGCTCATCAAGGCTGCACTTATTTGATCAAAAATAAACAATATTGTGAAATAAATGCTTTCTATTTTATTATATTTTAAAATGTAATTTATTCCTGTGATGCAAAGCTGAATTTTCAGCATCATTACTCCAGTCTTCAGTGTCACGTGATCCTTCAGAAATTATTTTAATATGCTGATCAGGTGCTCAAGAAACATGTATTATTATTATCAATGTTGAAAACATTAAATGTTGTGTTGCTGAATATTTTTGTGGAAACCATGCTAATTTTTAGGAATCTTTGATGTATAGAAAGTTCAAAAGAACAGCATTTAAATAAAATAGAACGATTATAAATGTCTTTACTGTCTTTGCTGAATAAAAGTATTAATTACTTCCAAAAAAAAAAAAAATCTTACTGACCCGAAACTTTTGAATGATAGTGTAAGATAGTTGTACAAACTTTGCCTCCACATCTGATCGCAGGAAGACGGTGAAGGCTTCTGTGTCATCATGGGGACTACGTCGACGGATTTTTCTAAGCTGCTCAAGGTCACTTTGAACACACAAAAAAATGCATAGAATCACATGTAAACATGGTGGAAGGGCAGCAAAATGCAAACTGCAAAAGCTCCATTTGTTAAAGGTACCTGGGTTTGAGGCAGAACTCGTTCATAGCTCTAACTGCGGTGATGAAATTATTCTGGGTGTATTTGATGCCATAATCCCTTTTTTTCAGCACAGCCCGTACTGAAAACACAAGAAACATACAGCGATAGTTAAAATAAATAGAATCATGATTTACATTCTGATTGGATTTTCTGTGAATAAAACAAGGATGCACTACCTTTCACTTGAATGCTCTCTGTTTTCGTCAGACCTTGAGGTTTGGAATCTTAAATGCAAAAAAGAAAAAACAAATGAATAAAAACCAACCGTTACAATAAATCATTATTACCACACACATTATATTCACTTACCAGAGCTAACTTTAGCACCTAAAAAGGGCAAAGAAAATACCAGATAAATTATCAGGGGTCCAAAAAAAAAAAAATCTCTCTTTCACTCACTCACAGTGTATACAGTATTTTATGTACTCAAAGTGCACTGAAACCTAAGAAAACAAATGTTTTACAGAAACGTTCTAGAAGTATAAATTAGCTCATTTTAGACATCATTCAAATGCCTATGAACAAACATACAAAAATGCAGAGTCACTATGAGTTCATTACCAGCTGTTTTTGCAGAGGGCTGTGCAGCTTGTGCTTTCTCAGTGGGTTTCGGCTCTACAGGGCCTACTGGAGATCCGTCTTTACCACTGCTTGATGTGGAACAGTTCTGGACCTGTGTCCACGTTAAGGAAGTGACTCTGGAATCGGGGAAGCTAAACCAGAGTTTGTGCACCCCTCCTCCACTTTGCCAACCTATTGAGAATCACAGTTGTGTAATCAGAATAATTCCTGGATCTAGTCTAGGATTATTGCATCTAATTGAAACTACCAATGTTGAATGACAAGATGAAACACAGAATGAATCTGATCATGATGCTCTTACCAAAACATGGCTTTGCTATTTTGAAGGGTCTCTGAGACAGAGGGGCTCGTTGTTGCAGGTAGACCTGGCAGAGGACTTTCCATGGCCTATGGGCCAGGCAGGGGAACATCCTCTCTGTGGCAAGTCCAGGAGACACACAATGAATCCTGCTGGACATTTACATTAAATTATGTTAGTAAATTAAGGTCCCTGAATGCATGTATAACAATGAAGCATATCAATGGTAAAAAATGAGTGTGGACTGGTCTACAAACATTAGATTAAGCCAATTAGAGCAACATGATCATGTGAACAAACACATGACATTTGTCAGATCTCTATGCACAAAACTCAACACATTACACTGGATTTTAAAATAAACTGCTGGAATGAATGTTGTCCACAATCATAGTGACTGTCAGCTAATTAGCTTAATGTGACAGAGGGATCAAAGATAACCTCACCGAACAGTTACATATAAAGCTTTTAAACTAATTAAAAGTCTAAATTAGTTAGATTAGCATAAGCTTAGAATTACCACCCAATGATATCCCAGTACCCCGGTAGATATCCCGTCACACCGCCCCTGAGCCAAGCAGCAGATGTCGAACCGTGCGACTACTTTAATTTCTATCAGTTTAAGAGAAGACTGCCGCTCAGTAAACAACACACACTGCTGAGTCTGACTGCTGCCGGTGTCTTTCAGTTAGCCTAGCCTGACAGCTAGTTACAGCTTAGCAAGATGCTACAGTTGCTGGGGTATTTATATACATATTAAGCACAGAAGCGGAAATAAATAACACTCCGTTAGGCATGCTTTACCTTTATGAAGCTCAGTCCATTATTTATTAGTGGTGCTCGACTAACTCAACGCAGTCCATAACGAACATATCACTGTAAGCAGTGAAGACGGAGAGCTCGCGAGATCTTGCATGATTGAACGAGAAAGCGTTTCACTGTGTCTGCAGTCTCGCTGAGCGGTCCCTCACTGGAGCACTGCTGTCAAGAATTTCAAAACACTATATATCTTAAGGGTTTCAAAATTTCTCAGGTTTTACACTAACATATTTATGCAGTCTCTGTTGGAAGCTAAGCTGGTTCGCTTAAAAAGCAAATAAAAAATTTGGTTTTGTAAAGAAATTAATATGTAGGCCCAACTTACATTATAATGATATAGAACTATCAGTGGTGTTCAGTAACTAGTTACTAGTAACACATTACGGTATCCCTGATAACTAGTAGTTTAACTAATTACTAATAAAATGTAACCATCCCAAATAATTACTACTAGTTACTTTGTTACAATCGCTAATGATTTGAAATTATAAAATCCAATCATCCCTATCAATTTTCATAATCGTTGTTGTGCGTATACATATGTGACGTCACCAATGTAGCAAGCTAGCTTCGTCTGAAGATTAGCCATTATTTTAATTTTAATGTCACATGTAAATAGTGGTACATAATAAATAGAAGTTGTTTAAAAAATTGTGGCTTGTCATCAGTTTGAGGCAGTTGTACTCTTCATTTATCTGTAACTTTCATGGATTCACAGGCTGCAAAAATGATGCAATTACCAGTTTTTTGGGGTGTAATGGAAAAGTAATGTAACTAGTAGTGTAACTAATTACTGTTGGCCGGGAGTAATAATAAGTAAAGTAATAATATTACTTTTGAAAGGAGTAACTAGTATATATTACATTTTTGGAGTAACGAGCCCAACACTGACAACTATACATGGTAGTGTATATGTCCTGGCTACACATTTAACATAAATTTAACTCAAACATTTAGGATATATTCATTAAAAACAGGTGAGTTTTAATGTAGCCAACAGCATAGAAAGACTTCTATCGTAAACATACATAGGAGTAGAATATACAAAGATAAATAAAAGAAAAAAAAAATATTTCAACATATGTTTTGAAGATGTCAACAAAGCAACAACAGAATCAATCTCATTCGATTCTCAGTCCCATTCAGAAAAGTTCTCAAGCTCTTGGAGCCACTGCTTCTCCACCTTCACAAATAAAGATAACAAAACAATTAGGATATGCACAGTATACACATCTTTTGTGATTGAGTTCTGGGCTACATACCAGATTGAATAAGAAGCATACAGTATTTACAGTAATTATAGAGTCATCCACCTGTTCATTATTTAGTTTAGCCAGGCTCAGCGATGAGGGCATGTCTGCGATCATTCCAGTTTGCTGACTTTGAGGAAGCTGTATAGCGGACAGGGGACTTCTCTGGATGTTTGCTGCCTCAACGACACTGTTCATGAAGGTGTCTGAATTCTCAGAGAATGGCTCTGAGCATTGCCTCTTCTTAGGGATAAAGCTGAAGGATTCAAAGTCACAGTGAATCCTCTTAGAAGACAGTTCTGGTGGATTTTCCAATGCTGAAAAAAAGGATAAATCAACATGTTTCAAAATATAACAAATCTTGACCAACTCTATGAATGATTTCTGTGGTGCTTCAAAGTCAGTAGCTCCAAAAAGACATGAAATGAGAATAACTACGATTACAAACTCCCCTGTATCATAAGAGTTCCTGGCAGAATTATTGTATGAAGACTATTAAAGGGGTCTAATGCTATTTCATGCATTCTGACTTATTTACACTGTTAAAGAGTTTGATTCTCATGCTAAACAAGGCCAAAATTTCAAAAAACGAGTTGGACGTATGATGGAGTAATTCTGTGCCAAATACACTCCTTCAGGATTTGTATAAGTTTTGGAAAGTTTTTTTCGAGTATGGCCCTGTATGACGTCATAAAGGGTGGAATTGCTTGTATGGGCACTTCTCCCGGATGAGCGTGTGCGCACATCAACCAGAGCGAGAGCAAGAGCACGTCCATCAACGAGCTTCGTTCAGGTTACTGAGGCCGTCGGCAGCGCTATCATTTTGTTTTTAGACCACGAAATCAACAATGTCACTAAAGAAGTGTGTTTTTGGTTGTGAGGGAAAGATAACCTTGTTCAGCTTCCCAAATAACCCAGTGTTAAGGGAACAGTGGATGCAGTTTGTTTTTCCGGAGCAGCAACGGAGTTCTGCAAGCGTGTTTGTTCCCGGTCACGAGTCGAAACTGCTGACTGTGAGTGAAACTGCATCAAATGTCGGTGTTTTATTGCCAATCAGTGTGTAAGTGCATATAATGTAAACAACATGAACGTATAGTGAATCGAAAGTTATCCAGGGATAATGCCATGATGTATTTCGTGTGTGTGCGCTCGTGTCTCTTTAGCTCCGCCCACTGCACAAGCTCGGCTGTTTTCGGAAAGAACCGGTACAGCGTATGTGTCTTTTATAAATATGATAAAACTAAAGACTCTCTGGAGATATGAAGGATGCAATACCACTCTATAGGTATTCAAGATTAAAATGAGATTGGCAGAAACTGTGTGTGTTATGTACCCTTTAAACTTACCTTCCTCCCAGCAGTCAAGACTACTTTGTTCAGGGCTAACAGCCTCCACCACCTTGTGAGGAGATTAAAATCACAAACATTTATAAAGAAAGCAAAATCGTGAATGCAGAAATGAAATAATATGAAACAAGGTTTGCAACAGCACCATTTCTTTGTTACACATGCGCTTTGGAGCAAAGCGCCCATCCACAATGCTTTGAAGCGACTGTTGTAGCAATACACGTAACTCGCAGGAACTCTTGACCTAAAACAAACCCAGTTTTACAAATGTTATACAACTTTCACAAGCAAGAAAGCACTGTTCTTAAGAATAAGAAGTGAAATGACACATAAAATAGGGTGTTTTGGGAACCAGTATAAATTACAGCCATATATTATACCCTCATGCTATCAAAACAGGCTCTTCGAAACTCTCCACTGCTGCTGCTGGCAATTACACTGTTCATTGAGCTTAAGACAATGGATACGGCAGAATCCAACCTCTGCCTGGCCTGAAGTACACACAGAAAAGATGTTGTGTTTAAACAATGACTAATGACTATAGTTGTCACAATTTTTCCATGTACAGAACTGTTCAAAAGGTTAGATTTTTTTAATGTTTTTGAAAATCTCTTATGCTCACCAAGGCTGCATGTATTTGATTAAAAATGCAGTAAAAACTGTAATATTGTGAAAAATGATTACAATTTAAAAGAACTGTTTTCTGATTTAATATGTAATATATGTCTGTGATGCAATGCTGAATTCTAGTCATTACTAAAGTCTTCAGTGTCACACAATCCTTCAGAAATCAATCTAATATGCTGAGTTGGTGCTCAATAAATAAATATTTCTTATTATTATCAATGTTGAAAATTGTGCTGCTTATTATTTTTGTGGAAATAGTGATATTTTTTTCAAGATTTTTTGGTGAATAGAAAGTTCAAGTTCAACATTTCAGCACTTATCTGAAACAGAAATATCAGTAGGATTTCAGTAATAAACATTCAGATTTTTGTTTGTTTTATTTCTCCATAAATTTTTAGATAACTGGTAACAATCTCAGACAGGTTTGTTAAATAGTTTGCTAGGTCTACTTAAGTAAATGGAAACCCTACTTAAAGAGGTTGTTCCACATTAAGCAAGTCACAGTTCTCATGCAATATGGGGAGAACGAAAGATCTTTCTTAAGATGAAAAGCATGAAATGGTGCAATGTTATGCGAAAGGCATGAAAACAACTAATATTGTGTTAAGACTGACTGGAGATTATCAAACCATCATAAGATTTATCAAGATCACAAGAGAACTCGGTCAGATAAAGGCTTATTAAGGGACGTTTCTTCCAAAAAAATTTTTATTAAAAGGATAGCTATAAAAAAGCCACTATTGAGCAGCAAACAGGTATTTGAAGCTTCTGGAGTCTCAGTAGCCTCTCAATGCAGGCTGGCAGTTGTGCGTAAAGTTGCAATTCATATATATTACTGACCTAAACTTTTGAACAGTAGTGTTAGTAAACTCCATTAACAGACAAATCTTACAGCATGTCTTTGCTGGAATCTTTTCAGTGTTTTTTTCATGGTAGACTGTAGAGTCGTCCTCATTTGATCTCCGTTGTACCAAAGAACTGCATCCAAGTGTCTCTCGAACACCTCCTCACTGCCTGACACATTTAAAAGCAGAACTTAAGCAGAAAATATTAAGACCTTAAGACATCTACGTGATAGGGCAGGCAAACGGAACTCACTTATAAAATCAGAGATCTGGGAGCAGAAGGGGTCAGTGTACTGGGTGAAAATGAAGACCGTCAGAGTCTGTTCTACAGCACGGCTCCATTCTGCCTCAATGTTTTGCTGTACAGCATCACTACATCTTATTTCCTGACTGTAGTCAGTTTCAACAGAGAATTCTACTTCAGAACAGAGAGAGCCTATAAAGAGAAAAGCCAGAATTAAATAATATATACACATGCTGGACAACAGTCTGAACAACTTTAGCCTCAAAGCCAATGGTGATTTGTGCTTTATGCTTTGCAGCAAGGCTGTCATCCATAAAATTACAACACAGTGAGTGAATTGGCTCTCAGTTTCCCCAATTTCTCCCCATTTGGTCCTGTCATTTACCATGGATTTTTTGTGCGTCCATACAACAGACTTTAGAAAGGCCAAGATCTCCCCAGGAGAGTGAAGTAGCCAAACTCTGGAGGAAACTCATCTGTGTTTGTTGCATTAGAGGCATGCCACATGGACTGTACACTAGCATGTGTGATGAATGTCAAGGAAAACAACAAAATATCTCCTTTGCTCATTAATATGAATAATGCATCGGAATCATAATATATATACACCGATCAGGCAAAATATTATGACCACTGACAGGTGAAGTGAATTGTCTCTTCATCACGGCACCTGTTAGTGGGTGGGGTATATTAGGCAGCAAGTGAACATTTTGTCCTCAAAGTTGATGTGTTAGAAGCAGGAAAAATGGGCAAGCGTAAAGATTTGAGCGAGTTTGACATGGGCCAAATTGTGATGGCTAGACGACTGGGTCAGAGCATCTCCAAAACTGCAGCTCTTGTGGGGTGTTCCTGGTCTGCAGTGGTCAGTATCTATCAAAGGTGGTCCAAGGAAGGAACAGTGGTGACAGGGTCATAGCCAAGGCTCATTGATGCACGTGGGGAGCTAAGGCTGGACCGTGTGGTCCGATCAAACAGACGAGCTACTGTAGCTCAAATAGCTCAAGAAGTTAATGCTGGTTCTGATAGAAAGGTGTCAGAATACACAGTGCATCGCAGTTTGTTGCGTACGGGGCTGCATAGCCGCAGATCAGTCAGGATGCCCATGCTGACCCCTGTCCACCGCCGAAAGCGCCAACAGTGGGCACGTGAGCATCAGAACTGGACCACGGAGCAATGGAAGAAGGTGGCCTGGTCTGATGAATCACGTTTTCTTTTACATCACGTGGATGGCCGGGTGTGTGCGCATCGCTTTCCTGGGGAACACATGGCACCAGGATGCACTATGGGAAGAAGTCAAGGCGGCGGAGGCAGTGTGATGCTTTGTCAGAAGCAGAAAAAGTCAGATCCATGGAGGCCCCACCTCGCAACTTACAGGACTTAAAGGATCTGCTGCTAACATCTTGGTGCCAGATACTACAGCACACCTTCAGGGGTCTAGTGGAGTCCATGCCTCGACGGGACAGGGCTGTTTTGGCAGCAAAAGTAGGACCAACAAAATATTAGGAATCATGTTATGCCTGATCGGTGTGTATATAACCAAAAAAGACCCATCATATTTGTAAAGAAAGTAGCCAAAAATCAGCATGCTCTTAAATGTTAATAACGATTATTATGTGACTATTACGAAGGATATCCGTATGCATGAGAGATGAGAGGGCCAGTTGGAATACTGATTCATACAGGGTGCAAGTGTTGCCATGGTAACCATGCTCATTTCCCCACACAGTCCAGCTGCTATTATGTCAGTGGGGAGCACACAACTCTGTGTGTCTCCCAATACTGGGTGCATTTGTGGACAGGACGGGAAACACCGCACAGAGAATGGACTCCTTCATAATAAAATTATAGAAGCAAAATGTAAAGAAAAAAAAAAATTAAAGTAAAGACAGATATTCAGGATGTTAAAACCGAATGGCCAGTCTTGTTTGTTGATTCTGCTTGACACTAAGTTGGTCTATTTAATACAAATTTGCAGCAACTGACTGTCCGTATGCGGCAGTGTCCATAGAAATGCTGTGATCCATCACTGAAACTTTACTTCCTTTCGCTCCACTATAAAAGAAAAATAAAGACTATTACACACAAAACATTTTTTTTAAAATAATAATGAGAAGGTTTAAAGAGCAGACCTGTAAGACTTCAATACAGAGATGAGTAAAAGCAACAAAAACATAAAAACATTATTATTATTATTTAGGGTCAGTAAGATTTTTTTATTGTTTTTGAAAGAAGTCTCTTATTTGGCTTGATCAGAATTACAGTAAACAGTAATATTGTGAACAAATATTAAAATTTAAACTAACTGTTTTCTATAATATATTTAGAAATGTAATTTATTCCTGTGATGGGAAAGCTGAATTTTCAGTCTCCAGTCACATGACCCTCTAGAAATCATTCTAATATGCTGATTTGCTGCTCAAGAAACATTTATTATTATTATAAATGTTGAAAATGCTTGCGCTGCTTAATCTTTTTGTGGAAAACGTGATACATTTTAAAAGGATTTTTTTTTAGTAAATATAAAGTTCAAAAGAATGGCATTTAGAAACATGAAGAAAATGTAACATTATACATGGCTTTACTGTTTTAATCAGTTTAATCTATCTTTGCTTAATAAAAGTGAGAGAAAAAAATCTTTTGAACGGTAGTGTATATATTTATTCAGATAACCTGAACATTTGCTTGTGTGTTGTTGAATCTGTCCTAATCTCAAAGATGATTTCCACCTAAAACAGATAAAAAAGGCAGAGTCAGAGCTTCACTGGAGAAAGAATAATGGTTTTACTCATCATGATAAATATACACATTTATAAAACATAACTCACCTTAATGGTGAACATTTGGTTTATTTCAACGTAGTTGTGGGAAATTATCAATCTTGTTAGAATAGTTTGAAATAGGCAGGTATCAAATGAACACTGCTGGTCTCACCTGCGCATGAACCAGACCAAGTCTGTACAGAAACTTTTGGATCTTTGACTGTTCTTCCTCCACTGACTGACTAGTAGCCTTTACAATATTTTAAAATGAATATAAAACAAAGTATACATAATAAGTGACTACCAGTATACATGCCTGATGTAAAAAAAAAAAAAAAGTAAACACTATAGTAAGAGAATTAAAGACAAATCAATTTTGCCATATACAAATTTCTTGTTAGATTATTCAGTCAGGAACCACTTACATGAAAGGAATAGGCAAAGAACAATGACCCAAAATAGTCAGTAAACCTCTGAAGCTCTTCTTGATGAACACACTCACAAGGTGGGACCTGTAAAGAAAGTCTTTCCATAGCCTCTGAAAAAGGAAAACAGAAGAACCAGCGTGAAGTTTAGCCTATTCACAAGTACACTTATCAGTGAATAGGCTAGTAGCCTACAAACTCACCCTTCAAAGCATGCTTAGAAACTTTACTACACCAAGCACCAGCAGCAGATACTGTGAATGACAACAATTGTCACGATTAATGAAACAATAACACAAATCATTAAAGTCATTTATCAAGCTTACACAATTAAATATTGTCTAATAAGTCAGAATGACTTTAGTTTGTTCGTTTTGTACCCGTTAAAATCGACGGAGATTCACATAGCGCCCTCATGACAACCATCAGACCTCCTGACCGTTTACTCCCACCACACTCGCGATGAACTAAAGTCAATAAACACCTCAAAACCTGCAGAAAATTCGAATTAAACCAGTCACACGCCTAACACATATTCACTTAAATAATAGACGCAAAAATACAGCTAAACGTACCACAAACGAGTAAAATAAATTTCCAGCAAAACAAACAAAATACGTTAACAATTAAAAAAAAAATCCCACGTTTTATGATTTATGTAATACATTACATTATGTGCAGTTTTTACATTAGGCGCAGTTACTACATTATGAGTTGTTACACACGCTGAATGTACCTGTCGTAATTTACAGCTCATTTTCAATCCCCATCAAACTTTCAACTCCCTCAGAAAAGCAAGCCGCAGTTGCGCTGTCCATCCGCTCCATTAGATGGCGCTAAAGCCTGAGGAACGAGACTCTTTCTCGCACTGTTACGTACTTTTTAGTGCTTCCCACCTTTGTAACCACTGTAAATAGGGAAGTCTGTGTGGATTTCTGCTGTTACCGGTTTCAAAGTGAAATATATTAGATTAATCCATCCGTTAAACCTTTAATTGTGCAGGATGAGCGCACAGCAGATGCTGAAAGTGTTCGTCACGAGACGCATTTCCCAGGAGGGCATGAACATACTCCAAAAAGCTGGCATGTACGAAACTTTATATGGTCTAGTAGTATTTATGCATGCAATATATGCAACTTTTGCATGTATAAAATGTCTGAGATGCTCTCCGTGGAGCGACCTTTTTGGAGCCAGATACAACAGTTTGCCTTCACTCCTGCTGTGACCTTAGCATGCTTACAGTTGCACATGTTGATATTTTACAAACAATGTAGCACAACATCATTTAAATGAGCAGTTTTCGTTGATTCAGATGCCTCTGTTGTTCCCCGTTGTGTGTGTGCAGGTGTAATTTGTCAGTGTGGGACTCTGATGAGCCTGTGCCCCGGGCAGAACTTCTGAAGGGGGTGGCAGGTGCCCACGGGATTCTCTGTTTACTCTCAGACAAAATTGATACTGAGGTCTTGGATGCGGCTGGTAAGGCAAACCTCAGCTTAAGCTGTAGAACAACTTTGAGTGAAGATACTGATTAGGTAATATTGATAACACACATATTAAATATGCCCAGGACCCAACCTGAAAGTGATAAGCACTCTCTCTGTTGGATTTGACCATCTTGCTATAGATGAGATAAAGAAACGGTGAGTTTGTGTTTCTGTAAGCCCAGAAAGGGACAAAATCGGCAGTGGATCGATCATGATTGATCATAGTAAGGATGTTCATACAATTTAAACGCATTTACTCTCTTTCTTCATCCCAGAGGGATAAGAGTAGGCTACACTCCTGATGTTTTGACGGATGCTACAGCTGAGCTGACAGTGGCTCTGCTCTTGGCCACTGCCCGACGTCTTCCCGAAGGTGTAGAAGAAGTGAAAAAGTAAATCAGACACATTTTCTTGATATGTGTCATCATATGACACATATCACAGTTTTTAACCGATCCAAATGTTCAACATAATCTTAAAGCATCATGAAACGGAAGTGGTGATAGTATTTTCTTCCCTATTGTGACGTGGTGAAACAAGTGGTGCTCACTGCAGTCAAATGACGTCTAGCTCCACCTCTCTGGACATGTAATGGGTGAGATTAGGGTGTGGTTGGATATTCCAGCTCCCCCTCTCTGAATGTAATTTGGGCCTAATGGGTGGAGCTGGAATATCCAACCACACCCTAATCCCACCCAATACATGACTTCACTCTCCACCCATGGCTCTGCAGTGAGCAGCCTCTCCAAGTGGTAAAATGGTTCCTCATACAAGAAAAAAATTAGGGCGAGACTTGATTTTGTCCTTCAGGAATTAATTGGATCATTGTGGGGTTTTTTTTCTTTCTGTGATCTCATGTGAGTGACAGGTTGTCCCGCCCTCGTGCCAGTTAACAAGTCATCAGAGAAGAGATGAGATGCAAGAGGGAGGAGAAGTTATTTGGATTAAAGATTATGAGGGCACATAAATAAATAATAATAAAAAAGATGTGCACAGATACATCAGTTGAAATAATTACTATGGTGAAAAAATCTTTGAATTTAAAATAGAGTCAGTTGTAATTCATTACCTATATCTAATTTTTAGAGATGCACCAATACTAAATTTCTCAGCCGATTATTCATAATGATATCGATATCATTCGATACCGATACTGAGGCTCTACAGCGATCTGTCACGTCACATTCATGTCACACACATGAATTTTGTGATAAAATGGACAGAATTTGAAAGATTACACTTTATAGAGCCTTTACGTTAAAGCTTTTATGTAGCTACTTTTTTAACTGTTAATGCGCTATAGTCACGTTAACTTGCCCTAAATTCAACATGAGACATTTTCTTCACACACACACAGTATGAGTTGCACTCGGACACGTTTTTCCGCACCCTTTTGATTGTCAGGATACCACTGGCCCTGATCATCGGCTGTTTTTAAACAATCGGCCAATGGCTGTAGTAAAAAATTTTTTTTTTACTACATAGTGAAAAAATATCAAAATTGGTGCATCTCTACTAATTTTATTATTAATTATAGTCATTCAATATTAATATTCTTGTCATCTCTCTCAGTGGTGGCTGGAGTACATGGAAACCTCTGTGGCTGTGTGGTTATGGTCTTTCGGGCAGCACTGTTGGAGTGATTGGATTGGGCCGCATAGGTACAGTATGAAAGATTCATTTTTCCTCCTTTCAGTACCATAAATAAACTACAAAGGCATCTGCTCTGTTACATACACCATCTGTTGTTTTACTTCAGTGACATTTATAGTGCAAACAAGCCACTTAACCTTGTTATCATATGTAGTGTAATCTCTCAGGTTAATTGAAGACATCACCCAATTTATGTTGTGAAACTGATGAAGGTTTTATCTTGACAATATCATGATAGGGAGAATTACTTTTATTTTATTTTTTTTACACAAATGAAAAGCATTCTGACTATTGCGCCTGATAGATTTTTTTGTTTAATCCGTGATTTGCAGGTTTGGCCATTGCAAGGCGACTGAAGCCGTTTGGTGTTAAGAGACTGCTGTACACAGGCAGACAACCCAAACCTCAGGCCCAAGAGGTTGATGGGGAATATGGTAGGAAAAGAAAAGAAATTGCTTTATGCCAATCTATGTATGAATTTAGATTAGAAGGGATATGAAGATTGTATCATGGCCTCGTCTCATCATTGTCAATTCTTTCTCTCTCAGTGCCATTAGACACTTTGGTGAGTGAGAGTGATTTTGTGGTGGTGTCCTGTTCTTTGACTCCTGACACTCAGGGCGTTTGTGACAAAACCTTCTTCAGCAAGATGAAGAAAACGTCAATCTTTATCAACACCAGCAGGTATACCTCACTAGTGAAAGCAGAGCACCAGTAAAACTTGTTTTGATTCTTTATTGCTATAGCTGAATTGTCTTTATGTATTTTTCAGGGCATTACATGTCTTTTAAACTAATCTGCTGCTTCTAGTGTCTATTTGATTGCTAATACTAGACTGAAAATACTGTATTCGGCCTTCTCTAGAGGGGCAGTTGTGAATCAAGAGGACTTGTTTGAAGCCCTCAGCAGTGGTCAGATTGCAGCAGCGGGGCTTGACGTCACAACCCCTGAACCGCTGCCCACTGATCACCCACTGCTGACCCTTAAAAACTGTGGTGAGCTTTAAATCTCACTAGTACTCTTGTACATTGTAAACCCACCCCATTTTGCCACTGAAAAGCCATGTCATAGTATAAAAAAACCTTGTCTAACTTGGTTTTATTTTGTCTTACAGTGGTCCTCCCACATATCGGCAGTGCCACCTACTCCACACGTGGTGTAATGAGTGCACTCACTGCAAACAACTTGCTGGCAGGCCTGACAGGCTCTGAAATGCCTAGTGAGCTGAAATTATAGTGCTCTAACTTGTGCCTATAAATAGAAAAAAGTCAGTACTGTGACATCTAATCATTAAATGCACTACATTAACCATATGAGATTAGAGGGGATAAAACATATTAGAATTATTTCACTTGGATAATCTCTATTATAACTGGAACACCACACGCTGATGTTTATCTTGCTCATTTGTTTTACTGTGATATTTCACATTTGAAGTAATTCAACACTCAAATGGCATTATACACTTCAAGTTGTTGATTAAAAACATGAAAGAATTAATTATATTGTGTTTATGTAACAATAACAGATTTATTTAAACTCCTGTATTTGGCATCTCATGGAGAAGCACATTAAGTAGTTTAAGTAGTCACATTTTCTAAACATCAGGATTTGAATACAATGTGAATTATTTAATGGAAAACAATCTTTTTATAATGCGTGTTGAGTTTTTACACTCGTAACACATTTGAAATGAATCTAAATGTACCACTGGTATATTTAAATTGATGCAAAGTAAATGTTATAAATCTCTGCTTTATGATCCAAGTTCAGGTTGACACCTGTCAATGGGAATAACTGATAAAAGATTTATTGCTTAGACCTTAGTGAACATGACAACATTCTGGTAGACATCTCTTGTTTGCAATTGATATTGGATGAGAACAAATTAAGTACATTCAATTGCAACCAGTAAGAAATTAAATAAAATAAATGACGAAGTTACAGCATCTCTTCATTAACTGCGTTGTAAGTGACTGTGCAGCATCGTCTATGTCCTGCATGCTCATCTGTACAGGGAATGTTTCTGTCCATGGTGAAGTTTCATATGCTGTCAAGCTTCTTCAAAACATAGGGTGCTGAAAAACAAAAACCCACTTATTAACATAAACCTTATGATTGACATGAAGAAACGTTGCTCTGTTTGACTCAGAGCTCAATAAGCTGCAACTGTACACTCTCTGCATATACTATTCAAAGGTGACCTCTATCATTCATATCCATAAAGACCACATTAAATTGATAGGATGCTGAACAGACCATCAATCAGAACATCTCACACGGTGCCTCGAGAAACTCAGTAAAAAGACACCGACATAATTTCAGTTTTATAACGATCACACGTGCACATCTGATCTAACCAAATACATGCATGAATACTCACTGACTCGCAGAAGCGCAACATAAATCAGGAAGTTGCGAACAGACGTGATGACATCCTCGCGCATTTTTTTCTTCATCTCCTCCGGGTCCATCTTTGGCCCAAGTCCTTCAATTTTAAACATGTTAAAGCTGGAACAAACGATTATATGTGCCTGAAATAATCGCTCCAAGACAGATTCAATCCAAGAGGCATGCGAATAAGGAAATACGTCACACCGTATTTCCTGCATGCTGCTAGGACCCTGGCTATTAGCCTACTACGCTGTGCCTGATAGTAAATCGGGTATTGTCACAATTAATGCATGATTAAAAATAATCCGTTCCTTTTATAATAAAATGTAATGTACTTAAAGGTGAATATATACTAAAACATTTCAAATATATTCCAGAAAAAGCATTGAAAATGTGCCATTTAAATCAGGCAAAAACAAAAAGAACACTTCTTGTCACGGCTCATTGTTTTGATTTTTGGTGCAAGCTTCTGAAACGCCCGTCTCTCTGTCTGTGTAATGAAAGACATATAGCCTAGTAAACCAATGACTTTATTTATTTTGTGTCGTTATTAAATTATTTCATATAGACACTGTCTGTCACACATATCCTGGCGTTTATTTAGTATCCCGTGTGGCACCGAATGCTTTAAAGGCACGAAGATTGTAACTGCATGTAATATAGGCTACATACAAAAAGTCCACATTACTGTATTTAGTGAATCATGGACCCCAATGGACTAATGTCCAGTAATGTTTGTCAGACACATATGAAATGGGTTAATGGCTTTACTGAGATGTCGCCCATCTGTTTACCTAGTAAACGTAAACGAAATGATGTGAATAATGTAAATGGCAACGAAGAAGATGGTCCTAAGGGTTTTCCCTCCACAGAGAGGTTGAAGAAACGTAAGTATGGCTCTTAGTTAAGGATAGGGCTCAATCCTTATATGCAGAGATTTTGAATTTAGGTCTCCCAAGTCTTAAAAAAATAATTAAATCATATTAATGTAACTTTATGCATTAAAAATAATTGAATTAAATGACTTAATACAAAAAAACAATACTAACTTATACATGTCCGAAAAGGAGTAGGAAGAAGCATAATCTTATTTAATCCTACACTCATTAATAATAATCAGTTTGGCTTCATAATTATTTCATCTTAATCCTATCTTAATACATCATTTACAATTTACCATATATTTATATGTTTATCCCCACACACCACAAAAATACAAAGAAAACATATTTATATATATACACCATAAAGAATAAATAGTGTAAAAACAAAACAAACACTATATATATACACTCACCTAAAGGATTATTAGGAACACCATACTAATACTGTGTTTGACCCCCTTTCGGCTTCAGAACTGCCTTAATTCTACGTGGCATTGATTCAACAAGGTGCTGAAAGCATTCTTTAGAAATGTTGGCCCATATTGATAGGATAGCATCTTGCAGTTGATGGAGATTTGTGGGATGCACATCCAGGGCACGAAGCTCCCGTTCCACCACATCCCAAAGATGCTCTATTGGGTTGAGATCTGGTGACTGTGGGGGCCATTTTAGTACAGTGAACTCATTGTCATGTTCAAGAAACCAATTTGAAATGATTCGAGCTTTGTGACATGGTGCATTATCCTGCTGGAAGTAGCCATCAGAGGATGGGTACATGGTGGTCATAAAGGGATGGACATGGTCAGAAACAATGCTCAGGTAGGCCGTGGCATTTAAACGATGCCCAATTGGCACTAAGGGGCCTAAAGTGTGCCAAGAAAACATCCCCCACACCATTACACCACCACCACCAGCCTGCACAGTGGTAACAAGGCATGATGGATCCATGTTCTCATTCTGTTTACACCAAATTCTGACTCTACCATCTGAATGTCTCAACAGAAATCGAGACTCATCAGACCAGGCAACATTTTTCCAGTCTTCAACTGTCCAATTTTGGTGAGCTCGTGCAAATTGTAGCCTCTTTTTGGTACCCGGTGGGGTCTTCTGCTGTTGTAGCCCATCCGCCTCAAGGTTGTGCGTGTTGTGGCTTCACAAATGCTTTGCTGCATACCTCGGTTGTAACGAGTGGTTATTTCAGTCAAAGTTGCTCTTCTATCAGCTTGAATCAGTCGGCCCATTCTCCTCTGACCTCTAGCATCAACAAGGCATTTTCGCCCACAGGACTGCCGCATACTGGATGTTTTTCCCTTTTCACACCATTCTTTGTAAACTCTAGAAATGGTTGTGCGTGAAAATCCCAGTAACTGAGCAGATTGTGAAATACTCAGACCGGCCCGTCTGGCACCAACAACCATGCCACGCTCAAAATTGCTTAAATCACCTTTCTTTCCCATTCTGACATTCAGTTTGGAGTTCAGGAGATTGTCTTGACCAGGACCACACCCCTAAATGCATTGAAGCAACTGCCATGTGATTGGTTGATTAGATAATTGCATTAATGAGAAATTGAACAGGTGTTCCTAATAATCCTTTAGGTGAGTGTATATATATATATATATATATACAATTAAATAATCTGAGAACACCTAGTCAAAGCTCTTCCTCCCTGTACCTTGTGAAAACCATATTTTTGTACTGTTTTTTAATTTTATGTGTATATAGATTATTCTGTACATGCATATTTTATCTCCTACAATTGCTAATACAATATGCATGAAGTATTTCAACTATAAACCTAAACATACACCAATCTGGCGTTTAGCAGTTCCAGTTGGCTTATTGGTGGATAGATCCTGTTAGAATTTGATTATGATGTTATTATTATTATTATATTATTTATATTGTGATATAGGATTTACTGCATTGATAACATTTGTATTAGGAAAAATTGTAAGTGTACATTTAATCGTACATCATGTAATGCATTTGACTGTTGCGAGTTGTCTTACCTCTAGGTGGTTTTGTCTTGATTGATGGCCAGAGAGGTGTGTACTACTCCGAGAGCTGGGAGCCCAATGGAAGCACGTTATACCTGCCTGTAAATGGCACTTTGTTAGTCAACATTGAAAAATATGATCAGATCAGCTTTGAGCAGGGCTGCTTCTGCATTGGCAATGCAGCAGGTGGATTTCAACAGAAAGTCCAAGGTACTATGTTTGAATAATATGATCCTTTGAATTAGTAGTTCATGTTCATTTCAAGTTCATTTTCCAGTAAATGGGTAGTTAAAATTACTAATAAGAGAATCTCTTTGCTCATGTAGGTCAAGCGATCCATTGCTGGCGATATAGTGAACGTGAGCGAAAGCTTTTCATTGCACTGTCTTACTTGTTCACAAACTTGCAAGTGAGTTTAATGTAAAAAAATATATATATCCATGCAATTATGGCAGTTTTTGTCTTCTCATCATCAAACTATCTTTCCCTCCCTATCCTGTAGGTGTTCCAGGAAGTTGTCAGCACTCTTGATTGTCTCTGAGGATTCTGGATACACAGAGTTGGCCAGTGTCATCTAAACTAAAAAGCACAGACCAACCCTATGTTATTTAGCACAATTTCTCTTCCTTGTCTTTTTTAACATAATTTTACATATTGTGATATCAATTGACATATGTGCCTTTATGACAGTAAATTTCTTTTCTGTGCTGTTACAGTGCTTTCTTGTATGACTGTCCACAATAAAAGATAGCAGTCATGTTTGATATCTAACAAAGTGTATTAAGTTAGTTATGCAACGTCATTATGTTTTACTAATATGGATACTGATTTGTTTTGCATGACAAACAGTTATAAGCGATACTGCAGCCTCAGATATTGCTGTGAACCAAAAAATACTGTATTTTAGATGCTGGTCATGTGACATTTGTGTTTTTGTTTGTACTGCTATAGTACATTCCTGTTGTATGAGTTTTAGTTTTGATTTTGGTGACTTTTTATATTTTTTTACAATAAAAAGTAGGACTAAGAACTATAAATCTGTTCAAATCTGTCCAATGGCAAAATGTTACAAAATTGAACTGAAATTGGAAAGGGCTAATGTCATTTCCCCTTACTCTCAATATTGCTCACTCTTGTTGACGTTTGCTCAAGTATAGTTTTAGAGGCTGTTCACACTCCCCCTCCCTCCTCTATCAGTCTCAGCGGGTATCTTTCCATAGATCATTCATTACGTAGATTCTGTGTGAGTCAGAGGCCTGCTGTCAGACTGGAGAAATAAGATTGAGTGGAGAAACTAGTTGCCGTTTATTTGTTCTTCATGACTTTTCATGAGGTGAATGAGTTAATGCAATATCTTATGTAAAATAGATTAGAAGCTATTATTCCTGTTTGAAAAATAAGTAGCTTCATTACTCACAATGCCATTTAGAACTGTATTATACAAATTATATAGTGTGTACAATGGCTATTACTGTTTAAAATGAATTGCTCAGCTTTAATGTTTATTTTGAGAGTACAGTAATTCTATTCATGTAAAAAGCAGCTGGCTGATGGTGAATGTTTCAGTTATTATGACTCACAGAAGGGTTATAAACACAGCTGGCGACCAAGATTCAATTGCAATTTGGTGCAAGAAAACCTTTTTGGCACCAATCTGACTTCTTACTTTTAGAGGCAAAAAAAGTAACTTTCACAAAAGTGAAAAAAAAAACAACAAAAAAAAACACCATTAATGCCAAAGATTAAAATGAACTTTGAGTAGACTTTAAATTAAATGTAATTTTATTTAACATACTGACAATAATGACTGAAATGACTTTCAATCACCCATTCAATCTAAAATGCGCACGTCAACGCATGTTGTTAATGCCATTATAGTAATAATTTATTTAATGTGCACTAGATAATTAACTAGATTTTATCTACACTCTTAGAAGTAAAGGTTCCGTATAGAACCTTAAAGAGTTTTGTCAGGCACTTAATAACATTTTAGGGGTTCCCATCAGCCGTGGCTCGTCTGTAAGGGCAGGTGGGGCAGTGCCCCACCAAAATATTCATCAAACATATACCTCTTATATACACTAAATTAATAATAAATTGTACATGTGCAACAAATATTTGTCTGACTACTTTAAGTCGTAAAATGAGCATGATATATGAAAATTTAGCGGACGGATCCGGCAGGCTTGTATCAAGGTACTAAGCCGGTCTCGGAGCTCTCACCAGCTCTACAGTGCCCCACAAATTTCCAATGTAAATCTGTGGTGAAAAATGGAACTGCAGCGGGCTCTAATTGAGAGCCATTGGGCAAGTTTCAGACTGCCCCTCTTATTTTCACGTTGCCTCACGTAAACTTCGCTCCAGACCAAGACGATATCCCGTCTGCTTCAGCTATGTATCTACATCAGGTCAGTGACTAGTGTCATGTCTGTTTTCCTATGTGGAGTAAAATATAAAATAAATGAAAGTACCCTTTAGTTTAAACGTGCTAATATGAATAGCCTTTATATACAGTAGTTTTGTTGTATGATTATTCTAAGAATAGACATGACATTGTTTTCCTCACTGGAATTCCTATACGATTTGCAACATTCTAAAACAACATTCGGAGGCAATAAATACTACATTAAGGCAATGGCATTATGCGTCTAAAGTCTGTCAATCATCTACAAAGCGCCACCCTCAGGCTGAATAACGCAAGGACATTAGAATTCTGCCAAAAGTGTGTCTGATTTGTTCAGAGTTTAGAATAGAAATCTTACAAAATGTTTATCATAAACTAGCGCTAAGACCCAGAATCTGTCCTATACCTAAATTTACGGCCAGGAGCCGCTACTGGTTCCCATCATAGGATCATTTTATGGATTGAATTTTAATTCATTTGTTTTAATTTTATGAATTAAACAGCTTGTAAACATACTTTATCACTAGAAAAAATTGAAATAACCCATCAAAACAATAAAGTACTGTGCAATCATTAAGACATTTCTCCTTATATAGAACCTTTTTGGAACATTTTGGCAACAGTTGAGAATGATTTGCTAAAATATTATACATCACTTTACCTGAGAATACTGTATATATGCGGATAAAGTTACATATATTTATATATCCAACTTGTTGTATGAGCTGTGCAATAATAGGCTATAGTTTATATTCATTACATCGCAAAATTCCTGCCAAAAAAGATGTAGGTATACATGCTAATTTGCTATTCTGAATTCAGCCAATGACTGTTTTCGAATAGGCCTATGTTTCCTGAACACTTCTTCTATTGGTTAAACAAACAGAAAGCCCTGCCCCAGACTCACTCCAGTGGCAGAGCCAGTGTTGCTATTTCTCCTTATATAGAACCTTTTTGGCATAAAGCGTTCTTTAATTACGTGGCAGGGGAGACACCATGATCAGGAAGGTGCATCATCCAGGGCGAGGCTCGGCCATTGCACTCCGGCTATGCTGACCCCTGCGAATTCCCCAAATGTGGGAATCTCGACGTGCTCTCCCCTGGAATTGAGGGTCAGACTGGTAACCTGAAGTTTGCGGGTTTGATTCTCAATACTGGCAGGAAATGACTGAGGTGGCCTTGAGCATGGTATCTAACCCCCGATCCCGCTCCCAAAATGGCTGCCCACTACTCCGGGTGTGTGTGTGTGCATGGTTTGTAGTGTGTGTGTGTGTGTGTGTGTGTTCACTACTCACTACTCCTAATGTATGTGCACTAACTTGGATGGGTTAAATGCAGAGGACAAATTCCGAGTATGGGTTACCATACCTTCACATGTCACTTTCACTTAAAATTGAGTGATAGATAGAATTAACATCTCTTTTTTTCACTTTTCTTAAGAGCGAGTACATTAACTAGACTTGTAAATTTTTTTTAAAGAAAACGAGAGTAGTGTTTGCCCATGCAAACTCAAAAGCTTTTACAATACATTCATTGGCACATTAAAGACAGATCTTAAACAGGTGTAGTTCATCTCTTTGAACACTAGACTGCAGCATAGCACAAGCCATCTCCCATGATGCTTTGACACAGCTGCTAACCTAAACATGAAATTCAAAGTCTGGATATCAAGTCACATGTATGGCACAGTGCTAGGGTGCACTATATAAATAAAAAACACTAAAAAGCACCCTCACCTGTTTGTTATTGTCTTCGAGAATAATGTTATCATGCCTGACTTATTTTTTTACTTCACTTTTATAATTATATATCTACCACAAAGGAAGGGATATCAACTACCCCCTAAAAAACCCAGCACAAAAAGTGTATTTTTCTAGCCCCTAACTCTTCTCAGGTGGGGCTGAAAGCAGTAAGTACGCTTCATTAAAGACAGCAGACACCTGTGTGCCTCCTGTGAGGATAGAGTAGCTTTCTATCACAGACTGCTAGAGATCTCTCATCCTGGCATTTCAGCAGGTGGGGACATTGGACACACCTAACCCAAGTTTCTTCCTTTCTAACTGAGAATCTGATTAAATGAGGCCTGGTTGGCTCTGACAGATAGCGAGTGCTGGTGTGGTGATGTGAAAATGAGCTCTTTATCACTGCCTGAGAGAGTGAGTCAGCATGTTTAGTGGGGATGAGATTTGCTCATTTCAAAAGCTTCTACGTGGTCACCGAACAAACTCAGATTCTGCACTTAAACATTCGACGAGGGTACATTTAGTTAAATAAAGATGTAAATCATTTTGAATTTAACTCTGCCTATTTATCCAGCTAATATGCCATTAAAGAGGATATTGCTATTGCGATAATGGCAATTATTATGATAATGGCTTGTACGTCTACAGCAAGTTTCCCTAAGCATTTATGGTTCCTCAGACTGCAGGCTCGCTTTTTGGTTAGTTACACATAAGGGAATACTAATTTTCTTTTGTCCTTAACTTGAACTTGAAAAAAAAGTGGCGTATGAACTAAAACTTTTGGTAGTCATATGAACTTTTCTACAAAGATTCAACAGTCAAGGTAAAACAGTTGAATTTACAGTGGCCTCCACTAATATTGGCATCCTTGGTAAATATGAGCAAAGGTGGCTATGAAAATAAATCTGCATTGTTTATCCTTTTGATCTTTCATTAAAAAATAAATAAATTCTAACCTTTCGTTGAAGTAAAACCAACCCTTTCAAACTCACATTATGAAAGATGTAAAGATGTTACAAATCTGCCTGGAAGAGGACGTGTCTATATTTGTCCTAATGCACGGTGAGGAGGAGAGTTTGAGTGACCAAAGACCCTCCAAGGATCACAGATGGAGAACTGCAGAGATTAGTTGAGTATTGGGGTCAGAAAGCCTAAAAAAATTGATCAAACATATAAAAATATCAAAACCTGACCGCTTCTGCTAGAAATCTTTTAATGGGCCGTGGTTGGATCTTCCATCAGGACAATGAATCAAAACAAACATCAAAATCAACACAAAAATGTGTCACTGAGCACAAAATGAAGCTTCTGCCATGGCCGTCCCAGTCCCCTGACTTGAACCCTATAGAAAATGAGTGGGGTGAACTGAAGAGAAGGAGCACCAACATGGAGCTGTGAATCTGAAGGAATCGTCTCTGATCTCTTGTGAGATATTCTCCAAACTCATCAGGCATTATAGAAGAAGACTCAGAGCTGTTATCTTGGGAAAAGGACATTGCAATGGTGCCAAAAATTGTGGCCAACGTGAACTAGAGAAAAACATTTGAAGACTTCCAATGCAAAAGCCTCTAAAAGCCGCCTCGGTTAAAAATGAGATACCGATAATCCGCACATACGTTCATCAAATACTTTCACTTCAAAACCGCTAAATCCCAGCCTCAGCCTATTCAGAAGTAATGGTAGGGTAGAAGGTAGCCTGACAAAAATGCTAATTTTAAAGAAAAATGTCAGATGGACTTAGAGGCGTTTGCATCTGAAGTCTTCATTTATTTCATGAGATTTCCCCCCCACGTTCAATTGTTTTACTTCAATGAAAGGTTAGAATTTTGTTAATTTTTTTAATTAAATATCAAAAGGATAAACAATGCAGATTTATTTTCACAGCCGCCTTTGCTCATGTTTACCAAGGGTGCCAATATTAGTGGATGGCACTGTAGAATCGTATAGTACTATACTACTCTTAAAGTCACATGAAATAAAGATTCACTCTATTTTCTTATATATATTGTTGATCTTATTGTGAAAGATTTGTGCGTGCATGTTTTAATATTTTTTTAATTGACCTTAAAATGTTATTAAAATTTTCTGGATTGGATTTTCTGGTGAAATTTCTCTAATTTGTAATAATATAATATAATATAATATAATATATTCTTAAACATTCTTGCCATGCAAAGACATAGGAAGCGCTGCATGCTAATATGCTATTCTGAATTCGGACAACGCCTGTTGTGCAAAAGGCCAAGTTCAAGTTAAAATTATTTCATTATAATAGTTGTACAGTGTTCTGTAAGTGTTGCGTCTGCCGAGTAGGCGGAGTTTAATCGAAAGTCTCGCCAGTGTTGCCAATTTAGCGACTTTGTCGCTATATTTAGCGACTTTTCAGACCCCTTTAGCGGCTTTTTTTCAAAAAAGCGACTAGCGACAAATCTAGCGACTTTTTGGACAAACGTCAGCTACTTTACAAATGTCGCCAGTACTGTCCTGTCCGTCACACCTCTCTCTGCGTCTACCCTGTTCAGTGAATGGCTGAGAGGAGCAGCAGCGCATGCCGGTGAACGCACACACCAGCTGACAGACGTGAATGATCGAGCTGCACATGAGCACACAGTGTTGCCACGGATTTATCACTTATCTGCTTCCTTTGTTTTATATTTAAAGAATTTAGTTTGACCCGTTATGAATTCCATTCTTCTCTTGTGCTTATCACTTATATTACTCACTATCACAAAGATTTAGTTCATCCAGTTTCTGACCTCTCTCAATTCAGATTATTTTACACATATAAAAATTTAGTCATTCACTATATCATACTCGTTCTATTGTATGACAAAAAGATATAGGAAATGAGAACATATTTATTGGACAGTCGGCTGTATTATATTATTTTAAAATACAGTATGTGAGCACGGATTAGGGAGAAAACACATTAGGCAGGCAGAACACAAGTACGACGCTGCGACGTCACGGATATGCTAATTGACGCATGACGTCATCTAGCGACATTTAGCGACTTTTGGGGCAGGCTTTAGCTACTTTCCTTGGAAAATAGTTGGCAACACTGAGTCTCACGAATTCTGTGAAAATAACGTGAGATCAGATATAAGGCAATGAAGCAAAAGGAAGAAATGCGGTGCGTGTTATTGTAAATAAACGAAGCAAAGTGGATTAAGGCCATTAAGCTATACACTCACCTAAAGGATTATTAGGAACACCTGTTCAATTTCTCATTAATGCAATTATCTAATCAACCAATCACATGGCAGTTGCTTCAATGCATTTAGGGGTGTGGTCCTGGTCAAGACAATCTCCTGAACTCCAAACTGAATGTCAGAATGGGAAAGAAAGGTGATTTAAGCAATTTTGAGCGTGGCATGGTTGTTGGTGCCAGACGGGCCGGTCTGAGTATTTCACAATCTGCTCAGTTACTGGGATTTTCACGCACAACCATTTCTAGAGTTTACAAAGAATGGTGTGAAAAGGGAAAAACATCCAGTATGCGGCAGTCCTGTGGGCGAAAATGCCTTGTTGATGCTAGAGGTCAGAGGAGAATGGGCCGACTGATTCAAGCTGATAGAAGAGCAACTTTGACTGAAATAACCACTCGTTACAACCGAGGTATGCAGCAAAGCATTTGTGAAGCCACAACACGCACAACCTTGAGGCGGATGGGCTACAACAGCAGAAGACCCCACCGGGGTACCAAAAAGAGGCTACAATTTGCACGAGCTCACCAAAATTGGACAGTTGAAGACTGGAAAAATGTTGCCTGGTCTGATGAGTCTCGATTTCTGTTGAGATATTCAGATGGTAGAGTCAGAATTTGGTGTAAACAGAATGAGAACATGGATCCATCATGCCTTGTTACCACTGTGCAGGCTGGTGGTGGTGGTGTAATGGTGTGGGGGATGTTTTCTTGGCACACTTTAGGCCCCTTAGTGCCAATTGGGCATCGTTTAAATGCCACGGCCTACCTGAGCATTGTTTCTGACCATGTCCATCCCTTTATGACCACCATGTACCCATCCTCTGATGGCTACTTCCAGCAGGATAATGCACCATGTCACAAAGCTCGAATCATTTCAAATTGGTTTCTTGAACATGACAATGAGTTCACTGTACTAAAATGGCCCCCACAGTCACCAGATCTCAACCCAATAGAGCATCTTTGGGATGTGGTGGAACGGGAGCTTCGTGCCCTGGATGTGCATCCCACAAATCTCCATCAACTGCAAGATGCTATCCTATCAATATGGGCCAACATTTCTAAAGAATGCTTTCAGCACCTTGTTGAATCAATGCCACGTAGAATTAAGGCAGTTCTGAAGGCGAAAGGGGGTCAAACACAGTATTAGTATGGTGTTCCTAATAATCCTTTAGGTGAGTGTAGATCGATCATAGAGCACTCAGATGTTGAGCAGTTTGGCATTTTCAGATGTGATGGGCGGTCAATGTTGTGTGTTTGCTCCTGAGGTTGGTGGAATTGTATGGTGAATACCATTAAGTGCGTCATTGCAGACTAAACACGTTTATCCAGCTGACCATGCTCTGCACATATCACACACACCCATCACGCGCACTGAACACCCACGCACAGAAAGCTACAGGCCTCACTGTTAATATCTAATCACATTAAGCCTATCAGGACCAGAGAAGGATACATACTGACATGTGACCGCCTGTTCGAGTTCCAATGTGATGACATCTTGTCTGAGGATCGACGTTTGAAGATATCTGCCCGGTCCGTGTATCATCTGATCATTTAATTTCCTATTTGGAATGGAATAACGAGAAAAGATAAGACGGCTAGTTTATTCGTTTTTTTTGTTTTTTTGTTTTTGTTTAGATTAATAGACGGAAAATTAGATTTCGGTGAGATTTCTCATTTTTCGTTTGTGGTTTACAAATCGGTTTATGGCTTCGATATTTCATTCGCACATGTGGACGCACGTTTTGATAGTTTGTTTTCCAATTTGAAATGAAATAAGCAGAAACGAAAAAACGGCGCCTTTATTAGTTTTTCCGTTTTTTCCAAAAAAACGAGATTTCGGCTTGATTTTTCTCTTTTTTGGTCCACGGGTAAAAAAACGGATAAATGACTTCAAAATTCGTTTTTCACATGGGGTCGGTCATGAGACGCCCCTTTTCGCCGATTGGTCAAGCAAATCTGAGCATGTTCAACAAAATAATAGTCCTCTATAGTAGTAGGCTAGGCTACCGCTTCTTAAACTGTACAGGGCAGGTCCTAGATTGGGCTTTCTTCTGTGCAATTTAACGCGTTTCACAGAAAAAATTATATCAGAAATATGAAATATTAATCAGCACCCAGCCTGTTTTATTTAGCTGTGCGGAGTTAAATCTGTGTGGTGAAGCTGCGCTAGACAGCGAAGAGCGGGTGTGAAGCACAGACCAATGTTCAGGCAAGTGTAAATACGCAGCATTCATAACTTTTTACTATAGGCACGCTCAGTTTTGGACAAGGGATGGTCATTGCAAATACTGTCATGCAAATCGGCTGAGGGTGGGTACCGATGATGGTGAATTTAAATTTTACTGTAACTGCAGTAATCATAGCCGCGAGCGAGAGTGAGACAGCGAGCGAGATGATTGACAGGACGATAGCGGAGGCAAAAGCGCAAGATAACTTTTGTTAAAAAAAAACAAAACAAAAAAACAACACAAACCACAAACTGAGCATTCGTTTTAAAGGGGAATTTCCAAATATCTTTTATTTATTTGTTATAATGCGGGTAGGTATTTTATGTCATCTGTCTTTCGTTTTTTTAACAGAAGCTTAATATACGCGAGTTTTTTTTTATTGTAGCCTACTATTTTATTGTTGTTGTATTTTCATTAAAAATAGGCTAATAACGAACAAAAAAATAAACATTCGTTTGAAAGTAATTAAAGAGGAAATTCATGGTCTTTCATTTATTTGTGTTACAACGCGGGTATCATCCGTCTTATTCGTTTTGGTAATAACGAATAATGTTAATAATAATTTTTGTTCAAAGAGTGGAGGAAGATGTAGCCTAACCTAATGTTGTCAAACATTAACTACCAAAATAAGCGCTATACAGATGATGAACGTCATTGACAAATACAGTGGGGAGAACAAGTATTTGATACACTGCCGATTTTGCTGGTTTGCCCACTTACAAAGCATGTAGAGGTCTGTAATTTTTATCATAGGTACTCTTCAACTGTGAGAGACGGAATCTAAAACAAAAATCCAGAAAATCACATTGTATGATTTTTAAGTAATTAATTAGCTTTTTATTGCATGACATAAGTATTTGATACATCAGAAAAGCAGAACTTAATATTTGGTACAGAAACCTTTGTTTGCAATTACAGAGATCATACGTTTCCTGTAGTTCTTGACCAGGTTTGCACACACTGCAGCAGGGATTTTGGCCCACTCCTCCATACAGACCTTCTCCAGATCCTTTAGGTTTCGGGGCTGTCGCTGGGCAATACGGACTTTCAGCTCCCTCCAAAGATTTTCTATTGGGTTCAGGTCTGGAGACTGGCTAGGCCACTCCAGGACCTTGAGATGCTTCTTACGGAGCCACTCCTTAGTTGCCCTGGCTGTGTGTTTTGGGTCGTTGTCATGCTGGAAGACCCAGCCACGACCCATCTTCAATGCTCTTACTGAGGGAAGAGGTTGTTGGCCAAGATCTTGCGATACATAGCCCCATCCATCCTCCCCTCAATACGGTGCAGTCGTCCTGTCCCCTTTGCAGAAAAGCATCCCCAAAGAATGATGTTTCCACCTCCATGCTTCACGGTTGGGATGGTGTTCTTGGGCTTGTACTCTATGGAATTCCAAAGCTGCCAAAATTAAAAATAAATAAATACTTAAATAAATATACAAAGAAATGTAAAAAAGCAAAAATAAATAAATAAATATATAAATATACATAGAAAAGCAAAAAAACTAAAATAAATAATTATTTATACATTTATTTCCTTATTTATGTATATATTTTTTTCCACATTTATTTATTTTTACATTTCTTTGTCGGTAGGGTAATGAGGGCGTGGTTTACCTCAGACATAGCAATCGAGCTCAGAGTAGGCGAGGGCGAAGCGTTGAGGCCACAGTGACACCTTGTGGTGTAGCCGAAATACAATAAGTATAGCCTACTGACGTTGATACTGTCTGTGATGAATGATTGGATAGGTATATGGCCAAAATCTTATATTACGGGTTAAGTCATATCACCCTAATGGTACTGTGTGACATGGATAGGCTACTCTTTATTCCGGACATGGCCGTAGAACATCGTCTAGTCTGGATTTGTAAAATGTCCTGGGCTAACAAACATGAACACCAACAACTTCAACAGATATGATAACAGGGACTCTGAAATGGAAGCGCTTGATATTTCCATTACCGGTCAGAACACACGGAAAGGAAGCAGCGCACATATAGGCTACAGTGAAGTCGACGCAAGCATATTGATCAATGCATTTGAAACGATACCACAAATTCACATTCATATTTCCTATTTGTACATGCACAACATGTGACAAACGCTTAAAATACAACGCATATTTCAAAGATCCAAAATAGAACAAGGCGTCGGTTACAGTAGAACATTTTGTCGCGTCGCGTCACTTCACGTGTGGACAGTCACAGCATCACTGAGTATAATGGGTTTTTCTTGGTGTGGTCGTCTTATTAATCACACGTCTTAGGCTAAGTTATAAACTGGAAATATCCAGAATCAGATAAATCAAATGTGCCCATGGAAACGGAGGTGGTGAAACACACACGCCATGCATTAAACATACACAGATACATCATACTCTTTCAAACAGCACCTGTCGCGTGCCCTCATATTTTTGAGGAGACATAACTTTTATTTTCGGGACTGTCAGTTTACAGTTAGCCCGTTAGGCTAATTTATGTGTATCTTTATGCCTACCATGCATATACCATGAAGTTGCACAGAAGAAAGCCCAATCTAGGACCTGCCCTGTACAGTTTAAGAAGCGGTAGCCTAGCGTACTGCTATAGAGGACTATTATTTTGTTGAACATGCTCAGATTTGCTTGACCAATCGGCGAAAAGGGGCGTCTCATGACCGACCCCATGTGAAAAACGAATTTTTGAAGTCATTTATCCGTTTTTTTACCCGTGGACCAAAAAAGAGAAAAATCAAGCCGAAATCTCGTTTTTTTGGAAAAAACGGAAAAACTAATAAAGGCGCCGTTTTTTCGTTTCTGCTTATTTCATTTCAAATTGGAAAACAAACTATCAAAACGTGCGTCCACATGTGCGAATGAAATATCGAAGCCATAAACCGATTTGTAAACCACAAACGAAAAATGAGAAATCTCACCGAAATCTCATTTTCCGTCTATTAATCTAAACAAAAAAAACGAATAAACTAGCCGTCTTATCTTTTCTCGTTATTCCATTCCAAATAGGAAATTAAATGATCAGATGATACACGGACCCGCACCCTGCTTCCATTAAGTGGACTTTTTCTGGAACACTTGGGACTTGCTAAGACTGAGTACACTTATTTCCACCACGTCACTGCCTGATCATATCATCATATCATCGTATCTTTTGAATCAAAGCACAGTGTTATATTGTTTGGTTATTTTTCCGTAGGCCTACGCTGTTTTATTTATTTACATTTTTTTTGACATTGTGAGCAAATAATTCATTCTTTCATTTAACCAATCAATACATTGAGTGAATCTGATCCATGACTCTGGCGTCTTTACTCCTCTCCTAGTCACTGGACATCAATTGAGTAAATAGTTCTCTAAGGTGATTTAGAACAGTAATAGTAGTCAGTGCATACTACAGTCTTCAGTACACCTGTTTTCAAACATGTTTCCTGAACACTCCCTCATTCTGCCATGGGTTAAACAAACAGAAACCCCACCCCAGACTCACCCCATTGGCAGATCCAGTGTTGCTATGTCAGGCTGGTCGGGTTTATCAAAATACAATGTACTTTAACCATTTAACACATCACATTTTAACTTAGCAAATAGGTTTATATAACATGTCAGGTAGGGCTTAATGGAGGCATCATAAACCTTATTTAGAAATAAATTACCTAAAGCCTATCTTGTCTATGATGGAGGTGTTATGCCATCGAGTTAATGCTCGAAATTAGCGCCACACCGATGCAGAGGCCAGCTGTAAGAGCTTCAGTCTAATGTGACATGAGATCAGTGCTTACAGGCATCTGTGCTTGTCTAGTCGGAGCCAACTGTCCTGTGCTATGATTGAGATCACACCGGCTCCTCGTCTGTGCCAGACTAGCGGTGTTTGGCATTCACCATCAGCCATTATCCAAGACCCTGCAGCTCCTCCATGCACTGCTGCACAAATGCAGTGTAACTGCCATCTGCTGAAAATCCTGTCACAGTCAGAATCTTTTAACCAGTCAGTGCATTAGCCAGGGAATGGATTGCTACACAGTAAGAGCTGGATGGTAGATGATGATTATGGTTGGGAATAAAAGGGCAAAGGGGTGGGGCTAATCCAGACAAACTTTTCTACAGAGCGCTAGTCACTCTCTGCTCTCTCCGACGACAACGTTTTTGTCCTGTGTCGCCCCCGTAGCTTCCCTATGTGCTTCAAAAGGGAGGGTAGAGGGTGCAATTCATAAGTTTATTGCCTCTATTCATAGAACTGTAAATGTGCATGTGCATTACAACATGAGATACTCTGTTTGAAAAAAGCAGTACTATTGTCACATTACTGAAAAAATGCATTTATGTGACTACCATCGCTATGTTTATTTTGATATCCCAATAATTGGTTTGTACAGATTCACTTGTATTCATAGCACATTTGTCGCATATGATAAGTTATCACACGTATCCAGAAGCTTCCTAAAGGTGTGTGTGACACAAAAAAGAAATACATTCTGAATGACTGTGTGAGCATTTTCACCCTCAATAAGTCATCATTTTAACAACATTAGGTATCCTCAGTGAAGATAAGACTATATGAGCCATGTCAACAGAGGGTTCAAAGAGCCCTTGGTCATGCACACACTCACCTGGCTCTGTATAAATACCCATGCCTGGACAGGAGGATGATAGGGGATGGTGATAACTGGTTGTAAGAATCAGCATGGGCTTCTGAGAGAGCCAGCAGCCTGCGGACATGTTTATGCAAAAACATCACGAGAGGAAACAACACGGTGTGACTAGTGTGTGTTTACTCCTCTGTAGGTTTGGGAAAGGTTTTGCCGTGCCCTGTGGCTAACTGTCATATTCAAATGGTTCCCAAAAGATTTAAAAAACAATCCTGCTTGCACACTGCTTTCTCCTGACAGCTGTCTCTAAGTTTTGCCATCATTGTGGGACAGGATATTCCACATGACGCTTAAAAGCGACACACTAGAAGACTCACAAAGCAAAAGTATTAGCTTTCTCTCTTATAAGAATATTCAGTAGGCCTACAGGTTATAGTCCACAGCATATACAGCATGTTGATTACAACAAAAATTAATTTAACTTTGTCCCTCCATTTCTTAAAAAAAAAAAAAAAAATGGGTTTCAGTGATTCGGATTGAAAAGCCTTCATGTAAACACCTCAATCGACCTGAATGAAACTTCGGATTGGGATTGAAAGGGGTGGTGTAGAACTAAAATAATCAGATCAATAAGAAAAAACTAGGCAGAAAATCACATTGTATGATTTTTAAATAATTAATTTGCATTTTATTGCATGACATAAGTATTTGATCACCTACCAACCAGTAAGAATTCCGGCTCTCACAGACCTGTTAGTTTTTCTTTAAGAAGCCCTCCTGTTCTCCACTCATTACCTGTATTAACTGCACCTGTTTGAACTCATTACCTGTATAAAAGACACCTGTCCACACACTCAATCAAACAGACTCCAACCTCTCCACAATGGCTAAGACCAGAGAGCTGTGTAAGGACATCAGGGATAAAACTGTAGACCTGCACAAGTCTGGGATGGGCTACAGGACAATAGGCAAGCAGCTTGGTGAGAAGGCAACAACTGTTGGTGCAATTATTAGAAAATGGAAGAAGTTCAAGATGACGGTCAATCTCCCTCGGTCTGGGGCACCATGCAAGATCTCACCTCGTGGGGCATCAATGATCATGAGGAAGGTGAGGGATCAGCCCAGAACTACACGGCAGGACCTGGTCAATGACCTGAAGAGAGCTGGGACCACAGTCTCAAAGAAAACCATTAGTAACACACTACGCCGTCATGGATTAAAATCCTGCAGCGCACGCAAGGTCCCCCTGCTCAAGCCAGCGCATGTCCAGGCCCGTCTGAAGTTTGCCAATGACCATCTGGATGATCCAGAGGAGGAATGGGAGAAGGTCATGTGGTCTGATGAGACAAAAATAGAACTTTTTGGTCTAAACTCCACTCGTTGTGTTTGGAGGAAGAAGAAGGATGACTACAACCCCAAGAACACCATCCCAACCGTGAAGCATGGAGGTGGAAACATCATTCTTTGGGGATGCTTTTCTGCAAAGGGGACAGGACGACTGCACCGTATTGAGGGGAGGATGGATGGGGCCATGTATCGCGAGATCTTGGCCAACAACCTCCTTCCCTCAGTAAGAGCATTGAAGATGGGTCGTGGCTGGGTCTTCCAGCATGACAACGACCCGAAACACACAGCCAGGGCAACTAAGGAGTGGCTCCGTAAGAAGCATCTCAAGGTCCTGGAGTGGCCTAGCCAGTCTCCAGACCTGAACCCAATAGAAAATCTTTGGAGGGAGCTGAAAGTCCGTATTGCCCAGCGACAGCCCCGAAACCTGAAGGATCTGGAGAAGGTCTGTATGGAGGAGTGGGCCAAAATCCCTGCTGCAGTGTGTGCAAACCTGGTCAAGAACTACAGGAAACGTATGATCTCTGTAATTGCAAACAAAGGTTTCTGTACCAAATATTAAGTTCTGCTTTTCTGATGTATCAAATACTTAAGTCATGCAATAAAATGCAAATTAATTACTTAAAATGTGATTTTCTGGATTTTTGTTTTAGATTCCGTCACTCACAGTTGAAGAGTACCTATGATCAAAATTACAGACTTCTACATGCTTTGTAAGTGGGCAAACCTGCAAAATCGGCAGTGTATCAAATACTTGTTCTCCCCACTGTATGGTCAGTGTAGTAGACTGAATATTTAATAAATATAGTTTTGTTCGGAATACATAAATGCACTTGTAAACATAAAACGTGAATTGGATTGCAAAGTTCATATAGGGTTCATATAAATGGAACTTTAAAGGTGCTATATGTAATTTTTTTTTGACTGTAGTAAAGCATAATATGTTTGCAGATATTTAGGAAACATGCTAAGTTCACATACTTGTTTCTCTGAAAAACAATGCTACAGCCAGTTATTCTACTTTGAAATGTGCATTCCGTGTCGAAATCTCTTTGTGACCCCGCCCACTGCCAATTTACTCAATAGTATTTCAACACCAGAAATTTTTGGTTGCCAGTTGGCGGAAAACAGCGCATTGCAGCCAGCAAATGAACTGAGATTGCAGATTCTACCCAACCAAAAAGCCTCGGCATCTATCTGATAAGCTCTATGACCAGAGACATATTAAAACATGGATAAATCGAGTCATCAACTTACAGTATAAAGCTCATCGTCTTCCATTGTCAATTGCGCTTGTTCCTGTTGCGTGACCTCAATCTGGCAACCCACATGAGCGTTGAATCTGAGGAGGAGAAGGCGGGGGAAACAACTCTCTCCAATATTTTGAATTTGGACTGCAGTACCCATTTTAACCGCTAGCTGTCAATATTACATACTGCACCTTTAAAAATTTGGATTGGATTCATTTGGATTGCCAAAAATGATGAGGCACTTACAATGGAAGTGAATAGGGCTGTTTCAATAGTATAGTCACAAGCTGTAAACAATATGCATGCTAATATGATTTTATTGTGAAAAAAAAAAGTTTTGCTAAATTTGTCAAAAATTTGTCAAAATTGACAATGAAACACCCAAACCCCTAAAATGACTCTAAAAATGACAATTTAATAAGCTTTAAGTAATATACACACTTTAGCAGAACAATTAATGTGTTTTTAAAGGTTTATATGCTCCACATTTTTACTTTTAAATCTTTTATTACCCACATTTACTTTAATTGTAAGTGCCTTACTTTAAGGTAATCAACATTATACCACAAATGTTGTCGACTGAGATTAACTTGATGAAACAAGATAGAAACTATAAAGAAAAAACTGACACATTAAGCAGTCTCCAGATTATGCCCATTTCTCTGTGATAGGCCAATTGTGGCTCACTGTCAGTTTGTGGAAGATTAGCAAAACTATACTAATCTTTCTGATATACTCTCTCGTATTCCCTCTCTTACCCCTTCTTTTTCATCTCTCCTCTTGTCATTAATTATGCTGGAGCTTCTGAGTGGTAACAGCCAGTGGAGATATAATAAAGAACTCTTATCACTTTTTCATTATGTTCCAAATCAGGCTTCCCGGTTAGCAGCTGCAGGATAACAGATTGGGCCGTATAATATTAGGCCATGGTTGTGGACAGATAGTGGCCTGAGGTTGGATCTGATACACTATAGGTTATCAGAGTGATAAGGTTAGAGCTGCAAGATTGGTCACTCATTGGCACAGATGCTGGTTCACCGAGAGTATCACGTCAACAGCAATTATTGTCAGAACAGTATTGCGAATTGTTTTGCCGTATCAGAACAGATCATGTAGGCATGTCATATCTTCTGTACATTAAAAACAATATTATCTATTTATCCATCCAGTTTTTAGACTTCTAATTTGGAAAAGAATGTGTAAAGAAGCAAAAATTTGTTTTGATTTTAGCAAAACATTCTTCAGTTTTTACTTCAGTAATACCTCTTAAAATATAATCATTAAGACTATAATACCAACCTTACCTCAAAGCGAAAACATCAAGGCCAATGACGGTCTTGACGCCAAATATTAATACAAAACCGATTCCAAAAAAGTTGGGACACTGTACAAATTGTGAATAAAAACGGAATGCAATCATTTACAAATCTCATAAACTTATATTTTATTCACAATAGAATATAGATAACATATCAAATGTTGAAAGTGAGACATTTTGAAATGTCATGCCAAATATTGGCTCATTTTGGATTTCATGAGAGCTACACATTCCAAAAAAGTTGGGACAGGTAGCAATAAGAGGCCGGAAAAGTTAAATGTACATATAAGGAACAGCTGGAGGACCAGTTTGCAACTTATTAGGTCAATTGGCAACATGATTGGGTATAAAAAGAGCCTCTCAGAGTGGCAGTGTCTCTCAGAAGTCAAGATGGGCAGAGGATCACCAATTCCCCCAATGCTGCGGCGAAAAATAGTGGAGCAATATCAGAAAGGAGTTTCTCAGAGAAAAATTGCAAAGAGTTTGAAGTTATCATCATCTACAGTGCATAATATCATCCAAAGATTCAGAGAATCTGGAACAATCTCTGTGCGTAAGGGTCAAGGCCGGAAAACCATACTGGATGCCCGTGATCTTCGAGCCCTTAGATGGCACTGCATCACATACAGGAATGCTACTGTAATGGAAATCACAACATGGGCTCAGGAATACTTCCAGGAAACATTGTCGGTGAACACAATCCACCGTGCCATTCGCCGTTGCCGGCTAAAACTCTATAGGTCAAAAAAGAAGCCATATCTAAACATGATCCAGAAGCGCAGGCGTTTTCTCTGGGCCAAGGCTCATTTAAAATGGACTGTGGCAAAGTGGAAAACTGTTCTGTGGTCAGACGAATCAAAATTTGAAGTTCTTTTTGGAAAACTGGGACGCCATGTCATCCGGACTAAAGAGGACAAGGACAACCCAAGTTGTTATCAGCGCTCAGTTCAGAAGCCTGCATCTCTGATGGTATGGGGTTGCATGAGTGCGTGTGGCATGGGCAGCTTACACATCTGGAAAGGCACCATCAATGCTGAAAGGTATATCCAAGTTCTAGAACAACATATGCTCCCATCCAGACGTCGTCTCTTTCAGGGAAGACCTTGCATTTTCCAACATGACAATGCCAGACCACATACTGCATCAATTACAACATCATGGCTGCGTAGAAGAAGGATCCGGGTACTGAAATGGCCAGCCTGCAGTCCAGATCTTTCACCCATAGAAAACATTTGGCGCATCATAAAGAGGAAGATGTGACAAAGAAGACCTAAGACAGTTGAGCAACTAGAAGCCTGTATTAGACAAGAATGGGACAACATTCCTTTTCCTAAACTTAAGCAACTTGTCTCCTCAGTCCCCAGACGTTTGCAGACTGTTATAAAAAGAAGAGGGGATGCCACACAGTGGTAAACATGGCCTTGTCCCAACTTTTTTGAGATGTGTTGATGCCATGAAATTTAAAATCAACTTCTTTTTCCCTTAAAATGATACATTTTCTCAGTTTAAAAATTTGATATGTCATCTGTTGTATTCTGAATAAAATATTGAAATTTGAAACTTCCACATCATTGCATTCTGTTTTTATTCACAATTTGTACAGTGTCCCAACTTTTTTGGAATCGGGTTTGTACTAATATTTGGCATATTAGACTTCTAATTGGAAAAGAATGTGTAAAGAAGCAAAAATTTGTTTTGATTTTAGCAAAACATTCTTTAGTTTTTACTTCAGTAATACCTCTTAAAATATAATCATTAAGACTATAATACCAATCTTACCTCAAAGCAAAAACATCAAGGCCAATGACGGTCTTGATGCCAAATATTAATACTAAGCTTAATAAATGGTGATTAAGAAGCTGTTTGATGTCACCGTCTTCATTTAACGTACACTACCAGTCAAAAGTTCCCATTCTCTTTGATGGGTAAGTGTGTCCAAACTTTTGACTGGTAGTGTACATTCTCTTTTAAATCTTTTTAATGAGTCATCGTCATAATACTGTCATGCGTAGCTCTTTTGCACAGTGGCTTCTTGAAAGATCTGAAAGACGCACACACGCACACGTCTTTTATATTGCCATGGTAATGTGCGTATTCAGAAACCATTCCAGTGTGCTCAAGCTCATTCACATCAGACATTTTCAAACATCCTTGTTATACAGAACCCCATGAAGATTGTTACTTTGCAGATTGCCAAGACACTAATCGTAAGGATGAAACACACACACACACACACAAAAACATTACTGTCTGTATCAGCTTGTTGACAGAGTCTACTTCACAGAACAGCAGACAAATTAAACTGCAGCTTCTAGCTTTCTCTTATTTGACTCGCGGGCTAACAACAAAAAATACATGCTTGTAAATAACAGATGTTGCAATAGTTATAGTCAGTGTGCTTGAGCATATGGATGATGTGGAAAATGGAGTGCCTGTCAGTTATTGTAGATAAGTGCACATGCTGTTTACAATGTCTTTTTTATACTGCGTTTGCAGCTGTCTTTGTCCATTTACAAGAAATCAAAAAAGAATGTTCTCTAAATTAGTCAAAACTTTAGCAAGAGAAACTGCTACATAATGTCAGAAATTTTACACAGGGAAAAAATACTTTTTACTTAAGGAAAGAAAAATAGGAAGAAGACTAAAAGATAACAAATCCTTAAATTGCCCATTATGCTTCAGCCAAGAGTGGTGCTGAGATGCCAGGTTGTTTTCAAGTTATCAATCCAGAATATCAGAGTTCTGTTGTAGCTTTTCTCCTGGAAAACAGCTCTATGTATTTTTTTTTTTAAACTTCATTTCAACCAACACTATGAAAAGTGCTGCGCTTTGCCTTTGACAAAGATTTGTGTTGTGCATGTACAGATGTAATTTGGCTAACTGTGAGCAGATTATTTTTTTTATATTAGAAAGCAAGTGCTTTTCTTATATACATCTTATATATACACCGATCAGGCATTATGACCACCTTCCTAACATTGTGTTGGTCCCCCTTTTGCTGCCTGACCCGTCGAAGCATGGACTCCACTAGACCCCTGAAGGTGTGCTGTGGTATCCCGCACCAAGATGTTAGCAGCAGATCCCTTAAGTCCTGTAAGTTGCGAGGTGGGGCCTCCATGGATCTGACTTGTTTGTTCAGCACATCCCACAGATGCTCGATTGGATTGAGATCTGGGGAATTTGGAAGCCAAGTCAACACCTCAAACTCGTTGTGCTCCTCAAACCATCCCTAAACCATTTTTGCTTTGTGGCAGGGCGCATTATCCTGCTGAAAGAGGCCACAGCCACCAGGGAATACCGTTTCCATGAAAGGGTGTACATGGTCTGCAACAATGCTTAGGTAGGTGGTATGTGTCCCCACTAAATGGAAAAAATGGTCACTTGCTGCCTAATATATCCCACCCACTAACAGGTAATTCCAAGTCTAATAAGTCTAATTATAAATTGACCAGTTTACCCAATATTTATGAGTACTATGTATTTTAGACACAGTATTAGTTTAGCAACATAGACAGCAGCTCCATATGTCATGCAAATAGCGCCCATCATCACACAAGTCGAGCTATAGAGAGCAATGTTTGAATCAGTCATTAATGAGATTGCATTTGAGTTAGGATGCTGTCTTAGTAGGTAGCTGCCTGTATCAAGGTAGCTCACAGGGTTTTGAAGACAGTATATCTTGATGTGTAACATTAGTCATTAGTAACTATGTCATGTTGTTGATTGCCTGAAATATGAAATCTCATTTAGCCTTTCTACAGCCATACAAGTCGAGACAGATGGAGGCTGTCTGAATTGTAGAGAGGTATTTTGCCTGTAAAAATTATTATCCATTCTACACATCAGGTTTTTCTTCTTGGCGTTAAATTTTCGTTTTTTCAAACGAATTCACAAGTGCAGAAAATGAAAAGCACATCCATTTTAAGAGAGAGTGTGACTGTAGATTAACATTGCGGTGGGCTATTACTCTGACCGGTATAGGAATAAGCTCCTAAAGAATAAGCTCCACAGAGGCTCGGCAGAGTTTCCCCCCTTCATCTCCGGCCCTTGTGGCGCTTGGCAGCATGCAACAATAATGAAAGCAGCACCTGCTATGAATTCATTCATAGATCATCTGCTTCCTTTATTAATGCGTAAAGACTTACTGGGCGGGCTGCGCACCTCCACATCCAACCTCTTTGATTAATGTTTCTTCTGAAAACGGCACCAGTTAGGGAAACCGCTATCTGGAATTTGTCTTTACAAGATCGTATCGACTTTTGTGAGCCCATGCAGAAAATGAACTGTCATGTACGCAACCGGTCACAAAATGAACGCCATTAATACCTCTGGACTAGCGTGGACAGACTAGCCATCCTCCGCCTCGAATGTTGGGAAAATAAGCACGTCTGTCTGGCTGCTGTGATGAGGGAGTTCTGACATCCATTCAGTCACATCAGAAGAATGGCTGTAATAAGACCGACTATCAGCACTTTTCTTAGAAAAACACATTAGAATGGGCATGAAATGGGGAGATGATACAACAAACTATTCCAGCGTGTGTTAGAGAAGCCAATGACATTATTATCAGCACAAGCACAAGCAACACAGAGACTTCCATTCCACGCAATGACTGCCATCTGGATTTTACAGGCGCATAAACTGAAGCTTGAAGCTAGATCAAAGTGCAAACAAACGCATCTGAGAAGAGCGGACATATTGCACAACATTACGCTATCAACACTTAAGAATTTTCTGTAAAGTGAATTGGTAAGTTTATTATATCATAGTTGGAAAATGTTTCAAGTGAGAGATGCAATTTTGATCCAAAGTATTATAGACTATAAAAACTCTGCTTATATATACTATGTGGCTATAAATTTGCTCTCGTGATTCAAATACACTGGCCTTCCTGTCATGATTTTATTTTATTTATACAAGTTCTCTGTTTGATTAGATTTTCATTTCAATTATAATGTACATTTTGCTAACATATTCTTACATAAAGAAATTAATTCTCTTTCTAATAATGCTATAAATAATACAGGGCAAACTGCTAGATGGACTTGTTGAAAGAACCGACTCATAAAAGGCAAGCATGATATATACAAATTCCCATCTATTCCCTTTAAAATGACAAGCTTTATGGTAATTTCCAGGAATAACAAATCATAGAGCCTTCCCAGCAATAGCTGTCATTTCACCATCTTTGTTAACTATATAGTCTGGCTATGAGTAACCCACTTTCTAACCAAAATAACCTTGAATTTGGTTACATGTTGTTTTTGCCAAAATAACTTGCGAGATGTATGATATTCCATCATGCAAGCAACAGTTATTACAAGGTGTTTGGTTTCATTTCTTTGACATGTTCATGTTCTAAATGACTAGTCTATTCAATTTTCACTGACAGCCCAAATTTTGCCTTGTTTTAGCCTAGACATGCAGGGCTGTGTTTGGACGGCTATTAGATGTCTTTTAAATGCAAAATTGCTTGCTGGGTTGTGATGCACAAAAAACATGATCCAATTTCTTTATATGAAGAATCCCTGAGTGGAGAGGGAAAGGTTGAATAGCTTACAAAACCTGCTTTTTTCTTTCTTTCACTAAGTCATAGTTGACATCAACTACATCCAGTGAAGCTTCACTAAGATGAACCATGTTTGATTAGTTCTGTCCAGGATCTCATTTAGAGCCCTTCAGTCAGCATTTTTATTTATCATTTAGCACCTTGATAATGTTAAAAAATGCTGAAGAAGAGAGAGATAGAGGAATGGTGATAGATATTGTGTGAGCCAGTACACAATAGTACATTATGGGCCAGATTTACTAACAGCTTGCGCCAGCATAAACCCTCTTTTGGCATTAAAAACTACTGTCAGGATTTACTAAAGACATGCAGTGAAAAATTAGCGCTGAAAAAGGTGTGAACAAAGTTATTTTTGCGGCTGACCTTATTGCATATGCATTTGTAGGAGTTTCCCTTTCAGACACAAAATTTAAATGAATCACGCAAGGTGATTTACTAAGATTTGCGCAAGTCAATGTACTGGTATTTGCGCCATTATTTACAGCCTTACAAAAAGCATGTCTTAAACCAGACGCTAATTTGCGCTGCTCTTGGTTGATTGCATTGGTCATTATGGAAATGATCCGGCTGCATCTGTGTTCTTTAATGTGCGCTTCATCAGTAGATCACACGCTGAACTTTCCACTCCCATCGGCGCTTTTATAAAATTGCGCTCTCACGCTAATTTGCCCTGTTTAGTAAATCTGGCCCAAAGTGTGATTTGTCATGAATTAATATTAATATTCATATCATTCAGGTATCACTGCTGAAAAGCCCAGCATTGTTACGTTTTGGATGCTGGTTTCCATACCACGGGGGTATTCCAGAAAGCAGGTTATGTGACATACCTGGGTATGTTTAAGAGTAAGTAAGCAGATAACCTCAACTTTCGGTTCCAACAACGGAGGTAACTTTCTGGGTATGTAAGTAGCTATAGCAACTCACTCTCTGAACATAACCTGCTCCGGAGCAGCTCATGATCCAGGGTTATTTTGCTTAAGAAGTATTAAGATCCGTGTTATATAATTAATATAGTTATATTAATATAACCAAATTTGTTATATAGTTACAGTTATATAATATACAATATTATATATTAATTCTAAAGCACTATTATAACAAGGAAATGTTTAAATGTTAATTCAATTCAAATATATTTATTATTTATTTTATTGTCATCTCACACATGGATATGCATTCAATTAATTAGCATCAAACAAACAATATAATCCTTATTATCAGTGAATAAAGATTACTTATTAAACGAAAAGTTTGAAAAAATGATTGCACAACCACCAAATAGGTGGTGATGTGCACTTAGTAGGTTATGTAAATCGGCATTAAACAAAAGATGAAGAGGAAGTAGAATGGTGCGCTTTTTCTTAGTGTCTGTTTCCATGGTGAATCATCGATTCGTTGCTCTATTGAGAATGTCTTTTGTGTTAACCGGGAACATACTCTGGGTTGGCTGCACTTACTCCTGGACACGTTTTTGGAACCAGCATACCTCGAGTAAGCAAGGTTTGGGTTAATCAACCGGGAGTTAAGGGTATATGAGATGGTAAATTAACCTTGCTTTCTGGAATACCCCCCATGCTTCTTATCTAGCTGGCTACCCTTGGACAGCAATCCATTTGGCCATCCATTTAGACTTTAATTACATTACATTACATTACAAAATTGTATATTGTTTTAAGAATGTTTAGAATGTTTTATATATATATATAAAACAATCCAAAACATATATATATATATATATATATATATATACACACACACACACACATGCATGTATATATTTAAGAAAAATATGTTATATTTATATATATACAGTATATACTTGCAAATATTTCTTAAATATATACATGCATGCACACATATATTATGTAAACACAAACTTTTATTTTGGATGCGATTAATCGATTGCGCAGCACAAATATATTATATATATATTCAGCAATTCAAAAGTATCATGGTTTCCACAAAAATATTAATGTAGCAATATTATGCTACATTATTGGTGTAGCAAACATTCAAAATTCAAAATGTGAATATGTCCCAAAAGGCTCAGTGTTTGGACACTGCTCTGGTTTAAGATGACTTGATTTTAGTCTAGAATTCGGTTTTGGCAGCAAAATTAAGCTGTGTGATTGAGCTAAACAGATTGTAAATTTCTAAAAACAACAACAACAACAACAACAACAATAACTTTACATGCATGAGATACTTCTGTTCAGAGAAATCCAGCTGACATCTGCCTGAATTCCTCCCTATTGAATTTGACACCTTGGTGCACGATCAATGCCAAGGATCAATGTTCAGCCCCTGCTGAAACAAACATTTTCAGACCACCTAGATGATAAATTATTTATTTCACTCATGAATTATAGACTATGAGAGAGACAAAAACAAAATGGACTCCAAGTTAAAATCCCTCCCCTTCAAACGTCAGCCTCGTTTTAAATTGTAGTTAGTACTGAGAGAAGCATTGTGTGTAATAAAATGCCCAACACGCCAAAGATTCAGTCAGACAGAATCAGATGTTTACTTTTAACTACCTAAAGCCATTAAGTGTCTCTGTAATTGGATTCTCAAAAGAATGCCTGCTTAGTGCCCATAGCTCAAAGCTGACAGCAAATGCACATATTTTCCACCATCATTGTATGTGTAAACTCACTCTTGAGCTTCCTTGATCCTTTCGTCTTCACATTGTGGAACGATTTGCATAGCCCTGCAGATGCACCTGCTGTGCTTTGTCTCCAAAATGTGTGTCTGACGTTCCCCGCATGCACTTATAACCACAGCGGAAGATAAGAAGCATTTCAATGGCGAGCACCAGAAAAAGAGCATCAGAAGTATTCGCGTTTTTAAAATGAGTTTTTTTCTGCTGTGATACCTCTGGGGCTCTGAGTCCACTTAACTGCAATGTCATTAGTTAGGATTTAAATGAGGACTTTGTTGTTCCGCAGTGCCATCCATTTAGACGTTAATTACAAACAGAATGTTTGGTTGCATCAGGGAACAGAATGCCACATTACACGCTGGATACTTATTCTGTTGTGCTATAGTTGTGTGGATTTCGTTTAAAAAATGAAGCTAAACAGTATAATATTGATGTGGATGTATAGAAGTTGAGCCTCCGCGAGCACATCACAATCATGCAACTCAATTATGCAAACAAATGTAAGGGATGGAGTATCAAGTAAAACGGCATAGGTTGACATTGTTTATTTATTAGTTTAGACATTCATGAAGCATTTCCTGTGTCTGGAATTAATGTAAGGGCGCCTGAGGGCCGTTTGCAATCTTTTAGAATAGTTTCTCAACTGGTGGGTCGTGACCCAAAATGGGCCGGAGGTTTTTTCTAATAGGGTCCCAGACAGCAGGAAAAAACAATGCTAAATGGAAATAATAACATGCAACTAACAATATAATTGTGTGTGTAGGGTAGTAATATATCATTTTAAAAGGCAGTAAAAGATGCTTCACCTTTTTGATGCTTTATCTAGATTGTCAAAGGCTGTTTGTTTAATCAAACACAACAACATTACAAGGTAAAAAACAGACTTAAATTGTTAATTTTTCCTGTTCAGCTTATGTCACATTAACTGTAAAACTACTTTGGAACATTATTTATTGTGAAAAGACCTCAAAAGTCTGGGGTCAGTAAGATTTTTCAAAGAAAGAAATACTTTTATTTAGCAAGGACACATTTAATTGATTAAAAGTGACAGTAAAGCCATTTATAATGTTATAAAAGATTTTAAATAAATGCTGTTCTTTTGAATTTTCTATTCATCAAAGAATCCTGACAAAAGTATCATTGTTTCCACAAAAATGTTAAGCCGCACAACTGTTTTCAACATTGATAATAAAAATGTTTCTCGAGCACCAAATCGGCATATTAGAATGATTTCTGAAGGATCATGTGATACTGAAGACTGGAGTAATGATGCTGAAAATTCAGATTTGTCATCACAGGAATAAATTACATTTTAAAATATATTAAAATTAAAAACATTTTAAATTGTACAAATATTTCACAATATTTGTGTTTTACTGTATTTTTGATCAAACAAATCCAGCTGTGGTGAGCATAAGAGACGTCAAAAACATTACAGTTGTCAACTTTTCTTAATGTTAGTAGTGTATGTCATGTTAATCATTTTGCATATTGTTAGGTATATGCCGTTTATGGTAATATTAATACATGTTTGATTTTAAAGGGGTCCTATTATGCCCCTTTTTACAAGACGTAAAATAAGTATCTGATGTCCCCAGAGTGTGTATGTGAACTTTTATCTCAAAATACCCCACAGATCATTTTTTATAGTAGTATGTTTTTAAGGGTGTCCCTTTAAATGCAAATGAGCTGCTGTTCCCGGACCCCTTTCAGGAAGAGGGCGGAGCTTCAAGAGCTCATGTTAACAGCTCCGATTACCTCATGCTGTTCAGCCTTTTATGTTCAAGGACAATGATGGAGAGACTCAGGAAGAAGTGACAACATGTAGAATGCAACAGGACGTTTCTGAATGGTTAGTTGATGAATTTATGTAGCTGATGTGGAGTTAACTATCTTCAAGTAATTGATTAGCATGTTCTGTCACGATAATCTATAAATCGCTTGTGTGGGTACTGTTGTAAGATGCCTACAGAGCCAGAGAATATGCACTGCATGAAGATAGAAGTATAGTTTAGTTTAACAACGGTTATAACTTGCTTTTAAGACATGCTATTGTTTTTGTGTTAAGTACTGTATTGCAATAAATGTGAAAAGACGGATGCGACAGCTTGAGCAGACTCCCAAATGTGCTCTACTACAACAACTCTTCCTCTTCTCTAAAGCAGCCTAACATGGCCTCATCCCCTTTGTTGCGTGTTCCTTTTTTGAGATAAAAGTTTACATACACACTCTGGGGACATCAGATACTTATTTTACATCTTGTAAAAAGGTTTATGTAAATTTTAGGGTTTGTGATGTCACCAACCCGGGAAGAAGCTTGTTGTAGTCCCTACCAGCCGTTTGTTGTAGTCCTTAAAAAGTGATTTCTATAAAAGAAAATATCTCCCTTTGCATTAAACTGAGCGTCGTAACTTTGCAGATGTTGTTTATGCTCAAACAGCAACATTACACACTAACTAAAGTTAAAAAAGTGAAATCATAATCAAGGACCCCTTTAACCCTTTCATACATAAGTTTAAAATATTCTGGCTGACCCCCCAGTGTGAGTTTTTCAAGGCGACCGTTATTTAGAACGTATCGCTTTGTTTCCATGGTGATACGTCATTGCTTGTCACGTGACACACCACAGTCACAATAGTGCTGCATGACTGATGATCTGCTTTCATTTCATTTTTCCTTTTTTATTAAAAATATTCACAAATTTGTTACCTATAGCATGAATTATTTGATATTCCGATTGTCAAATATGGGCAAGTGGATGTGTTTTGTTTTTTAAACACCTTTACAATGATCGTGTTAGTTGAGCTATATGCGCGATGGGCGCCGCCATTTTAGTTTGTGCCGCAGTTCAGAGAATCGGATCTATTGGATTTACAACACGTGAATTCATCCATTTCTCCCGAAATACATGAAAGTAAGTGGCCGGTGGACTGGAGAAGAATAGAGTAAACTTTAAAAAGTTACTTACACAATGTGTATCTGATATGAATAAATCTTGTTGTCTATTATAATGAAATGATTATTATTGCCGCTTCCATAGACATCAGTGTGTATTTTACAAACTCTAAATGTATTGTTTTGCTGGTACTTATTTGTATTTAAATGTCTGAAACCTAAAATAAACATTATGCAGTTGAAACACTGAATAGTTGTTGTATATGACAAGCGCTGAGTGCGTCTACCCCTGGCTCAGTGCCAGCCAACGCGCAAAAGCACATTTGAATTTAGCAGTTGATCACATGATGCACTGACCGTTCTAATCACACCGGTGTGATCGTACGCTCCAGGGACCAGCCAAGGCTGATCACACCGGTGTGATCATACGTGCGAAAGGGTTAAGGAAATTTTTGTTTACTTTTGTACACTAAGCAATTTTGGGTCGCCACTTAGGGTGTCCAATGTAAAACCAGTCTTGCACTAAGACACATCTGGCCTCTCCCTTCCATCACTGAGCACTTCTAAAAACTTTACACATTCAACCAGACTATCTGATCCTTCACTTAAAAAGCTCCTGTAGCTCAACCACACAAACACAGAGTAATCCATCATGCAGATAGATATCGGTTCTCTCTTGTTCGCTACTCTGAGCATGGAGAAACCTAACTGAAACAAACCACACCACTCACTTTTATGCAAATAGTCATAAGCTGGCCACTGTGCCTTTGGGTATACAAGTCCAAATTTCCACAACTCACCAAACGCAATTACCTGAGATATTGTTTGTTTGCTCATGATTACAAATGTCACCACAACACTGGCTATACATCATCAGACCAGACGAAATGGCAAGGAGTACCGAGCTGTGTTGGAATTCAATAGCAGTCTGCAGAGTGCGGAACAGTGTTAGCCTCAGATAACGTCAGTCAAAGGCTGCTTCTGCTTTATGCTGGCAAGCTTGTCTGACGCCCCTGAAATTGCAAAGAAGGATATTCAATAGGTTGTGGAGCACACAGCTCTGCTGCATGTAATGAGTGCACCATTCCCAGCATCCCAATGTCACCAGTTGAGCAAGCCAAGTATACCCTGGCCTCTGGAAGGAACAAATTTTACCATTCTACTTTCCTCAAAAAATTCATAGGAGTTATTCTATGAAATAGGAGTCTTTTCATTTTGGAAAGATGTTTTAAAAGCTCATTTGTGTGTGTTTTTGGACAAACATAAAGCACACAAACATAAAAAGAAATGTCTTTCAGTACTGATAAGTTGAATTTTACCATCTCAAAAGAAAATTCATAAAAATGTATATATTGAGATATATTGAAATTGTAATGGAGTCAAATATTTTCAAACAGCTACAGCAAATGTATAAATCAATAGTTTCAAACTAAACAGTAGAAAAATGTTAAACATTTTTTTCCTATCTTCTGTAAGTGATGGGGTAGATATATTGTGTTTAATACATCTTGTCAAGCAACAAATGGTAAATTAGAGTATGGTACTTGCCAACTTTTGAGCTTCGGCTCCTCCGAAAGATCAAATGATGTCACTTCCTCAACTTCTTTCCTCAACTATATTTTAAGTCAAGTAAGAGGTGTGATGGTGCTACTCAAAGTTCACTGTCACAAAATATTCTGCTTTAAATTTTATATTTTAAAATATTGATCTAATACACATTTAATCTGTAATGTTTTAGGTTCCGATGAAGATGATTCAGAATCAAAATCAAAGTTACATTTATTAAACTACAAACAAAAGCAAGCATCTACGAAACATCTTTGTGCATAGCACAAACAATACCAGACCATTGAATGAACCAAAATGAGGGACTTAAATACACAGTGATAATGAACAGAATACAAACAGGTGTGATGTATAATCAAATACCATGGTGACAAACTAGTGGTGGGAAAATTAAAACCAAATACAATGAAAGTGTGACATAATCATGGCAAAGTTTTGGCATTACTTTTCAATTGCTAAATTTGAAAATATTTATAAAGCATACATCATCATAAATTATTTTTTAACTATAGCATGTTTTTTTTTGTTTAGCCAAATGTTATAAACAAAAATGATATAGGGAATGACTGTCATACATGAAAGAACTTCTAGATGACAGTAACTAAACATGACAAGTGAATATAGCATCAGTTATTGACTCTAAAATGAGCATTCATTATTTCTGCATAATTAGCTGTGTTTAATGACCAGTATTCAAATGAGCAGTGAAGGAAAGCACAACAGTAGTGCCTAGCAACCTCCTGTTGCTAGGCACAATCGATTTAATAACGAATGACTGTGCTGAAATGTACACAGAAACTACGAGTCATTAGTGTAGCTGATTTCAATTTTCCTCCACCATGGTTTGTCTGCCAGTTCACTGGCTGGCCAGTATTAGCCAGAGATTAGCTTCAGATTCTCAGATTTGTGGGTTAATCAACCTCATTTACGTAGTTGTTTCCCCAGCACACGTGTTTAGCATTTTCCGCACCCATATTTGTTTGACTTGAGTGTGTGTGTCTCTCTGTTAATTGTATCAACAAGATTCATTGTATTTGTTGAAAATATGAAAGGGAAAATCCGACTTTTTATTTATTTTACCTGTAATAATACAGGCAAAATAACATCTACTGCAGACATAGACATTTAGAAAACTACTTTAAATTGCAAAAAAACTACTTTAAAGTGCAAAAAAAGATTTAAAAACAAAAATAGCCAAATCTATTGCCATTTCTCTTCATTTTCCTATAGAATTAAATGGGTGACTGTGATAACTAGGATTTGTTTCCCCTTATGGTTTACCACAACACACAATCCACAGAGGTAGCGTTAAGGTCTGTTCACACCAAGAACGATAACTATAAAGTTAATGATAACTATATTAGCGTCCAGTCCACACCAGTGGACGATATCGTTCTGTTTATTCTGCGCATGCTGCAGATTTGTCATCTGTCACTTTAAATACTTGAGCTCTTTAAAGCAGGATGGATTCTGATTGGTTTGTCAATGTTTTTTATCATTTATCTGCTGGAAAAAAAAAAATTATTCCGAAAGTGATGCCAATGATAATGTTTCTCTGTGTCATTATCATTATAGTTGTGGTGTGGACTCTGCTATTCTTCAATATTTAGAATTATATCTTTATCGTTATCTTTATCATACTTGGTGTGAACGGGACTTCATGGCCTACAAAGCTGAAAATTTTTTTTTTTTATTATTAATAATAGTAATAATAATTATTATTCAGTTTCAATTCTCTTTACATAACAATTTTAAATGTATTTCTTTATTTTATTTTGCACACACTTTGAAAACTGCAAGACATCACTTTAAAAACAGATTTTTTGAAGTTGTAAATAAGTGCTGTCGAATCGATTAATCACGATTAATCGCACCCAAAATAAAAGTTTGTGTTTACATAATATATGTGTGTGTACTGTGTATAATGCAGTTATATATAGTTATATAGCCCTTCACAGTGGAGTAGGGGACGGGCACGCAAGGCATATTAAATTATTATTATGATTAGGCTATTTCTATTACTAAATTAATATTACAATTCATATGCCCCGCAATATTTCACAGCGCATCAACGCATAACCGACGCGCTGCAAGGAAAGATTAGTTAGATTTGCTTACTCCTCATTTCAAAAACAACTTGTTTGAAATACTTCTCGATTCACGAAAATACAATTTTTTTTAACAATGGGCCACAAGTGAAATATTAAGAAAATAAATTTGATTAATCTCTCATCGTCTCTAAGAGAATATGCACCGTCAATGCAATGCATTTTTCTTTATCACCAGTTGCTCGCAAAATGATGGACAAACAATAGCCACTTTTCCACCATTGGGCTGAACGGTTCATTGCATAACCGCTCCGGGCCAGCTGGTACGGTTACGGTTTCATTTTCCACTGTGGGGCTGATAACGGACGCTCTTTGGAGTGTCATACAAAAGCGTCAGTCGTTGCCTTGGTAACGCAAGAGTTTACAGACGATATGAGAAATAGAGTTATGGAGGATGATCATATATTTCTTTTAATTGTATTATTAATTTGTGTTTATGTTGCTCAAATAGAGCGCTTAGCCAGCTACAGAGAAACCAGTATCCAGGCAACAGACCGATTCTGAGTTGTGACATCACTTCACGGATTCTACCAGCACGGTTAGCCAACTGTGCCGAGAATTCCGTGCCGAGAACAGTTTGTAATCGTGCCGTGCCGAACCGAACCGAACCGAACCGAACCAGGCGCAAGTGGAACTGGAACCGTTCCTTACCAGTCTAAGAAAATGGTGGAAAAGTGGCTAATGATTCACATTTTGAGCGCGTCATTTCCCGTGATAACAAAATTAAGTAAATTATTAAATAGGCTAAATGAGTAGCCTAAATAAGAAAGAAGGTAAAAAAAAAAACAAGTAACAAAATTTCTGCGAATACTTAGCTGATGCAGGAAAAATAAAATCCTGCCCCCCCTAACTTGAGAGTCAAATGTCGCCCATGAAAGATGGTGACCAGAATCTCCCATTTCTGTACAGAGGATATCTGCTAGAATGTAGGTTACATCAGTAATCACTCTGAAGGCACTTGTCATTAGCACTTCAAGCAGTTCAGAACTCACTTTTACCTTGTAGGATGCCCTCTGTACTCTACCGCAACTGCAGTCGGACTTCACTACTGAGTTAATTGGCAGACAGCCATCAGGCTGGTCGAACAGATGCCAGGTACATGCTATAAATAGATAAATAGGGCTCCTCTCTTATGATGCACTCCCAGCCACACCACCTTGCTTGCATAATGGATTTATGCTAATGCAGCACACCATGAGGAATGTGCAGGTAGGGTGCACACATTTCGCCTCCTGAAGTAAAATAAATAAATAAATCAAAGCACAAGAAGGCATTAAAGGATGCAGGCATAATTTATCACACTGGAGATGTGGATGTCGTCACAGGACTGTGTGAAGTATACGGGACATACATTTCTCCCACTTAACTGAGACTAAGATGAACTAGAAGCAAATCTGTCGAGCCAGCCGGTGGTGTCCTCCTTCAAATATCCTCTGCAGCAATATTGTGAGAGAGCGTATTGAACATAAGTGATGCAGTCAGCCATTTTTGTTAAAGAGTCAACGTTTGGTACTTGAGCGGAAGAGTGTAAATTTTGTTACAATACTTTCTCCTATTCCATATTAATATGCAGTGACATTTGTATGTTAATATCCCTTGTGTGTCTTCAAGTGTGTTGCTCTCTCTTGCAAGACTCACCACCGCTCTATACTCCACCATTATACTGAGGTGTGTGCTCCACCGGACTGCCAACCATTACCATCTATAAGACAAAGGCTGAATTCGAAATCACCCCCTAAACCCTCAATCACTATTCCCTACATTAGTCCACTAATACAGTTCACTTGAAGGAGTAAATGAAAATGAGTGAGGGAATTCGGACGGCCGTTGAGTGTACATCAGCTGTACACTCGTTATAGCGGTGCAATGTGGGATAGAATGAGTGCACTCAATAACGTCCTCTATGGTTTCGGACACCACTACAAGTGTCTGTCCCCTCAAATAATGCCCTATTTGAGGGTATAGGGGGCGATTTCTGATTCAGCCAATGACTTTCATTAGCATCATTCAACATCCATCAACTGCCATAACTAACATCTACTCACCTGTTTGTTTCCTGCACTCACTGTGTGATCCAATAAAGTTTGTTTGAATTAACTACCCTGCTCAGTGTGTATATACCGACAGGGTAACACTTTATAATAACGTTCAGTTATAAGTCACTTATAAGTTATTAGTTAATGATGAACTAATCATTTACAAAACTTGACTATACATTCATAAATGAGTAATAAGTGATGACTGGTGAGGGTATAGACCGCTGTCTTCTCTGACACACACGGACTCTTTAACCGCTGTGAAGCACCTGATGTGAGCTTCAGTGGAAGGTAAAACCGGTTCACATTATCACAGATCCCACACAGAACACAAGTCTGTGCTGATGAGTGAAAGGATTTATCATAACCCACTGCAATCCCCTGACAGTAAGTCATTTATAAATGTTTATCCCTTTGAAAACAAATAAATTACTCTTAAAAATAATTTTAGCATCCTGCATGTTTGTGCTTTTGAACACAGACCAGCTGACAACTTAAAGATAAATCAATAAATTATATACTGATCATCTACAAATGGTTTGTTCATCATTTGTTCAAGATTAACCATTGTTTATTAAGATGATACTAAAACAATTTTGACATAAATACTTCAATGATTTATAGGTGATAAATAATGTATCAACTAATAGCTCATCAAACATCTACTATTGATCTGTTTTGATTTATTTCATGATTTACATTTTTTTAAAGATAACTTAGAGCACATTTGTAAATCGTTAGCATTCCACTTATTAATAAGTTATACAAATATAGTCATGTTTTGTAAATGATTAGTTCATCATTAACTAATAACTTATAAGTGACTTATAACTGAATGTTATTATAAAGTGTTACCACCATACTGGTTGAGGACAAAAAAAGGGTTCTCCCAGGGCTTCTCTCAGACATCATTGATGCTCACTTGACTGTCTGTCTGTGTCAGATTTGACCTCTGTCTTCTAAGACCCACCTGTCTGCCTGAACAGAATAGGAGTGACATGTTAGATTAAGCTATGACAGTCGTCTAGAGGAACTGCTTGTGTTACATTCAGCTCCTGCTACATGTGGCATGTGTAAGACTCCATGCTACAGTATGCTACAGTATGTGTGACTGTAGGCAGTGGCGTGTGTAAGGCCTCTAATTTATCAACATGATCAAAACTTTGCTGAAAAAAAATGTTGTACACAATCTACTTCATGCCTTCTGTTGTCTGGTTGATAGTTATTTTTTTTTATCAAGTAAAATGCCTTTTAGTATACCGATCCTAATATTGTGTTGGTCCCCCTTTTGCTGCCAAAACAGCCCTGACCCATCGAGGCATGGACTCCACTAGACCCCTGAAGGTGTGCTGTGGTATCTGGCACCAAGATGTTAGCAGCAGATCCTTTAAGTCCTGTAAGTTGCGAGGTGGGGCCTCCATGGATTTTACTTTTTTTGACTTATTTGTTTAGCACATCCCACAGATGCTCGACTGGATTGAGATCTGGGGAATTTTGAGGCCAAGTCAACACCTCAAACTCGTTGTTGTGCTCTTCAAACCATTCTTGAACTATTTTTGCTTTGTGGCAGGGAGCATTATCCTGCTGAAAGAGGCCACAGCCATCAGTTTCCATGAAAGGGTGTACATGGTCTGCAACAATGCTTAGGAAGGTGGTACGTGTCAAAGTAACATCCACATGGATGGCAGGACCCAAGGTTTCCCAGCAGAACATTGCCCAAAGCATTGCTTGCCTTCTTCCCATAGTGCATCCTGGTGCCATGTGTTCCCCAGGTAAGCGGCGCACACACACCCGGCCATCCACGTGATGTACAAGAAAACGTGATTCATCAGACCAGGCCACCTTCCATTGCTCTGTGGTCCAGTTCTGATGCTCACATGCCCACTGTTGGCGCTTTCGGCGGTGGACAGGGGTCAGCATGGGCACCCTGACTGGTCTGCGGCTATGCAGCCCCATATGCAACAAACTGCGATGCACTGTGTATTCTGACACCTTTCTATCAGAACCAGCATTAACTTCTTGAGCATTTTGAGCTACAGTAGCTCGTCCGTTTGTTTGGACCACATGGGCCAACCTTCGCTCACGTACATCAGTGAGCCTTGGCCGCCCATGACACCTATTATCAATTTTATTAGTTGTAGCTGGGTAGTATGTTTTTACACTTATACGGTTTTTAATTGTTCAGTAGCAAACCCACAAGAGTGCTCAGGTGTTAATTTGCACTTTAATATTCAAAGCACTTACAGTACTACAGTTCAGACTGGGATATGTATGATTTTTAAAAAATGTTTTTAAAAGAAGTCTCTTATGTTGAATATGCTCACAGATTTTTCCCCAGGATTCTTTGATGAATAGAAGATTCAAAAGAACAGCATTTATCTGAAATAGAAAGCTTTCAAAGAATCCTAAAAAATATTTACACAACTGTTTTTAACACTGATAATAATCAGAAATGTTTCTTGAGTATCAAATCAGCATATTAGAATGAGTTCTGAAAGATCATGTGACACGGAAGACTGGAGTAATGATGCTGAAAATTCAGCTTTGATCACAGGAATAAATTACAATTTACTTGATATTCTCATAGAAAAAAGTTATTTTAAATTGCAATAATATTTTACAATATAACTGTTTTTACTGTATTTTTGATCAAATAAATGCAGCCTTGGTGAGCAGAGGAGATTTTTTTTTAAAAACAAGAAATGTTGGATTTCTTTCAAACAACAGAGCTTTCATTTTGGCAGAAACACTCAGCACGACTTTAATGCTTCTTTTTATGACAACAACAGATTTACAAATGATTCTCATTACGAATTTGGGAAGATGTTTGACGCATGTTGCATTCCAAAATGAGAATTTTGAGCAACTCAAACATATAGCACTTGCAGAGAAGCATTAAGCTACTGTGAACAGAAACTGAAAGCTATGCTGTAGCCTACTCTGTCCAAAACATGCAGCACGTCAGATAAGATAGTGCTGATTTTTTCCGCATTTCGCACTTTAAACCCTGGCTAACAAGCTAATAGTGTCCAGCTGATGGCGCCGCGAGCTTGTGCAACGCTGTCAGAATAAATCTGTGCATATATTAGAAAACTTAACATTTTGCAGTTTATTTAGTAATTGTTTAAGGCCATTTCGGGATTTTAACCATCTTAAAGTAACATGCAACAACAAGTCATTTCACGTGCTCTTGGGGGCCCCCTGGTGGCCAAGGGGGCCAAGGGGGCCCTAAGCAGCCGCTTAGTTTGCTTATGCCTTGGGCCGGCTCTGTGTGAGGGAATAATTACCTAATAATTTTATTGGAGTCTTAGACACATGATGTACAGTTAGTTAGTCTAAGCTGTGCATTAATTTTAACAGCTATTATGGGAGTGGCTTGATGCAGCACAGGAGATGTAGATAACTTAGTAAAAACGTGCTGTCTTCTGTGCTGTCAAACTTTAATTCTGTCACGTACAATCTTCTTCACATATAAAATTAAATGAATTGCTAATTACAACATTGAAATAAAAATGTAAAGCCTGTACAAATAGCCTACTAGAAATCGTGAAATAATGGAAATAATTTGGAATCATGTAACAAACAGTACACTTCATTTATCCGTTATATAACTTTTATGTCGTTTTGGTCGCTCGGCTGTTTCATTATAAAGAGAAATTTTTCATCACCGGGGGTATTTTTATGTATATGCTGCAACATAAAAAATAAGTTCATTCATTGAACAAACTGTAACTTAATTATTTAAACAAACAAACAGAGAAACAATGAACATATGCAATTTTGATTCTGTCTCTTAAAATAAAGCTTTTGTGTGAGTGACATTAAAGGCACAATATGTAAGATTTTTGGATTAAAATATCCAAAAACCACTAGAACGGTGTTGACTTGTGTACTTACATTATCCCAAATGTTTTGTGTACTTACATTATCCCAAATGTTTCCAAGAATGTTTAAATCCAGAGAAATAAGCAGTTTTAACCAGGACATGGATCGTGTCCGTGTCTGTGCGTCGTCTATCAATGACATCATAACCGATAGAACACCTCGATTTTATTTTGTAGAAACCATGGAAACACCAAAGACGCTTTAATATATTATATGTTTCATTAGACAAGGGAACAACTGTTTGGAGACATTTATAGACAGAAGACTAATTATTGTACACTAATACAGCATTTTCTCCGTCATACAATATGTTTTCAAATTAATTGCATGCCATTCAGCAATACAAGCCAACCAGCATTTATTAAATTAAGTTTTATTTAACAAAGTTCGGGAGGAGCACGTTCAGGTAATCAACCAATCAGCGCAAGAAGAAGCCGAAATACACTACATTGCCAAAAGTTTTGGGTCGCCTGCCTTTACATGCACATGTAATCCCTAGGGTTTAATATGGAGTTGGCCCACCCTTTGCAGCTATAGCAGCTTCAACTCTTCTGGGAAGGCTTTCCACAAGGTTTAGGAGTGTGTTTATGGGAATTTTTGACCATTCTTCTAGAAGCGCATTTGTGAGGTCAGGCACTGATGTTGGACGAGAAGGCCTGGCTCGCAGTCTGCTTTAATTCATCCCAAAGGTGTTCTATCGGGTTGAGGTCAGGACTCTGTGCAGGCCAGTCAAGTTCCTCCACACCAAACTCGCTCATCTATGTCTTTATGAACCTTGCTTTGTGCTTTAAGGATTAGTTTTAATGCTAAGACAAAAGCTGAGATCCAACACCCTGTGATAAAACAATAAAACTCACTAATCTAGAGGGAAGATCTCAGAGAAAGAGTGTAGGACACTGCCTTGCCCAAACTTCTCTCCTTGCATACCCCCTCTCCCTATTCCCTTCCCTTCCCCCTGATTCAAGTCACAGTTCTCTAAGAATGTCTATATACCACATATGATGTATCTTGTGAATCTATTGTTTTTTCCCTTTCATGTTTTGCTATCATTTTAAATGTCTCAGTGCGATTGGTAAAATGGTCTCAATTTCATTGCAGTTACTGGTAGTATGAGAAAGATTGAAACTTATGAGAATTCTGTTTTCCTTTTTGAGTGGTGTCTCTTCAAGATATCTGATCCTCTCCCCCGAAACCAGGTGTTTGTGTAGTAAATATTTACAACCCTTTTGTGCTGGTCTGGGTATTTAAAGAAGGGTGGAAGAGCTGCCATTGGGGAAATTCTGTAGCCAGAAACCTCTCATGCGGTGTTGTGTCAGTGTCTTAAAGACACTCACACACACCACTGTGTGTCCTGTGTGACTGTGTGTCCGCGACTTGTAGTCTCTTTGCTATACCGGGTCCCGTGATGGAACGAATAATTTGAAAATAAGAGATACTAAGAAAAATCAATGATCCAGAGAGTCCAGTGGCGGCGTGCTTTACACCACTGCATCCGACGCTTTGCATTGCACTTGGTGATATAAGGCTTGGATGCAGCTGCTTGGCAATGGAAACCCATTCCTTGAATCTAATCTGAAGGCCACACAAAGTTTGGAGGTCTGTAGCTATTGACTCTGCAGAAAGTTGGCGACTTCTGCGCACTGTGCGCCTCAACATTCGTGCGCCTTCACGAATGGACTTATTGCACAGGTGGCAACCTATCACGGTACCACGCATGAATTCACTGAGCTCCTGAGAGCGACCCATTCTTTCACAAATGTTTGTAGAAGCAGTCTGCATGCCTAGGTGCTTGATTTTATACACCTTTGGCCATGGAAGTGATTGGAACACCTGAATTCAATGATTTGGAGGGGTGTCCCAATACTTTTGGCAATATATTGTATATAGCCGTCTCTCACCTCTGTCCGCCGACAAGTTGCAGTGTGCAACAAGTGTCTCATAGTAGTTGCGGAGCGAACGCACAGAGTAACGTTACAGCATCATTTTCAAGTTCAACACACTCAAATGTATCTAATATGATAAAACAAACAGCGCTGCGTTACCCCACATACGCTTGACCGGAAGAAGTGGAAGATGTGGCATAATAAAAGTTCCAATGCTGTTGAGCCGTGTGTCACGCTCGTCTTTCATTAGCAATCGCTCCAGCGGCCTCGTTCAGCTCCCACAGCACTCTGCCCTGCTCTGCTTCATAATACAGTAACGTTAATAATCTCATCTATGAACATGATTTCTGAGTCCCACTGGCTGTGAGGTGAAGACAACTCCCCCAAGATTCCGCGCTCAGTCTCGGCGTCATCAAGCTACGCCTTTGTTTTGTTTCTAGCTGCGAAAAACTACATAGTGTGTCTTTAAGTTAAATGAAAAAAAAAATGGAATCAAAAAGTAGCCAAAATGCTTTTACAGACATGTCTACTATTGTTACATGTACCTGAAAATGTAAACCAAATGAAGTAAAGAGTAAACAAAGAAACTGCAGTATTAAAAACAGAGAAGAAGAAATGGAAAGCGACAAAAAGGCCTCACCCTGAGTATGTTAAAGGAACACGCCACTATTTTTGAAAATAGGCTCATTTTCCAACTCCCTTAGAGTTAAACAGTTGAGTTTTACCGTTTTCGAATCCATTCAGCCGATCTCCGGGTCTGGCGGTAGCACTTTTAGCATAGTTTAGCATAGATCATTGAATCTGATTAGACCGTTAGCATCTCGCTCAAAAAAATGACCAAAGAGTTTCGATATTTTTCCTATTTAAAACTTGACTCTTCTGTAGTTACATCATGTACTAAGACCGATGGAAAATGAAAAGTTGCGATTTTCTAGGCCAATATGGCTAGGAACTATACTCTCATTCCTGCGTAATAATCAAGGAACTTTGCTGCCATGCCATGGGTGCAGCAGCGCAATGATATTACGCAGCGCCTGAAAATAGGCTAACTTCCGTCAACATAACCAACGTGACAACCTGCTTGCACAGGGAGCGTGCCTTGTAACCATGGAGACATTTCTGAGAGACGATTCAGAAGATATTTACTTTGGTGCAGATCCTAAACTGTATCTATTTGAACCGGAATACACTGAAGATTAGGTTCTGTTTAACTGTTTAACTCTAGGGGAGTTGGAAAATGAGCCTATTTTCAAAAATAGTGGCGTGTTCCTTTAATGTTCAGTGCTGGTGGCCGGAAAGCAGAGGAAGGACATTAGCACTGTGGTAATGACTGCTCCCCCAGAGCCTTGAATAATGCCTGATGCTGCAGGAAGGGCCAAGTAGGATTACCTGGTGCCACTGATACACTGCCCTTGCTGCCGCCGAGTTGCATTTGGGCTGGAAAATGGCTCATCTCACACCCTGCCATCCAATTTCCTCTCGCAATGATAGAGAGGTGTAGTCGCCTTATCCACTGCCCTTCAGATGCTCTTCTGCATGTGCAGGCTGACTGGCACATTTGAAAACACTCAGCCACCGTCCTGAGTGTTTTCAAATGTGTGCACGCTAGTCCTGCCGGATGTGGAGAATCACATTTGCAACGTCTGTGAATGCTGACATAAATCCATCGCGAGTCGGTCTGCTCTTCTGATAGAGTGCAAACAAACAGTGTACCCTTGACAATCTCCCGATCTGACCTCAAAGCTGTTGATTTCCAATGGCACCAATTCGATAGAAATTTCCAGTGATCTGCTGTCTTCTAGGGACTGTCATGGTGGATGGTATCGAGGCTTGTTAAATTGCTCATTGAAATGTACAGCATGTATCATCTTAGCTAGTCTGGGCATTGCTCTGTGATTGATCTTGAGTGCAAAGAACTGGCCTACGCAGCTTCTAACCTGGAAAGCAGCCTGCTCCTCTCTGATGTTCTCGCTGATTGCTGATGATACTCATTGCATGATTATTATGCAGAATATGTTTGCGGAGGGATAGCGCAGTTCATGCAACACAAAGAGACGCTTCATTTGGGTCAAATCAGGAATCTCATACAGATTACCAGAGGAACACTGTCTTAGATTTGAACTGTTCACTGTGGAGACCTTCAGAATCGGTGACCATTCTGTTTTTATGGTTTATACACATTTGCAATCTCTTCTGTGGCTGGAGACTCTGAGATAATAAGCATTTCAGAGGGATTTTTTTTCTCTGTCTACTGGAAAAATATGAGAAGGAGCATCTTTCCAAGCATGTCCTCAAGAGTGTTCTGGATCACAGAGGTTGTTTTGTTTGTCTTCTTGTTTTTCTCATAGCATTTATGTCTTGTTTTATGTGTCAGAACACCTTTGGCTTCTCAGTCTGATGACAGAAGTAATGATTGCACACCTATCATCTCCTCTTCAAGCTGTCATTTCACAAAAAGCATAGCTACAAGCTGTCAATCAAATGACTGATTTGGTTCATATCAAGTCTCTCAAAAATACCAGGGAGGGAAAAACATTTTGAGGGAATAGTGTTAAAAATGTACAGTCAAAATATTATTAACTATGATAGTAAAAATTGTAAGATGGTACATCTAAGCTGCAAGTCTGACTTCTCAGTCTCCATTCTGTTCAATCATTTGCAGGCACTCAATTACAACATATTTTGACAAATCTAATTGTGTGAATTCGGATTAAATTTCAACACCCTGCAAAAAGTGTTAATGTCATTATATGGAGCGAACTAAACTTAGGGTATGATAATGATGTACTAAAAACAGTAATATGCATGCATGAACATGTAATATGCATGCACATGACATCACCGTTTTCACAAATTCACGTTTTTGTTGTTTACATGGAGACTGTAAAGTTATCGTTTTCGAAACCTTGCACTTTGAAACCCGTTTTCAAAAGCTTGTGTTTTCAGACCCCCAAAAAGCCATTGTCGCAGTTGAAAATGGTGTCGTGTAAACATACCCTCAGACATAGTGTCTACGAACTTTTGTTGTATGGAAAATTTGTGCAAAGATCATTCAAAAAAAAAAATCACCCTTTTGTGTTCCACAGGAAAAAAAAAAAAAAAAACCATACAGGTTTGGAACTACAAACCCGATTCCAAAAAAGTTGGGACACTACAAATTGTGAATAAAAACCGAATGCAATGACGTGGAAGTTTCAAATTTCAATATTTTATTCAGAATACAACATAGATGACATATCAAATGTTTAAACTGAGAAAATGTATAATTTTAAGGGAAAAATAAGTTGATTTTAAATTTCATGGCATCAACACATCTCAAAAAAGTTGGGACAAGGCCATGTTTACCACTGTGTGGCATCCCCTCTTCTTTTTATAACAGTCTGCAAATGTCTGGGGACTGAGGAGACAAGTTGCTCAAGTTTAGGAATAGGAATGTTGTCCCATTCTTGTCTAATACAGGCTTCTAGTTGCTCAACTGTCTTAGGTCTTCTTTGTCGCATCTTCCTCTTTATGATGCGCCAAATGTTTTCTATGGGTGAAAGATCTGGACTGCAGGCTGGCCATTTCAGTACCCGGATCCTTCTTCTACGCAGCCATGATGTTGTAATTGATGCAGTATGTGGTCTGGCATTGTCATGTTGGAAAATGCAAGGTCTTCCCCTGAAAGAGACGACGTCTGGATGGGAGCATATGTTGTTCTAGAACTTGGATATACCTCTCAGCATTGATGGTGCCTTTCCAGATGTGTAAGCTGCCCATGCCACACGCACTCATGCAACCCCATACCTTTAGAGATGCAGGCTTCTGAACTGAGCGCTGATAACAACTTGGGTTGTCCTTGTCCTCTTTAGTCCGGATGACATGGCGTCCCAGTTTTCCAAAAAGAACTTCAAATTTTGATTCGTCTGACCACAGAACAGTTTTCCACTTTGCCACAGTCCATTTTAAATGAGCCTTGGCCCAGAGAAAACGCCTGCGCTTCTGGATCATGTTTAGATATGGCTTCTTTTTTGACCTATAGAGTTTTAGCCGGCAACGGCGAATGGCACGGTGGATTGTGTTCACCGACAATGTTTTCTGGAAGTATTCCTGAGCCCATGTTGTGATTTCCATTACAGTAGCATTCCTGTATGTAATGCAGTGCCATCTAAGGGCCCGAAGATCACGGGCATCCAGTATGGTTTTCCAGCCTTGACCCTTACGCACAGAGATTGTTCCAGATTCTCTGAATCTTTGGATGATATTATGCACTGTAGATGATGATAACTTCAAACTCTTTGCAATTTTTCTCTGAGAAACTCCTTTCTGATATTGCTCCACTATTTTTCGCCGCAGCATTGGGGGAATTGGTGATCCTCTGCCCATCTTGACTTCTGAGAGACACTGCCACTCTGAGAGGCTCTTTTTATACCCAATCATGTTGCCAATTGACCTAATAAGTTGCAAATTGGTCCTCCAGCTGTTCCTTATATGTACATTTAACTTTTCCGGCCTCTTATTGCTACCTGTCCCAACTTTTTTGGAATGTGTAGCTCTCATGAAATCCAAAATGAGCCAATATTTGGCATGACATTTCCAAATGTCTCACTTTCAACATTTGATATGTTATCTATATTCTAATTTGAATAAAATATAAGTTTATGAGATTTGTAAATTATTGCATTCCTTTTTTTATTCACAATTTGTACAGTGTCCCAACTTTTTTGGAATCGGGTTTGTAAATGAAGGTGAGTAAATAATGACAGTATTATAATTTCTGGGTGAACTATCCCTTTAATGTGTGAGCAACACATGGCTTGCCAAGATCTCATTGTAATTCATGTGTGGCAGTCTGCCAAAGCAGATACTTTCTAATGTAGATACTATCTAATGCTAGATAGCAGCATTAAAGCAGATACTATCTAATGCCAAAGCAGATACTATCTAATGCTTTTGAATCTAATGCAAATTCACATCACATTGATTCATTTTAAGGCATTTTCAGTTTCTTATTTGATTGCCTCAGGAATTATGAAAAAAGATTTATAGTGCTGGTCATTCAGTAATTCCTAATGCAAAATCACCATCTATTCCTCAGATGTAGCTTGATAGAATCAGTATAATTATCTGTCTCACTGTTTAGCCAACCAAGAAAAAAAGTCATGACCAATCACCATTTATATATCCAATTAAAGGTCTACAAGCAGTACAAAAATTCCAAGACTTGGACTTGGTCAACTTGCAGTTTGGCATTGTCTCTACTTTTTCCTTCTACTGTCCTCCTTTTCTCTTTCTCTCTCTTCTTGTCTCTGTCTCAGCAGTCTGTCTAACTGTTCCGGGGAAACCGAGGCACGTGAAACCATGTGGTGCTGCAGCATCAAAGCCAAAGCTGTCAAAAGCATGGGAAAGGAAAGCAGGAAGTAAAGGAGCATGGAGAGAGTGGCTGGGGGCTAGTTTTGGCAAGGGGACGGGAGTATAAACTAAATGTTAAAAAATGTCCTTCATAAATTGATAGTAAGACAAAATAAAACTATTAGACTGGTAATTTGCAACCACATGTCGTGATTAACAGGATTAGATGAACAAGCTCCTCCCAAACCTTCATTTAGACCTCTATCTGAAGAAAGATTTCAGGAAATCCTGCCTGTTCGCTCAAAATTGCTGAGTTGCTAGTTGGCGTAGGTATTTGGTTGGGCACCTGCCCAGAATGTGATTTATTATCCAAAATGGCTCTGCTCACAGGTTACTTTAAATCCACTAGGTTGATATAGTGTATATTCAGGCTGAGTGTCCCTTAATGGGAGTCAGAGGAATACTCTTCTCTAACTCTAACTCTTCTAATTCGCATTCGAGCCAAACAGCTGGTCTGGGGGACATTCTAGTGTGTGTCGCCTGGTCGTTAACCTTCCCTACGGAAAAGAAAATATTTAAACTTGTAATACTATTCTGTTAACTGTTTGTTCAGTGGGCCAAAAGTAAGATTGGAATACCCCCATGGTGTTCAATTGTAGTTTGTGTGAAATTATATTACTTTGTATTTTCAGCATTTGCTTCCTAGTCTATCACAATTCCATCACGCTCTTTACACACTCCTGTGACATATTGGTGTACCGACACTGAGCTAATACACTCATCCTTTTATCCTACCACTTACACATTGTACGCTTTCATAGCATAGAGCTGATAATCTACTGCCTGCAGCAAAACAGAATCTTTTATATTGAAAGATTTCAGGATTACTCGCAGACGCAGTGCATTCAGACTCCTGGTGGGGGCAGTGTTGCCTTGTGCAGTTTGTCACATCCACGTGTGGCTTTGTTGAGATTTTGACAGGTCACTGCTCTCTCCAGATGCCCTTTATTTAAAATGCAGCAAAGGGGCAGGGAATGCGTGGGCTTGTTGTATGACAGAGTCTGAGTGCAGCCGTAGTTCAACGCACACATACTCAGACAAACAGACACACGCACTGACTGTCAGCGGCACAGGGGGGTCAAAGAGCTATTTACTTGTGCACCTATTATACATCTCTCTCTACACTCAAGACGTACCGGTGAAAGGAAGAGTTGAGGGGGTGAGACAGAGTTCAGGCTGGGTGCTTGTCATGTCTTTTGTTCAAGAAGCATTTTCAGGACCAGATCTGGTCAGAGACTTTGAGGAATTTCAAAGATCGAGCAGCTTTAGATGTCCAGGGAAGCGAAAAGTAAACACAGTGGCAGTGGGAGGCCAACAAGAATTTGCGTGAAACGCTTACTTAAGTATCTCCTTTAAAATTTATTAGTTTACACTCACATTTACCCAGTACTATGATGGTATGAGAATGTAATATTATGGTACTTTGATTAATACCAAAGTACTGAATTTGACATTGGAATTTAGATGGTAGTACTTAAAAATATGCCATGGTAAAACTGTGGCTGTACTGTGGTACAGTAATGGTAATACTATGGTACTTTTAAACCATGATATTATGGTAGTTTAGTGTAATTCTAAGAATACCATGGTACATGTACAAAATACCATGTTAGCAGCATGTTACAACAAAAAAGGTAATACCATAAGCTTTATACTTCTCGTTCTCACAGATTCCCGCTGCAATTACATGATTATGAATGTCCTAAAGCCAATTCTATGATTTTTATTAAAAATAAAACATTTCTGGTTGTATATCGTCTGTGGAGTTACTATGGAGTCTGTGGTGTTACTATGAAAGACAGTAACACAGACAGTAACACCACAGACAGATTGATCAGATTGAAATCACAGACATCATCATGGTGTCAATGTCTGGGGACATTTTAGAAATATTAATGACTGTATCAAAATTTAGATTAAAATATGTAAAAATATGTAAGTTATCAGTGTAACAAACTGTATAATTTTTTTTTTTATATTATATTTTTGCAATAACATCCCAAGATAGCTCTTTAAGGTATGGCGGGAACATGCCGATTTTGCTACACATGAAATCTCTCAAACTCAATTAAATATGCTTTAAAGCTTTTAAGCTTTACTACATGGTTGGCTCAAAGGTCTCAGTATTTTTCCATGTCTGATAAAGAGAATGTGGCTCTAACTTCCACGTTTTTAGTGAAAGTACCATTCAAAATTCTGTTGGGTGAAAGTAACAGAGTGTCGACTGTATATTTTGACATCATTCATGGTTGTAAGGATTGTGAAATTGTATAACTACTTTATTTTGAAAACTGAATAAATGAAATGCTTGAGAATTTGTATTGCATGTATAAATAGATTAAATCCTAAGCCAAGTTATGCATAGAGAAATTGTTCTATACAAGGTCAAGATCAATGCTTTTGAACAGGATTCTGACAGATGAAACATACATGCGTCAAAACTGACGTCACACACTTTGTGAAACCAGCAACACAGTGCTAATATTCTGTTCACCCATGTCTTGATTATAGAGGCAAGTGAAGTTCATGAAATGTAGAAATTGCTTGTTAAACTACCACCTGCCTGTGTGACTTACTGCCTGCAAGAGCTTCTAACATAACCTCCATTCAACCGGGCAATAAATCCAGTTCGAACCCATCACAGGTCCCATCAGATAACCATTAAGGAGTTAAATTAATCGCAGTCTTCTTTATGCAAATCTTCACACGGATTCATCTCATTAACAGGTGTAGAATATTATTCTAGCATTCAATGAAAATCATCTAACCACTGAAAATTCCAGCTATGATCCTCTGCCCATTTTCTGCCTGCTGTAGTTGTGTAATATTTCAGTAAGTGATTATTCTGATGGTTCCCCCTTCGGTTTCCACGTCTTGCATTTAAGCATCTGTGACTACTGTTCCATATCAGCTTCTGCAGCCCAAATCAGCCTCTCTAAACACAGGCAGCTTCTCACTCCTCTCCTGGTGGTCGGATCAGCTCGCTCCCTAAAACCTAATCCCTGTTGTGCTTGACAGAAATGCCAGCCTCAAATAGTGTTTTGCCTCCGAAAGCGCCCCTGCAAAGCCCAAACATGGCTTTTATTTAGCCTTACAATTTCAACCAATCGTCCCCCTATGAGCTGAATGGAGAGGGACAGGCTGACAGAAAGACTGAATGCAGGGCTCATAGAAACATGGAGATTAGAGCTTGTTCTCTTTAAACCGAAAGTTGTAATGTGCTATGCTTAGTTTGAATAGTCACACTGACTGAACACGGTCCTAAGAGCCGATCAATCAAGTGTTTTTTCTTATTCCCACTGTGTTGGTAATCAGGAGAGAAGGTGAGAAATAAGTGAGGGATAAATTATAAATAGACACTGAAAGAATCAGAATCAGAAAGAGCTTTATTGCTAGGTATGTTTGCACATTCGAGTAAATAGGAAATAGCAACATACAAAAAATATTTTTTAAAAATACACAATATACAAAAATAGGTAATGAACGGTATATGTATGTACAGGTATGTATGTACAAATGCAAGGAAATGTAAATAAGAAGTATGGTGTGTTAAATAAATAAATATATAAATAGTGTTGTGCATTGCACATGTTTATTGCCAAGTGGGGGCCTGAGAGAAGAAACTGTTCCTATGCCTGGCCATTCTGGTGTTCAGTGCTCTGTAGCACCAACCAGATGGCAACAGTTCAAAGAGGAAGTGGCCTGGGTGTGAGGGGTCCAGAATAATTTTGCCAGCTCTTTTACTCACTCTGAATGAGTACAGTTCTTGGATAGTGGAGTGGGGTGTACCAGTGATTCGCTCAGTAGTCCGGACTCTCCGCTGTAGTCTTCTGAGATCGGATTTTGTAGCTGAGCTGAACCAGACAGTTATAGAAGTGCAGAGGACGGATTCAATGACTGCAGAGTAGAACTGTATCAGTAGCTCCTGATTGAGCCATCTGGCATTTGATACATCCCAGCACTCCACCTACCACCAGCATAAACACACCTGGGATGAACACTTATATCAGTGACTCTGTCATGGTGATCTTTATGTTGAGATCACATAATGAGCACAATACTACTACTAATATGAATTAACTTTGTTTTTATATAGTTCGTTTAAAGTTAGCATAAGAAAATAATAATAATAATGCACTCAGTGAAAACATATGCAAAGAATATTAATAATAAAAAACGAATAAAGCACTCAAATAAAGACTTTTCTAAAATTATGTTTTAAAATCATTTCAATCTTAATGAATCATTTACATGACATTCAATAGACATATCTTTGATGCCATATTCAAGGTGTGATGATCTTACCCTTACCGATATTTGTTATCTTGGATTGGGAATGACTATATTCTATAAAATGTAACAATTGAAACATAATTCAAATGCTGTTTCTGAAATGGCTTCTCTGAAAACTTTTGCATGGTTAGGATTTTTAGTGACTCTTTCTCGAGGTTACATCATTCTTCCAGTAGGTGGCGAAAATGACCGTCTTTATGAATTATTCAATGGGCCCTATCATACACCCGGCGCAATGCGACGCCAGGCGTGACGCAAGTGTTTTTTGCTAGTTTCAGCCCCGAAGCAGTTATCATTTTCACATCCAACGCCACGCTGTTTAAATAGTAAATGCACTCTCGCCCATCTGTTCGCCTATGGGCGTGCTGGTCTGAAAACGAGGTGTGTTCAGGCGCATTCTTGGCGCGTTGTTATTTCGAGGCAACTGAAATCGACTGCGCCATTGACCAACAAAAACCTGGTCTAAAGTCAATAGCGTAGTATTTTTTGTGTTATTTAAAGAGCGCGCTAGTAATATGCGCCTATATGTGTGTGCACAATGCACGTACACTATGCTTATTACACACACAGGGACGCGCAGCAGCCCACAAACATTTTTAAATATTAAAAATAAAAGGATTTCTCTCTGGAGAAGCGTTCAGTCTTTCCGCTCGCAAATTCTGCCATGGTGCAAGTGCAAGTGGCTTTTAAAGGGAATGGGAGATGAGACTCTAATTGGGTCATTGCATGTTACGCCCAAAATACACCCATGACTCATTAAGAGACTAAGTACAGCCCATTTTTTCTGTCCTTAAATTAGCAAAAGTGGACCTGCACCATGCGCTTCAGACCATGCGCTCAGATCGTTAAAATAGGGCCCAATGATTCACTCATTCGACCGATTCTTTCAGAAAGGTGCGTCTTAATCAACTCCCGAGCTTTCTAGGTTGTGAACCAGTATATCGTGTACACGAATTCTGGCCCTGTTAAAGACAGTAAGGACCTTGGCTCACTACACATGGGGACACTGATGATGACTCTATTTCTGGCGACATGACAACGTCCACATTGTACAACATCACTACTGGTATTTATAAACAACAGAATAACTTATATCTTTATTATATTATTTTTAAATGTTATTTAAAGTGCATTATAATAAATTCTTTGCTTAAGTTCCTTAATTATTACGCAGAAATGAGAGTATAGTTCCTAGCCATATTGGCCTAGAAAATCGCAACTTTTCATTTTCCGTCGGTCTTAGTACATGATGTAACTACAGAAAAGTCAAGTTTTAAATAGGAAAAATATTGAAACTCTTTGGTCATTTTTTTGAGCGAGATGCTAACGGTCTAATCAGATTCAATGATCTATGCTAAACTATGCTAAAAGTGCTACCGCCAGACCCGGAGATCGGCTGAATGGATTCGAAAACAGTAAAACTCAACTGTTTAACTCTAGGGGAGTTGGAAAATGAGCCTATTTTCAAAAATAGTGGCGTGTTCCTTTAAATATCCTTTTCATGTCAAACCATATAAAATGATTTAGTGCACCTATTAATTACCTGTAACCCCAATCAGTATTAGTTCATGTGTTCATATTCATAGACAGTGTGTTAGTTTAGCTGTTAGTTTGTCACTGTTTCCAACAATATTTGGAATGACAAGCTTAAAATAGTGAAATTAACTTGACATATTAAATCGACTACTGAAAACGAAAACCATTTTAATTGGTGTGGGAGACTCCAATTATCAAACCAGTGTTTAAAACAAAAACAAACAGCTGGGGCTCTTTGGTGTTAATGGTCTTGGTGGCAATGAATCAAACAGACAAAAGTACATCAAATTGAAATTGAATTTATGCTCCCACTCTATTTTTATTGCTGTTCAGAGGACTATTGGAGTTAGAGCTCTGTTGGCATAATTGTAAACATTTTTTGTGTAATTATAACTCTGATTTCAGGAAATAATGTCTTAACATATTTAAAGATGCATACTGATCCCAAAACAATCAAATAAATCTGAGTGTGCTACATAAAGTCCTGACAGGATTTTCACAACTCCATCTGTGCTGCTAAGGCTGTTGCATACATAAGCTGCTGTAACTAATTTCTAATTGCAGAGTTTTGATGGATCCAGGAGATGTTCCGTCGTGAACGCTGCTCTCACCTTCAGCCATGCATCTGTCTCGTAACCTCCCAACATCCTCAAATTCATTTATTGCTCAATATTAACGCAGAACTTCCAAGAGCTTGCTTAATTATTTAGTGACTTGGATCTCCAGAGAGGTGCTTGAAACTGTTCTTGAATTTTATTATGCATAGCCTGTTCTTAAAGCAGCCTTCATGAGCCTTTATGGCCACCATTTAAGAGAGACGCCCGCAGATGAGGTGTCTGAAATACAAAGCCGTTGTCTACTGAAGACTAGCAATTTATAGTGCAGTCACGTAGCTCGCATTTCATTGAAGTGTGATTATATGATAATGTGATGTTTGCTTCTTACCTTTCCTCTCCATCACTCTTACAGTGTCTCAATCCAACTCACCTATAGATCCCTTTTCCTTGAACAGACATAACCTTCTGACAACACACACATTCAATAAATTACCTGGGGAAACAGGCAATATACTTTTGATTGTACGTTTTGAGCAGTCACAAACTTACTTTTCAAAGGACCAATAAAGAGAGAAAGCAAGGAAATGAAATACACTTAGGAACAGTTGTTGTCACATTGGATATTTTATTGTTTCTGTGAGGTCGGGTATTGAGACTTGTTCAGCAGGAGGTGTCCTGGGGGTTTTACCTTCCAGCGGCTCTGCTATCCATTCTCAAACAGCCCGACCAATCACACAACTATCACACAGCTACACAAAATCCACGGCAGTATTGAGTTCTCCTGTGAGACGATTATGATTAACTGCCCGGACACATTCAAATTGATACAGCAGTAAGACCTTTAAAGGCATTTTCATCTAAAAATTAAATTGTCATTATTTAAAAATGCTGTTCCAAATGTGCATGTTGTTATTTTTGTCTGTGGAACATAAAAAAGGATCTTTGTCATAGTTCTTTGTCATTAAAATATGTCATAATATCTTTGCACATCTCTCAAACTCTATATTCTACTTGAAAGTCGGGAATGTTGCTTAAACTTTGGCCACATGTCCCAGTGATGAAGCTTTATGAAAAATAACAATTTGTTTTTATTTATTTTATTATTATTATTATTATTATTATTATTATTATTTTATTATAATTTTGTTTTCCTTTAAATGAGGGTCACATTACAACAGTCTTGGAAACCATTTACCATGCTATAAAAGCCATTTATGTATAGATTTTATTCCAGATTTTATTCTGGTTCCAGACCCAGACTTTCACACTTAAAACATGAAAGTCTATCATAAAAATATGAATTATTTAAAACTACAATAATCTAAAGAAAGACTGAAATATAACAAAACCATTTTAATATTATCTATTATCTACCATTTTAATAACCATTTTATCTATTGTGTGAAAATGGTTTATATACATTTTGTAGCACCACTCTGTCATAATGAACAATTTCCCCTCATAAAGTTTGCAAAACAAGTGCTTGTTCTGAAAACTAGGTGAAAAAAAATCAAGGTACTTATTATACTTATTAATATTATTTTGAATGTTTATATTTTGAATTTGTGCCATTTTGTGGTTTTGTCATTTATGTTTTTAAAAAATATTTCTATATACTGTAGAGTTTATTTCAGTCCAAAACATTAATAATTTAATTTCCATCACATAATGTAATTAAATAGGCTACATCATTTGAGATGTGGTGGAAATTACAGAATTTATTATTTAAAAAAAAAAAAAAAACCCATCTTTTTTGTTGTTATTTTTGGAGCTCACCAGATGTTATGTGGAAAAGAGCAGTGTCTTTGTGTGTTCCATTGAAAAAATAATAGCATACAAGTTTATAATGGCATACGTAATGACTTTTTTTATTCTTTCTTTTAACTATTCCCTTCACTCAGTAATACAGTCTGAGGCTTATGAAACCTTTCTTAGAATAACAAACATGGCTCTAGCCCATAAACCCAATTATCTGGCAGAGGATTGTTTTAGAAGCTGTCACTGCAGGATTGTAAATGAGAGTGAGGCTTATTCAAAGTTGCGGTACGCCCATCAAATCTATCTGTAATATTCTTATCCTGTAATGATAAAGCTCAATCACTGACCCCAAGTTCTCGCATTACAATTGAAAGGAGAATACTGGAGGAACAATGCCGGTGGGGCGTTCCTCCATGCGGTGCAGTGATGGTGGGTAATGCTGGAGTAAGGGAGAAGAGACAGGTGCCTCAATGGGAGCTAGGCATAGGTATTCAGGCCTGCAGGAATGCAGGATAATAGCAGATGATTGGAGAGGTGAAATTCCCCCCCATTCGCAGAGCCGTCATATAATTACAGCGGCGACCCTTCAGCCTCTCCTCCCTGACTCCCCTCAGACACCATGTCTGGGTTGCAGTGAATGAGTCACTATTATGTCCTTTATTTATCCCTCTCTGTCTCTTTCTTGCTTTCTTTTTCCCACCTTCCAACTGACAAACAAAACATTTATAAATAAAATGACAGACTTCCTAATGGTGTGCTGTGAGAATGCTTGTTTGTTCTTCTCTGTCGCATTTGCAGGCCGCTTTAGTACTTAAATATAGTCCCTTAAACCTTCAAAGTATCCAATTATCCTATTTAAATTCAATATGAAATGTTTAAACATGAGGAATAATAAATTTACCCAAAGCTTTGATACTCTCTAAAAATGTTTGATACACTGCTAATAAAAATCTAAATTAACTGGTCTTATTAAAGTCAAAATTATTATTGAATCGGCCAGACTACATTGCTACACCAAGAATAACTCGTTTAAGTAACAATTGCACTTTGCACCTGATTTTGAAACCTTGCAAGATGATAAACTGACCAGAATCTATATGAAAAAGCAGACAGATAATCAAACTTTAATTCCCCATACATTCTGAATGAAGTTGGCCTGGGGAATATTGAATTGTTTTGTTGACTCACCCTTTGCTAGTCAGTTTATTGTCATTTTTCTCCAGCACGGCAGGAAAAGAAAGCAAATAAAATGTCTCTTAAAGCGACAGTGAGCTAAAGCTGAATAGCGTTGAAAGCTGAATAGTATGTCCAAGCAATAAATAGCCCACAATTATTGATATTTATGCAGATGACTCAAAAGTCATTGCTCAGGATAGTAAATGTGCTTAATACTTACAGCTTGAGGTTAGAACATCTGACCTTTAAATACCAGTTTAACACATGCCCTAGGATACCCTGTCGGCTTGTAAGTCATGCAATTACATTGAGAATGACATGAAGTGCATGACTAACATCAGTCTGCACTTCCTTGCGGGATGGGGCTCTCTATGGCAGTCATATGGCAGTCTTCCTCGCTGATGATAGGATATGTTTGATACCATGGTTACAATGACTCACCCAACCGCTAAATGATGTGTCCAATCTCTGGCTTACCTCATACTTGTTATTATCTACCTGCCCACTGTTGGACCGATAAGGTTGTACCCGACTAACCCCTAACACGCTGTAAATCAGACTATTCAACTACTTTCTTTTGAGTTCCAGCTTAGCATTGAGAATTTGAGTGGTGCTAAAATCTTTATTATTTATTTATGCCTCCTTGCATATTTCTTGCTTGCTTTTTCTCACTTTCCCACTGACAAACAAAACATTTATGCATAAATAAGCGCTATGTGCAATGCTTGTTTGTTCTTCTCTGTCGCATTTGCAGGCTACTTTAGTACTCAAATATATGCTCTAAAACCTTCAAAGTATTCAATTATCTCAATTATCAAATTCATGAAATGTTTAAACATGAGAAATTTAAATTTATTTATGTCCTAAGTATTTGTTACATTTGATACACTGCTAAAAATGTGTTAAAATGCCATTTAAATCTAAGTTTTTGATTCTGTTTTACGATCAATAAAGAATTTAGCATTTTAGTTATTTTTAAATTGGGAGAATAGAGGAAGAATATAAAAAAAAAAATTAATATGAATAAAATAGGCATGTAATGTACTGTCCATTGTGCTCAATGTGTTCCGTCTTCCGGTTTGTATTTCCACAGCATGAAGGTAAAATCTTACGGATTTATGAATGAGCCGCTCATTTCAAAATCTTCCTAGTCTACTGACATTTGTTATGATATCCACTTACAATAAGTAAATCCACTTCACCAGCTAATTACTTTTCGACAGCGACGCCAATTTTGCCATTATGACATGGAGTGTGATTCTTAATTTAATCAGCCAGCATAATTTTATTTACATTTATTTTATTTTTTTATTTATGCTATTTAGACACGTTTGAACATGTAACCCAACCCCATCCCTAAACCAACCCATTTGTGTATTATATAATATTAAACACAAGATATAACAGGCAGATACGACTGCAGGCACAATTTATTCAAAAAGTACAAATATTCCAAGTGTTCAGAGGCCAAATGATTGATTTGTGAAAATCACCAAAAGAAAATCCCCAAAACGATCAGCGTCTCCATCCGCCGAAGATAATGCACACATTCAAAAATGGCCGCAGAAAAACTGTTACATCAGCTTTGATGGTGAAATCGCATTGGCTCTCGTATGTCTTGTGATCAGTTGCGTCATTACGTCAGCTTTGATTGTGAAATGGCATTGCTCTTGTGTGTCAGTATGTGTCGAGTTGGGAGTGAGAACGTGTTGTTCAAACACAGAATTCTAAAGATGGGTGAGCGCTTGTTTCTCTGGCACATAAGGTCTATAATTGAAAAAAAAAAAAAATATCTTTATCACTAACTTACCAATTGGTGAGAAAAATCTTTGTGTTTTGAACTTGGACACAAATGGAATTTGTGTGAAATTTCAGTGAAATTCTCAAATACAATCAATGTCAAAGGAAGAATGCACTTGATTTAATGATGTTCAGGCATAGGAATGCTGACTGTCAGCTGTATGTAGAAACAGGATGTATGTGCGCATCCAAGTTCAGTGGCATCTTAAAAAAATAATGCCCCTCAGACCTCCAGTTGAAGAGCATTGCTCTAAATAGTAATTTGATCTACTAATTTTAGAACTCAGATGTCAACAGTTTTAATATGAATACCCGGCATGTATTTTCTGTGATGCTGTGTTTTCTTTTGCTCTAATCAGTAGTTAGATGTGGAGTGTCTGAGGGGCTGGCTTCCTCTTCCTCTGCTTTGATCATTCAGCTGTATTGTACTGCATTATCATGCACCTGTAACTGTCGCTCAGCCTTCAAAAGGCATTATATTCAGGGCAGTGCTGAAGGTGACTCAATATTTAAATAATACTATACCACTTTGAGTTGTCAGTTTATATGCACTCCCAACACAGATGTACCAAGCAGGGATTTTTTATCACTCTGCCTTACCTTGTGTGCACTTTGCGCTATCCTGCTTTTGTTTTCCTTTTAGACTACTTATTCTGTCTGGTTGTTCTAAGTATGGGCTAATAGTCAGCTGCATTACAACATGTTATCACTGTACATTATCATGCTTATTAGAAGGCTTCTTATCAAATAAATAAATAAATGGACATGAAATATTGAACTGAGTTGGAATGATTATGTTAGAAGACCTTAAAGTGACCAGACATAAAACTACCAGTTTTGTGGGAAATCACTTGTTAATATGTTTTCTAAACTGTCAGGGCTGCCAACTCTCACGCATTCAGCGTGAGACTCGCGCAATTGACACTTTTCACACACTCTCACGCCACACATCCATTTTCTCACGCAGAGAAAATTGTGAAGCAAAGAGAACACTGACACCAACAGACAAGACAGAGCAGGTTACTTTTTATATGAAACAAATTCTCAAATTCTCAGCTCTCAAATTCTGTCAATTTTATTATGAATTTCAAAACAATAAATACCATTTTGGCGCTCGTAAATGTGACGTGACAGATCGCTGTAGTGCCTCAGTTCAAATGACACGTGAACCGATCATCTCTTACTCTTTACTACTAGTTCAAAGTAAATAAACATGAATGAACATTAGAAGGTATGTTGAAAGATACAGTATAACTTACCGAAATGTATATGCCTCATACGTAATTGATCAATCAGTGTTTTTGAACCGCGGAAAGAGGTCAATAAAACAGCTGGAGAACAATATCACGTAACGTTACATTTACCTCAGGAAAGCCATTTAATGACCATAGCATGTTAGTTGGCTAGCATTAGCTAAAGAGAGGAGTATTTTGCTAAATATGTGCACTGTATTACATATTTATTATATTTTTACTTATATAATTAAATATTAAAATGTTCTTATTATAATAAAAACCACATTATAGTTAATTTAATTTTAACCTTTAATAATAATATCAGCTGACAGCGTTCTATGTATGTTTACAGCATTAAGTGAGAGATTTTTTTTCTTGAGAAAAATTAACATGTAGCTACTGTACCTAATGTTTATCCAAATGAATCAATATTGAATCAAGATCGGAATCAAATCGCAAGAACTGAATTGAAATCGTGAAATTTGTAAACATTGTAACATGTTGTCACTAAACTTAATGAAATTCTGTTTAGTTACCAAATGTTTTGACAATCATAATACACTTATTGTGATGCAAGGTTCTTTTTAAATTATCACTCCAAGCTAAACTCAAAGGTTGCCAGCCCTGTCTAAATTGGTGGGTTTTGAGTGGGTCATGGTGTGTCAAAGATACAACAACAAAAAAACTTAATACATTTTTTTTTCCCCTGATGCAAGACTTTTATTTTGAAAGACGTGCATGATAGCTGTCGACTCTTTTCCAAAGACTTCCACTGCGCTACTTTTCCATTCTTTTTCTACGTAAAGGCACTAGACAGACGTGTTTTACCATTGCCCTCACATTTTTTGCAGCATCTCGTTAACACCTAAAAACATAACTATATAGATAACAATAACTATATTAGCATCCACATCAGTGCACAGTAGTTCTTTTTAATCTGCGTGCACTGCAGTTTTGTCATCTGCTGCTTTCAATACTCAAGCTCTTTAAAGCAGGATGGATTCTGATTGGCTGTCAATGTTTTTATCATTCATCAGCTGGAAAAAAAAATTGTTTGGAAAGTGATTCCAACAATATCATTTCTATGTTGTAGTTGTGGTGTGGACTACTATATTTTTATATTTAGAAAGATTTTTAGAACTTTATCTTTATAATTATAGTTATCACGCTTGGTGTGAGAGGGTCTTAAGTCATAAAATTATCAAAAAGTGTTCAATATTGTGTATTTACCATGGTAACTAGTTTCCTTAATCATAACCCAAAATACCACCAATTCATGTGTCATCAGTGACTGTGGTGACTTATACCAACTTACTTTATTGTATTAACAAAAACTAGTTTGTTACCTTATAGGCCTAATACTGTTTATTCATCAGTGTTAGTGATATTTTTACAATTTATGTGTAGCTATGTTAAGTAAAGTGGGATGGTTCTTATGTGTATGTTAACCATTTTTGAGAAATAAATTTGCTTTGTTCAAATTCCCATTGCACATTTTGACAAATTGCTCTGTCAAAATGTGGGTCCCATGGCCAAACCAGTTGAGAACCACTTGTACACAAAATATTTGACTGCAGAATGTAGCAATGAACCAATCGGAATCAAGATAATGCCATAGATTAAAATTAATCTTAATAGTTAATTTCTTAAAGGGATTGTCATCATTTACTCACCCTCAAGTTGTTCAAAACATGAATTTCTATGAATTTCTTTATTCTGCTGAACACAAAAGAAAATATTTTGATGAATGTCGGTAACCAAACAGTTGATGGGTCCCATTGACTTCCATAGTATTGTTTTTCCATTTAATGGAAGTCAACTGCTTGGTTACCCATATTCTTTAAATCTTCTTTTGTGTTTAGCCGAAGAAAGATATTCATGCAGGTTTGGAACAACATGAGGGTGTGTATACAGTATGATGACAGCATTTTAATTTTTGGGTGAATTATCCCTGTAACTGAAGTCCTACACAGTATCATAAACACTAATGTGGTATTGAAAAGTATTGTTTCTGCTGCGCTACATTTTCCAGTGCTAGCTCAGCGTTAGCACAGATAGTAAAATAAAGGGTGATCAAGCGCAAAATGGAAAATGCGAGCGCCTTGGCTAAACTGCCAATGCCATATTTCAGAGCACAACAAGATTGTCTAATGTTACATTTTGAAATTTAAATATTCTTCCCCATATTTAAATCCTTTTTCATTGGCCTTGCAAGATAGTACATACTAAGCATTTTCTAGTTGGTGACGTTTCACATATAAGAAAATAAGATTAACATTTTCCTACAAGCATACAATGTCTCATATATGTAAACGCAAAAGGTGACCTTCTGTAAATGCATTTGCAATTATGAGTCTCATTTCAGAATTATTTATGTTACTGAGAATTTCTCATGTGTGGAGTTTTTCAGTGCAGGGATTGATGGGATTTTTTATTTATTGATTTTTTTTGTTTGTTGCCAAAATAGCTTAAAATTTTTATAATACTCAATTTAGAGTCTCACATTTTTCAGCATTTTTTGAAGTATGTTTTTATTCTGTGCTGTAAACTGGCCCACAAATGTTATCTGGTAAGAGACAAAATTAATAGTGTGTATTTTCTTGTGTTACAACCTGCTTGGCTCAGAGCGGTGTAACATTAACAGGGAGGCCACACGCAGATTCAATTAATCAAATAACACAAATAGAACTTCTGGTGGAGGACAGGTCCCAAGCTCAAGCCCAAATCACAACACTGGAAATGAAGCGTCTTCTTATCAGTCAGTTGATCACAGGTAATCCACAGCACCTGTTACTCAACTCCACCCTGCAAACACGCAACAAGACACACGCAAAACAGAACAAAAAGCCACCTAGCGGCAGACAAATCCAATTAATGGAGCAGGAGCTACACCGGGTTGTAGCTCTAAGGCTGCTTCTGGCCTGGGACACACTAGACGATTTTCCAATCTTAACCAATTTTAAAACTGTGGGAGACCACAGACATAAGGGCAGTTTCAACTGATTTTTAGCATTATAATCCTTTGAATGCACATAGTAGAAGATTTGTCTGGACTGCGAGACCACACACCTGTCGATTAGTAACATTTCCACAGTGAGACGAGGACTGTTTCTCAATTCCAAGAATGCAAAGAACGGACTTGCATTCTCGTGGAGACTGGTCTTGCCAGGCGACCTTGAAAGAACGAACTCGGAAGGACGCAAAGACACAGAACACATCTTTGTGAGAATTGAGATGTGCTGCGATCTTGTTACTCAACTGACCATTCCAGCATATTTCAAGTATCACAAACAAATATCACAAACAAATATCACAATCTATTAAAACATTTCTTTCATATTATTATAGACATTTATTTTCATATTTTATTTTATTTTATTTTACTTTTGGCGTGTATTTGTGAAAATGAGTATGTACATTTAATGTTACCTATGCTTTGTCAATGTTAAGATTATTTTTATAATGCCAATAAAAATACTGCAGGCTTTCGTCAGGTCGTCTGTCCGCAGTGTCTTCTGGGATTTTTGACGGTTCGATTCTCTCATTCCATGCGTCCTTGATATCAAGAACACATCCAGGTACTTTCATGCGTCCTCTGTACTTGCATTCTTGAGTACTGGAATTAAACTTCGACGGTTAATGATGACGATCGCTTAAGAACGCATATTGAGAAACAGCCGAGATCTCAACAAGAAGAAAAACAAATGGAGGACGGTCGACATCGTCAGCTGGTTCTCCTGGCGTGAGTTTTGTTAAACAAAGGAGAAAAAAACAATATGGGTGATCTTCTTTCTCTATACTCTTCTTTTGTGGCATGTTTGTGGCTGACAAGTTTCAGCTATAGAAGCATGCAACATCCGGTTGGTGAAGATTGCGTGCTCTCATTGGCTATTGCAGGTATCACGTCAGAGGCAGCCCGATCAAGAGTCATAAATATCAAACATGTTTGACATTTACGACTTGGGATTGTGTGGGCTCTGACGCGATCGGGAGCAGTAAAATAATCGTAATGACACCACACAATTGAGAAATTCTTGGACAAAAAGTCATTTGCGACAAGCCTCAAATCGGGCCACGCCCCCAGAGCGCTTGGGGGTGCAAATCAAGCTTAAAATCTTCAAGTGTGTGGCCAGCCTAAAGCTTACAACCAGAGTGCTGGATGGCTTTTTTAAATGAGTCACTTAAAAACAATAATGCAGTCTCCTCTTTTCCTGCCATTGACAACTAATGCACATGAGCAGTTCCCTAAACTGAAAATAAATTAAAGTATCGACTTCTTTCCCCCAACCAAACGCGCAAATTCACAATAACGCTGACAAAAAGACATTTTTTTCTTAAATAATGTGAATTTTTACTGCTCACTGATTTCTTGTAATTAAACCAGCAATTAAATAATTTTGTTTCTGAAACCGTTTCTGATTAATGTCAGTGGTATCTCTCTCCAATGTGGACATTATTATTCACTATACAGCGATCAGGCATAACATAATGTCCACTGGCAGGTAAAGTGAATAACATTGATTATCTCTTCATCACGTCAGCTGTTAGTGGGTAGGATATATTAGGCAGCAAGTGAACATTTTGTCCTCAAAGTTGACATGTTAGAAGCAGGAAAAATGGGCAAGCGTAAGGATTTGAGCGAGTTTGACAAGGGCCAAATTGTGATGGCTAGACGACTGGGTCAGAGCATCTCCAAAACTGCAGCTTTTGTGGGGTATTCCCGGTCTGCAGTGGTCAGTATCTATCAAAAGTGGTCCAAGGAAGGAACAGTGGTGAACCGGCGACAGGGTCATGGGCGGCCAAGGCTCATTGATGCACGTGGGAAGCGAAGGCTGGCCCGTGTGGTCCAATCAAACAGACGAGCTACTGTAGCTCAAATTGCTCAAGAAGTTAATGCTGGTTCTGATAGAAAGGTGTCAGAATACACAGTGCATCGCAGTTTGTTGCGTATGGGGCTGCATAGCCCATGCTGACCCATGTACACCCTTTCATGGAAGCAGAATTCCCTGATGGCTGTGGCCTCTTTCAGCAGGATAATGCGACCCTGCCACAAAGCAAAAATGGTTCAGGAATGGTTTGAGGAGCACAACAACGAGTTTGAGGTGTTGACTTGGCCTCCAAATTCCCCAGACCTCAATCCAATCGAGCATCTGTGGGATGTGCTGAACAAACAAGTCCGATCCATGAAGGCCCCAACTCGCAACTTACAGGACTTAAAGGATCTGCTGCTAACATTTTGGTGCCAGATACCACAGCACGCATTCAGGGGTCTAGTGGAGTCCATGCCTCGATGGGTCAGGGCTGTTTTGGAAGCAAAAGGGGGACCAACACAATATTAGGAAGGCTGATCGTTTTAGCTTTGCAATGAAGTCTTGAAATTGTCTTGCTTTGAAATGTCTCTTTCATTTGATCAGGAATAAAGAATTTTACTGTGTTTTACAAAAAGTGCCATATTGTTTATTAAAGAAATCAAGTGTCTTTTAATTAAGCATTTTCAGTTTCCCAGCGGCAATGGTCTATTCAAAATGTGAATAATGCACTGTAATCATTAGCAGTTGTCAAGATATATTCTTGTTTCTGTTTGTAGTGGGTCCACTTAGTGACTTCAAACGTGATTCTAATAAAAATGGTTGGCAGTACATAGTTTTCTTATGCATTTTTAATGAAACATTTCACAGGGATTTTATTGAAGTTGGTTATTGTTTTAATTATATATCATTAATTCTCCTTTTTGAGACTCCATGATTTAGTTTTAATGTGATTCATCTCTCATCTTCTTTTCCTGTAGTGGTCTGCTGTTATGTCATTGTATCCTATCCCTAGACATGGTGGACTAGATGGGGTAAATGAGTTGATATGTCTCTGTCAGTTACATAACAAAGTTCATTAGCTATCTGTATACCCTTTCATGGCATCGGTTACGTGGTTATTGTGTTACTCACAAACATCTGAATGTTTAATGGACTCAGCTATGGAAGAAGTCTATGTTAGATTTTCATATATGAACATATATGAAAATATATAGATTTTCATATATGAACATCCCCCCCCTTCTAGTCTTAGACAATAAATTGCATGTTTGTCAGACCTTGGCATGTGTGACTTGGTGATATTTCAGTCAGGATTGAATATCTTTCAAAAGGGGATTTTGGTTACCAGGCAACAAGTGCTTGAACCAATCAGGAGCTTAACGGTAAACACTGATGGTCTCATGCTTCAAGTTTTTCTCTCTGTCATTCTTAGCTGATGTGTGTTACAGTGTGTGTCTATTTGCATTCTGGATTATAGATGCTGTAGCGTCTGAAGTCTCTGTTTTGGATCAGGATGAGTCGATTCTGCTCTAAGCGTCAGAAAGCTTTTAGCCACATATAAATTAATGTCTTGGTGCCACGAAGTCTACAGTGAATGGCCCTTGTTGACACCTTTATGGCTTGGCCAATGCAAAGCAGACAACACCTCGAAGAGCCCTGGCGAATTCAAAGCAATCGCTATCTCGCCCCATGTCTCTAATCCTACCCCTCCACACGCAGACAGAGAGTTACCTGGACACTGAGACTCATTCCAATACACAGACACAAACATTTTCTTTATGTAGCCCATAATTAAACTATTTCAGAATGTATATGAAATATTCCTATGTGTACGCATGTTCCCTATGTTATACTCTACGAAGTCATGATGTGTGTAATGTTAAGGTCATTTTACATGCTTGTATTAATGTGTAAAGGATGTATTTCTGCTTTTATACCTTCAAGCCAAAGCTTGTTTGGTATCTAAATGTTCCTTGCTCTTTTTGGTAAACAATGGTGCACAGTATGTGATTATGAGATGCATCATTACTATGTTGAGCCCTTGGGAGTAAAACTGGACTAATTTTGACACATCATAAAACACGCAAAGTGGGTCGTTAAACAGAGACAAAGAAAATCTTTCCCGCTCAAAATTCACCCTCTGGATTGGTCAAGTTAACCAAGGAGAGGTGTGGACTAGTTGTCTTAAAAGACAAAGGACATGTTTCTTTAGTCTTTTCTGTCCCCGCTTCTTCCTTCGCACCTTCCTCCCGTCATCTCAACTCGGCTCGTCCCCTTGCCAGGCGGCTTCGGCCCTGGCTTGGCGGCTCAGTCACGTTGGTTGGTTCCTTTGAAGTTCGGCGCTTGCGCTCCATCTCAGCGCACACCATCTCAGCGCTCAGTCAACTTCCTCAATTCCGACGAGACGATCTTCTCTTCCTCCCTTTTTCGGCAACACTCGCTCTCAAGCTACCTTCAAACTTCCCGCGGATCGGACACGATCACCGGAAGAACTGAGAGAGAACGCTCCAGCTCAAAGAACGCTCTGAGAGGACTCACACGCATTCTTTTATACTCAGCACAAAAAAAAAAAACCCATGCAAGTATAAATTTAGATGCGTTTTAAGATTTGTACCCCTGTTTAAGGTGATATTATTCTTTGCTGGCTCTCTGTGGTTATGTTTGTGAAATTTCCATTCTTGATCCTTCCTTTCTCTTTTTCTTTCTCTTCTTCTTATTCTCTTTCGTTACTTTTCGTTATCCTGTATATAAATGTATTCTTTATTTAGTCGTATGTATTCGTAGTATCAATTATTAAAACCATTATATCCATTTTTGATTGTCATTGTTGCTGCTCACAAAAGCATAGTCACTTTAATGTTTAGATCTTGCTACAAGCCTGCATATAGTATCGTTGAATACTTAAATTAATATCTAGTTCAGAAAGTTATTCTTCGCGGCAGAAAGATAATCTTCCTGAAGATTTGATAAGAAAGAATAAAACTTCGTGAGAGTTGATAAAAGATTGTAATTGGTTCGTTAGACGAACGGATCAGTTGAATTTTTAATCAATTCTTTAAAAGTTATTCTGTAGCCTACTGATTTGGCATATATATTCGTAGTTAATTGCAATCCATTGTTGTTAACTAATATATATATATATATATATATATATATATATATCACAAATACTTAGGCTAGGTATTTCCCTTTTGGGTGATTTAGAGATTTATAATTTGATCATAACACGTTACGAGTAATTATAAATAATTAAATATAAACACCCATAATTCCCTATTGAGCTAATTTAATTTATTAACATATGTAGCCGAGTCGCTACAATGCTGTCTTTGTCTCAAGAGCAGTAGCGGTCATGACACACAGGTTGCCCTAAGTCAAATCTGACTTTAGGTTAAAAAAAAAACATAAAATATAAAATAAAAATACAAAATACAATATAAATGTCAACAACACCACACAGCTTGTTAAAAGCACATTATGTCAGTTTCGCTGGTAGAGGTCGCTTATTCAAAACAATAACAAAAAGGCATAGCTTGACGACGGCGGGAATGAGCGTGGAATCATGGGAATCGTAGTCTTCACCTCCACAGCCGATTAAAAGCAATCCGATGGGGCAGAAATCATGTTCATGCATGAGCTAATACGTATATAAAAAAGTTTTATTAATGTTACTGTGGTGTGAAGCAGGGCGGGGCCGAGAGCCTAGGACATATACGTTGCTGTTTTTATCATGATTATATGATTAAAGTTACATTCACATTCTGCTTCCCTGAACATGAACTTTGTTAAAGTTATGTGTGATCACTTAAAGACACAATATGTAATTTTCGCTGCTAGAGGTCGCTTATTCAAAACAAAGGAGTAGCTTGAGGATGCCTTGATTTCATGGAATCATGGGAGTTGTTGTCTTCACTTCTACAGCTAGTGGAAAAGGATCCTACGGGACTCGGGCAAAAATCATATTCTTGGATGAGCTAATGTATTAAAGATTTAATAACGTTACTGTAGTATGAAGCAAGGTGGGGCTAAAAGCCGTTGGAGTGGAACGAGGCTGCTGGAGCGATTGCTAATGAGAGACAAGCGCGACACACGGCTCTAGAGCATTATGCCACAGACGAACGCTTCCGCTTCTTCCGGTATGCATGTGGGGTAATGCAGCACTGTTTTATCATATTAGATACATTTGAGTGTGTTGAAAGTTATGTTATAATCCTACTCTGTGCGTTCGCTCGGTGGCTACTAGACACTTGCTGCACACTGCAGTAAGCTAGATCAATATTAGGCATGGTAAAACATGGTACTCGCGGTAAATCAAGAAAACGAGATTTAAATAATAAGACTAACTGTGTTGAGCTATATAACAATTCGTTTTCTGTCAATGAATGCATCCAAACAGTTGCTCACCTAATAAAACACATATATTAAAGCGTCTTTGGTGTTTCCTTGGTTTCTACAAAATAAAACCAGAAATCGAGGGTAACGCGGGTATGATGTCATTGATAGGCGACGCAGGGACACGGTCCATGTCCTGGTTAAAATTACTTATTTCTCTGGATTTGAACATTCTTGGAAACATTTGGGATACTGTAAGTACACAAGTCAACAAAATATATAACATTGTTCTAGTGGTTTTTAAATATTTGAATCCAAAAATCTTACATATTGTGCCTTTAAAACAAAGGTGTGATTTTTGCTAATGAGTGCTAAAAACTCAAGTTCCAATCTCAGAGAAACCGACAAATTTAAAAAAAAATAAAATAAAACACAAATGTATATCAGTTCATGCATATTAGCCAGGGTGCATTTTATTTTGTGATTTTATTAATTTGGTCTTTACTTTTTAAGGGGCAGATGGCTAACCCTGCTTCTGTTGCCGACAGATACTGGCTTAAGTGACAGGTGAGCTCTACTGCGCAGGGAACTGCATGGGGGGAAAAATGTGGTTACAATAGTGTTCCCACTAGGTCACAATTCAATTTCATTGAGAGAAGCGGGTGGGCGGGCGTGTGAGCGCAGTGGCATGAAACTGGTGCGTATGACTGAGAGAGAAGCAGGTGCCATACAAGAGAATGCTGCCACCCAAGGCGTCTGCCTATTATATTGACACCGCCAATGTCAACACAAAGACATGACCTTTAAAACATGGCATAAGGCATTCTCTAATTCATCAGAGACACTCGTAGTCACAAAGTGTGTTGCAGATGGCCACATAAGCCTGATCAGATAGGTCAAACACATAACTAATGGCGCCAGAAAGAGTATTTACGTTAATCTCACTTACAACTGACTCATCTCTCCAACTCTCGCTCCAGTCATCATTGAAACTCACCAGCTGATAAAGCTTGTGAAAACACCTCTTCCCTCCCTATCTGTGTTGTTCTCCCAAAGAGAGTGTCACATCATATGATGTGATTTATTAGTTATAGAACATGGGCACTGCAAAATTCACAAAGTCTGATGAGCATGCAGTCTGCCCTTGTAGAAAATAATTATTTTTCTCTGTAGGTGCTTTTCCTTGCCTGTTTGTCCCTGCCTTCTGTAGATTGATTCTACAGACGATGTGATAACAACAACAACAACAACAGGAAAGCCTATTAATTAATAATCATTTACGCCAAGCCTCACTTGAGTAACATGCTGCATCTCAATGCTGATAGACTGGATACGCAGTAGAAGTGAACAGGTATTGTGCTAAGCTTTAATAAGTCTCATCAGCAGAAGTCAGTTATTATTGTGGACTCAAACCGTTGAAGCACTGGATGTGAAATTAAAATGGGGGAGTTAAACTTTGCGAAGTGGAGTAGGAGAGAAAGGGGTGAGAGAGTGAATACAAATTTCTGTCATGAAACTCTAGATGGCGCAGGCTGATAGGTCCTTAACTCAATCTGCTTGCAATCACATCATTCTATATAGGGCACAGCATTTGCTGTAGCAGTTGCCGCACATGTTCAGAAACCCTTCACCTTCCCAAGCTCCACCTGTATAAATCTTCTATGGGTAATTCATGTATGCGATATTGCAGTGGTGAGCGGTGACTTTTTTAACCGGGTATGCTGGCGCATTATGTCAAAAATGCACCTGATGCACGTTGGATGGGTTTATAATAAGGGCGTTCGCTCTATAGAGTCTGTACAGAGTGTTAGCTGCTCAGTTGCTTACTCTCATGACACATAGCAACACAGCTAAAAGTTTCCTAATATATTTGACCATTTATTGAAAGTAGCCAACATTTACCTGTTGATGCCTTCACAAGCACCTGTAAAAGCTGTTGAGTTGTGTTTGAGTTGAGTCAGACGCGATGCACGAAAGGGCCGTTTGCAAAATATGCTGAATTTTTGTAATTCCGCTAGGTGGCACTAATGTTGCAGAAACTACATGCTTCACAAAAATAAGCATAATATAATAAATATTAGTAGCCCATTATAAATAAAATATAAGTAAAGTATCATTAGAATAAATGTAAGTATAATAAAAATAAGTATTGTATTAAAAAAAATAAGTTGAAATAATGCAAATTGATGACATTAACAAATGTATAGACTATCGATAAAACAGCCTCGGATAGTTACAGTAACTCTGCTTACAGTAGGTCTGTCTTTAACAGTTTATAAGTTTTCGTTAAAAATACATTTCCTTATGGAGAAAATAAAACAAAAGTCATAACTGAAAAAAGTTTCAGTTATGACTTTTTTTCTCTTAGTTTTGTATCAAATACAATGTGATTTTCATTGATCGAGATCTGACAGTAACAGCACATTTTTCCTCTTGGGCGAGCGATCCGCTTATAGCTTACCCTGCGCATTAAATTGCCCATATGTCAGCAAACCAATGAGAATGCAGGACAATGATGACGATACATAACAACAGAGTGTAGGCGCCAAAGCTGCTGTGGATCCGCTTACCTGGAACTCTCAGTGAGTGACAGATTTGAAGAAAATTACCGTCGTTTGTCAAATAAATAAATGACAGAGTTACATATGTATTACCAACATTTTATCATGTAAGCTTTGTGGTACACCTCAAACAAGGGAATTTATAGTAATTTATAGTGTTAATACTAATCAGCGAGTCCACGAATGGCTTAGGTCTGCAGAGCATTTGCAGCTTATATGGACCGCACGCCCCTGATATATTGTACAGCAGCAGCATTTCTTTCTTGCTCACAGCAGTGTGTTGTGTATGTATTGACAGTAGCAAGTCCCCTACTTGCTTTGCAGCAGCAGCAGCAATAACAATAACAGCAGTGTAGCAAATCTATTCCGCCAAGACCAAACTAGGGATTGAACAGACTAGTCGACTAGTTGACTTTAGTGCTCTGCCATGACGCTTTAAGCTTGACGTCGACTAGTCGCTGATCATTCATGGCCTATAGAGGGCGCAACAGGATAAGAAATCTTTGAAGTCTACTTTTATGCTCCATTTAAAATGACAAATAAATGCATGCTCCACAAGATATGTTTGATTATAGCTACCATCTGGACGCTCAAAATTGATCGCATAAATGCACGTTTTACAAAGCTTATTGTACAGGTAAGTTAATCGTCGTTCTAAACTGCTGCTGCATTATGCACACACACATACAGACAATAGCTTGCACATCACATGCAGATCACACACACAGAAACATTCAGTAGCGCAGAAATGTATTTTCAACACTGTTCTGTGAATTGTCAATAAAATAGCTTAGAAACTGAAGTTCTAGCATATATTTCTTAGTAACTAAAACACACATCTACACTACTAGTAGAGAGACGCGGCCAGGTAGAATTAATTGACACGCAATAGCTCTCTCACTAATTCTTATCGCGATTGAGGCACGTATACACTAAGTTTCGGCTCATTTTTGTGACGCGCTCCAGAAAGGAGACAGAGATGGCAGTGCATCCTGTTGTCTGTTTATTTTTCCTTTATTTTACAAAAGCATAATGATTTTGTTGTTATTATGAGTGTATACAAATAAAAGTAGACCCTTTACAGTTTTGATTGATAATTGATCCAAAAGCAATGGCGTGTTTTAAGTTCTTTCTGTTATCTTTCTCGCTATTATGAGTAAAAAAATCCCGGCGCTCGGCCAGGTGTGCCACAACACTTATTTATAAACTTCAATATTTCATACAAAATAATCACAAACCGCAATAGCACAGCGTGCCGTCAACATAAAAACATAGACTATATGCCTCAAAACCCTTGAGTCAGCATGAGCATGGGAATTCACCTCCATATTAAAACAGTGGCTCCTGTAGTCCCATTCTCAGTTGTAATATTTCTAGGATTTTTTTGTGAGGGTCCTGTAAAACACGATGACATCCTGCTCTGAAGAATATTCAGTTTTCTTTAATTTGGCTAGCTGTAGTTTTCATGTGGAAATAGACTATCATGTGACTATTGGATCCACAGCAGCTTTGGCGCCTACGCCCTGTTGTTATGTATCGTCATCATTGTCCCGTATTCTCATTGACTCCCTGTGCAAATGCATTGATGAAATTAACAATTGAATGTGCCAAAACATTCTTCAGTTAAACAAAGACAAAACAGAACTAATTGCATTTGGTAACAAAGATGAAATTCTCAAGGTGAACGCACACCTTGAGGCTTTTTAAACAAAAAAATCAAGTCAGGAATCTTGGTGTGATTCTGGAGTCAGACCTTAGTTTCAGTAGTCATGTAAAAGCAATAACTAAATCAGCTTACTATCATCTCAAAAATATTGCAATAATTAGATGTTTTGTTTCCAGTCAAGACTTTTTTTTGAAAAAAATAAAATAAAAATTTGTTCATGCTTTCATCACCAGCAGGGTAGACTATTGTAATGGATTCCTCACTGGCCTTCCCAAAAAGACCATTAGACAGCTCCAGCTCATACAGAACACTGCTGCCAGGATTCTGAGCAGAACCAGAAAGTATCAACATATCACACCAGTCCTCAGGTCTTTACACTGGCTCCCAGTTACATTCAGAATTGATTTTAAAGTACTGTTTCTTGTTTATAAATCACTCAATGGCCTAGGACCTCAATACATTTCAGATATGCTCACTGAATATAAACAGATCACTCAGATCATTAGGATCAAGTCAGTTAAAAAATACCAATGGTTCACTCAAAGCAAGGAGAGTCCGCCTTTAGCTATTATGCCAGCTGCAGCTGGAACCAGCTTCCTGAACATATCAGATGTGCTCAAACAGTAGCCACATTCAAATCCAGACTCAAAACACATCTGTTTAGCTGTGCATTTACTGAATGAGCACTGTCCGACTGATTGCACTTTATCTTATCTATGTATCATCTTTTTATTCTTTTAATTCTTTTTATAACTATTTTAATGTAACCTTGTTCATTTACTGAATGAGCACTGTGTCACTGTACGTCCGACTGATTGCTCTTTATCTTATTTTTTGTGGTTAGGGCTGTCTGGGTGGTTTTTGTAGAAGGGTGAGTGCTAGGCACGCTCAGACGTGAAGTGTGAGAAACCAACCTCTAAGAGAGCGTTAAAGGCTGAAAGAGGCTGGTGGTCTAGGGAAGTCATTATATGCCAGTGCCATATAAGGGCCCGTGCCGGTGACGCATAATGCGCGCTCTCGTGTAAGAGAGGTGATGAGGCGGGCGATGCTTAATATTACCTACCCCGGTAAAGTTAATTTATTAAACGGGGTGAGGTGCACATTGCAGCTAGGGTTGCCACCTCTAAGAGCGAAAAGACACTGCCAAAAAGTTGTAGTGTAAAATCACAAACCTGACTTTCAATCTCTCCCATACAAGACAGGGGTGCCCCAAATTTAGTGATTCAGGATTTTTATTTCTTATGCATATGTTGCGATTATTTTATCATTATTTTAATACCTTTTCCATGTAAAGCACTTTGAATTACCATTGTGTAATATGAAATGTGCTATATAAATAAACATTCCTTGCCTATTGTGCTTTGTGAAAATCTGTGCATGGATTAGGGCCACTGGAAGATCGTAATTTAAACGTGCAGAGCATTCTCTCAACACACGAGTGGGTGTGCAGACAGTGATGACGCAGGAGCTGGCCAATGGTGAGCCGGCGTTCTGAAGTAGAACTCGGAAGCGCTGCACTGTATTTACAATGTAAACTGCGTAGGAGGATGACGCAGATGAGAAGAAATTGTTGAATAAAGTCGTTATTTTTGTTTTTGTGCACAAAAAAATATTCTCGTCACTTCATAAAATTAAGGTTGAACCACTAGAGTCATATGGACTATTTTAATGATGTCTTTACTACCTTTCTGGGCCTTGAAAGTGTTAATTAAATTGCTGTCTATGGAGGGGTCAGAGAATTCTCGGATTTCATCAAAAATATCTTAATTTGTGTTCCGAAGATGAACGAAAGTCTTACGGGGTTTGGAAAGACATGAGGGTGAGTAATTAATGACAGCATTTTCATTTTTTGGTGAACTAACCCTTTAAGGCATCATGTATCAATATCTGAATCTACAATGAGGTGCAGTGATCGGTTGACGAACAGAGGATGACAGAGGAAGGCGATGACATCATATACTCTTAAAACAATATTTGGGGTCAGTAAGATTTTTTTTTAAAAATACTGTTTTCAACAAGACTTTTTTTGAATGATTTCTGAAAGATCATGTGACACTGAAGACTGGAGTAATGATGCTGAAAATTCAGCATTGCATCACATGCGGGAATAAAGTACATTTTAACATTAAAATCGAAAACATTTTAAATTGTAATATTTCTGTATTTTTGTAAATTTCTGTAAAAACCAAGATATTTATATATTTTTATATATTTCATGTCAGAATTGTATATACACCTAGATGAACTTTCAGTCAAGTAATAGAATAATTGGTGGCTCACCTGTACTTCAGTCTATGGTAAAACAAAAGTGGAACTCGAGATCAAACTTGAGATCATCCCGATCTTACGGCAATTCGTACGTATTTTACGAGGTGGCTAAGTCGTACAAATTTGTACGACCTCACTCGTATGAATTTGTACGATTTTTGCTAAATCGTACGTATTTGATGAGTTGGTCAATTTTATGATTTTGTACGAATGACCTACTCCTAACCCCGCCCCTAAAACCTACCCATCACTGCCGTATAGACAAATTGTACGAATTCATACGAGTGAGGTTGTATGAATTCGTACGAATTAGCCACCTCGTACAAATACGTATGAATTGGTCGTGAGATAGTGTTGATTTGACCTTGACTAAATGTTTTCTTATGTGGCGATTATAATATGTGGCGATTATAAATGGGTGCTGGAATGTTTAATAAAAGTCTCCTTGGCATCACACACTTTGACATAAATAAGCAGACCCCAGAAATAAAGACTGCTATCAGTACCGACTACACCACCCTGGGGGCCTATTTCCAGGGAAAAGGCCCTTAACAATTGAGCAAAGCTCACAGGTTCGTTACGGCTGAGTCAGGTATCAGACATGGGTGGAGTAAGAAAAAGATGACTATTTGAAACAAATCAAACTGTAACACACAAACACCCGACAAGATCAAAGAAACAAAACAAACCCACCACTTCAGAATTGGGGGCTGGCACTCCCATCAGGATGGATACAGCGATCATACGTGTACACTCACACCTCACTGTGAACACGGCACTCAGACAAGAAACCCCACCACAACACAGGGAGATGCTGATCCTCTGCAGCTAGCCACCCCAATTGTGAAGGAAAAAAGGAAATGGAGTGAAACCCTTAAATTGTTTATTTATATATATAAAAAAAAAAAAAAAAAAAAAAAAAAAAAAAAAAAAAACCCACCAAAAAACCCCTACAGAAACAACTGGTGACAGCTAGGTGGCTGATTGTCTATTGAAAGCCATTCAAGGCTTTGATTCAAGTTTGTTACTCACAACAGTTACGTTAGAAGGCGAAGGCACCACGCCACAGGCCCAAACCAGCAGTCCAGCTGATCCTGTACACGTGAAAACGCTGCAGATATATACAGTTAATAAAAAGAATCAACCATTGTTGTGCAACAGACAACACACAAGCTGTAACAGACGAGCAGATCCGCCAGTCTAATCCATCAGTGGATCGCGCACTCCCGTAACCCTCGGCTCCTAGGAACAGGAGAAGTCACTGTAACAGTTCGATATCCAACCAATGATGTAAACGAAGCAGACACGTGAAGTTAGGCATCCAAACCACCGTTTGAATGAGACCCAAAGCCCACCGCAACGTCTTTTGCACGTTGGCCCAAACCTTAAATGTGATACAGCACACAAAACAGATTTAACTAACGATGATACAGTTAGTTTATAATCAAAACATACCTGTTGTTTGGCGACTCATATAGCGCAGAAACTGATGCGTGTTAAACACATTTCCATGGGAACGGCTATTGCCGAAGGCATCCCGCAAAGCTCCTCAGTCCACCCTTTAGCAAAATAAAACCCTGTATGAGGAACAAACAAGACAGACCACAATGTGATCACGGCCAACAGCTCCTACCTCACAGACATTCATACACCCCGCCGGAAGTATGGTGGCTCGCTCACTAATGTGGAGAAGACGCACACACATAGTGTCATTACGGCCACTTTTATACGCTACCAAACCAGGAGGGTAATTGAACCACTCCTCTTACTACCAGCTTGCGTCAGGGGTAGACAACACTGCTACATATACATGAAAAAAAAAAGTATGCATCATTATACCTGCAGAATGTTCTCCTTCCACTTTTAGGTCATTTGCTCACCTTCCCGTTTGTTTTCTGACCTCTCACAAAGCCTTTTATCTTCGGATTTTCACTGGGCTCAAGCATCCTTATGAAAATATGGAAATGTAATTTGTTGAGTGTTCCTTGGAAACCATAATCCAATTATGAAGTCATATCAAAGCAAAAGTTCTAGCTGCAGAAAGGGAGAGAGAGAGACTTGAGCAAGGGGGGGAAATTGGTCATAAAACCTGTACAGAGAGAGAAAAAAAACTGATCAAAAGAAGTCTTTTATTCCAAGAAAGAAAGATCACATTTGGTCCACAGGCTTGTTGCATTGAGAATTTAGGCTGAAAAGGACATCTGTGTCTCAGACGTCAATTTGAGTACTTACGAGCCAGTGACTCATTTGTTAGAAGACTTCAAAAGGTTCAGAGCCTTCCATACTAAGCTGCATATTCAATGAATGTTCTGACTGAGGTTGAAGAGACCGTGGAGAATGTTTTTTTTTGGTACTGTATTGTATTGTTTGTTTTGTGCCTTTGCAATGTAAGCCTATGACTGAAGCTGTAACCAGTGTAAGTTTTCCAGAGCCACACACCAAGAGTCGTTTATTGTCAGCACTCATATTAGATGTTCAATGCGTGCGTGTGTGTCTGACTGCTATCACAGTACAGGCATCAAGGTAAACATACCAACACAACATCATTAGGAGGATTGTGCCAGACGATTTTTGTTGAGTTTGTGTGGAATGGGATGCTGTGAAGGAAATTAGCTGATTGTGGCATCATAATGACTTTAGAGTGTAAATTGCAGCTGCTCATGATCTCTGTCTACGTGACAAATGTTTTTTTTTCTTTTTTTTTTTTTTTTGACATGACAGCCATTTTGCTGCATCATTTAGTCCAGGTAGCATCAGCTTTCTCGTACCATTAAAAAAACAGTAAGTTGAGCAACTTGGCACGATGCTTTGATTGACATTCACACGATGGGTTTGACGCTATCATGTGTTTGAATTTTACTGTATTTCACTTTATCCCTGAGTAATGTCCCTGACTTGTTTTTAGTTTTACGTCCATCAAGTTGATACTAAGCAATAAGAACGTTGGAGTTACTTTTAGTCAATTAGTTACAGATTTAAATTGGCCCTGTCAGCTCCCATCACTGCAGGCCTTTGGGTGATTAACATTGTTTGAAATTGAAGTGAGGCGCCTTCACACAGGGAGTGAAGACAGACACAATGGGATTACCCCTAACAAAAAGACGAATAAACAGGAGGTGTCCGTGTCATGCAGGGAGGAAAGGTTCAGCAATGATGAAGCAGGTTCAAACACGGAGCCAGACGATCATCAGATTAGCAGTGACCTAGCCATGTACAGTAAATAGTTATATCCCAATACCATATGGCGAAAATAAATTTTTTCTTGCCAAAATATATTTCAAATACCGTTCAAAAGTTTGGGGTTGGTAAGATTTTTTGTCTCTTTTGACAGTTTAATGCATCATTGCAATACACCGATCAGGTATAACATTATGACAGGTGAAGTGAATAACACTGATTATCTCTTCATTACGGCACCTGTTAGTGGGTGGGGTATATTAGGCAGCAAGTGAAAATTTTGCCCTCAAAGTTGATGTGTTAGAAGCAGGAAAAATGGGCAAGACTAAGGATTTGAGTGAGTTTGACAAAATTGTGATGGCAAGACGACTGGGTCAGAGCATCTCCAACACTGCAGCTCTTGTGGGGTGTTCCCGGTCTGCAGTGGTCAATATCTATCAAAAGTGGTCCAAGGAAGGAACAGTGGTGAACCAGCGACAGGGTCATGGGCAGCCAAGGCTCATTGATGCACGTGGGGAGCGAAGGCTGGCCTGTGTGGTCCGATCAAACAGAAGAGCTACTGTAGCTCAAATTGCTTAAGAAGTTAATGCTGGTTCTGATAGAAAGGTGTCAGAATACACAGTGTATCGCAGTTTGTTGCGTATGGGGCTGCATAGCTGCAGACCAGTCAGGGTGCTCATGCTGATCCCTGTCCACCGCCGAAAGCGCCAACAGTGGGCATGTGAGCATCAGAACTGGAGCACGGAGCAATGGAAGAAGGTGGCCTGGTCTGATGAATCATGTTTTCTTTTACATCACGTGGATGGCAGGGTGCGTGTGCGTCGCTTACCTGGGGAACACATGGCACCAGTATGCACTATGGGAAGAAGGCAAGCCGGTGGAGGCAGTGTGATGCTTTGGGCAATGTTCTGCTGGGAAACCTTGGGTCCTGCCATCCTGCCATCCATGTATGTACATGTACCACCTACCTAAGCATTGTTGCAGACCATCTACTCCCTTTCATGGAAACAATATTCCCTGGTGGCTGTGGCCTCTTTCAGCAGGATAATGCGCCCTGCCACAAAGCAAAAATGGTTCAGGAATGGTTAGAGGAGCACAACAACGAGTTTGAGGTGTTGACTTGGCCTCTAAATTCCCCAGATCTCAATCCAATCGAGCATCTGTGGGATATGCTGAACAAACAAGTCCGATCCATGGAGGCCCCCACCTCGCAACTTACAGGACTTAAAGGATCTGCTGCTAATATCTTGATGCCAGATACCACAGCACACCTTCAGGGGTCTAGTGGAGTCCATGCCTCGACGGGTCAGGGCTGTTTTGGCAGCAAAAGGACCAACACAAATATAATGTTATGCCTGATCAGTGTACATTACAAAATGTAGTTCAAGAACCACAAAAGATACATTTTAGATAAAATAAAAAATTATAAAGGAGAAATGTAAATAAAACGTATCTATTAGATATAAATCGTTATTAGCAATATGTTTTTGGCCATTCTTCTGTATATTTTGAAATATTTTAAAAACAAAATATATATATATATAAAAAATTTTTTTGTGTGTTATGCAAAGCTGCCAGAATATACTTATAGTTTGGAAATAAAAAGTTTGATGCAATATGATCATAGCATATATATATATTTATATTTCTTTGCATATATATTTTGAATAAAATATATATATTTTTTAATATGATTATAATGAATTGAAATGGGTGGCAGTGTGGTTCGCATCGAGTCACTCGTGTTTTGTAATAGGATTCACTCTGCTATCCACAAACAGGATGACCTTCAGTTATTTCTGTTTCTAAGGTGCTGCAAAGATAATTGGTCCTTGCAGTGCGGTTTTGTCTGACTTTTGAATGAATGTTTCTATAAGACAATAACATAGGAGAAACAGAGAAACAGATTTCGCAGTGTGTGTGCCTGTGCACTTTGGGGTTGTCTCATCTACTACATTATGAGCAATAATAATTATACCTCAGTGTTCTCCATCTTGGAACGTGCTGAATGGGGGGTGGGAGGGTTTTCCTAATCAGTCGTGCTGACAGTTCCGTTACCCCAGTGACCCTTGTTCGATCCTTGTCCGGGATGAATTTACTGCTCAGTATGCCAGTCATACCCTGACGGGACATTTAGGGCAGATGGGTCTCGCATGAATGTGTTGGGATGTCTGTTTTCACCTCGAAATGACAAACTGTACATCTATCTCAGCTGTCAGATAGGAGGACACTCTCTACAGTAGTGAAAGCTGTTAAATGTTGTCTGCTTGAGATTTCACCTGTTTTCAAGTGTTTCTTCACTCACTTTTCAATTAAATGCCTTTTAAACACCTTCAAACTTACACCATAGCTGAGGGTCTGTCATAATTTGTGTAAAAACTAATTATTTAAATTTTGAATAGTACTTATTTGACTCATTGTTTGGATTATCAAAGTTTTAAAACTGTATTAATATTTTCAGGATGAAAGCAAAAATAAATGATGAAGCCACTGCAAAATGTTTCCAAGACTTTTAATGTGACCTTCATTTAACAAAAAGATAAACATTGAATGGATGTAAATGTGCCTGTATTTTTTTTCTCCTACACTAGTTGAACAGACCTTAAAAATGTTTTTTTTTCCACCACAGTAGAGAACACCTTCCTCTTAAATGAGAAGTTTTTTCTTATCTGTGTCCTAACAGATATGCAGTAGACTGCATTTTGAACTGTCACAACTCCATACACATTCTAAAGCATTAAAATGAATACTGATATACATGTTCTTTCAATGCACAAGGCAGCACTGATCTCTATGAACCGTTCAGTGATAAGGCAACTTGCCATCTTTACTCTTTAATTTGAAACAGCAGCTTTAGATAAGGTCGTAATGCTATATGGTTTAATCTCTCAGCGACAAGGGGAAGTAATACCTGAGAGTTCAGGACTGTCGTCTTGATTATCTCCTTACGTTTTGTATTTTCTCTGCGGCAATAAGGTTATTGTACTAGCTCAGAGATGGTCTGCAGAAATCAAATCTTAAGGCACACTTTATAGGGCAACTATAAAGCTAATCAAGGACAACTGTCATTTCTAATAAGCTGTTAAAGGTGAGCTACCCAACTGAAAAATTCAGTTTAAGATGGTTGCTGTGCTTTAGTTTTCTATGCTGTTTCTTAGAACATGGTGGATGGTTGACCAAATAATGACCAGCTAAAAACGACTGCCATATTCCAAAAACATAGGTATTAGCTTAAGCTGTATTTTCCAACAGGGTGATAAGCATGCCTGTCTTTGATCACATGCTTCTTATAATACTGGTCCTTAAATTTGGTAACCCAGGTGGCATTTTTTTTTGTATCACTCTGTTTGTTTGCGTTTCTTTCAGACAGACTCTTTTAGTAGTAGCACTTTCTCCAGGTTACATAATTATGAAAGTAACATTTACGACAAATAACTGTCTTTATGAGTGAGTCTTTTAAATTATTTCAGGATTCATTCAGGAACTAAACTAGTGACTGTCTGTATTAGTGATTCACTGAATCATTCCTTCAAAAGATTCGTTCCAAATAAACTGATTTATTCAGGAATGAAACAAGTTGACTCTCTTTAGGAGTGAGTAATTTTAACAGTCATGCTGAAGTTTAATTCGGTAATTTCGGTGGAAACGGGGCTTAATTGTAATCAAACGATGTTTGTTTTATTCCACAAACAGTTATTGCATCTAAAAAAGTGCTGTATGGAACTGCATGAAGACATTAATGCTCACACATGTAACAGTAGCCAATGTGCTTAACACAAGTAAAGCACATCAAACTTCACAATTTGCAGCACAACCACTTTAACTCTACGCACGTTCACATCAGCATGACTGAAACATTCACTGGAGATCTGGGGGTGGGTGGGGGAACAAGGCGCAGGATAGAGCTCACAGCATTTGTCCGATGAAAGAAGGGCGGCCTGTCAAACGTTTTGTAGATTAATCAGCAATGACACATCCAAGGGGTCAGCGGGAGAAGAAGGCCTCCCTCGGGCTCCTTAGTTCTCCTAATCAAGCGCTCTGTTGGCTCTCTGAGCTTTTGGTTTTTGGACTTTGAGAATGAGGCAGTAATCCAGCCTGAGTTATCTTTAGAGAGCTGTGCTACCTGGAATTCAAAACAATTATAATCGACATCCTGCTGCGATCGGATCAGGTTTCGATTATGCGGTCAGGCATCTAATCGGATTCCCTCCCAACTGGTCTTGGGCAATCAGCTAAGATATCTGAGGACTTAACACCGTTTTATAGGAAGGGTTAAAGAAAAACTGAACAGTGTGTTCCTTATACTACCTATAATTTGCCGGGTAATGCACATGTGAAAGCATGGAAGCATAAAACTCTAGAATTACAACACAGAACAAGATTTGGCTCTGACAAGAAGGTCCTGCAATGTGACGGCTGCTCTGGGAGTTACTTCCACAAGTACAAGACACTCCTTGCTGACCTTCACAATCTAGCATATCTAATGAAGAGAAAATAAACTAATTGTGTAACCAGTGAGGTTGTGGTTAGCTGTTGTTCTCATGGGGAGCCTTTCACTTTCCTGTCAGATTAAACAAAAAGCCAATAAATAAAATTGAGAAAAAAAAAGCTATTTGACTACTAGATAAATTGAATATTTGTCAAGCAAGAACATCTAATAGTTTCCTCAATTAAGACCACAGACTAATCCATGCCGTTTATCACAAATGTGTGTAATGAGTCATATTGCAGCATTCAAAGTGGCTGCAAGAGACAGAGAATTTCAACAAAGATAACAAAAAGAACTAATTGTCAGTGCTAGAGAGGAACGGAGCAATACGCAACAGCAATTAATCTCTGGGAGGACTACAAAGAGAAGAACAGGATGAAAAAGTGTCACTGAGTGTTGGAGTAAAACAGCGAGTCAGTTGTGGCCCCAAGCTGTAATGAGAGGAATGTCCTTACATTACTAATTATGTCAGTTTTCATTTTTCCTTTTTTTTTTTTTTTTTTTTACTTCTTGGCGCTTGACAGTACAAAAAGGGCACACATAAAGATACGAACTGGCTCTCCAGGACTCTCCATCCATATATATATATATATATAAAATGTTGACCATCCATCCATATATATGTTGTGTGTGTGTATATATATATATAAAAAAAATAAAAAACATTCCTTTTGCCATTAATTGTAATGATCCATTTTTGTATGCACAAGGAGTCTGACAACAGCCGGTATGCTCCACACAGAGATCTGATTTTACCATCATCGAGTCTGTGATTACATGAAGAAACAGAAAAAACTGAGACAGATTAAATCCAGAAGAACTGCGGAGTTGTCAGACTCCTTGTGTATATAAAAATCTCATTGGATTATTACAATTAATGGTAAAAGGATGTTTGGAAATGTCAACTGATATATTCCTCCAGTCTTCAGTGTCACATGATCCTTCAGAAATCATTCTAATATGCTGATTTGGTGCTCAAGAACCCTTTCTTGAGTTTATGCTACTTAATATTTTGAAATCCGTGATACATTTTTTTTTTCAGGATTTTTATTGAATAGAAATGTCAAACGAAAAGCATTTATTTGAAATAGAAATCTTGCATAAAATTATAAATATCTTTTCCTGTTGCTTTTGATCAATTCAATGCATCCTTGCTGAATAAAAATATTGATTTCTTTTAAAAAGTCTTAGTCACTTCAAATGGTATTCTGCACCAACTGTGTAAATGTGTACAACAGATTGAATGGATTTGAGCAAAGTTAGCAAATACACACAGGCTAAAATTGCATTTTGTATACTTTTAGGTTCCTCTTAGACCAGCCAACCATGACAAGTCTCCGTTTTCTCTGGGAGAAGATAGATACAAACCCAAATTCCAAAGAATTTTCCCTCCACTGAGTCAGCCAACCTCACTTCCCATCAGTGTAAAGCTGGCATGTCATCAGAACTCCAATCAACAGTGGCGATAGAATCTGAACAGCTGTGAGTCAATTTGGATTAGCTCCCTGAGTTCTCTCCTCGTGAATTGGAGAACCATACTTCCATATGATGCTCTAATCCAGCACAGTTCAGGAACTTCACCACACTGGGGGAGATGCTGGCTGGGGCATTGAACAACTAGATAGTTTACGGTCCAAACTAAAATACACAGCACTCTCTGGCGGCATTATGAACACAGATTCATTCACTTAAGCTTGTAAATATTTTGTCTTTAAATGTAACCCTTATATTGCCAGAAATGTTTTAATTATGTCTATATTATATATTGTTTCAAGTCAGTGCTAATTTGCATAAAGTTTCAACTTTGTTGCATTACATGTCCATACGCTTTGTTGCTAACGGTGTGAATACCCCTTTACACCTCAGTAACTGCAATAAGAGTCCACCTTTAATGGACACACCATCTGAAAGAGATGTTCTCTTGACTGAACAATGGAGCGCCATCACCACTTTGAACAGGTTTTAGTCACACATGCCACTCCTCAGACTGACTGTCTTTCAGGCAAAACCAGCAATGCTTGCCTTCAAACGTGTTTCAGAGCATTTTGTGACACCTTCCCACCTCCCATTGTGTCAGGAGCCTGGGCTGACAGAACTTCCATTGATCTACTCCAGAGCTACGATAATTGGTCCATTAAGACGTCAGAAAGACAGCCAGCACGTAGCTTAACTCAAGCTCTAGGCTAGTCATGCTATACCGATCGCAATCTCATATCGTTTCATGGTAGTTATTTGAATCACACACGCAAGCTAACTTGTCATTGGACAGTTTAACTTGTAGACATTATGGAATTTTTGTGGGCAAGCTGAATTGGTGTGTCATTGATCTTTTCATCATCGTGGCAGAATGACCCTAACAAGCTAGGCATTGAAAATGCTTCCGTGTTTTTAATTAACATTTTTTTAATGACAAAATATATTATCAACATGGTTCTTTAAAGGTTCTTTACACGTAGTAAAAGTTCTATTTAGAACTGTATCGTCCTGAAGAACCCTTTACATGCTGAAATGGTTCTTTGTGTTAGAGTTTAGGGTTCTTTATTCTCGCCTTTTTGTTTTTCATTTGCCATGTCAATAAAAGTACCTAATTGACACAACATGCTAATACTAAACTACTACTTTAAACTATTAAAAAGTTTATTTATAACGCCATTAAGGTCCTATATAACACTTTCCAAGCATGGTTCTTTTTTTAACCTTATAAAAAGGGGCTCTATTTAGCACCAAAAAGGGTTCTGCTATTGTTACAAGCCAAATAACCATAATTTGGTACTGTTTAGAACCATTTTTCTTAAGAGTGTACATTTGATTTCGAATCCTACACTCTCAAAAATAATGTTTAAAAAATGCCATAGAAGAACTTTTTGGCTCACCAAAGAACCTTTCAGTGAACAGTTCTTACAAGAATCACTTTGAGAGCAGTATGGAAAACATTTCAAGAATATAGAACCTTTATCCACTATAAAGAACCTTTTTTGCAATGTTAAAGGCTCTTCATTAAACCATAGATGCCAATAAAGAACTGTGTAGCCTACTAGCTTTAAACAAAACCTGTCCTGCCTGAACTTAACTGTTTAACAGTCTCTGAGTCCGTCTTTACCTCTTCAGTTGGATTTCAAAGACGACTGTGTGTCTTTGGAGACAAACTGTTCTAGCTTTCAGCAAAGCAGTTTGCCGAGATCCTATTAGTTAGACATTCTTGGATAGGGTGAGTTTGAACAGTTTAGATCACTTGTCCGCATAGATTGGTTCACCTCATCCCTAATGGCATCTATTTTCAGAGAACTAGTTCTGTACTTTCCTCTCTTGCTATTTTTTTTGGTTGCTGTTTAATGTCAAAGGCACTCTTATCCACTGTATTTGACTCTTTTCTTGCAACAAAGTCTCTATTGCTGGAATCAATGGTTCCTTCTGTACACAAATTTGTGGCTTTGCTTCATTTTGCCTGTCAATAAAGAAAATGATGGGGACTACATAAACAATACTTTCTGAAGACATAAAGGCCCCTATGGTAAGATACACCACATGAATCTCAAAATTGCAAAACATACACTCAGGATTGAAGATCACAAATTACGTCGGCTCTCTGAAAGGTCATCTCTTTATTGCTGTTCTTATTTTTCCCCTGTTCTTTTACAGGTCTTTTATCCACTGCTTTCGTTTAACAAAATGATTGGTATTACAGAAATGGGGTATTAGAGAACTTTTTTGACAAGTAGACCCCTGCTGAGTGTATTTGATTATCACCTCACTTTCCTGTTACCTGTTATCAAAATATTACCTCTACTCCACTATTATAGCCATTTTAACCTAAATGTAAATCGAGTACAATTTCACACAAAGAAATAAGGTGCTGATAGTTCCACAGAAATAACTGAATGTGCTTCTAAAATGATCAAAGTTTATGTAATTACAGTATTAATGAATGTGCACTTTTCTGATTGCAAGGAAAACACTTATTATGAATGGCTAACATATAGTTTTATTTACTCTGCACAACTGTGTTCTGCACATTATCAACCAAAAAAGGTAACATTGGCTAGTTTTGAAGTATCACACAACAATATGGCGACTGTGTCTCAGCAAAAAGCATTAAATAAAGATGGTTGGCGAGTCTTGATGCAATTCTGAGGATCAACTTGCAGCATGAACTGCAAAGGGACCGAAGCGTCATTGCACATCTCTTTTCTTTCCTGACTGCCAAAAGGTCATTTTCTCCCTGATGCATGACAGACGACCCTCAGCAGTCTCATGGGGGTGTGATAGAATCGATACAGAAGTTGAAATAAGGCCATAACCCTCTCTGTCTAGTTTCACCGTTGTGGACGACACCTGTGACTAGTTGAGGGGCTTTGGGATGTTGCATAGCCATTGCTTCTCTTTCCTCTCAGTCCAGCTCTTTTAAAAGAAACACATAAAGAAGCAAAAAAGAGAAAGCAGTGCTCATTAAGTTTCCATTCAAGGCTTATTTTTCATGTCGCTAGCACAGAACAAGCTCTCTTGTCTCACCCTGACCCTTTTCTGTTTTTCTTTCTCTAAGTTCTCTTACTCACAAGGCCTGTCATATTGTGCTACCTCTGTGAATCACACAGAGAGCTGGATGTGAGTGCCATTCACTTCACATGTGAGTGATCGTCTCCTGGCCAGGGAGGAAAGGGCGAAGTACATGCCTGGAGCAAACCTACCAGGGCTTCTGATATTCGTCAGAAATCAAGCACTGATCATGGCTCTCTGACGACTTATTAGTATGAGCTGACGTTTGATTGCGTCTGAACTTCTAAGTGTAATTCTTTTCAAACCCAGCACCATTGTCATGAACAGCTGACACCTACGAATGAGGAGTTAAGATGAAAAGAGTCATTTCAGGCCACATCTCTTTAGGAGTCATAAGGCATTGCTCCCCAGATGCATGTGATGAGTAATCAAAAAGGTCGTTGGGATTTAGGAGATAATTAAATCATCATGACAAATCAAGTGATGTTGGTTTTTAAGATCTTAATAAAGAACAGTTTTGATATAGGACTATGGCATTTTTCCATAAATAAGCTGATTAAGTTTGTAACGACTCGGCTACAGATGTTATTAAATTAAAATTAGCTCAATAGGGAATTATGGGTATTAATATTTAATTATTTATAATAAATCGTAACTGGTTATGATTAAATTATAAATCTCCAAATCACCCAAAAGGGAAATACCTAACCTAGGTATTTATGCAATATATATATATATAAAATCATTACAGAATAACCTTTAAAGAATTCATTCAAAATTCATCCGTTCGTTTAACGAACGAACAGTACAATCTTTTATCAACTTTCATGAAGTTTTATCCTTCATCAAATCTTCGGGAAGGTTATCCTTCTGGCCACGAAGAACAAACTTTCCGAACTATTAGGTTATTAATTAAAGTATTCAAAGATACTTATGAGAGCTCGTAGCTAGATCTGAACATTAAAGTGACTATGTTCTGTGAGCGGCAACAATGACAATCAAACATGGATACAATGGTTTTAATAATTGATACTACGAATACATACAACTAAATAAAGAATACATGTATATACAGAATAACGAAAAGTAATGAAAGAGAATGAAAAGAAGAGAAAGAGAGAAAGGAAAGGTTCAGGAATGGCAATTTCACAAACATAACCCAACAGAGAGCCAGCAAAGAATAATTTCACCTTAACAGGGGTACAAATCTTAAACGCATCTAAATTTCGATGGAATTTATACTTGCATGGGTTGCTTTGTGCTGAGTATAAAAGAATGCATGTGAGTCCTCTCAGAGCGTTCTTTGAGCTGGAGCGTTCTCTCTTTTTGGTCCTTCTGGAGCGTTGTCGATCCGCGGGAAGTTTGAAGGTGGTTAGAGCGAATGCCGAAAGGGAGGAAGAGGAGATCGTCTCGTCGGAGTTTTGAAGATGACTGAGCGCTGAGATGGAGCGTGCTGAGATGGCGCGTGTTGCCTGTCCGCCTGGCCGCCTGTGGTCAGGGACTGAGTCGCGGAGGACGCCGACTTCAAAGGAACCAACCCACGTGACAGAGACGCCAAGCCAGGGCCGAAGCCGCCTGGCCAGGGGATGAGCCGAGATGATGAGGAATAGGGTTGTGTATCGAATGCACCGACTGAGCAAAGATATTCTTGTGTTGTTGCCCTTTTAAAGCCCATTAACATACGCCCATCTTTCTCGAAATGGCCAATCATAGGTGTGGACTTTAGGCGGGAGAGAGTTTTCTCAGTTTTACGACTTAAATGGTATGTCCTTGTGACGTGTCAGAATTAGTAAAGTTTTACTAAAAAGGGGCTAAACATATTAATAATGTATCTCACAATCACATACTGCGCATCGTTGGTTAGCAAAAAGAGAAGTGAATATTTAGGTACCACACAAGCTTTGGTAGGAAAGTATAAAAGAAGAAATACACACTTTACTCATTAATACAAGCAGTTAAAATTACTTTAACATTACACACACATCATGACTTCGTAGAGTGTAACATAGGTAACATGCATACACAAAGGAATCATCATATACGTTCTGGAATAGTTTAATTAAAGTTACATAAATAAAATGTTTGTGTCTGTGTGTCCAGGCCACTCTCTGTCTGAGTAGAGAAGGGCGGGGGGGGGGGGGACATGTGTTGATAAGAGGAAGAGATTGTGTCCCCCTTTGAAGTCTTATAGGGGTGGCCTGCTTGGTCTTGGCCAAGCCATAGAAGTGACAACGGAGCAATTTAGTTCAGACTTCTCGGTGCCGGGACATTTAATTTATATGCAAACGTCTAAAGCTAAAAGCTTTCTGACACTTAGAGCAGAACCGACTCATCTTGATCCAAAACAGACTCCAGACGCTACAAGTTTAACTTAAAGATTTAGAACAGGTCATATATTCTTATTAGACAATAATTATATACAGTATATGGCCTAAAATTAGGAGATTTATTCAAATGTACATTAAATGAGTCATCAACAACAGGCAAGTAAAAATAACGCATTTATAATATAGTGCATATATTCAACAATATATTTACATATATTTTACATTTAAGCAAAATGCTCCTCAATAGAATTCTTTATACAGTCAAAAATTGTTCAGACACCATATATTTTTTTACTAGTGGGTGCAGGACACTATAGTTCATTTATGTAAGTGAGGATAGCAAAATAAAGTAAACTGTGATATATTATACCCAAACATTCTTCATACAGTGGACTACCAGTAAAAAACCCAACGGTTCTCTGTATCACTGCCCAACACCCTTAGCAACCACTCTTAGCAATGTAAACATATGTTTGTTCTCATTGATATTGTTCATTGAAGCTTGTATTATTGTGAGAGAGAGATTGCGTGACCGAGTGTATTACCTGCATTCAGATTTAGCATATTCCTTAAGGTCAGTCCTATGTTCATAATAGAAAATCTGTTGAATGTCCGCTGCAATATCTTGTCCTTTTAACAGTAAAGGGGTTCCCTTTCAAAAGCGGAACGAGATGCTGCATAAGCTTATGCATATGGGAAGTGTCTTATCACGACCAGCTGTGAAAATAGTGTGAAAACACGTCAATGAAATTGACCCGGAGGTATTTATAGCCTCGGCCGGTGACGTCATAGGAGCACCTGCTACACGAGGCTATAAATAGATGAGCTCCAGCTGTAGCCATCAGGTCTTTTTGTTTTTAGACCACTCTGTGTTGGTGTGTTATACAAAGTCTCTGAAAAATCTAAAAATCTAAAAATGTCTCTCTGAAAAATCTCTCTTTCTCTTTCAAAAACTCGAGATCTTTTGTCAGGAGTTAGTTTTTCAACTGATAGTGTGGAGACTTCTCTCTTTCATCTCTGTGATACAAGTGAAAAGAGTTCAAGTGAAAAGAAGTTTATCAGTTAAAAGAGAAATATGAGTCAGCAGAAGCGTTGTGTGCCTCCATGCTCTCGCCCGATAGCAGACGTGGACACACACAATTACTGCTTTGTGTGTTTGGGGGAAGAGCACGCGGTCGCTGCATTGGAGTCAGGCATTGTGAACTGTTCACAGTGAAGATGCTGCGCGCTCGGCTTGGCTTCTTTCAGTCCGCACCCACACTGCAATCATGGGGCTCTAGGATGGATTTGGCTGACGAGCAGGAGACGGGTCTGTCCCTTTCGACTGCTCGTCTACCAGATCCACATCTCTCCCCATCCTCTCGGGAGGAGGATGACATATCTCTTGGGTCTGCGGACTTCGAGCAGCCACTTTCCGAGCGTTCCTCGCACGATAACAAATCCGTCGAGGAATTATTGGAAGTGGTTACTCGCGCGGTGGCCAGGTTGCAGATTGACTGGCCCCGTGAACAAGAGATCCCCAAACGCAGCAAGCTTGAGGATAGGTTTCTGTCCGGTGGCAGTGGAGGAGAGAACGCAACATCAGTCTCTCCCCTTCTTTGAGGACCTCCATGACGAATTATCAAAGTCATGGAGTAAACCATATACCTCGCGCGTGTTTGTGCCCTCGCAGTTAACTCTGTCGTTACCAAATTCAGAGAAGCCCAAAAACATGAGGAAGCGTTCACGCAGTTACTTCCTCGCCGCACTCAAGGGGAGGGGTTGTCAGCCACCCAACCTCTCCCAGGTCCTTCAAGGGAGGTTAAGAAACAAAGTGTGGCGAGTCGCGCTCCCCCTCGTAAAGATTGGGGACTGGCTCGCTGCCCTAAGCAGCCTTCCAGGGTGGACCTCAGGACCATCATTAATAATAAGAAGAAGTCCTGATGGTCTTGCGCCCAGTCTGGTGGGGGTAGCCCCCCGCAGGACGGGGCGCGTCATAGAACACCTGCTCACTCCGTCCCGCTAACCTCTCCACCTCCGCCGCCTCTGGTGATTCGGGGGGCAGCGGTTTCCAGCGAAATGTTAAAGGTCCCGTCTCTAAATCCTGCTATTATCTAGGACACGGGACATCTAACATCCCCTCAACAGGAAGTGTTAAAGCTAATACCACTATCAGAGAGTCTGGCAGCGTGGAAACTTCTGCCAGGCATTTCTGCATGGGTGTTAAGCACAGTACAGAACGGATACAGAATCCAATTTATTCTGCGCCCTCCGTGTTTCAACGGTGTGGTCTCCAATTCCGTGAGACCGGAGTCAACGCACGTACTGTCACAAGAGCTGCAAACTCTTCTGAGCAAAGAGGCCATAGAACATGTTCCTCTTCCAGAGAGAGAGTCAGGCTATTACAGCAGATATTTCCTGGTTCCCAAGAAGGATGGAGGGTTGCGTCCAATCTTAGATCTTTGAGGCTTAAACCGTTCAGTCAAAGCATTCAAGTTCAAGATGCTAACCGTAAAGACGGTCGTGTCGCAAATCCAACATCGCGATTGGTTCGTCATGATCGATCCGAAGGACGCGTATTTTCACATAGAAATACTGCCACAACACAGGAAGTTCCTGAGGTTCGCTTTCGGGGGCGAAGCCTACCAATTTCGGGTTCTTCCATTCGGCCTAGCCTTATCACCCCGCACATACACAAAATGCATGGATGCAGCGCTGGCTCCATTGCGACTCCAGGGCATTCGCATTTTGAATTATATCGACGATTGGCCAATACTAGCTCGTTCGCGAGAGATGACGCTTCAACACAGAGACATTGTGCTAGCTCATCTAGTTTCTCTCGGGCTGAGACTCAATGCCAAGAAAAGCGTTCTTTCTCCTGTCCAGAGAACAACTTATCTGGGGATAGTTTGGGATTCGATCACGATGCGGGCACAACTGTCTCCCACTCGAGTCGAGACCATTCTACATACCCTGAGCAAAGTCAGGCTAGGTCAAAATCTCACTATTCATCAGTGTCAAAGATTGTTAGGTTTCATGGCTTCGGCATCCACGGTGATCCCTATGGGGCTGTTGCACATGAGACCGTTTCAGTTGTGGCTCAGAGCCAGGGGGTTTCATCCAAGGGCCAACCCCCAGAGGCTAATAGAAGTGACACGCCGCGGGCTTCGTACACTAACTATGTGGCTCAGACCCCGGTTCCTTGCCTTGGGTCCCACTCTAGGCGTACCTTGTTGTCGCAAACTGCTAACGACGGACGCTTCCCTGACGGGCTGGGGTGCGGTCTTAAGTGGTCGTCCAGCCCAAGGGGAATGGGAGGGTCATCAGCTCGATTGGCACATCAATTGCCTTGAGTTGATGGCTGTATTTCTGGCCCTGAAATACTTTCTCCCCCAATTGAGGGGCTGTCATGTCCTAGTGCGGGTGGACAACACAGCGACAGTCTCATATATAAATCACCAGGGAGGTCTGCGCTCACGCGATCTAAACAGGATAGCGAGACAGATTCTTCTCTGGGCCCAGGACAAGCTCCTGTCACTCAGAGCAGTGTACATCCCGGGGCAGTTGAATGTGGTAGCAGATTTACTGTCCAGACAGAAATTACAGATGGGGGAATAGAAACTCCACCCAGAAGTAATCAAGCAGATCTGGACCAGATTTTATAGAGCGGAAGTGGACCTCTTCGCCTCTTATCAGACAGCGCAATGTCCCCTCTACTTCTCTCTCAGTCACCCAGCCCCGCTGGGTCTGGATGCGATGGCTCATACATGGCCCAAAATGCGCCTGTATGCCTTCCCTCCAGTCGCTCTGCTCCCAGGAGCTCTAGCCAGGGTTCGCCAACAAGGGTCTTGCCTCTTATTGATAGCGCCGCGTTGGCCGAACAGAGTGTAGTTCTCGGAGATAGTGTCTCTCCTCAACGGCTCGCCGTGGGCGATTCTGGCGAGGAGGGACCTTCTGTCTCATCAGAGGGCACGATATTCCATCCCAGGCCCGACCTGTGGAACCTTCATGTTTGGCCCCTGATGGGCACCAGCTGAGGGACACTGGGCTTTCGCCTGCAGTTATTGAGACCATCCTGAGTGCTAGGGCTTCCTCCACTCGGAAAGTTTATGCCAATAAATGGGGTGTCTTTGATAGGTGGTGTGCGACACATAATGCAGACCCAGTCAACTGCCAGGTTGCTTCAGTTCTGGATTTTCTGCAAGAAAAATTGTCATCAGGCACTTGCCCCTCCACTCTTAGGGTTTATGTAGCCGCTCTATCGGCTTGCCACGCCCTGGTGGATGGGGTGCCGCTCGGGAGGCATCCTCTGCTCGCTCGCTTCATTCGTGGGGCCAGTTGGTTGAGGCCCCCTGTAAGAACCAAGATCCCTTCATGGGACTTAGCTATAGTCCTCGAGGGTCTGATTGAGACCCCCTTTGAACCTCTAGAATCAGCATCTGACAAACTTCTGACTCTAAAGTCAGAACATTACATTACAAACATTACTGCCGTAACAGAGGTTCTGCCGCCACCAAACAAACGATGTCACATTGGGTCAGGGATGCTATTGCTCTTGCCTATGAGGCGCGCGGTCAAGCTTTGCCTATAGGATTAAGGGCTCACTCCACCAGGGGAGTCGCCTCTTCTACTGCGTTAGCAAGGGGTGCTCCCTTACAAAGTGTTTGTGATGCGGCAGGTTGGTCCTCTCCGCACACATTCATAAGATTTTATAGCTTGGATGCTCATGCCACTCCGGGCTCTCATGTCCTTGAGTCGACATCACAAGCTAATGTCTGAGGCCTCTTGCGTCCTTGTGCACACCTACACAACCGTAAGGGTCCTGACACCATCAAGCACAGCGGCGTGGGTATTCTCGTTCCCATATGCATAAGCTTATGCAGCATTGAGTGTAGCTTTTGAAAGGGAACACTTGGGGTTACTTGACTGTAACCCTGTTCCCTGATAAAGCGGAACGAGATGCTGCATCGCTAGGCCGTGCTGATGATGCTCCAGGACTGGTCTTCAAACAAAAGAGATCTGATGACTTCACCGGCCGAGGCTATAAATACCTCTGGTAATTTCATTGACGTGTTTTCACCTATTTTCACAGCTGGTCGTTATAAGACACTTCCCATATGCATAAGCTTATGCAGCATCTCGTTCCGCTTTATCAGGGAACAGGGTTACAGTCAAGTAACCCCAAGTGTTTTCCCGTGTCCTGACACTGGCTGTGTCCGAAAACTGGAAAATGCTGCCTTCGGAGGACACATTTCAAGGTAGGAAGGTATCAAGGCCCGTCCGAATCCAATGTTAGCTTCACTTCCTGTATCCTGAGATGCCTTCATCTGATCGATTTTTGAAGGCAGCATAGATGTATCCTTTGCGGCCTTTGATATCCCACAATCCTATGCGTTCCATTCGGTGACAGTTGAGCTAGAAAAAGAAAGATGGCGTCTGAAAGTTGGGGTTGCTGGTCAGTTTGTGTGTAAATGTTTTTGACCAACGTTTTCCACTTCTGATGTCATTTCTAGCGAGAATTTACTACTGTAGTAATTAAATATTTGTTTAGTTCTTACCAAAGCTCACTTTATTTTGCTGTAGATCATTAAACTGTTACACTGCCTCAGAAGTCTGTCCGAAATCAGTTTTGTGAGGTACCTCGTGCGCTTACGCTGTCTTACAAGTCATTGCCTAATAAGGCAGCGAGGCAACAAGTCAGCTGCCTAGGTTTTCGGATGCAGCCAGTGACAGCGCTCATTTTTCAGTTGCGTCTTGTTCCCGTATTCACACAAGTTTTAGTCCTTTCAATATAAAAGTCTTCACTATTGAGAGACTCAAGACAGTCTTTGCCGCCATCTAATGCCGTAATAATGTAACTTCTGTTGCTATCACTGATCTATATAGAGAACATTTATATAGATCAGTGGTTGCTGTTCACGGTCAGGGACTATTTTTTTTCGGCGGAAGGAAGGCTTTTAGTGATTTTACTTCATGAAAGTTGCATTGATACATATATTTATATCAGTGTGGTAACCGTTTTATAAAAGCAATAAGACCCGCTCCGCGTCGTGCCCAACAACGCCCCTTAGCTGTTATAAATTAACTGTAAACCACGGTTTCTTGGGGCTTATTGCTTTGTTGCGTTTGTCAATTTACTTTATTTGCTCCATTACTTACCTCCCAAAAAAAGCATGTCTTAAACCAGACGCTTATTTGCGCTGCTCTAGATTGTGTTGATCATTATGGAAATGATCCGGCTGCATCTGTGTTCTTTAATTTGCACGTCGTCAGTAGATCACTGGAAGAACTTTCCACTCCCGTCGGCGCTTTTTTGGAATTGCGCTCTCACGCTAATTTGCCCTGTTTAGTAAATCTGTCCCTAAGTTTTCCAGCAAACTTTATATTAGAGAGAGATAAACTGAAGGAGATAAAAAAAAAATCATATTAGGAAAGATGAAATAAAAAAAAAAAATATGGAAAATATAAACAAAATGAAGAAAACAATTTAACAGCCTCCTAAGTGTCGGAGGAGAAGGCAGATAATGAACAGATAGAGCAATAAACACAGAAAGCAATACCTGGATTTTACGTGGCCTTCCAGGCTGCTGTCCAGTGGTGTTTATTATTTAGCAGGCAGGTTAGTAGGCCTGCAGCAGCAGATTAGATTGCATTGCATGCCGTGCAATAACATAGTGAAGACAGCCATGGGCCTGTGTGGTTTTGCACGCTTCCCTCCATGCGGAGAGGAAACACAGACAGGAAGCCATTAGTCAACTTGCTACTCTGTGATTCGCATGTCAATATTTTGCCTAATTATAGACTAATGCAGAGCGAGGATCATGGGAAATGTTGTTATTGGGCAAGTAGACTTTGCATCTTGAGGTGGCAATACAAATCTATACTTTGTTCCTTATACTGTTTTAATTCTGCTATATCATGATGACTTCTCATAAACATACATCGGCACTGATCAGTTTTGAACTAAACCTGCGCAGAGGCTCTGCAAAATGTAAGCTTTACAGAGAATGCTTATCCATGCTTATTATATTTGACTCTGACGAAGACATTCCTGAAATTATTTTTTATTATAAATGAGGACAGTCTCTGGTAACGCTTTAGATTACAGCCCGGAAAGTACTGTGTAACTAAAGCGAATTTACAGCATAACTTTCAGTAATTATAGTGTAACTATAAAGTAAGTACGTGTAATTATAAGGGAACAATATGTAATATTTGGGGAATAAAGGGGTAACTATCAGGAAAATTAACAAATGATTTACTGAAAGTATTTTTTAATTAAGGGGTAATTATCCATGTAGTTACAGGGTAAGTGGTGCTTATTTCATGTAGTTACAGGGTAAGTATGAATCTGCGGGCTGTAAATAGTTTCATGTCTACAATAAAAGACACGTACAAAATCTGATATCACTTGGAAACATTTATTGAAAAACAACTTAATTCAAAATAGATTTATGACACTTCTTATTCATTTTTTTTAAATAAACTTTTCATTTCAAATAATAACGTCCTGACAGAAAGTGGCACGTTTTATCCCTTTTTTGTTTCTCTTGCTTGTCTTCCTCTTCTTGTTCCTCTTCTTCTTTTTTGTTATTTTCACTGATGGATCTTAAGAGCAATCCCTTAAATCCCTTAAGAGCAATGTCTTTTGATATTCTGTATTATTATTTATTAAAAGAAAAAGTACATCCAGAGATGATCTCATAATTTACTAATCTTTTCACATCTGACCAACTGTTACCTTGTAACTGTAACTGTTACCTGAAAGCTTCAAGCTTTCATGACGGTCTCACGCGAGTGGCGACTCTGTCTCTCGCGTCTCTGTCTTCTAGTCTTGTTTGTTTCTCATTGCTATTATCATATATTATGTTATTGTTTGTTTACTGTTGTGAGCATTAATTAAAAAAAATGAAAATAAAAACAGACAGCATCCGACATCCGCGTGACCAGTCATGCTTCAAGTTACGTCAAGACGTCAGATGACTGCTGGTCGGAAGCGATAGTTTACGGTTTAATTTTTTTTTTTAAATATTGGTATTTTTCTTACAAACACTTAACGTTTCACTTCAGAAGACATTGATTCATCAATTGGGATCGTATGGATTGCTGTAGTTATTGCTGTATGTGCTGTTTGATGCTTCAACTTTTAGGAACCCAAATGAGTTTTCATTATCAGAGATTATTTATTTTTCTGTGTTCATCTGAAGAAAGAAAGTCGTATACATCTCAGATGGCATGAGGGTAAAAGATGAGTAAATGGTGAGGACATTTCTGCGTGCACTGTATTTTCTTTAAATACATAATATACAGTGGGGAGAACAAGTATTTGATACACTGCCGATTTTGCAGATTTTCCTACTTACAAAGCATGTAGAAGTCTGTAATTTTTATCATAGGTACCCTTCAACTGTGAGAGACGGAATCTAAAACAAAAATCCAGAAAAATCACATTGTATGATTTTTAAATAATTAATTTGCATTTTATTGCATGACATAAGTATTTGATCACCTACCAACCAGTAAGAATTCCGGCTCTCACAGACCTGTTAGTTTTTCTTTAAGAAGCCCTCCTGTTCTCCACTCATTACCTGTATTAACTGCACCTGTTTGAACTCGTTATCTGTATAAAAGACACCTGTCCACACACTCAATCAAACAGACTCCAACCTCTCCACAATGGCCAAGACCAGAGAGCTGTGTAAGGACATCAGGGATAAAATTGTAGACCTGCACAAGGCTGGGATGGGCTACAGGACAATAGGCAAGCAGCTTGGTGAGAAGGCAACAACTGTTGGCACAATTATTAGAAAATGGAAGTAGTTCAAGATGACGGTCAATCTCCCTCGGTCTGGGGCACCATGCAAGATCTCACCTCGTGAGGCATCAATGATCATGAGGAAGGTGAGTGATCAGCCCAGAACTACACGGCAGGACCTGGTCAATGACCTGAAGAGAGCTGGGACCACAGTCTCAAAGAAAACCATTAGTAACACACTACGCCATCATGGATTAAAATCCTGCAGTGCACTCAAGGTCCCCCTGCTCAAGCCAGCGCATGTCCAGGCCCGTCTGAAGTTTGCCAATGACCATCTGGATGATCCAGAGGAGGAATGGGAGAAGGTCATGTGGTCTGATGAGACAAAAATAGAGCTTTTTGGTCTAAACTCCACTCGCCGTGTTTGGAGGAAGAAGAAGGATGAGTACAACCCCAAGAACACCATCCCAACCATGAAGCATGGAGGTGGAAACATCATTCTTTGGGGATGCTTTTCTGCAAAGGGGACAGGCCGACTGCACCGTATTGAGGGGAGGATGGATGGGGCCATGTATCGTGAGATCTTGGCCAACAACCTCCTTCCCTCAGTAAGAGCATTGAAGATGGGTCGTGGCTGGGTCTTCCAGCATGACAATGACCCGAAACACACAGCCAGGGCAACTAAGGAGTTGCTCCGTAAGAAGCATCTCAAGGTCCTGGAGTGGCCTAGCCAGTCTCCAGACCTGAACCCAATAGAAAATCTTTGGAGGGAGCTGAAAGTCCGTATTGCCCAGCGACAGCCCAGAAACCTGAAGGATCTGGAGAAGGTCTGTATGGAGGAGTGGGCCAAAATCCCTGCTGCAGTGTGTGCAAACCTGGTTAAGAACTACAGGAAACGTATGATCTCTGTAATTGCAAACAAAGGTTTCTGTACCAAATATTAAGTTCTGCTTTTCTGATGTATCAAATACTTATGTCATGCAATAAAATGCAAATTAATTACTTAAAAATCATACAATGTGATTTTCTAGATTTTTGTTTTAGATTCCGTCACTCACAGTTGAAGAGTACCTATGATCAAAATTACAGACTTCTACATGCTTTGTAAGTGGGCAAACCTGCAAAATTGGCAGTGTATCAAATACTTGTTCTCCCCACTGTAGCTACAGAATAGCTAGAGACATGGGATTCCTTCTTAAGATTTATCTGTGTCAAGAACAAATTAGAAGAGGAACAAGAGGAGGAGAAGCCAAGCAAGAGAAACGAATAAGTGTTGTAAATCTGTTTTAAAAAAGTTGTTTTTCAAATAAAGATTTCCGAGTGATATCAGATTGTGTACGTGTTTTTATTGTACTTACCCTGTAACTACATGAAACAAGAGGGGAACAAGCACCACTTTAATTTACAGCCCGCAGATTCATACTTACCCTGTAACTACATGGATAATTACCCCTTAATTAAAAAATACTTACAGTATAAATAATTTGTTAATTTTCCTGATAGTTACCCCTTTATTCTCCAAATATTACATATTGTTCCCTTATAACTACACGCACTTACTGTAATCTAAAGCGTTACCCAGTCTTTTGTTGAATGTAATTCAGTGTATGCTTTTTATTTGCAATGAATCTCAGACTTCCTGACTTCCTCAAATAAATGAATATATTATCACACGGCTGCCTACACTTACTCATCTACAGTGTCTATTTAGTGTTCACCACAAGTGGAGACAATCAATCACTAAATCCATAATCAATAACCATATTCAGTACTGCAGTTTTGCTAATACTTTTGGCTTTTGCATGATAAATGGCTTGTGTTAAAACTTCCTCTCTTGTAAGTCGCTTTGCATAAAAGTGTCTGCAAAATGCAATAAATGTAAATGTTAAAGGTACAATCAATTTTTTTAAAATATTTTTTGCGATCTTTTTTCTACACAGCAGTAGAGAGAGAGAGAGATAGATAGATAGATAGAGAGAGAGAGAGAGAGAGAGAGAGAGAGAGAGGGGAACATAATGGCAATGTGAAACCAGAGTCAAACCAAGGTCTCACACTACAGCTCTATGTCAAATATATAGGCCGTTATATATAGGCCATTTCAATAAAGGCTGTGTTTGAACATGGTCAAGTCTTTCCTGCCTTTGTACAATGTCATTCTATCCTCAATCTGAGCTGTACTGGACAACAAAAAGCTCCTTGATGGAGAAAGAGAAGTGAGTTTCAGAAACAAGGGCATTGATTTTACATGAGTGCTATTGTAGGTTTTTTGTTTGTTTGTTGGTAAAATTACATAAAATGACACTGTACATATAGTTCTTAGTAGTCCTCTAGGAGGTATGAAAAAAAATTGTTATTGATTAGCTAATAGTGAACTACCACATTCGACTAAGCACTATTACTTACTAATTCTTTAATCAGAGTTTAATGTTAATACTGCATTACTCACTGTTCCTGTGTTATTCATTAATGACAGAACAGTATTCTAAAGTTGGTCACACTTTAACTATTAACTGCAACTTTTTCCTCAATAAACTTCTAATTACTGCTTATTAATAGTTAGCAAGGTAGTTGTTAAGTTTAGGTATTGGGTAGGATTAAAGAAGTAGAATATGGTCATGCAGAATAAGGCATTAATAAGGCATTAATATGTGCTTTATAAGCACTAATAAACAGCCAATATCCTAGTGATATGCATATTAATAAGCAACTAGTTAATAGTAAGAATTGGACCCTAAACTAAAGTGTTATCACAGAACACTTGGAAACCATAACATAGTTAGGAACTTTTATCTTGATATATTTGCATAGACATGGATGCATTTATTTAAAGTCGGCATAAAATTAAAATCCCCCCTATCTATTTTGTAAATGCAAGTTATAGATCTTTTTGTCATCCATGTAAATGTTTCATTATTTATAATTTTTTTTTTAAAATGTTATACACTCTAAAAAATAATGTGTTGGCTCAACAACAAAAAAATGTATGCAACAGTTTGCATACATTTTTTGGAGTTATGACAACTGTGAGTGAATTTACGTTCAACCAACAAGCTACATTGAGTTAGAGGAACTTAATAATTTGTATAATAAACACAATTTTTTAAGTTGATTACTCAAAAAAAATTAAGTCGCTCCAACTACAACCAGAGTTGTAGCCCTGGAACCAATTAATCTTATCTATTTTAGTTCAAATCAACAGCTATCATAGCACATGCTAACATAACTTATTTAACATGTATATTTAATGAACAAGTAAGATATTACTTGTCACTGGCATTAGCGCAGTCATTGCTTATATAGTCAGTGTAGTGTTTACCTTTATGTATCTACTCTTCAGCACAATGGTAACCACAAAAACTTCAACATTACAGAAACTCTTTTAAACGTCAAACATAACAGCATTAAAAATTAACAGGTCTTGCTGAGAACTAGAAATCCACTGCCTACTTCCCGAAGTTATCAAGACAATTTCATTAAGTTACTACAACCTATTTTTTCAAAAAGAAAGCCAATTAACGCAGAAATTTGAGTTTAAATTACAAACAATATGAAGTTGATGTAATGATTAACATTATTATTATTATATTATTATTATTATTAATGTTTGCAACTTAAAAGGTAACTTTAATTAAAACAACAAATTAGAATTTTTAATTTGCAACCATGCATTTATTTAAGTTGTGGTAACAGGTCCCCTGAATTACTTTTTAGAGTGTATTAAACATAATACATTTGTTTTCATTCGCTTTCCTGAACTCTCCCTTCATTCTGTTGGTTGGTCAAATAGATAGCCCTGCCAAGAGACATATTTCGAAGCTCTGAAGACGTTAACTTTTAAAAAAAGCAACAATTTGCACAGCTGAACAGCAGTGATCTGGTTGTTCTGTACAATAGTAATAGCTTTCTCTGTCATTCTCCTAATGTTGCGTTTCTACTGAAAGGCAGGCACTCCTCACTTCTACATGGAAAAGTGTAAATGCATGCTGCAAGAGTAATCCACTTTGACTTCCTGCCGATCTGACTGTGCGCCGTCTCTTTCTTTAACAACAAGACATTTATCAACCACAACATGCTGTTCAGTGTTCCCATGAAGAGAAGACAGACAGCTTGTGTTATTCTCTTCATGCTTTTTCCAGACTGAAAAACATTTGCTTTTGTTATCATAGATGAATATCTGAACTTTGCAAGCCTATCAACACTATCATTGTGCTATTTTGAGAAAAAGCAACACACTGTCCACAGAAGTGAAGCCTGGAAGACATAAAAGACTATGTATTTCCTCACCATCTTGACCAATTCTTTAGCCATCTTCCATGTCACCTGAGGTTTGGGTTTGGAGTATGGTTTGGCTTAACCGTTTCCCACAAACGGAGTGAACACCGCTTTGAGTCAAAGGACCTTGGTTTCTGTGGCAATCCTCAGACATCCTTTGCTAACTCACGTGTGAGGCTTGTCAGCTTTGGCCACCAAGTTAGACTTTCAGTAATGCATTATTGACTGAGGGTGTGTTTACATGACAACGATGTACTAAAAGCGGAAAAAAAATCCTTTGTGTTTTTTACATACAGACGACAATACAAAATGATCCCTGTTAACACGGATCCGCAAAAACAACTAAAAACTCTGTATTTATGCTGCCATGCCAGCAGTTGGCAAGGTCATTTTGTAAAGAAACACTATGTCCCTATAGGCTGAACATGTAATATGCATGCACATGACATGACTTTACACTTAGACAATAATGGTATCGTTTTCAAAAACTTGCTCCTGTTTTTAAAAGTTTGCATTTTCAGGCCCCCAAAACACTGTTGTCGCAGGGCCGTAACCACCATAGAAATTGAGGGGGACAAGTCCTCCCGAATAATTAGAAATGGCCAAATTGTCCCCCCTAATATTTGATATTATTGTTGCTGCTCTGCTGTACTCCATTACACACCGCTCTGTTTGTTGCTAGGATGACAAAAGTAAAATGTTACATTCGTCACCTTCCTAAAATAATTGCCCATGTCATTTGAATTATTTTAGGATGTGACGATTTTTAAGTTGGTCTGCCTCAGCGGTCTAACAGTGCTCGTCAATGTCAGAATGAGTGAGATGGCCAATCAAATCAAAGAAGGTGGGGCTTACCGTTAGTGTGAATTCCAACGCAACACTTTAGTTATAGCAGTGAAAGAGTGCATCATAAGATGTAAGTAGCTAAACATTTAATATTTGACAACTGTTTTACGATAAAAAATTTCAACGACCAAACTGTGTGCAAAATCAGTGATGCAAAGTACTTGACATTTTTTTATGAAATTTCCCTATTTTGAATTGAAAATATGACATTATTTATGTAAATCATAACTAAATTTGAAGTGACAAGAAAATTTTTGCATTTTTACATATTAAGAGTGAATGTGTGCATATTTAAATTATTATTTGCAAATAGTTTACTTCATAACTACAATAGAACTGGATCTTTTACCGTTCTTATTTCTTTTTCTTTATTTCCTTAAATCCCTTTTAATCCTTTAATAATTGAATTTCTTTAAATAAACCAATAAGACCAATACTGCCCCCCCCCCCCACGCAAAAAACCCCCCCAATGTCTAAGACATGATTACGGACTTGCGTTGTCGTGTACATGAACGGCCAAAACGCAGTTTTCCGTATTTAGTTTAAAAAGGTTTGTGTAAATGCGGCTATTTATCCTTTTAATGAGTTGATTGTGTCCTTATGTCAGCAATTAGTGCTTAGTTAGCATAAATCAGAACATATACTATGTAGAAACTTATTAAATTAATCTAGCATTTTATAATGGTATTAAATAATGTCATCAAATTGTTACTGTGGGTTGCAAATAAATTGCTAAACTATATGCCCTTAAAATACTGTTAAACATGTAGACCCTAAAACACAGTGGGGAATCAAACTAATAGCCATTTATGAGGGTTACACAAAAAGGAACATTGTAGAGCGCCATTTCGGTGACCTTGGCAGAACGAGAGTCTTTAAAGATCTATTTAATTGATGTCTTCAGTCTGAATTTCACTTCAACTCATAAAACCTGTGACCTTAGCTTTAATTATAGACCCGAAGTTTTACTCCCCCCTGTAATAAAACCACTTCATGTAACTTGAATGGTCACATAAAACACTATCCATCTCATCCCATTCATTTAACACACATCACATGAAAAAAAAGAACTTCAAACCAGAAATTCTTTGTGTTGTACTTGTCTGCCTTATGCAGAATTAAATCAAATAAAACTTTGCTTTAAACTCAAAGCCTCAGATTCAGTGTCTTCCCAGAATAAAGCCATTTTAAACCAACTCCTAACTTCTTTTAAAGTACTTCAAAGGAGTCAAACTAATTAACTTATTGAAATATTGAATTCATAAATTCATGCACAGGCAGCAACCTTTGATTCTTTGAGATGAGTCTTTAACCCAGCTACAATCAATGCTCACTCACAAAAGAAAAAAAAAGGCTTTGATTTCCCACAATCCAGGGCAGTTCCATCCCGTGACAGTTAAAAAACAAAGCTGGTGGTCAGCTTGTGTGTAAATATACATTTTTTACTTACTTTTCCCACTTTTGATGTCTTTTCTAGCAACAAATTACTATTGTAGTAATTAAATATTCACTTAGTTATCACCAAAGCTCTCTCTATTTTGTTGTAGATCATTAAACTGTTATGCTTCCCCAGAAGCCTGTCCAAAGTCAGTTTCATGAGGTACCTTCATGCTCAAACGGTGCCAGCGAAGTCATTGCCTGATAGGGCAGCGAGGCAACAAGGCAGCTGCCTAAGCTTTTGGACGCAGCCCTTGTCTCAACACCAATTCAGCTGGCAGTAATTGCAGTAATTTGGCACTCTGATTGAGTGGTGAATGAGTTGAGGCGCACCAGACACACCCACAGGTCTATTCAAGGAAAAATCTGTTAGCATCCCCATCTTGCCACCAGAATGGTATAGTTATGAAATCTACCAGCAGGGGCTAACTGGATCACACCAACCAGATAAACATTGACCCCTTGATGTAGCATAGGACACATGTCCAGAAAAATGAAAAGAAAAAATACATTTTTAAAAGCTGTTAAATATAAAAATCCTGGTCCTCCTTCTCTAGTAAAACACATTCTCACACCCAACTTGTCACATACTGACGCTTGGTCAGGACCCCTCGCCGTCACTTTTTAACATACAGATACCCCTTTAGCGCCATTTTTCAACATGCAAGGTACTCCACTGCTTTCAGTTTTTGCCTTATGGGTCAGTTCAAGATGCATAATTCTTTGCATTTGTAAAAGTAGACATGATTTTATAAATATTTATACTTTTATATTTTGGAGCAACTAACCCTACTCCTACCCTAAACCCACTTCTCAACTGACCAAAAACAGTATAAAAGTATTATAACTCATGTTGAATTCCAAGTCTTCTGAAGCCATACAATATCTTTATGTGAAGAACAGAGTGGATCTTAATGTTTTAATCTCTGAAAATGATCCTGTTCCATGGATGCATGCAGTCATATCTGATTCAAATGATACACCTGAATCTTTAGCATGACGCAATCAGTCACGAGACACAGGAGAGCCAATGCCATTTCACAGTCAAAGCTGACGTAATGATGCAATCGGTAACGATACATATGACAGCCAATGCCATTTCACAATCAAAGCTGACGTAATGTGTGCAAAGGATCTATGGCGGATGGAGACGTTGATCGCTTTTGGGTCTTTTCTTCACATAAATCAATCATTTGGCCTCGGAACAATACATTTTTGCCTGTAGTCATATCTGCCTGTTATATCCTGTGTTTTATATCATATAATACACAAATGGGTTGGGTTTAGTGGTGGGGTTGGGGTACGTGTTCAATGGTGTCTATCAAATCAAATAAATGTAAATAAAATCATGCTGGCTGATTAAATTGAGAATCACACTCCAACATGATGGCAAAATCATAACCCAATATATAAACTCATCATGACAATAACATTCCCATTCCCAATGCGTCTGTGTATGACACCAAAGGTTTGTGATTGAAAGCGATGGAGTACCCTGCGTGTCAAAAAATTATGCTAAAGGGGTACCCTGTGCGTTAAAAAGTGACACAGAGGGGTCCTGACCAAGCGTCAACATGTGACGATTTGGGAGTGAGAATGCGTTAGTAACAGTCTAGTATGAATTAAGTTCCACAAACTGCAACACTTGAATCACATACTCTAAAGTACACGTTTACATGGCTACTCAGTCCTGTATCTATGTGTGAGATCTTCCTGCCTGTTTATTATTTCTTATTTCTTTTGCTAGACCAGTCTGCCTACAGGTCTGCCTGAGTCTCCACATTAACTGGCTGCTTTGGCTTTCTCATTACTTATGCATAAGCCTATACTTTCCTCCTCATTTCTCCTTACCTCTAGGGCACTTGACCCTTTGGGCTGGATCTTCATAAGTGATGCAAGGCCTGCAAATTGAACTGCATGGTGCTTAATTGCTCCCATCGCTGACCTGCAAGCGGAACACCAAGGACGTGTTCACGCCAGACCCTCCATGTTAGATGCTTTTCTTGTTTTATTGTTTAGACTTGTTCATATCAGTGCTATTTGACATAGGCACATGCTACATATATTCAGCATTAAATGGTCTCACAACATTGTGGTTGAGCTAAAAGATTGGGATTGCACGCATTACATTTTTTTTCCACTTGGGTTTTTGACCAATATTGTTACCAAGCACATAATTGAAATATATAGACACTGAATTAACAAATGCAAAACATCATTTTTTTAATGGCTGAATGCCTCATTGTTATGTATGCATTCAAAAGCAATTGCATTTCATTTCATGGAAGCTTACCCAGATGCAGTGTCACAGAAAAAGCTGAATGTCAAAGCAACGTGCAACATTGCATTGATTTAATGAATCTATTTCATGGGTTTAAAAGAAAATATTCTGATACATTTCTATTACTAATATGTTTTTGCATGACGTGTTAAATGCACTTGGTCGTAGTTTCTTGATATACAAGCATATTGCTCTCTCTGAACGTTGGAGCATTTTAAATATGTTTAGTGACATGCTAAAACTACTTCTGATGCATATTACTGAAGATCTTACTATAAAATATTCATGAACAACATGTGAACAGACAACAACATTTATGAGCTTACACTTGTAATCTCATTTGTGCCTCTATGTAAACCAAAGGATTTTATCTGTATGTGGATTTTGGATGCATGTTTCCATACATTTCCAAAAATAGATTTCTGTCATTCTTGATGTCGTTAGCTTTAAATTAGCACTGCCAAATTGTAGTTTTACATGACTTTGTACTGTGTTAATGGTACCTGTGGGATCTGCTTAGATCTGCACACATGCATATTTTAGAGATGTCAGCGTCAATTTCCTTCACCTGCAGGCCCTGTTTACACCTGGTGTTAACATCCATCTTGGGTGATCACAATTGCACACATGCATCGCAAATGCGCCTTCTGTGACCACTTGTGAGTCTTGTCAAGTGGAAGGTCTCTGATATTATGACTGCTGCAATAAACTTAGTTTGTTGATGCATGTTGATGACGTGCATTTGAAAAATTGGTGGGTCTTTTCTCTGATGTTTATAGAATTTGTTCTGTTAGTCTGTGTACTAGTGGTGGAATTTTTTCAGACTCTTTCTGCAAGTTAAATTATTTCACCAGTAGGTGGCGACAAGTGAACGCTTTTATAAGCGAGTCAATGAATCAACAATTCAACTAATTCATTAAAACAGTGATTCATGAATCAAGTGACTGTCTTTATAAGCGAGTCACTGGATCATTCACTAAAATATTTCATATATATGGTGCTTTTGTATATATATACACTCACCTAAAGGATTATTAGGAACACCATACTAATACTGTGTTTGACCCCCTTTCGCCTTCAGAACTGCCTTAATTCTACGTGGCATTGATTCAACAAGGTGCTGAAAGCATTCTTTAGAAATGTTGGCCCATATTGATAGGATAGCATCTTGCAGTTGATGGAGATTTGTGGGATGCACATCCAGGGCACGAAGCTCCCGTTCCACCACATCCCAAAGATGCTCTATTGGGTTGAGATCTGGTGACTGTGGGGGCCATTTTAGTACAGTGAACTCATTGTCATGTTCAAGAAACCAATTTGAAATGATTCGAGCTTTGTGACATGGTGCATTATCCTGCTGGAAGTAGCCATCAGAGGATGGGTACATGGTGGTCATAAAGGGATGGACATGGTCAGAAACAATGCTCAGGTAGGCCGTGGCATTTAAACGATGCCCAATTGGCACTAAGGGGCCTAAAGTGTGCCAAGAAAACATCCCCCACACCATTACACCACCACCACCAGCCTGCACAGTGGTAACAAGGCATGATGGATCCATGTTCTCATTCTGTTTACACCAAATTCTGACTCTACCATCTGAATGTCTCAACAGAAATCGAGACTCATCAGACCAGGCAACATTTTTCCAGTCTTCAACTGTCCAATTTTGGTGAGCTCGTGCAAATTGTAGCCTCTTTTTCCTATTTGTAGTGGAGATGAGTGGTACCCGGTGGGGTCTTCTGCTGTTGTAGCCCATCCGCCTCAAGGTTGTGCGTGTTGTGGCTTCACAAATGCTTTGCTGCATACCTCGGTTGTAACGAGTGGTTATTTCAGTCAAAGTTGCTCTTCTATCAGCTTGAATCAGTCGGCCCATTCTCCTCTGACCTCTAGCATCAACAAGGCATTTTCGCCCACAGGACTGCCGCATACTGGATGTTTTTCCCTTTTCACACCATTCTTTGTAAACTCTAGAAATGGTTGTGCGTGAAAATCCCAGTAACTGAGCAGATTGTGAAATACTCAGACCGGCCCGTCTGGCACCAACAACCATGCCACGCTCAAAATTGCTTAAATCACCTTCCTTTCCCATTCTGACATTCAGTTTGGAGTTCAGGAGATTGTCTTGACCAGGACCACACCCCTAAATGCATTGAAGCAACTGCCATGTGATTGGTTGATTAGATAATTGCATTAATGAGAAATTGAACAGGTGTTCCTAATAATCCTTTAGGTGAGTGTATATGTCAAATAAAAATTTATTCAGGCACCTTAAACCTTTTCTCACGATATCGCAGTTTATTCGTTGTAGTTAAGAAAATGGTAATAAAATATGCCAAGAACTCAGAGTTAAACTGTGGCAGAACAAATTCATCTTGATAAAGTCAGATAACTTTGATAGAAAGGTATGTTATAAATTACAATCAACCAATCAGCTGTCAGCTGTTACATTTAAGTACACCTTAGATAATATCAATTTAGGTCAACCAATTACCAAGCAATGCTTAATTTTGTTCAGTCTGTGGTGTAAAAGGTCGGATTAGCAATTGAAGAAAAAACACTTAAGCAAAACATGGTCAGGTCAAAGTGTCAATAATTTTGGTCCCAAATTTTTTATAAATTTTACTGGTAGTCCACTGTATGAAAATTTTTTGAGTATAATATGTCACAGTTTACTTTATTTTGCTATCCTCAATTACATAAATGAACTATAGTGTCCTCAGGCACCCACTAGTAAAAAATTATATCTGGTGTCTGAATAATTTTTGGTTTGACTGTATATATATATATATATATATATATATATATATATATATATACACCTTCCTATTATTGTGTTGGTCCTCTTTTTGCTGCCAAAACAGCCCTGACCCGTCGAGGCATGGACTTCACTAGACCCCTGAAGGTGTGCTGTGGTATCTGGCACCAAGATGTTAGCAGCAGATCTGGGGAATTTGGAGGCCAAGTCAACACCTAAAACTCGTTGTGCTCCTCAAACCATTCCTAAACCATTTTTGCTTTGTGGCAGGGCGCATTATCCTGTTGAAAGAGGCCACAGCCACCAGGGAATACCGTTTCCATGAAAGGGTGTACATGGTCTGCAACAATGCTTAGGTAGGTGGTACGTGTCAAAGTAACATCCACATGGGTGGCAGGACCCAAGGTTTCCCCGCAGAACATTGCCCAAAGCATCACACTGCCTCTGCCGGCTTGCCTTCTTCCCATAGTGCATCCTGGTGCCATGTGTTCCCCAGGTAAGCGACACACACGCACCCGGCCATCCACGTGATGTAAAAGAAAACGTGATTCATCAGACCAGACCACCTTCTTCCATTGCTCCGTGGTCCAGTTCTGATGCTCACGTGCCCACTGTTGGCGCTTTCGGCGGTGGACAGGGGTCACCATGGGCACCCTGACTGGTCTGCGGCTATGCAGCCCCATATGCAACAAACTGTGAAGCACTGTGTATTCTGACAGCTTTCTATCAGAACCAGCATTAACTTCTTGAACAATTTGAGCTACAGTAGCTCATCTGTTTGATCGGACCACACGGGCCTGCCTTCGCTCCTCACATGCATCAATGAGCCTTGGCCGCCCATGACCCTGTCGCCGGTTCACCACTGTTCCTTCCTTGGACCACTTTTGATAGATACTGACCACTGCAGACCGGGAACACCCCACAAGAGCTGCAGTTTTGGAGATGCTCTGACCCAGTCGTCTAGCCATCACAATTTGGCCCTTGTCAAACTCGCTCAAATCCTTACGCTTGCCCATTTTTTCCTGCTTCTAACACATCAGCTTTGAGGACAAAATGTTTACTTGCTGCCTAATATATCCGATCCACTAACAGGTGCCGTGATGAAGAGATAATCAGTGTTATTCACTTCACATGTCAGTGGTCATAATGTTATGCCTGATCGGTGTATACACATACATTATATATATGTATGGAAGAAGAATGCCTGCAGCTGCACTCAAGATGGTCTAGACATCCATAGAAATCTCCCTATATCCACCCAACCAGTTGTACATGCTGGGTCTCATTTAACCCAGTTACATAAGCAACCCCTGTCTACTAGAATACTGAGTGTCAAATTTAGTTCCTGTGTTTATGAATTACTAATATGTGCCTTGCAGGCGTTCTTCTTCCATCTATAGCCAGCAATGTACATGAAAAAAAAGTGAGAGACGGAAACAAGGAGAACAAAGAGCAGCTGATTCGCCACAAACATTATTGATGGGATTATTTTTTTTACATGTCTTGTTTTTTTTTTGGACTGGTTGAAGTCAGACTATGTGGTCCTTTTTGTCAATAAAAGATGCATTAACAGAATTTTGCAGTGGAACCACTCTGAGTGGCTTCACATACTAAAGTGGCTTTCATTTTGCTCAGGGTTAAGTGTTTTAGTCAGTAGATGTTTTTGGTGTTGAGGTGTCATGTTTTTGTCACGAAAATCTCATCTGAGTGCATCATGCATCAGCTTTCATTCACACCACATATGCTGGACTCAATGAACTCAGTGCTTTTCTTGCCTGTTCATTAAAACTGACTGAATACACCTGGATAGCTTTTTAAAAAAGCATTCCCCATTTCAGGGACCTCTCAATATGAATAAATATAAATGCTTTACTGACTTCAAATGAAATGTTAACTTCTACAAACACATTTGGAAGACTGGCTTTATGACAAATTTGTAAAGGTTATATTTTGTCTTTAAATATTTTTTTTTTATCTCAGTAAAAACATACAACATGATTCTTTGTCTTTTAGCTGTCTGAACTTCTCTTTAATCACATCTACGATGTTTAGTTCGTACCCTTCTGACCTAGACTACTAAGACTGAGCTACACTTCTCATATATTCTTTTTGCAGGGATTGTGTTCTCTGTGCCCTTGCTCTCCTCCTCATCTACGTTACCTCACACACAAATCTCGGTCTTCCTGTGGCAGATGCTGCCTTTGAAATGGATTTCCTTCATGTAAAGAGCGGTAAGCAGGTCTCTTCTCGCTGCAGGTCATGGAACAGGTGTGAGAATTAAAGCGTGCAAATATTCAATGTCGCCAATGATTTTAGAATAATATTTTTTAGCTGAAAGGAAATGTCTCAATTGGTTCTCAAAGGCTGAGTAGTTTTAGCTGATTTGTTATTTAGTATTATTTTAAACAGTGGTTCTCAGTTGGTCTTGCTTCAGGGTCCAGATTTTATATTGGACATCAAGACCCAGGACATTACCACATTTTTTCATGATACAAACGTGAACAAAATGTTTTGTAATATTGAACGTATTATTATTATTAATATTGTACAAAAATAAATACAAATCATATTTATAAATTATACTATATAAATTATTTTTCAGAATATGATTGGAATTATTGGTAACACTTTACAATAAGGTCTCATTTGTTAACATTAGTTAATGTATTAACTAACATTTACTAACAATGAGCAATACATTTGTTTCAGTATTTATTAATCTTTGTAACATTAGTTAGTAAAAATACAACTGTTTATTGTTTGTTCATGTTAGTTCACAGTGCATGAACTAATGTTAACAAATACAACATTTCATTTTACATTTGAAGATGAATAAATGCTGTAGAAGTATATAAACATATTAAAGTTGATGCTACATGATAATTTTAAGTGAAATGTATGAGTTTTGAGTTAGCTTACTTAAATATTTCAAGTTAAGAGCAATTAAAATACACGAGTACAAAATAAAAATCTGCTAGCTGTGCTTACTTAAACTTTGAATTTCTTAACTTAAAAATTTTGATGTAACTGATTGCCTCAAATTTTTGGAGTTTTGTCAACTTATTCGAGTTTACAGTGTAGTTAACGAATGTTATCTAATTACCTTATTATAAAGTGTTACTGAATTATTCTTGGAAATATTCATGTTGAACTGCTATGCAAATTTATGAACCTGACATAGCCTGAATAGGAAAATATATGAGAAGCTTTTTATTTGATCTTTTAAAAGATAAGCCGATTATTATTTGTAACTACAGACAATGCTATGGTTAGTTGCATTTTATTATTTGCATTTAGTTTTCTCTGTGATTTTTTTTTTTTTTAGTTTGCAACCCACCAGTTGAGACCTTTTTTTTGATAATTTATGTCTCACATAAAACAAAATCAACAAAAAAGCTATTCATTGGACCATAACCCATCTGTTTCACTTCTAGTAGCCATTCATTTAGTGTATAAAAGCACTGCACTTAAGAAATTACCTTAACTGTCACCTTCCACACTTACTTTATTATAGCACAAGTATTTGTCTTTTTAAAAAAGACATATGCTTCTTTATACAATACATCACTGTCCAACAGCACACCATACTGCGATATGCATTTGCTGTTCATTATTTGAATGAGGATTTATGTGAAACGAAATAGAATTATGCGCTGATAGCCTAACTCCTAACATAATCAGTGCAGTAAACTTGTGAGGCGGTGAGGTACATCCCTGCCTCTTTGCCTTGGATTAGATTAGATTCTATTGGTTATAGAATGTGTTGCTACAAGTTATCAAGGCGCATCAGATTTCCTGGGCCCTCAAGTCTGCACTTAGCCATTACAACAGAGTGGGGGAAAAATGCTTTTACTATAAAACCGGAAAGAGGTTCTTGTTTGAATCCTAATGTGACTGATGCACACTTTTCTGTGTGTGGTGGAGGGGAAAAATTGAGCAAATTCCAGAACTGGGAGTGAGGAAATACGTGCCACTGAAAAACACATTCTCGGTTTCTCTTTTATTTAAATAACAGCAAATTCGCATGTCTGGTTGAATTGAATTGTCTTTGGAGACCTTGAAGGCTGACAGGCAAGCGTGTGTAACAAGTTGTAGAGCAATTTGTGTTGCTTGGTTTGAGTTCTCAGTGGTGCGATTACTCCTTCTGACAGGTCCAAATAAAGACAGATTGAATAAACACGTTGGAACTGCATCACATGACCCAAACCATCCAATCAGCTATCAGCAGCGTGAATGTGTCTGTGAAACAAATACAAGTGAGTTCATGTGCACATTCAGAACTTTACTCTGTTGGAAAGTTGTGTTGGTTTGAATAAAAGCAATAAGTAGTATATTTTCAAAATGGCCCCCTTAGCATGAATTGCTGTAAAATTGCATTTCAGATCTGACATTTGAATGGCACAACAGGCAAATTGCCATTTTATATTACAGCTGGACGAAAGTGTTTCACACAGATTGAAATGCAGAATTGTGGCTCCGACCAAATTGGCGTGGAGTCTGATGTGTGACGTCCTCCTTTTCTTGTCACACGCATCAACCCCCAGTGCCCTTCCTCATATGCCTCAGTACATCCGTTGACATCTTGCTTTTTGTTGTTTTTCCATCCACAGCCGAGAATCTCCTCAGTCAATATCATTACTTTTAACCCCGCTCTTGCAATATCTGAGCATCTAAATCAATTGTCAGATCATTTGATAAGAATGTAATCAGATCTCTCAGAATCGGGCTTAAAAAGACAATGCCCTTGAAGAGAAAGTAATTGGAGAGGAATGTCTGGCAGTAGTATGATTGATGTGGGTATTGTGCTTTTGTTGATAATAGTAGATTGAAGATTGGATAACAGTCACTGTTGACACTTCTCTTTCACTGAGGCGACCCACTTTCCTCAAAACAGAATAAAGCAGGTTGCAAGTTTTGCTGTAACTTTTATCAAGTTAAACGTAGCACAGCTTTTATTTTACCTAGGTTTGTTTAGTAGAAAAACTGATGGCAGTTTTGGGAGTCTCCTAAGTAGGTCTTCACGAAAATGGATTTTGTGGAAACAGACTTCTGCCTAATCAAGTGACTAGACTTAATAAATCTCTCATATGGAGCACTGATCTCTCTGGGGAGAGGTGAATGTCTTACAATCTGGCTAAGAGCAAATATTCTCAAATATTTAGTGAAAAAAAAAAATCAGAAAGATGATTTGATGGGAATGAAGGGATGGGAATTCTTAACAGTTCCGATTCCTTATGGTTCCATTACTGATTTTCTTGTACTTAAAATGCAATTCTGTTGTCAAATAAGATAATTTCAGTAATAAATATTTTTTAAAAGTTTTTTTAAATGCATCATAAATGCCATTCAATAGCCATAACAATAGCTGCGTTTACATGGACCCTAATAATTCGATCGTAACCAGACTAGTAGCACACTCGGAACAAAAATGTCACATAACCACGTCAATCGGAATGAACTGGCCAGATCTTAAAATTTAATTCGGATTGTAAGGGCTGGTTTATTCCTTTTGTAATCCGATCGAGAGGACATATAAACACTTGATCGGATTAAAACCCGAAACTGGAAAGTACTACGCATGTGCAATGACGCAGAAATAGCGTAATGACGTATGACGCGCAGAACGAATAAGTTGTTCTTCCTGTTGAATAAAGTGTCATAAATGATTGTCCTGTCATTCTAAAAATTCTCTTTCCACTCATCGTCTGTGAAGCAGGACAACGTCCCACCAGTCCTTGTTTCGGATGCTTATCCATTCCTTAGACGCCTTGTTTTGGGTGCGGGAATGGGTGTTTTTACTGTTTGATAAATGTAAGCAGCACAACATAATGGTTCATATGCTTGGCGTCGTCTAATAGAAAAATATTAAGTCTGCTTTTTAAATCAAAGAAAAGGAGAATGGTTAGTATGCAACAACAGCAGGAAACTCTGTATATTCATGGTGTGTGCGCATGTCAAAAGATTAAATCCGATCAGAAGCTTGTGACATATAAACACGCACATCAACCAAATCACTTTATTTAGCGTTCATGTAAACACTACGTTCAGATTCATCAATCGGAATGAATTCATTCAAATTGAAGCAAAAAGTGTCCATGTAAAGTAATCTTCGACTATACACGTTGCCATATAAACAACCTTCATTATCAAGTCATTATCAATACTGGTAATTTAGGTCTGTGTTTGATTCACTAAAAAGTCTAAAAACAAACAAAAAAAATTGTTAGGCAATAGAAATTACAGTGGTTGCGCTTAATGTCTTTGAATCACTAAACAGAATCAGCTGATAGTTTATTCATTCTGGAGTTGGACAAACATGGTTGCGCTGTACTATATGTTTTTATTTCACTGAAACGAACCGGATTATGAGAGTCAATCGTTTGGGAAATGGACTACACTGGCTGCGCTTTATGTTTTGTTTTTGATTGACTAAAAATAACCTGCTTATAAGAGTCTTCTGTTCATTGTTTAGCGCTGTGGACTATCAAACAATGAACAATGGAAAATGTTTTCACTTCTTCAAACTCTACCACTCAACACAATGACTGCAGTATTTGTTTCATGAACTGTACATTATAAAACATCCTCTTTCGCAGCTCCATGCATTCCATTAATTTATCACAGGAATTACATGAAATCTTCATTCACCTGATTCACACTGAATCCTTATACACTCACCTAAAGGATTATTAGGAACACCTGTTCAATTTCTCATTAATGCAATTATCTAATCAACCAATCACATGGCAGTTGCTTCAATGCATTTAGGGGTGTGGTCCTGGTCAAGACAATCTCCTGAACTCCAAACTGAATGTCAGAATGGGAAAGAAAGGTGATTTAAGCAATTTTGAGCGTGGCATGGTTGTTGGTGCCAGACGGGCCGGTCTGAGTATTTCACAATCTGCTCAATTACTGGGATTTTCACGCACAACCATTTCTAGAGTTTACAAAGAATGGTGTGAAAAGGGAAAAACATCCAGTATGCGGCAGTCCTGTGGGCGAAAATGCCTTGTTGATGCTAGAGGTCAGAGGAGAATGGGCCGACTGATTCAAGCTGATAGAAGAGCAACTTTGACTGAAATAACCACTCGTTACAACCGAGGTATGCAGCAAAGCATTTGTGAAGCCACAACACGCACAACCTTGAGGCGGATGGGCTACAACAGCAGAAGACCCCACCGGGTACCACTCATCTCCACTACAAATAGGAAAAAGAGGCTACAGTTTGCACAAGCTCACCAAAATTGGACAGTTGAAGACTGAAAAAATGTTGCCTGGTCTGATGAGTCTCGATTTCTGTTGAGACATTCAGATGGTAGAGTCAGAATTTGGCGTAAACAGAATGAGAACATGGATCCATCATGCCTTGTTACCACTGTGCAGGCTGGTGGTGGTGGTGTAATGGTGTGGGGGATGTTTTCTTGGCACACTTTAGGCCCCTTAGTGCCAATTGGGCATCGTTTAAATGCCACGGCCTACCTGAGCATTGTTTCTGACCATGTCCATCCCTTTATGACCACCATGTACCCATCCTCTGATGGCTACTTCCAGCAGGATAATGCACCATGTCACAAAGCTCGAATCATTTCAAATTGGTTTCTTGAACATGACAATGAGTTCACTGTACTAAAATGGCCCCCACAGTCACCAGATCTCAACCCAATAGAGCATCTTTGGGATGTGGTGGAACGGGAGCTTCGTGCCCTGGATGTGCATCCCACAAATCTCCATCAACTGCAAGATGCTATCCTATCAATATGGGCCAACATTTCTAAAGAATGCTTTCAGCACCTTGTTGAATCAATGCCACGTAGAATTAAGGCAGTTCTGAAGGCGAAAGGGGGTCAAACACAGTATTAGTATGGTGTTCCTAATAATCCTTTAGGTGAGTGTACTACGCATTATGCATAAACAAATCATAATTCAGTTATCTTCAGATTGTCAGTGGTGCCTCAGAGATCTTTTGGAACAGTTATAGACCTCATAAATAAAACTCAGTCATGCAAAATGTTTTTCTGTATGATACCCTGGAAGATATTTCACAGTACCTCAGTCACAGCCCTACAGGGTTTCTCTAATTAAATTTGCTCTCTAATGAAGAAGCTGATGTATGTGCTTTTTTTAAACAAAGAGCCAAATTGTTTAAACCAACAGAAGATACAAAATAGACTTTTTTTATTTTATCAGAATTAGGTGTGGAATCTTTTTGTTGGCACCTCAAATGATTAATAAAATTCTATTTTACACTTAAATGTCAAAGAAGATTTAGAATGATCAAGCTCTTCATGCAGATATTTTGAGTACATTTAAATGGTATAATTTTTTTATTTAATAATTAATTTGTTTAATTTATATAACGCTTTTCTGGGTACTCAAAGCACTTTACATATAGAGGGGGGGAATCTCGTCGACCACCACTAATGTGCAGCATCCACCTGGATGATGCGACGGCAGCCATATTGCACCTGAACGCCCACCACACACCAGCACAATTTTCTAAGTGAATAAATCTAAGTACAGTCATTTCTTCTTACAAATCTGATGCGATGGTACTCCATTTAATTTATGTTAAATTTAGACTTTTAAGGCATACGTCAAACAGCCTACTCAACTTTATGGCTGATAGCATGTTGAAACTTGATAAAAGTAACAATCAGCAACAACAATTTTTGAGGTATATAAACAGGTCATTTTGAGTATAAAATGAACTCAAGACAACAAAGACAACATTAAAAGAGTGTAAATAAAACAGGCAAATATTGAAACCATGCAAACTTATAAATTATTCAAGAATCAGAAAAATTGGAATCAGAAATATTGAGACAATCAGTATGCTGACAATATTACAAAAGATAAGACATATTGTGACAGCAGGCACAAAGAATAAAGCAGGCGGGATGTTTTCGGGGGATTTGCCATGCTGAACATAAAACCATAATATTTAGCAATGCATAAAATTTAGTTTTAAAGTTCGAATTTGACATGTAGAGTTTGAGAAAAGACTTTGTAGGGACTTATTAGGTCAGGGATGATTAATTTAATGTCTGTGAGTGCTGTTGTGTGCGTGTTTTTGTGGAGTAGATTTTCTAATCCCCTTGAGTTGAAAATGGCAGCATCTGACCCATTAACCGTAGTCAACCTAATTTCCGTTTTCTCAGGCAATAGTGTGAGTGTCCTTCTTTCTGTCCGGGGGGACCGCAATAACACAGACCAAAAGGAACGAAAAGGGCCAATGAAACAGTTTTTGCATATGGTCCTTTGGGTTTAACTGAGATTAGAGAAATTATAATATAATGTTGGCCAGTAATCCCATAGTGCCTTTTGGGAAATCAATACAGTTACAAAAAAGACTAGGGTCTCAAATTAGGTCTCCCTTGGCAGCAGTGGGAAATCTCCTTTGACGGGTGGCTTTATGGTCAATGCATAGCCTTATGAACACCAAGACACTACTTGTTCTGGTAACTTCATATGTTTGTGTTCTGACTTTCTTTAGAGAAGGACTAGGGGGGAAAGGGGGACAAAAAGTTCTAACTAACAATTAGGAAGCAATAAAAACAAAATCTCCCTTGTCAATTTGTATAATTAGAGCTTACATCCACTGTGATTTTCATGCCTAGTGTGTTTCTCAACACATTGTTCATTAGCATGATGGATGTAGGATGGATGTGGCATGATGGATGTATCTTGCCTACTCATTTCCCTCAGGTCACAGGGTTAACAGTTTTTTCTAGAGATGATTCTATAGATAACATGTGCTTCCTGCTGTGGAGATAAAACATGCAAAGTATCTTAGTTCAACAGCATTTGGTCGCATCTTATCCTTATATTTCCTCTGGTTCAACCAGTTTCTTTAGCTCAACCTCAGCTTGCCTAACAATGTTTGGACAGCAGAGTTATATGCAAACCACTTAAATTATATGTAATTAAATTGTCTTTCAAAGTATATAAAATATACCATATCCAAAGAAACACTGTAGCAGTGACTGTAGCAGTGTACAATAACACCAATTTAAATCAATAATAATATGCAATTAGATTCAACTAAATACAACATCAGAATACAAATCAATATTCTTTATTTCACATACATGTATTTTTTTTCTTTTACTTTGAACTGTTTACAATCTAAACGATTCAACAACAAAATGAGAAACTACCACAACAAAGTTAAATTTCTTACTAGGGAAGGAAAGAAAAAAAAAACATAATAATGGTAGCTTGACTTGAAATGGAGACATTTTGTTTTTGTACCAGATACGGGGTTAGAGTCACGGAAATGGACAAGAGCACAACTAAAAATGGCATGTGTTAATTAATGTGTATACTTACAGCAAAATCAAAGAAAAGAAAATCATGAATTTAAACCATTTGAAAATCTTCACCTTGTATTATTGAGTTTGAAAGGCGTTTGTTAATAAATAATCTCTCTTCTTTTTTCCAGATTATAAACAAATATAATATTCTTCATATCAGGAGAATAACTTGGGGTAGACAAACGGCATACACGTTCCTCTGAGTAACATTTCACACCCGCAAAAGCCCTTTGTCCTCCATCCTCAAACAGTTTGAGTAGCGAGACGATGGCTAGGTCATACAATAGTTCCTTTGAATCATGGGAAATGTGAATTTTGGCGGTCATTGCATTTTGTGAACAATGCAATAAAAGAAAGTGTTTATACATGTTAACATACACATACACAACTGAGCATTACGTACATATATGCAGGATAATGAGGGAGAGAACAGATTCCCGATCATCTGTTGGTCGTAGTGAGAAAGCATGTGCGAGCCTCAGCAAATAAGAGTAATACTTGAATTTTACAAATTGGTTCTGTACACAATCTGTGTTGGAGTGTTGGTGAACATCCCCTCTTACCAAGAGGGTTTCATACAAATTGAAAATCGTTCATTATTGACACATATTATTCCCCTTGCGTATCCAGTGAAGTCCAGGCTGAAACAAAACCTGGATTAAATCTTAGGGACTGTTGAGTTGCCTGGCATCGATCTGATCAAGTCCTGTTCCAGGTACCATTTTTCAAACAATGATCTGTGTAAATCCAGACTGGTATTATTTTAAATGTTTAAATCATTTTCATGTTAAAGCGCCGCGGCCCAGCACCCTGGTCCGCTTCCTCAGCGGAGGTCCCATTTGACTTTGAGCGTGGCACGTACTCAATATCAATGTTGTTTTTATGTTTGCCTTTTCCTCGACTCCACACAAACAGGAGCAGGAAGCAGAAGAGAACCACACCTAGGAATGTGAAACAGCCCATGGCTGTAGAAACTAAGATAGTCTTTAGGTCAAGGCCAAAGGTCACACTAGGGAGGTTGGTACCGTTGGCAGTGGCATTGCTTGTATCCGTGTAATGCTGGGTCCTGTTGGCATACAGCGAGCCCAGACTTTTCACTGCCAGTGATACCATAAGAGTGTCATTGCCCGCTGTGTTAGAGGCCACACACATATACACACCATCATCCTGAACTTCCACTGCCTTGATATCCAATGAGCCGTTGTTGTGGACCGTCACCCTGCCGTGGCTCCTGTTGGTCAGGTGTCTCCGGCGTGGGGTGACCCAGGAAATAGTGGGCCGCGGGGTCCCTTCTGCATTGCAGTGTAAACGGGCTGACTGTCCCTCCTCCACCGAAACCATCTGAGTCCGATTTTCACGGATCTTTGGCTTGGTGCAGGTCACGTAGTAGGAGAGCAGGGTCTCTTTGAACTCCTTGAAGGGGCGTCCGGGGATGCCCTCCGGAGTGCTGCACTCAGGCTGGGTGTCACCAAAAGAAATGGAATGGCGCCTTTGCAGCAACCACATGAGTCGGCAGTCGCACACCAGAGGGTTGTCATTGATCAACAGCACCTCTAGAGACTCAGGAGCATGAAATACACCCCTCTCCAGGGTATCAAGACGGTTGTGGGAGACGTTTAGCGAGCGGAGCCAGCGTATACCCTGGAAAGCGTAGGGTTCAATGGACACCAGTTGAGATCCGGCCAACCTCAGCTCACGCAATCGCACCAGGTCCTGAAGCAGGCCACCTTCCACTGTTCGGATACGACTGTAGGAGAGGTTAAGGTGCGTGAGGTATGGCAAGTGGCGAAGAGCCTGGTAGGGGAAAACTGACAGGTTGGTGTTGGTAACGGAAAGCGTGGTGAGGTTTAGGCCATGCAGAGAATTAGCGGGGAACACATCCAGCGATGGCCAGTTGTCGATCTCTAGGTGTCGGAGTTGAAATAGCTTCTTGAAGGAGTAGGGGTGGAGAGTGCTGATACTGAGGTAGCGCATATGTAGGCTCACCATGTTGTGTAGGTGGGACAGGGCATCTGTGGGCACCACCGTCAAGTTACAGCGCTCCAGCGTCAGGCTCTCCAGTGACAACAGTCCACTGAAGGCCCGATGTGAGATGTAAACCAGCTCATTGTCTCCAACTTCCAATGACCTGAGGTTGCGTAGGTCCTGGAACATATAGTCCACCAGAATGACAACTTTGTTGTCACTGATATCCAGGTTCGTCAGGTTAGAGAGGCCGGAAAAGACGCCTAGAGAAAGGAGCTTGATGCGGTTGCTCTTTAAGCTCAGTGAGTGGAGGCTGTAGAGTGAGTTAAAGGCTCCAGGCTCAACGTAGGCAATGATGTTCCCACTCAGGTCCAGTTCTTCTATGTGTGGATAGGCAGCAAAGTCATCAGGGTTGACAGCCTGAATGCGATTCTTGCTGAGATCAAGGATTCGTGTCTCGATTGGGACTCCATCAGGGATGGCGTTGTAGCGCTTGCGGTGACAGATGACGGAGCGGCTCTGGGCGGAGCACTCGCAGCGGGAGGGGCAGGCCAGGGTGGAGTCCACAAACACGGCCACCAAGGCCAGCCCCAGCAAAGGCTGCCAGCAAGACACGGCTGTGTGCAGCATGACTCGATTTAAACAGTCCACCATACTGTCATGGCTCTGAAAGAAAAAGAGAGATGAAAGGTTAGTAAATGAACAAATATGTCTTGACATTATATTACATAGAAGCCATAAAGAATATGGCAAAATAAAAAAAATTTATAAACTGGTTAGTTAACCAACAAAAGATTTACCAATACTGGTTAGTATCTTGTAACATTAAATGCACAACATGGATTCATCAAGAACAGCAGGAGACGCCACTCAGTGGACTTGATATGAATTTGTTTGTACCACACAGAGAACTAACTGAAGATTGGTGCATGCATGCACAAATAAAAAACTGCCTCAGTTCTTGCTTGTGGGATTGTATGTGCATGGATTTAATTTTTATTGTGTGCACATGAATTCACAGCCCTATGGGTGTCCTGCTGTTTCCTTTCAGCCGGTCACGTTTAACGTACGTCAGAATGTGAACCAACGAATTGGGATATCACATGAGAGCCCTATCACCTTCGAGTGTGTACTAACCAGCCAATGAACATTGGCGTGCAGAATCTGCATGCAGCACTCCGCCCCCGCAGCGCGGGTATAAATAGGAAGTGCCAGCAAATGCACATTTGTCTTTTGTTTCGGAGCCGAACAGTTGTGCTGATCTTCTCTGGAGAGTGTGACTCAACAGGCTAAGAGGAAAAGAGTTCTTGGTGTTGGTGTGAAGGCACTTCAGCGGCGGCCGCGAGCTCACATGTCTCTGCTGCGTTCAGCTGTGTGTAAGCCGAGTGAGAAGAGTGAGAGCGCGCTGTCAGGCTGCACTAGATCCTGCAGCAGCGCCACGGCTGTCCCTGTGTGCTTCAGCACATATAAAATAGCAAATTTCCCATCCTAAAAGAGCAAATTACGGGCGGACACTGCGTCTTTTTCAAGATGTCATTCCGCCCATGCGTTTCTGGATGCGGTCGTTCCCTGTCGCTGGCTGACGGTCACGAGCGCTGCGTCACGTGTTTGGCCGTTCAGCACCCTGAAGCAGCGCTTGTGGATAGTTCATGTTCTCACTGCGGGAACATGACTATCTCAGTGTTACGGTCCAGGCTTGTTTACTTCGGTTCTCGAGGCCAAGCACTCACCCCTATGCCCCGATCTAACGCTCCCTCTGGTGCAAACCGGGTGAGTGCTACTTCGGCGAATAGACCGGGGGACCTGAGGATTACGTAAATAATCTCTCTTCTTTTTTCCAGATTATAAACAAATATAATATTCCTCATATCAGGAGAATAACTTGGGGTAGACAAACGGCATACACGTTCCTCTGAGTAACATTTCACACCCGCAAAAGCCCTTTGTCCTCCATCCTCAAACAGTTTGAGTAGCGAGACGATGGCTAGGTCATACAATAGTTCCTTTGAATCATGGGAAATGTGAATTTTGGCAGTCATTGCATTTTGTGAACAATGCAATAAAAGAACGTGTTTATACATGTTAACATACACATACACAACTGAGCATTACGTACATATATGCAGGATAATGAGGGAGAGAACAGATTCCTGATCATCTGTTGGTCGTAGTGAGAAAGCATGTGCGAGCCTCAGCAAATAAGAGCAGCAAATTGAATTTTACAAATTAGTTCTGTACACAATCTGTGTTGGAGTGTTGGTGAACATCCCCTCTTACCAAGAGGGTTTCATACAAATTGAAAATCGTTCATTATTGACACATATTATTCCCCTTGTGTATCCAGTGAAGTCCAGGCTGAAACAAAACCTGGATTGAATCTTAGGGACTGTTGAGTTGCCTGGCATCGATCTGATCAAGTCCTGTTCCAGGTACCATTTTTCAAACAATGATCTGTGTAAATCCAGACGGGTATTATTTTAACCTCCGCGGGCCCCTATTCCTCCACACTGAACCCCGTGGTGTTGCCGCAAGAGCGTGGCGGTCCCTCTACTGAGCGACCAACCATCTCTTTTGGTGCACTGGCCGACGATCAGATGTTGATCGTGGAATCTGAAGGTGAGCTGTCATCGGGAGATGACGACTCGGCTACGTTGCCTCCTTCTGGGAGAGTGGCGTTGCCCGAGCCAGATCCCGAACTGGCAGCTATGCTTTCCCGGGCAGCCGAGCGGGTCGGGCTCGAGTGGAACCCTCCACCATGTCCCGAGCTGTCTCGGTTGGATGATTGGTTTCTCTTGGTTCCTTTCTTCCCGGAGGTGCATGATGAGGTGACACGGTCATGGAAAACCCCGTTTTCCACGAGGAACCGTGGCTCCTCATCCGCCTTCACCACCCTGGATGGCGGGGAGGACAAGGGGTACACGGGCATCTCGCCGGTTGAGCGTGCCGTCGCGATGCAACTGTGTCCGGCAGCCACCAATTGGAAGGGTAGTCTGCGTCACCCATCCCGGGCCTGTAAGTTCTCGAAGGTGACGGCGCGCTCGGTTGATCAGGCGATGGCCACACTTGTGATCCAGGAGCGCCATTTATGGCTCAACCTGGCCGACATGAGGGAAACCGACAAGTATCGGTTCCTGGACTCCCCCGTGTCGCCAGTGGGCCTATTCGGCGATGCGGTCGCCTAACAGTTTTCGGCCGCACAGAAGCAGACGGAGACGATCCGGCACATCCTGCCCCGGCGGCCTGCTGCTGCCTCCACCCAGCCACCGGTCGCAGCTCCTCCACCTGCCTTGTCCTCCGCCCCTGCCAAGCCTGCAAAACAGCAGCCTCCACTTAGCAGACAGCAGGGAGCCGGGCGCGGACGCGGCGCCCAGCCCGCTCAGGCCGCAGCCAAGCCAGGTGGCAAGCAGTCACGCAAGCGGTCCTGAGACAGGCGACCCGAGGGATTGGATGTCTGCTCTTCGGGAGACGGTGAAGGCCCCGGAGGAGGGCCGGGTGGAGAATCTTCTGTTTTCGTTTCTTTCTGTTCCGCCGCTGGCTCCCCGGAGTCCAGCGGTACCCAAATTCTCACCAAAAGAGCAGTTTCCCATTCCTTCGGGTCCCAAGAGGGCGTGGCTGGCGATGTGCGACGCTATGCCTCGCCACCCTCAGCCCCCTCTCATATCGCCAGCTGGCAGCGCTGTGTGTTTGCAGGCCGCGCTAAACACGCTGTCTCCCACACCACCTGCCCCTCTGTGGAACCAGGGTGCTCCCAGCACACAGACCCCACTTCGGGCCGCTCCGCCATCTGAGTCGGGTCCCTGTGTTCCACCTCGCTGCCCCACTGCGGGTTTGTCTGTTGTACCGTTGGTCCCGCTGGTTCGTAGTCTGGGAGCCTGGCTAGCGCTTCCCAGCCCGTCCCGCTGGCTCATCCGCACTATCAGACTCGGCTACGCGATTCAGTTCGCCCGGAGTCCCCCGGTCTTCAGAGGTATTCTGTTCACCCGCGTGCTGGCGGAGAACGCTCCTGTGCTTCGGGAGGAGATCGCAGTCCTACTGGCGAAGGATGCGATCGAGCCGGTCCCTCCAGCCGAGATGAGGTCGGAGTTCTACAGCCCTTACTTCATCGTACCCAAGAAAAGCGGCGGGTTACGACCAATCTTGGACCTGCGAGTCTTGAATCGGTCCCTTTACAGGCTGCCGTTCAAGACGTTTCGAATGCATCCGTCCCCAAGATTGGTTTGCAGCGATCGATCTGAAGGACGCGTACTTTCATGTCTCGATTCTCCCTCGACACAGACCCTTTCTTCGGTTTGCGTTCGAGGGGTGGGCATATCAGTACAAAGTCCTACCCTTCGGGCTGGCCCTGTCGCCCCGCGTCTTCACGAAAGTCGTGGAGGCGGCCATTGCTCCCATGAGAGAGCGTGGTGTTCGCATTCTCAACTACCTTGACGACTGGCTCATCCTTGCCCAGTCGAGAGAGCAGTTGTGCGAGCACAGGGACTTGGTGCTCAGTCACCTCAGCCAGTTGGGTCTTCGGGTCAACTGGGACAAGAGCAAACTCTTCCCTGTGCAGAGGATCTCTTATCTCGGTATGCTATTGGACTCGGTCAACCGGACAGCGCGCCTCGCGGAGGAGCACGTCCAGTCAGCGTTGAACTGCCTGAGTAAGCTCAGCAGCAGGACAGCGGCCCCACTGAAGTTATTTCAGAGGCTCCTGTGGCATATGGCATCCGCAGCCGCAGTAACGTCGCTCGGATTGCTTCATATGAGGCCGCTTCAGCACTGGCTTCACGGCCGGGTCCTGGGATGGGCGTAGCAACGCGGCACGTTCCGTGTGGCTGTCACACCGAGCTGCCGTCGTACCCTCACTCGGTGGTCGGACCCTTCGTTCCTGAGGGCGGGTGTTCCCTTGGAACAAGTGTCCAGGTATGCTGTGGTCTCCACGGATGCCTCCACCACAGGGTCTGTGGACGGGGCCTCAACTGCAGTGGCACATCAACTGCCTCGAGTTGCTAGCAGTACGTCTTGCGCTGGGGCACCTCAAAGGGCTGTTACGAGGCAAGCACGTACTGGTCCGTACGGACAGCACTGCGAACATTGCGTACATCAACCATCAGGGTGGTCTACGCTCCTGTCGCATTCATCCATTCATATCCCAGGCGTGCTCAACCGTGCAGCCGACGAGCTCTCACGGCAGCTTCCGCTTCCGGGAGAATGGAGACTCCATCCCCAGGTGGTCCAGCTGATATGGGACCTCTTCGGAGCCGCACAGGTAGACCTGTTTGCCGCTCCGGACTCGACCCATTGCCAGTGGTTTTATTCCCTGACCGAGGGCACCCTCGGCACGGATGCACTGGCCCACAGCTGGCCCCGGGGTCTACGCAAGTATGCGTTTCCCCCAGTGAGCCTTCTCGCACAGACACTGTGCAAGGTCAGGGAGGACGAGGAGCAGGTCTTGCTGGTTGCACCCTATTGGCCCAACCGGACCTGGTTCCCGGAACTGATGCTTCTCGCGACAGCCCCTCCTTGGCCCATTCCTCTGAGGAAGGACCTTCTGACTCAGAGATGGGGCACCCTCTGGCACCCGCGTCCGGACTTCTGGAAGCTCCATGTCTGGTCCCTGGACGGGACGCGGAGGTTCTAGGTGACTTACCACAAGGTATGGTAGACACCATCACTTCTATTAGAGCGCCCTCTACGAGGCACCTCTATGCTTTGAAGTGGAACCTATTCGTTGAATGATGTTCTTCTCGACGGGAGAACCCCCGAACGTGCTCGGTTAGATCAGTGCATTCCTTCCTGCAAGAAGGGTTGGAGCGAAGGCTGTCTCCCTCCACCTTTAAGGTGTATGTTGCCGCTATCGCCGCACATCACGACGCAGTTGATGGTAAGCCCTTAGGGAAGCACGATCTAATCGTCAGGTTTCTGAGGGGGGCGAGGAGACTAAATCCGCCTCGTCCCCTCTCTATACCCTCTTGGGACTTACCTCTGGTGCTTACTGCACTGCAGAGGCCACCCTTTGAGCCCTTGCAATCAGCTGAGTTAAAAACTCTGTCGATGAAAACAGTTCTGCTGGTTGCATTGGCCTCTATCAAGAGGGTAGGGGACCTGCACGCATTTTCGGTCGACGAAGCGTGCCTAGAATTCGGGCTAGCCAACTATCACGTCATCCTGAGACCCCGGCCCGGATACGTGCCCAAGGTTCCCACTACTCCCTTCCGGGACCAGGTGGTGAACCTGCAAGTGCTGCCCTCGGAGGAGACAGACTCAGCCCTAGCTTTGCTCTGTCCCGTCCGCGCTCTGCGAGTATACGTGGACAGAACACAAAGCTTCAGGACCTCAGATCAGCTCTTCGTCTGTTATGGAGGCCAGCAGAAGGGAAAGGCTGTCTCCAAGCAGAGGATGGCCCACTGGATAGTGGATGCCATTGCCTTGGCTTACCAAGCCCAAGGCGTGCCTTGCCCGCACGGGTTGACAGCTCACTCCACGAGAGGAGTAGCTTCTTCCTGGGTGCTGGCGCATGGCGCCTCGCTGACAGATATATGTAGAGCTGCGGGCTGGGCGACACCAAACATGTTCGCTAGATTTTATAGCCTCCGTGTAGAAACGGTTGCTTCCCGCGTGCTCGCCCTCAGTGGCCAGTAACGCCTGGAGCCCCGTTTCTTGTGTCGGCTTGCTGCACCATTCCCCTCTTCGGAGTGGATAAGTGCGCTATTGTGTTTCAGTAAGTTTCCCTCTGGCGAACCCTGTTAAGCTCCTCCGCCACCCCCTGCGGCTTCAGACATTGCGGAGTGTCTGTCGCTAGGCCAGCACTGAATATGGTTGTGTTGGCTGGGTGCCATATGTTGCGGCCCCTGCGGCGGCCCCATATGTGCATTCTTCCATGGTACGGCTCCCTACGGTGAGCCCGTGTCTTTCCCTGGACAGAGTCCGGTCTGTCGTCCCTGTCAGATGTTGTCTCCCTCCTATGGCCAGAGCCATCCCAGGGACATTCCATATGTGCTCTGCCCCCTGGCCAGACCATATGTGTTTCACCACATATACCTCCCTACGGGCAGGATGTGGTCTCCGCAGCGTTCCCTCTGGGCACGCTTTCCCAGTGTTATCCAAGAAAAAGAAACTGTGGCGTTTTATTAGGGATCCCAATTTGTCAGTTCACATTCTGACGTACGTGGCCACTTGCTCATCTCCTCAGCGAAAAACAAATGTGCATTTGCTGGCACTTCCTATTTATACCCGCGCTGCGGGGGCAGAGTGCTGCATGCAAATTCTGCACGCCAATGTTCATTGGCCGGTTAGTACACACTCGAAGGTGATAGGGCTCTCATGCGATATCCCAATTCGTCAGTTCACATTCTGACGTACGTTAAACATTCCCTCCTTCAGGGAACGAGGGTTACATACGTAACCGAGACGTTTTTCTTTCTCAGTCAGTTCAGTACTTTTGAAGATTTGTACTTTCTCACCATTACATTTCTTTGTGGTTTTGTAGTTTATTCATTAAATGGTAAATTATAAACATTCATAGAGCACTACTTATAGAACAAAGACCATATACTACACAAATAACTTAGTAACTAAAGGTCTTATTTTCAAAGTGGACAGCAGCATAAATTATTTTTGTGTTTGAAAGATTTTGTTTGTTATGTCTACAGCAAAACAACATGCTTATCTGATGACTAACACAATCTTCCGCATATAACTTTAAACAAATATATATATACAGTATACAGACACAAGACAAACCATGATTACAGTGGTTTCTAGACTCTGTTATGTATGTTTATTTTGGTGTGATCACCTCATAAAGAGTAGCCTACTGCATCTGAGGCTAATCACAATAGCCAGATGACAATAAAACATGTGCAACTTCTTGTTTGTGAAACACACCTGTGCCGTTTTGTGTAAACTTATAGCCTTGATGTTGGACTCTTTTCTGGGAAATTATTCCTAGACCTCCATAAAGGCCTTGATTTTAAAGGCAACACTGATTTCTATTGAACTTGGCAGAACTTCTATTGAACTTCAAAATATTCTTGAAACAACTTTACTTCTCGGCTTATATTTTATTTTTACCCCTCCTCTCCATCTACCTGGCTCTATTGTGGTAACAAACACCTGTTGGAAAAAAATCAAACCCCACCCTCAAATATTTCTCACTGAATATCCTGTTTGAACTGAAAATACATCAGATTAATAAAATGTGCTTGTGAACGACATTTCATGTTGACTTTGGAAGCCCTGGCAGTGTGATTACTCTTGTTTGGGGATGTTTTTTTTGGCTCAGCATACTCGGCATTGTGTGAAATATCTCACTGCCAGTCAAGTCACAGTGGTGTCTGCCTGTGTGCATCAGCGAAAAAAAGCACTCACATATGATGCATGTGGAGACACTTTCGTAAATGTCCTGCAGTGTGACTAAGTGTGAATGTGTTTGTTTGATTGTTTATGTAAATAGGCAGTTTCACAGTCACATTTGAATGTGGGATGGCTGTTTGTAAGTTGATGCATTTTATTGTTGCACTCATATTAACTTCTGCACTTACATTGTATATGGTATGAACTTAAATTGTAGGAGGCGCACGCCAATGTTTGACCTCTAGAGGGCAGGTTTGCATAATATGGTGATTCAGTAACACAAACATGGACATAAGTAATAATAGATTCAATAAAATAGTGGCATTCATTATAACTGTGTTCATTTGTAAATTTAGACAATATTTAAAATGAACTATAATGTAATTTGAACAATTTATCAGAGCTAGATCCTAATTTTTCCTGGCTATTTGTCGCCTGCACTGTAAATTCTACAATAAATGAAGACAATATATCATCTAAATTAAGTAACATTACAAGACAAAACTCACTGCATCCTTCAGTGAACAGTAAAAATGAATATGTGTCAATGCGTAATGAACTAGATAGTTTAATGACCTAAACACACATTACATTTTTTTATTGTTCCTATGCATTTGGCAAAGATAAAACAATGTGATATTCAAGTAGAAAATGTAAAAATAAATATATGCAAAGCTCAAAGATGAGTAGTGTGTAAGTGTGTGGGTGTGTGTTAGTGAAGCAGACAGATTGTGAAACAAGTTGTGAAAAGTTCATAGACAGAGTGCCTCATCTGCTGTGTCATTGGCACACTAAATTTAAACAGAGAGAAAGAGGTGCAAAAACCCCACAGGCACAAAACACAGACTGGTCGAGTTGTATAACATGTATACGCACTCTCATTATACGACATGAAATGCCACGCATCTGCAAAGAGCAAGTCACATTTGAAATCTCCGGCCAAAAATTCCCATAAACACACTCCTAAACCTTGTGGAAAGCCTTCCCAGAAGAGTTGAAGCTGTTATAGCTGCAAAGGGTGGGCCAACTCCATATTAAACCCTACAGATTAAGAATGGGATGTCATTAAACTACATGTGCATGTAAAGGCAGGCATCCCAAAACATTTGGCAATATAGTGTATTCTGACTAGAAACAACAAGACAAAAATACTATGCAAGAAAAGCATTTTTTGCAGTGCAGGTACATTTATATCATATTTTCACAATGCAGACACCATCAAAGTGACAAAAATGGCATGTCCTTTTATACAGGATCCTGTAGATGAGGAGGCTGCATTAATTCGTAGGGAGTTACATTTACGTCAGGAGAGGATTATTTATTTATATATATATATTTTGTTGCCATATCCACATATTTATTTGAGCGGTACCATTTTTAAATGGTAGTTTTCTATATAAAACCGGCATGCAGAGCACATTAGTAAGGCCACTGTATGCAGAGCGGTAAGGAAAGTGTGCCTCTGTCTCGCTCTTTCTTAGAATTTTTGTTTTGTTTCCTGGGCACAAACCCGTTAGAGCTATCAAAGAGGAGTTTCACATGATTGCAGGTCAGTGGTTTAGAAATCGGTTTAAATGAGACTAATCTGATAAATGACGTTCACTTGATAACATCTTGCTGTGACCTCTGGAAGTAACCTAATAATTATGGTTGGATGCATTGATGACACGCATATTCCCATCATCACACCTTCCGAAAGAAAAAGAACAGATTACTATATGGAATGGAAGGATGTCAGATGGAAGGGTAGTCTGAGATATATGACGTAATCATCACCACAGCTGTTATATAAACACAAATTATTCACAATTTATTTGGTCATCATTATTTCCTACAAACAGTTATTCTTTTTCCTCTGGCTTCTTGCTGTTGGCTGATTAGTCAAATGTTAATTTCATTACCCTAATTAAGAAATGTAGCATGGATTACAGAACATTTAATTATGCGAAAAGAGCATTAGACTATGTGGAAAAAGCTGCTGCATATTGAAATAGACTGAATTATATTTATTTATTATTATGTCAAATGTTTGTAAAGTCATGTAAACTTACTCCCATGAACCTTTTATGCTTAAAGCTTTACCGGTAACACTTTAGTTTAGTGTCCAATTCTCACTATTGACTAGTTTATTAGCATGCATATTACTGGGATATTGGCTGTTTATTAGTACTTATAAAGCACATATCAATGCCTTATTCTGCATGACCTTATTCTACATCCTTAATCCTACCAATACCTAAATTTAACAAATACCTTACTAACTATAAATAAGCAGTAATTAGGAGTTTATTGCGGCAAAAGTATTGTAAAAAGTCATTTTAAAGTCAAAAGTTAATAGTTAGTTAATAGTGAGAATTGGACTGTAATCTAAAGTGTGACCGTTTTACCTGATTGAATTATGTTTTTATACTTCATTTTTAGCTGATGCCACATGGGATACCATGAAAATTAATATTAGTTCAAAAACTTACTGTTCTGCCAGTTTTCACCTCTGATATTATAACAGTGATTAAGAATTAAACTTAAGTATGCGGATGTCTTTTTGTCGGGTGCTGTTTGCCATGGTGATTCGTAATTTCGGAGCTCCATAGATTATGGCTTTTCATAGTGGTGGTGCACATGCTTAACTCAGAGTCAGTCTACTCAGAGTTGATTTGGACCTCCTTATTGAAACGGGCCCCAGGTGCTCACAGTGAAGAAACGCAAACATGACGTGTTTGTATCAAGAGTCTTATTAGGTAACAAAATTAATCTTTCTTTCACTAACATGCACATACACACAATGACACTGACAGACCAGTGTATATTAACACGTATTTAAACATCCAAAGACACTTCTCTACTTCATATTTAATGAAAAATTTGTACCCAAGTTAACCTTTCACTGATCTTATTGGTTATTTCCCCCAAGCTGTGTAATTAAGAAAATGTAGTTGCTTCGTTGTTAGCTATTCAATACTGTATTGATTCAGTATTTGGGAGAGTTATTTATGGAATCAATTGGACTTTTGTCAAATCCATACAACATATCTGTACATGAATCATGCCTCATGACATTAACACATTTTCAGATCTCAGGTGGTTTGGATCTGCTAATTAAAGCATTCCAAATGTGTACCTTGTTTTGTAATGCTATAAATCTAATACTTTATTTAATGATAAAAAAAGTAGGATTGGACTTGAATTCATCCATTGGGTATAGATTACATTGTGGAAAGTTCTCAGTATTTAGTATCCCTTCTGTGTATATATACACCAGCTCAGTACTAGCTGGAAACCAATCTTAAACTAGCTAAGACCAGCAAAGCAGTTAGGCTTGGATATATATATATATATGAAAGATTATTTAAAACAATTTTTTGGTAAAAAAAAAAAAAAAAAAAAAAAAAGATGAATCGCTCACAATAAGATCAGGAACGCGTATAAAGAAAGTAAATAAGGCCAGGCATGACATAATCAGTGCTAACTAAATGTGGTCAGTGAAATACCTTTGACCATTTCATAAATAACAAGTTATTTTCAATACATCATGATGTATTTTACTTGCCAATCATTTCATTCACTCTGTAAAACAGATAGGGAGAGAAAGATACCATTTAAATGCCTGGAACATGCATTTTGTCCCGACCGGGCTGTGATCGGCTTAAAGTGTGTGAATGGTCCTCCCTGGCTCTGTCAACCAGACTAGAACCGAGTCTAATACCTTACATGGGCTCTCTAGCATTTTCCGGTCTTTTGCCCTGGCAGTTTTAGGCTTTAGATAACAAACTGGACTCCTGTGCAATCAAGCAACAAATGTCATTTTAAGCCAGGATGTGCTATATCTCCACTCAGAGACTATCTTGGTCCTTCTGATGTGGACCACCTAATGTGATGGCCACACCTTGCAAAGGCTCTGTGCAAGCTGGAGATGTATTTTGTTAACTTCACAATTAAACAAATGAATAAGGTAAAGGGATTATGGAATGAAAATTTGTGTAAACTCTGCAATAATTACACAAAATTAAATATAATCATGCGGAAAGAATGAGGTACGGCATGTGAGAAACGGTTGCATGCATGGTCACTCCCATATTAGAATTTGAATGAAGACACGTCTCAGTTTGCATTTAAAGGAATATTCTGGATTTTGTACAAGCTCAATCAAAAGCATTTTCCGCATAATGTTTATTGCCATTAAAATTGTGTTTCCACTCGTCTCTCCTGGGTTACACTGAGGAACTTATGGTCAAAGTGAATGGGGCCAATCTGTAAATGTTAAAATGGTTTCAATAGTATAGCCAACAAGATACTACAAATAATATGCAAGTTAATATGATTTTTGTATAAAAAAAATCACTCACTAACACTTTCTGTGTTAAAAGATATAAATAATTTTACAATTTTGTTGAAATGGCAACACCATAAACCCTTATATGACTGTAAAAAAGATGATTTGAACAGTTTTATAGCTTAAAGGGGTCATAGCATGAGAAATCTAATTTGCCTTGATTTTTTGACATATAAAAGGTCTTTGTACCATTAAAACATCCTGCAAGTTTCATAGCTTAAAACATCCTCCTCATTAAAAAAGCATTTATTTTATCATCATTTTGATATTGTGGGATCTAATGACTGTGCTTAACTTGTATTAAATCCTGAATATTATTTATATATTCCATATTACTTTTTACTAAGACTTTGCTAAAGGAACTTTTTTTGTGGTTAATCCAGAGCATACATTTTCCTGTTGTGGAAACAGCTGTGTTAGAAGAACATCCTAAAAATAGCAATTGTTTTTTTTTTCCTATTCACACTTTTAGTGTTTTTTTTTTTCAAAACAGACCACGTACAAAACAAAGGCGAGATTTCCATCCTTGTGAGAGTAGATTGTTAGTTATGTGCTTACTCTAATGTGAACACATATGGATTTCACAGAAACTGGTTAAAATATTCCAGAAAACACAATGAGCATTGGCATGGATGTCTTCGTTTACCAGCACTGTCCCAGCAGTAAGTTCACATCAGTATAATTGTTAACATTATTAAATCATTACTTCATTTAAATGAGTCTCATATCTTCTAACGATGCTACCCTGAAGGAAAGATGTAATTAACTTGCAGGTTAAAACAGAGGAAGGGTGAACATCTAGCCCTTAGTGTTTTAGTGGGCTTGTGTGCCAATGGTAATGAGGAGTCAAAGAAGAATCCCTCAACAGTTTCTCCAAGCTCATCTGTAAGGAGAACACCACAGATGTTTATCAAAATACCATCTTCTCGGCTGAGAAAGAATACAGTTGGTTTGCAGTATAAGGATATCATGATGTTAATCTATTAGCCACTTTAATAGTGTTGTCGTTGGTTCAATAATGTTAGCCTTTGAGAAACTCACCAGAAGGCTGTTAAACACCACATGCAGTGGTTCATGGAAGTGGACAGGAAACCCCAGTGGCCCCTTGACCAAAATAAATCCATTTCTCCAACTATTGATTCAGAATTACAAAGCGAGTTTCTATACATAATCCAATCACAAGCACTTCTGCACATAAATTGAAAATACCAATACCAAGTCCATCGATTCCTAAATACACAACTATTTAATCCAGTTTGACTGACATGGCAAAGGGTATGTCCTTTAATCCAAGATATCCTAAGCAAAACAACCAATTTCACTGGGATTGTACTTTACTAACAGCTGAATGCTTTTATAGGTGGTGAAATGCTTTTGGAAATACAAAGATATAATGTAGGATTCTAACATCTGTATTACTGCGACTTTCTTTATTAAAGCTAATTATTAGCGAAACTAATACTTTTATTCAGCAAGAATACATTAAAATGCTTAAAGGTGACTTTAAAGACATTTATAATATTACAAAAGATTTCTGTTTCAAATAAATGCTGTTCTTTTGAACTTTCCTTTCATTAAAGAATAAAAAATGTATCACGGTTTGTACAAAAATATTAAGCAGCACAACTGGTTTCAACAAGAAATGTTTCTTGAGCAACAAATCAATATATTAGAATGATTTCTGAAAAATCATGTGACACTGAAGACTGGAGTAATGATGCTGAAAATTCAGTTTGACATCACAGGAATACATTTTTTCCCCAAATACAATAAAACATAAAGCAGTTATTTACAATACTGTTTTTACTGTATTTTTTTGTAAAATAAATGCAGCCATGGTGAGCATGTGCTTCTTTCAGAAACATAAAAAATCTTACTGAATCCAAAATGTATATATTATATACTTATATATACAAACAAAAACTATTATGAAAAGCATGTCAGTATAAGTACAATAAAAACCTCAAGTAAGTTTAAAAACATTTATTAATTTCTTAATGGGACAGAACTGATGGGATGGTAAATTGCATAATTTTTGATGACTCTGCTTTTGAAAACTGTCTCTGACCTGGAGCTTGATTTATTTATCTGTTTTGAGAGGTGAATTTCATGCTGGGTAACAAAAAGCCCTGAAGAGCAATTTACAGTTTTTCAGCACCCCATGTGATGGGCTCCAATTGCTGTGGCAGCACAATCGCCCGCCCCCGCTGAGGAAGTGAGGTAGGATCAACATCTCTGACTGCGAGAATCAAAGGCAGAATCTGAAAACCCCACTAATTATGCAGCGGCCAACCATACGCTTCACACTGAGCTCATCAGGAAGAACGGCCCTGCGTTAATTAGTGATGAAATAGATGGAGAGAGACGCTTCTCTTGTTCCTCTCACTGATAACCCTCTGTTAGGAGTGCCGCCAAGAAGTAGAGTGAAACTCAACTCTGTCAGTTACATTTGAACTGAAAACAGCAAAATGTTAAGAAGCCAGTGTAAAACAGAAGATATGACCAGAATTTTCTTAGTTCTGGATCAGTATAGAGCCAGAAATTCGCAATCTAACTAATATTAACAAAGAACTAATTCAACTTTTATGTGGGTTCTAACAATAGTACCCCATTTCAAGTGGGGAGACTATTGAACTTACATTTGTGCTTAGGGCAAATCTTTCTGTAGTGGACAGCACATTCCAGGGCCCAGTTTATGGCCAGACCCCGCTCTGCCCATAACAGTGGACAAAGGTTTGCTACATTTTGATTGGATCTTGTTGGACTAACACAAACAAACTGTCCAACGCCATCAGATAAAGATGCTAGGACAACAGCCAGACACCTCTTAGAGGCCAAGAAGAAGACCTCTGGTACCAAGCCCAGGAAGGACAGGACTTCTCATTGGTCCACATGCAGTTTCTGCCCTTCACCCATCTAGAAACTGATCCCTAATGTCCTGGCCTGTGACTGCCATAAAAATTCCTCAGGACCTCAGCAGTAGTGGGTGAAACAAAGAAAGAGCACAATGATCCATCCAAATCCATTCATAACTTGGAAACCTTAAGACTGATGTAAACTACACACATTCATTTCATACTTATTCAGAGAAATAAGTATTCTCAGTGACAGCTATTTGTAATGCAACATCTTACACAGATTCAGCTGCTAATAAACAAATGAATGAACGCATGACAGTTCAATCTTTTTCCATCATGTGTGGTGTCTATTTGTTTAGAATATTGCCAAGGGTATTCTGGTGGTGGTTTGGAAAGAGAGAAATGCATTGGTAAACTTTAAAGACACTTTAAAGACTTCTAACTGTGTTCAGTATGCAAATGAGTTCCAAAGGGGAAAAAAGGGTGGGCCACACGGTGTGCCCCCTCTGATGCCAGCAGCCAATCGCAACACTGGAATGGAGAAGTGCCAAATTGCAATCTCCTCCTCGTCGGAAAGGGATAAAGGTACCCTTTCAACAGACACTCCTTGTTCTGAGTCTGTCCTGCGAGGATGAGACTGTGACAGATCACGAAGTTCTGAGTCTCCCCTCGAGAGAGAGACAAACAGTTCACCAAGTTCTGAGTCTGTCCGGCGAGAATGAGACTGTGACAGAGCAACCAAGTTCTGAGTCTGTCCGGCAAGGATGAGACTGTGACAGATCAACCAAGTTCTGAGTCTGTCCGGCAAGGATGAGACTGTGACAGATCAACCTTGTTCTGAGTCTGTCCTGCAAGGATGAGACTGAAACAGATCACCAAGTTCTGAGTCTCCCCTCGAGAGAGACAAACAGTTCACCAAGTTCTGAGTCTGTCCACCAAGGATGAGACATAACAGATACACCGTAACATTCTGAGCCTCTGGTTAATCCAGAGCGACAACAAAAGATCCGAGGATCTGAGTCTATAGCTTGTGAGGCAGCAACAGATACGACCATGTTCTGAGCCTCCAGCCTGTGAAGAAAGAAACATTAACAAACACTACGTTCAGAGTTTTAGTCCAGCGAGACAGTGACGACTACAGCACGTCCCGAGTCTCCATGCCAGAGAGACAAAAGCGGATTGACCAAGTCCTGAGTGTAGACACAGAGACATTTGCAACAAGGTTAAGCTCAGGAGAGCAATCCTTCACTTCAAGGTTCCTTCGTCTGCGTGTTCCAGATTAAGGACCTTCTGCACCTACTTCAGGGCCTCATCTGCGTGTTCCAGATTTTACGACCCTTTGGTGCTCCAGGAGATCAGCATTCCACAGATCTTCGTGTTCAAGACTGTTAAAACGGATTCCAGCTTTTCCCCACTGCATTGTCTCCCAGCACAACCAGTGGAAGAAGTCATCGCCATCGGACTGCTTACTCAACCACGTGGAACGTAAATATCACTTAACCAAACCTCTTTCCAGAGACCTTGGCATTGTTGTATATTTTCAGTATATGATTTTCTGATTTACATTAGAGGTAATATAACTGATGCTAGTTAATAACAAATGATCTTTCGTTTATTTGTTTGATGCATAATAAGGTTCTTCACCTTAGTTTCAGAGAAACAACAGTTTATCTTTCCATAAGGTAAAGATAAACTGTTTCCGCAACTCTTCGCAACTCTTCGCAACTCTTCCATAGCCACACTCAACTTAATCACATGTATTTTATGCATCTTATGCACTTTATTCCTTTATCATTCATTGTATTCATTTAGTAGTTGTGTTAGTTATTCTTGTTTATCTTTGTTAATAAAATTTATTTTCCTTGTACTGATAATACAGAAGAGGCTCTACAAGTTAGAAATCTCACCAATCTTTCAGATAAATCAGCTGACCAACTCTCCCCACTTTACGTTCATTCTAAATGATTGGACAGCCTCCTGTTTGGAGTGGTCTCATACAGCCAAGGTAAAAGAGCTTGACTAGTGTCCCAAACTAAGAGAGGGGGAAGGTGGTCATCTAATGTACTCATAACCACACCCAAAAATCCAAAGATCCAAAAATCACAACGTCAGCGGTGACGTGAGTACCAATCACTAGTTTACTTAGCATCCTTGGATGGACGAAAGTAAAATCACTACATTTCTTTCAATAGGTGTAGTTCCCTACAGTATAACTTGTATAACTTCTCTTTGTATAAAAAGCCCTGCTGTGAGAGTCGGAGGCAAAGTGAACACATTTGTCTTTATAGGAAGTCCTAAACAATGAGAATTAATGACTTCTGGATGCCGGTCGACCACCACTCAAAATGATAAAGCCATAAGTGTATTTTCCTCACGGTTGCTCAAGTTAATATAATTCATCAAGTTAATGTGTTACGTAAAATGCTTTAAAAAAAAAAAAGGATAAACACACAGCAGCAGCTGAACTGGCAGAGGGAGTGAGAGATAGAAAGATGCAGAGTGCAAACAATACACAACTAACCTTTTAAAGCTAATAGTCAACACTTGAACACTGGGCAAAGCCAGGTCTGCCAACACATGTGCCACACAATTCACCTTCCATCTCATTTCTTAAATGCATTGTGATAGTACAATTTGGAGTGGAGGGCCTCTTATGAACACTTTCTTAGTGCTTCTTGAGAGATACATTTTCAAGATACAGGAAGTACAGGAAAGCACTTTCCACTAATGAGGTACACTTTGGTGCTCCTATGAGTTCTACTAAAGCAGTAGAGGTATACATCCTGTGTTTTTATTGTGAGAACTATTATATATTTTATACATAATCCTAATTTAACATGAACAGTAGTTAGTTTTAAACATCAAATGCCTGGCCCCTTAGTTTAGCTAAAATTTTAAATCATACAACAGTGTCATAATTTCGACATAATCTGCTGAAATTATATTCATATATACATGTACAACTGTTGATACAAAAACATAAAATATTAACCAGAAATATATAAGAAAAAAATTAGCTGTGTCCAACAGTTGTTCCCAAACGACTTAATTTGGGCTAAATGTTCAACACTGTCCAATTCTATTCTGCTGTAGTTATAATTTTCAAATTTTATACATATATATTTAATTCTTTAATTTTATTTTATATATAAAATCAACTATACCCCAATATCCCAACTTCAGTCAACAGGGCGGCAAAACTCGTACAAAAGAATACGAGTAGAAAATAAATCTGCTTCTGAGGTTAAGCACCGGATTATAGGATCAGGAAAATGCCAAAAGTGTTACTGTCCTAAAAACATCTAAAAATAAAGATACAGGTGAAAGGAAGACCAGAATAATTGTCTAATGCTATAGCATGAGTGGTTATGCTAATATTTCCCGAAGGTAGCATAAAAGCTGTTGGTAATTACAGACAGTAACAAAGCCAGCCGGCATATCCAATACTTGAGAAAATCTAAAAAAACTGAGAGGAAACAGATGCCTTCTGTTCTCAGCGTGAATACATTTGTAGTGTCAGCAGGAAGCAACTGCAAGCGTGTGTATAGTCCGTGTGGTCTTGGAAAGGCTGGGGCCGTGTGGGAAGTTGAAGTGTGTATTATAAGGTCAGGTGCGCACACTCACTTGCTGAAGAGGTTTAGTCATAAATGTGGGCTAGACTATATTAGGAATATTTCAGGGGTGTATGATCACCACACTTTAACCAGCAGGAGTGAAAGCACAAGAAACTGAAAACCTCCCTACGTCCCTGAACAAAATAGTACAGACCTGATTTGAATGCAGTTAGATTTTGGAAAGTTAGTTTCTGACTTTATCCTGTCGAATAAAGTCCCCCCCCCCCCAATGAAATGCAAAAATAATGAAACTAGAGGCATCAGACATTAATGTTGTTTCAAAACAACATCTCTCAAGGTTGTACCATGAAAACAAAACACTTGCACCATCTCTCTCCCTCACCCAAGACTACTCAAGACTAAAACGAGAAACAGCCAGTTAGAGATATCCAATCCCATCCAGAGCCATTATCATTGGTATAAGTGCAAATTTTCAAAGCTCATAATCAAATGAAAGGAGCAGCGTACCAGCTTTTCCGTCTCTTCATCCTGCCCAGTGCCTTTGACAAGCTCTCACTAATCCCAGTTGGAATCCAGCTCAAACACAGAATGGTCCTCCATCTCCATCTGCTAAGACTTCTCTTCTTTTCTCTCCTCCCCACTCCCTCCCGCTTACCCTCTTTCCCTCCCTCTTTCAACCCAAACAGACAGAACAGTCAACAAAAACATAACCTTTACCCTTTAGTCAATACAATATATTACCACTTAAACACATAATTGATCTGAAAGAATGTTTCAAATCTTAGATGTATTTGTGGTGAGCCTCTTAGCATTAGGAGTCAATGGCCTTCTTATATTCAGGATGTCAGGCTGAAGTGCATAAGTGTCTTGTTCATCTTTTTTTTATGCATGTTGCTGGCATTAGACACACTCTCTCTGCATATCAATCACTTAAACAGAGATTAGCATTTCATTCAAGAGCCATTAAGGTAAAAAAAAAAAAAGTTAAGTTAAACGTATTTAATTATAGTCTATCACATCCACGAGACAGTTGCTTTTTAATGATCCATGAATAATAGATATTAATTGTATCAGTAATCCTAGATACCTGTTTGGAGTAAATAATCAGGTTTTATGTATTAACATGAGGACACGTCTACAGCTTGGATAACGCCAGCAAGACCAGGCCTATGATCTAATATTTTGATCTGTTATGGTTTTTGGAGAGTTCGTTCTTTGTCGAAGGGAAGTGAAACAGGCACATGGTTGTAAACAGGGATTTCGGTGCTGAGATGACAATGACAGATGAATCGTCCTATTCTCTAATGATGTCTCATGTGATTCCTCTGCATAAATTTGTGGTTGATATGTAACAGCAGATAGATTACTGTATTTTTTCTAATGAGGGTTACTGAGATAATTAACTTGGATGAACTCTAGTACCGTATCATGCGGTATAATAAGGGCTGTCACAGTAGTTTATTTTCATTCGTCATGTCTGTCATCACTTAAAGGGATAGTTTACCCAAAAAATTTTGTCATCATTTACTCACCCTCAAGTTGTTCCAAACCTGTATGAGTTTCTTTCTTCTGTTGAACACAAAATAATATATGTGACCCGTGCTGGCAAAAGGAGTCGGAATGCGCACCGGATAATTTCGAGCTACAGGCAAAACAATTGACAAATGGTCGATTTTGAGGTTTTCACAAAAATTAGTTCATTACGCCCTCATCTAGCGATCCCAATGCTCCAAATAGCAATTAAACATCTAAAAGTATCTTTATTTGTACGTTTTCTGAGAGGAGTACCTTTGTCCATGAAAACGATCTTACCTGCGCTGACTGACAGATCTGACGCGTGCACACAAAGACGCCTCGGACAGTGCGCAATCCCGATATACACATATACACAGAATTATAGTATTTCAAAATATCTGTCATGGCGAGTATTCACGCAAACATTGTTATGTTATGTCTTGAATGAACGTTTGATTAACTGTTGGGGAAAAAAACATCTGATGTGTAACATTAATTTTGATTTGTGTGGTACAGTAGGTCTTAATATAGACTGTCTGTTTCATTAATGTTAATCAAACAATTGTGGTATCATGAAAAAAAAAAGTTGAATATATATTTTTTCTATAGATATTTTGTTTTGACTTGGTGTGTGCCAAATTTGGTCTTATTACCAGAGATTTTAAGGTATGGACGCTAGGTGATTTTGTTTTGGAACCTTCAGAAAACTTTAACTCAATTTTTCTCAAAATTGACTTGGTTGACTCTATCAACGTCAAACAGGCGTAGCTCAGGCATTTTTTGTCCGATTCCAACAAATCATAAATCTTTTTGTATGTTTTTTAATAAAGAATGTAAAAATAACAATAACTATTTTTTTTTAAATAGTATAAATTTGCTCATTGCGACTCATTTTGCCAGCACGGGTCACATATTTTGAAGATAACCAGACAGTTGACGGTTGCCATTGACTTGCATGGTATTTTTTTTTTCCTACTATGGAAGTCAATGACTACAGTCAACTGTCTGGTTACTGACATTCTTTAAAATATTTTCTTTTGTGTTCAACAGCAGAAAAAAAGTCATACAAGTTTAGAACAACTTAAGGGTGAGTAAGTGAAGTGAAGACAAAGTTTCATTTTTGGGTGAACTACGTCTTTAAGACGAGGTATATTATCAATATATTACAGCCAGTAGCTTTAATACAGCATGTGAAGGAAAACAGCTGCACCTGTCACAAAAAATCCAGTACTGGTGTGGTAAGCACACAGGCTTGCTTTTTATCTGCCATCTGTTGGCACTTTATTGACAAGGAACTTGCCCAGTCCTCAATATCGGCACAGTAGTGCTGAGAAACAGCAGTGCTGAGTGTTCAGCATGACTGTGACAAGCTGCAATATTAATGCTGTTTTCAGTAACAGTGTTTGAAAATAATGTGTCTATGGCAGACATATAGTATTACTGAGCTACTGCAAAATTCAGAATTGAAGAATTGAATTTAAATGACTTTATTCGCATGACAGACTTTACATTTTTCCAAAACATTAGAGGAAGGATAGAAAAACAACAATAAACATCAACAATATAGAATACAATGTTATTTACTGTTATTAATATATTAATTGGAATTTTAATATATATATATATATATATATATTACATTTATTTTATTATATTTTATTATATAATACATTATATTTTTACAATTTATTATTGTAATTTGAATCAGTATATCTATCTATCTGGCCTATAAACCTTCAATGCTTTTCCCCTAAAACTTTGAAACAAACTGTCTTTTTATTTATTAAATCCACTTCCTTACATTCGACTTCAAACTGCACTTCTGAATCCTGATTGCTATCTCCATTCAAATTCAATTTGAAAATTCCTGGATTAAATCAAACTGTAAATTGGAATTTAAAAGGCATTGGTAAATCAGTTCTGAATGGCGTATAACCATGTTCAGTACTGCAGCACTACGGTCACGTGTTCCTGTGTCACAAATCCGTTAAAAATCAAAGTGTTCTCACAATATGGCCATTATTCCCTTGTGTCTCTTAAAAAAACAAGTAGATTAAAAACAATTACTCTTTTTGAAAACTGACTTAGTGATAAGACTGAATGACCCCTGGTCCCATGGGAGCCTGAGAACCCTTAAGATGGACCACACATGGCTAATTCTCTCTGCTACTTTATAAGCAATGAGTTAATGAACCCATCAGAGGCTGAATGCATGAGCTCCTCCAATTCTTCTCCATATTTTATGTCTCTATCTTATTAGGTGGCAAGGAAGAGTCTCTCAAGGGAACCGGGTCCTATTTGCTGTCCAGGAGATTGATTAGTTATTGATTATACCACAGTTTGGAGACTGAAATGAAAACATATGTGAAAGGGAGATTATGGGCTGAATTTCCAGATTGCTGATCCTTGTCTTTGTAACTGTTCGATCAATATGGCAATATTCCCAAGTTAATGCACCATGACAACCAGTGTGCCTGTGATTATGACTGGAAATGGTATCTAAAGCAATAGACTAGGAGAACAAAGCCGCATTATTTGTACCATGCTTTAAAAGGATGGTTCACCTAAAATAAAAGTTACTTCATTTGCACACCCTCATGTTGTCTCAAACATGTATGATTTTCTTTCTTCTGTGGAACCAACCAAACAAACAAACAAACAAACAAACAAACAAACAAACAACAACAACAGTTTCCATTGACATCCATTGTATAGACAAAAAGCAAATGAAGGTGACATGTTGACAGAATTTTCATTTTTGTGTGTTCCTGTAATAGTCCAAAACCTGGACATTATCCAGTGGCGTAGTATGTATTGGAGGGGAAACCCCCCGCCATCCCACCACGAATCACCTTTTTTAACTCTCTCTCTCTCTCTCTCTCTCTCTCTCTCTCTCAAAAAAAAAAAAAAAAACATAAATATGAATATATTGCAGAAAAGGTGACTGTGGTATTTAACTGATCTTGTTCAATCTTTCTACAGCTCCATACAACATTAACAATAAAAGGTCACTTGGATGAAGAGAAAATCTAAGTAATATAGAAGTACATCTAAACCCAAACAGGGCAGTACTCGTCTTTCAAGAGAACATTTGATGATTTCAGAAGTTATTGAAGGCATAATTCATTCAAATTTGCCATCATGTATTCACACAAAATAAGATATTCTGAATGGTTTTTGCCCATACAGTGAACATCAATTGGGTCCAAAACAACATTAAACCACATTGTGTTCAACAATGCATAAAGGTTAGGAATGACATCAGGAAGAATAAATGATATTTTTGTTTGTTTGTTTTGGGTGAACTATCCCTTTAGGAGGACATTTATTGTAATGGTATCCACCCATACTTAGCGGAGTCATTTAGTTGGCTTTCACCTATCTCAACTCTAATAGGCACGCTCTAGTCAAACATACAAAATTACAACCTATGCCTTACAACAGAATTTCAAGCTCATTCCATTTAATTAAACCCACTCTGAACTGGCCAAAATGGTAACATAGTGGCTCTATATGTGCATAACATGATTTTGTGTCATTATAAAACAGTGACATTTTCCCATCTGAAGATCTCTCATCTCTCTGTTTTTGTGATAATCTCTATTGCTCTTTTTATGTCTCTGCACTGTTCTTACTCCTCAAATATTTTTCTTTTTTTGGCCTAATACTTATGCATGCCTCTGGGTTCTTAAGCGCATTCACATCTCTGTATATTTTATGTGAGAGAGTGAGTGAAGGAGAGAAAATTCAATATTGGGCAAAACAACATTAAAAAAGTAGAAAAGTGAATGTGAGCATTTAGAAAGACAGCACAGCAACAACACAAATATGACAAAAATTAAGTGTGCTTTCTTCTGTACATCACGAATCATAAATCTGTTCAAACCGTAGTCGGTGTCCGTGTATACTCCACATTCTCTGCTATGCACCATGGAAATAGTAATTCTCCAGCCCTCTTGAGAATGTTTTAAGGGCGCATTTTTACCCACAGTGAATAAAGAGCGAACAAAGTTTCAGCAGTCTTGATCACAGTGGAGAATCCACTCTGCATCCATCTTTCAACTCTACATATCAGAAAGAAACATGTTTAACCCTCAGCTGGTGGGTAGCTTTGTTAAGAGGGTTACATGCTGAGACTCAGAGTTTCAAACAGTCAAATATATTGGTGCACATGTGAAGAACCTAGATGGGTGTTGGGTCTGTGGCTGAAAGATAAGGTGGAAGAATAGACTTTCTTGCAAACAAGCCAGTTAACAAGCCTTCTATCTCAGTCATTACCCATGGCACATTAGTGATTTCTCTTTCCTTTTCTGGCCATGCCTACTTTACTTATTGACTCCTGCACTGGCTCAATTAGATGGACCTGATAGGGTACGCTCTTCTCAGGAGTGAACTAAATGACAGCTTTCAGCTTGCAACAAGGGAAGCCATGGATTTTTAAATGAAATGAATCACACTGACAGACAAGATGGATAAAGACAACACAATGAGATAAGTGAGGGAGAGATTTGTACCGCTCTTCACCATCTACCTTCATTCATTGCATCTTTGCTGCCACATTTCTTGTCACAGAGCCACAGCTTGTAAATGTTGGGGAGATAAACCTTTCCTAACCAACTTCGCAGTGAGTTCATATGGAGAAATATTTTTTTCGTCACAAAAGATAAAGATAAACCTTGAATAATGTCAATAATCTTATTTTAATTTGCATTTCTGTTGCAATTAGCTTTGTTATATCCCGTTCATTTGTATATTTCTATTTTTAAACGTCACAATGGAGCATTAGCTGTCAAATTTTATGTAACGTTAACGTCAATGGACGGTCGAAATTGCAATGCTCAAATCAAAGAGCTTGTTAAAAGTACTGTGGTGACTATACAAACTGTTGCATTAGAATTTCTGTAACTGTTATTTATTTGTTAGGCACAAAACCTTTACCCACTGTCATCTGTGTAAAACTGTTGAAATTTAATCAATATATTGAAAAAAAAAAATATATATATATTTTTAAATTACACATCTTGTTTGAGGTAATGTTTTGTACTTGACATGCCATATTTATGCTTTGTTTTTTTTATTAAGTTGGTGGAATCCATTCTTGTCCAGAAACCAGGTGGAGAGAGTATAATAAATGAATACAACCGAACTAAGAGTTTGGGGGATGAAATGAGGAGAAAAATGGTGAACATCCTGGCAGCTGACATGACAGAAAAGAATGGGTAATCTGCATATCATTAAACGGTGTATATATGAGTTCTATCTTTTTTTTTTTTTTTTTTAACCTGTGCTAAAGAGAGGTGATTTTTTTTTTTTTTAATTATACAGCAAATCACCACCAAGGCAGGTTAAAGAAAAATACGCCAGAGGAATTGTATCTTTGTTCCCTTACCTCAGTGACCCCTTCTCCAAAAATGGCTACATAAGTATCACACTGTTTTTGAATTTATATTCTGTGTTGACGTGTTAAATGCTGATGATCACAGACCTATAATACAGGTGGTGTATTTTGCTCTTGAATTTTAAGACTTGGCTTGATTTCTCTTTCTGTATTTTTGCCTTTCTAAGGAGCATTACTATGATGGTGAGAGTGGCACTGGGTACTTGGCATGGAGAATCAAAACTATACAGAGAGGCCTGGCTAAAGAACGACGAGCATCATTTGAAGATACAGAATGAAATTTAGAAATCGAAAAAATTTTTTTCATAGCTCATTATGCCATCTTTCACAGCAGTTTTGTTGCTACTGGGTTGTCTTAACTGTGACATTTTTATTTGTACAAAGATGAGACATCTTTTACATTTTTTTATAAGTATTAACTGCATATAGCAGTGTTGAAGCTCGTAAAATGCTTTTTTCATCAGGACCAGGATCGTTTGCTGAGGGGATATCTGGTGGACCAGCTGTAAGACGGGAGTCAGAGTTTACTCTGGAGACTGTCTTGAGTGAGGATGAATGCAAGGAAGCAATTGCATTTATGAACCATTCTGCTGATGAGGATGCAGTCAAGAAGAAGATGAAATTGACATTTGACTATCGCCGCAACATGGTTCTTGACCCTATGCAGTCAAGTGATATATTGACCGTCTTTCCACGTTTCAAAGACATTAAAGGCTTGGTAAAGTGTTTATAATCATATTCTTAAGGATTTTTAAAAAAATGCATTGCTGTGGTCTAAAAATAAGTTTGTTCAGTGCTTGCAGGGGTTAATAGCTAATAATGATTCCCCTTAGATTGGGAAAGACTTTGTTCTGATGTTTGGTGAAGGAGTGTCAGGCAAGCTTCTGGAGAAGTGGACGACTGCATTCAAGAAAAAAGTGATTCAGCAGTGCAAAAAACTTTCAACCACTCGTGATATAGAAGAACTCCTGCTAGCAGCTGAATCCCCTGACGACTCAGAAGAGGCCATTGATTTTGGTAAGATGTTTAAAATTAATTTAATACTTAGATAATTTTAGTAATATTTGTCTAATATTGTCAGGAACATAAACGCAAAATATTTAGTCCCCATGCATTTTTTAAATATTATTTATTCTTTAGTTTCTGTTTTCATCATTTAAGTTTTGCTAACATATCTATTACGGTCTAAACAGTTTGGGATACTGACCTCTCTTCTATACTACTACTGCTGCATCTGATCCCACCTTCTGCCCAAGGCCGGAAAAGACCAGGAAAGGTGTCTGCTTCTCAAGTAGTGAAACATCTTGTTGTCTTCAAGAAGGTTTTTTTTGTTTTGTTTTTTTGTTGTAGTTTTCTATTATTTAACATCTCTGTGATGGTTCTCTACAATTTGCTTGGTTTTCTCAGAGTGGAACAAACATTGAGGAGCATCTTCGAGACATCACTAGTGCTCAGCCCTATCTCCTGGCTGTGGGACCTCAGAAGAATTCAGTTCGACAGTTTTTCATCATTCTCGATCAGCATGCCATTCCATGCAAGTCAACCTCTTCTCTTGGTGCCTTTGACGAACTGTTTAAGGCACATTTTACAACACTATGTTACACAACATGTACACTTTCATTCAGACCACTGTGTACAACATAGATGTTGGCAAAGTGAAAGAGAGTCCTCATGTTGCTGAGGTCAGAGCAAGGCTGCTTAGCTAGGTCTCAAGTTTTTCTGCCCTCATGAAGTGTTTTGTTTGTCAGGCTGAGTTAAATGGTTCAAAAATGCTTCTTAGGCACTTAAGATTAGTTCATGGTTTTGTTCCTGGAAAGAATCTTCGCCTTAAATGCATAGAAGCAGGTTGTGGTTCTGTGTTTGGTACTTTTTCAGGTTTTAGGAAACATCTGCACATAAAACATGCTGAGGAAAGTGACAGTGCGCAGAATTTTGACACCATTGACACCCGTGAGACTGCCAAGGCAGATGGACAAAGTAGTGCTGAAATACTTCAGATTGGCGGAGAGGTGGCCACAACATCTGTATTGTTAAAGTCAAATAAGAGCACTTTCGATATGTGTGCGTCTGCTGTTGCACAACTAAAAGTTGCTGGATTAAGTCAATCTGCTATAAATGGTTTTGTTTCATCTATGGAGGAAATGGTTTCTGAGATTCAAAGGATGCAGCTTTGCTCTGTCTGTCTTCACAGGACACTGCTACTAAAAGAAAGATAGAAAATTCGTTTCAAAACTTGGAAAATCCATTTACTATGTTAAATTCTGAAACCAAACGAAAGAGACTCTTTACAGAAAAATGGGGAATAGTTGAACCAAGAGAAATAGTGCTTGGCACAAGATTTGACAGCAGGAGAAATAAAACCACAGGGACGTTCGATCAAGTTGTTGTAACTGATAAATTTACTTATATTCCCATTTTAGAAACACTAAAGGCTAAACACTAAATTTTACAAAATCCGCTACTTGCTGATTTGTTTAAACCCAGGCATGTTCCAAAGGAAGGAATTTATGTTGACTTAAGTGATGCGGCATATTTTAAAAGTAATCCCTTACTTTATACAGAAAAGGATGCCTTACAAATTCAGCTATTTTATGATGATTTTGAGACCGCTAATCCTTTGGGATCCAAAAAAGGTTTACACAAATTGGGTGCAATCTATTTTACATTAAGGAATTTCCCCGCAGTTTTTAACTGAATATTCATTTATGTGCCCTCTTTCATGCACCAGATATTAAGCGCTATGGTTTTAATTCTATACTTGAGCCTCTAGTTAATGATTTGAAAGTACTCGAAATTGAGGGGGTTAAGAATCCAGTATCTGGAAATTGTATTAGGGGTACTGTTGTTCAAGTCACTGGGGATAATCTTGGCTTGCACAGCTTGTTTGGGTTTCTTGAGTCATTTTTTGGCTCGATATTGCTGTCGTTTCTGTCTTCTTGAGAAACATCACTTTCAGTCTGTGTTCTGTGAAGATGACCCTGAGGTTGTACTAAGAACAGCTGAGATGCATGCTCTGCACTGTGAAACTTTACTGAACAAACTGATTCTACACTACCTCATATTTATGGTGTCAAACGGACATGTTTGTTAAATTCACTCAAATATTTCAACACAGCCAACAATTTCGCTGTGGATATAATGCACGACATTCTAGAAGGAGTTACTCAGCTAGAGGTAAAACTTGTTCTGCAGTACATTCAACATCATTTTTTGTGCACTGATGATCTTGCTGGTAGAGTGCATGCTTTTGACTATGGTTACAATCAGCAGAGAAACCGTCCTCCAATGGTCAAATTGTTTGATGGGAGCAACGATTTGGGTTTAAATGCCATCCAATCTTGGTGCTTGTTGCGCAACATGCCCCTATTATTTGGTGATTTAGTGCAAAGAGATGATAAACACTGGCATCTTTTGATTTTACTTTTGCACATTGTTAACATTGTATTTTCACCATTCATAACAGAAGGCATGACCATTTATCTTAAACATTTAATAACTGAACATCACCAGCTATTCAAAAAATTATTTCCCGAAAGAAATCTTTTGCCAAAGCATCACATCATGATACATTACCCACAGTGTATAAGAAAAATTGGACCAATTCTGCACATGTGGTATATGCGTTATGAAGCTCAACACAATTTTTTTAAAACACAATTTAAAAGCTTCAAAAATATCACCAAAACTCTAGCCAAAAAGCACCAATTTTGTACTGCAGTGCACTGGGAGTCTTTTAGCCAGTGCAGATTGTCTCTTGGCCCAGGAAAGATAGTAGAACTCAGTGAACTTAAAGGTGGCCAAGAGATTGCTTCCAAACTAGGAGTGGTAATATCAGAAGTTGTCTATTCTGTAAAGTGGATCAAGCACCATGGCACAGAGTATCGCCCTGACTTTATTATCTGTACAGACGTAGCATGTGAGATGCCAGTATTTTATAAGATCAAGACTATTGCTGTGAAAGATGAAAATGTACTGTTGTGTGGAACACTGATGGAAACTGTATGTTTTGATGACCATTACTATGCATTTACAGTCAGACTGCATCCAGACAGAGGTTTTAAGGTAGTGAATGTTAATGAGCTGTGTTATTTCAAACCATTTGATCTTCAGATGAAATATGGTACAACAGATGCTGCACTGCATATAGTGCCATATTGCCATTTAATGCAGATGTGATTTATTTTTGTTCATGATTATTTTTGTTTTGTTCTTGAGACTGACTCATGTTTTAATACATGTTTTAAACATGACATTGTTGAAATTGTTTTCTTTGTTTTAAAAACTTGTTTTAAGAGTTCATTTGACATTGTAGATGAGTAGGCTAATTGTTTTACTGTACTTAAACCACAAAGAGAAATACTGACACTTATTAAGCTGTTGCAACACCAAATGGGTTTTTGAGTGAGATTTTTTTCACTATTAAAGATGTAAATAAACACTACACTAGTGAAATATTAACACTAATAAAAGATGTAAATAAACTCTACACTAGTGAAATATTAACACTAATAAAATATGTAAATAAACTCTACACTAGTGAAATATTAACACGAATAAAAGATGTAAATAAACTGTACACTAGTGAAATATTAAGACTAATAAAAGATGTAAATAAACTCTACACTAGTGAAATATTAACACTAATAAGAGTTAATTTCCCCTTAGTGTTAAACTGTGGTAACACTATGCAGTGTTGAGCAGTGTTAAAGTTTTACTCAAAATAGAGGTAATTTTACTCTGAAAATTTACCACTATCACCAGAGTCAATTTATCACCAATTTTGAGTGGGACCAAATACACTCGGACCCAGTGTTAAATTTAACTCTTATAGAGTTAATTTAACACTGCAAAATTTACTGTGGGGTTTTCTTTTCCAAAAAAATATAAATCTCTGCCATTGTCAGAAAGTACTCCTGCCAGTATGAAACTCATAATTGCCCGGTTTGGGACCCTCACTGCTACAGGATACGCAGCCATAAAGACCAATTCACAGAGGACAACGGTTGCCTTGGGGGCCCTTGTTTGTGGAAACTGTGTAGCTTCACCCCTGTTTTAACTCAAGAATAGTGATTTACAGAGTCCAAATAACACATTTTCCTCATTTCTTAGCTACTTAGGAGCTTTACTTTGTCCATTTAGGATCTAGCAAGCTCAAATCGTCAATTTATTAACAATTCTACCTTAAGTGTTAAACTTGAAACTGAAGGACTCTCTTCAGGTGTGATTGGGGCTGGTCACTTCCCAACAGAGACTCTCAAATTGCTTTATTAAAGGACCTTAGGGTCCAGTGGTCTAATTACTGTCCAGATGGCTGGTACGCATAGAGTTAGTGATATCCCACAGCCCAACCCGTACTTATGTTTAATTAGCATTCTACTTTTAAGGGCAATGGAGGTGTTGTGCTGTGCTGATGATGCTTTGTAAAACATTAAAAAAGTAATTGTCAACGGTAGATTCAAACTTCAAACTGAAATGATAAAACAAAAAAAGAAGCCCATGTCCAAACATACAAACAAACAAACAAATATATAAATAAATAAATCCATCCATCCATCCATTTTATGAATAACCAAATTTATTTATTTATATAATTAATATTGTATGCTTCAGCTGCTTCATTGTCCTTGTCCACATTTTAAAGCATTATATTGCTACTATTACAACTACTACTACTACTACTAGGCTACTCACTGAAATTATTCTGTGGTGAAGTAAATACTACAGAAAAAAAGTAATTTCTACAAGAAAAAGTTAGTTCAGGCAAGAATGAAAAAAAAAAAAACTACGTAAATTCTATATTAGTACTCAATTCAAGCTTGTAGAAATTAGATGTTTCGAAGTAAATCATAAACTTTAAAAATGTGGTTTAACTCAGTGTTATATTGTTTAAGTAAAAAGTATTGCAAAGGAAACTTTAACTAAGTAGAAATTACTCAACCTTTTACTGGCCAAGTTAAAATAACTTATTTTCTTTGTTAATTTTACTTAACTTAGTTAAGTAGAGTTTACTTAATTCCAAATGTGAAATTTACTTAAAAAATCTGCATGCAAAAACTTTAAATTTTACTTGTTTTTTTCAGTGTGCTACTACTACTACTACTACTACTACTACTATATACTGTATGCTTCTGCAGTGGCATGGCTCTGACTTTAATGTATTTTTTAGACAACAATCTACAACACCGTTAGCCCGGATTTTATATTGAATTGAACATTTAATTACAATATACTTAAAATATTTAAGTTTGATTGCATTACTTATAACATATTAGTAGATTCTACTATTTGTGGACATAATTTGAATGTGTGAATAAATTTAATTTAAATGGACTCAGATTATGAAGTTTTACTCCTGACCACGCCTCCCACACACTGGTTTGGTGCTGTGAGTCAGGTAATGACGCCATTTTATATTGTGGTGTGTGTGAATTCAAGGAGCTGTTGATGAGAAGTTGGAACATTTGCTTTAGCAAGTTCTACGGACATTTTCCCCAACATTTACCTTTTTGTTGTTTCTTTGCTCCCAGAGAGACTGTTTGTGAGCAGTGAAAAACATTGTTTAAACGACGGGACATTTTTCTCCGGTGAGCAAGCTAATTTTCTCACTCGTGTGCGGAGTGTCTGCATGTCCGCCGCGCTTGAACCCCTGACCGGCGAGTTCGTTTTTTCGTCTTTTCCCTTCTATTGTTTCTTTTTCACTCGATGAGCTGTTTTTGGGAGTGTAAACTTTGTTTGAACCTCTGGTCAGCACCAAACACCGCGGCCGCGCTTCCAGCTGAGAAGTGAGGATGGCGGCGTGAATATATGGTAAGTGCAATAATTTATTTCGACACGTCTATTGATTGAAAGAGAAAGTTAAAGTTAATAAACGGGTTGAATACAAAAACGGATGGATGTACTCCTGTTTTTTCTAGGTTCATAGTCTTCTTAACGACAGACTATCTTGTTTTGTGTTGCAGGTCAAGAAGAGATGCTTTGGAAATGTAAGTATTGCCCTCATAACTGTGAAAAGAGAGCACAGCTTTTTAAACATTATAGGCTCAAACATGGAAATTATACAAGAACAGAACAATTTCCTTGTTTACATCCGGAATGTATGTACATTTATATCACTTCACCAAAACTCCAGATCAGCAGTATGTCATGTGGGTTTACTGAGACCTGTTCTGAGGCTGATTATTATATTAACCTGCACAGTGCACAATTACATGTAAACCAAGTCAGGTGCCATTATAAAGACCATAACTTTAATGTTTGCTCCTTACAGAAAAGTTGTCAACGACAAGCCTGACATCAGCCCAGATGGTACTTCAATGGCCAGCTCTTTCTATAGTAAACCAAGTATGTATTGGTGCATTGACACCATGTTGCAATTACCATAATTATGAGATTCCAGCTTGTAAAAAACTTTCACGTTCATAAAAATAACGACCTGTAAACTGGGAATTTTCTGGGAGCTCCTACTTGTATAACTGTACCACCTCCTACTGTACAATTGTACCACCTGACTGCTGGGGATTAATTTAGCTGTTGATAGTGTTGCCATAGAAATGCGTAATTCCCAGTCCAAGGACATGAACAGCTTGGAGTAGAACGTCACATGTTGTCATCTTGGAATTACGATAATTACGACATGGTGTGAACACAGCATGACTGAGTATTTGACAACAGCATTATCTGACACTATTATAAATGGTAATATCTTTGTCAATTTTTTTCTTCCTCTGTTAGGTTGCAGCTGACAAGGACTCATACAGGCAAACTCCAGTGAGAATTCTCTGCGTTGATCAAGAAGGCCATCAGCTAAACCCATCTAGAGTGAGGATCGTCTTGGTCGTCGAAAAGAATGTTTGGTGATGGATGAACTGACCAACCTCAGGACTTCTGTGTCCTTTTTTCCGGACTGATTTATGCTCTGCACCTGGACAACCCTAACTGTATGATAACTACTTTATATTTTATTCAGCAGGTAATGCTCAACCTAGGAAAAGGTGAGCTGACACCTAAAATTGAATACTGCCAATATTGTGAACTCAGGAGTGTATTTGTTTGTTTGATATAAAGCACAGTTAAAACAACATAATGTTGATGTAGAGTAAACAAACTCTATAGTTTTGATGCAATTTGTTGTGATTCTGATAGACTGTCCATGTGCTTAACAATAAGCTGATTTAATAAAAATCGTCTTGGTTACGCATGTAACCTTAGTTCCCTGAATAGGGAACGAGACGCTGCGTCACCGCTTTGGGAACGCCTCTGCGTGATTGCGTCGTGAAGCACGTGTGTAATCAGTCCAGTAGAGAGACGGAACGTCATAGGCGGGTGACGTCATAGACCCGGAAGGTATAAAGCATACCGGCAAACAAACGCCACTAGCTTCTGTAAAAAGGCTCAAGCAAGACGCTTGCGGGCATGCGGGGAGTATGGCAGGGTGACGCAGCATCTCTTTCCCTATTCAGGGAACTAAGGTTACATGCGTAACCGAGACGTTCCCTTTCAAGGGAACTCGCGCTGCGTCACCGCTTTGGGAACGAGAATACCCACGCCCCCATAGGAGCCGGATGCCCGCCTGTAAAATTGTCTATGAGCGAGCACCCGAGCCCCCAGAGTAACATTAATGTCCAGTTCATAGAACCTGACAAAGGTGAGCGGTGAGGACCATCCTGCTGCGTCACAAATGTCCTGCAGGGAGGCCCCTGCCAATGGGGCCCCTGCCATACTCCTGGTTGAGTGGGCCTGGACAGCCAATGGGGAAGGCTTTCCGGCCGCCACATAAGCAAGTTAAATAGCCTCGACTACCCACTTGCTCATCCTCTGCTTTGAAGCAGGACCCCCCCTCGAGGGTGGCCCGTAACTGACAAATAGCTGTTCTGATTTCCTCCACAGGGCAGCTCTGTGGACATAAGCATCCAGTGCACGAACAAGGAAAAGCAGATTAGATTTTTCCTGGTCTGACGTCAGAAACGGCGGAGGACAAAAGGCCTGAAGTACTATAGGTCTCACAGGGTTAGTGGGAACCTTAGGAACATAACCCGGTCTAGGGTGCAGGAAAGCTTTAGCCATACCGGGAGCAAATTCCAAGCATGAGGGTGCCACAGAGAGGGCTTGTAAATCCCCTATTCTTCTCAGAGAAGATATCGCAAGAAGAAAGATAGTTTTAAGAGTGAGAAACTTCTCAGGAACTTCTTCTAGTGGCTCGAAGGGAGCCTCAGAAAGGCCTTGTAGGACAATGGCTAAGTCCCAGGCCGGCACCCTGGTGCATACTGTAGGCCTCAGCCTCATAGTACCACGGAGGAAACGAGTAACCAGAGGGTGTCGCCCCAATGAAACACCACCCAAAGGAGTGTGGTAAGCTGCTAAGGCCGCCACATACACCTTTAATGTGGAGGGAGCTAACCCAGCGGAGAACCTCTCCTGCAGGAACTCCAGCACCGCGCTCGCAGGGCAGTTAACTGGATCCCACAGGCAATCTCTGCACCATGAGGTGAAGAGTCTCCACTTCAGAGCATACAGTTTCCTCGTAGAGGGAGCTCTAGAGTGTAGAATGCAGGATGGCACCACCCACCTGAGAGAGAAGGTCCCTCCTGAACGGAATTTCCAGGGGAGGGCCGTCGAGGAGCGACACAATGTCCGCGAACCAAACTCGGGCTGGCCAGAACAGAGCTACTAGCAGAAGACGGGCCCCGTCCCGGCGCACTCTCTCTAGAACTCCCGGAAGCAGAGCAATCGGGGGAAATGCGTACAGGGGCAGCCTCGGCCACTCCTGTACCATGGCGTCCAGTCCCAGAGGAGCCGGAGGCGTTAGGGAGAACCACAGTCGACAATGAGAGTTTTCGTGTGTGGCAAACAGGTCCACCTCTGCCCTGCCAAACTTCTCCCAAAGGAGCTCCACCACCTCGGTGTGGAGTCTCCACTCCCCGGGCCTCGGCCCCTGCCTCGACAGGATGTCTGCTTCCACATTCAGGCGCCCTGGGATATAAACTGCCCTGACTGAGTGCAGTTTCCCATGGGCCCACAGGAGGATTTGGCGGGCCAACTTGTATAATAGGCGCGACCTCAGCCCCCCCTGATGGTTTATATAGGAGACCACTGATGTGCTGTCCATGCGTACTAGCACATGATGGCCCCTGAGGTATGGCAGGAAGTGTTTCAGAGCCTGAAACACCGCCAGCATTTCTAGGCAATTTATGTGCCACGAACGATGACAGTCCTGCCATAAGCCCTGGGACGAGCGACCACTCATGGTCGCCCCCCAACCCATAAGGGAGGCATCCGTGGTCAGAGATACCCGCCGACACGGTGCCCCCAGTAACGGGGCTTGGGCCAGAAACCAAGGATCCTTCCACATGACCAAGGTGCGGAGACACCGCCGCGTTGCCTTGATCACGCGAAAAGGCTTTCCCCTCAGGGAATATCCTTTGGTCTTGAGCCACCACTGTAACGGTCTCATGTACAACAGGCCACAAGGAATCACGTTGGATGCTGCTGCCATCAGACCTAATAGCCTCTGATACTGTTTGACAGTGAGTGACTGGTCTAGCTTCACCCCTTTTACTGCTGAGAGGATCGATCTTATGCGAGGCTCTGATAAGCGGGCCTGCATAGAGACCGAGTTCCAACTCACGCCTAGATACGTTATTCTCTGAACTGGAGAAAGAACGCTCTTCTTGAAGTTGAGCCTCAGTCCTAACTTCCTCAAGTGTGTGAGAACAACATCTCGATGTTGAACCGCCAGGCGTGCTGACTGTGCTAGTATCAGCCAGTCGTCGATATAGTTGAGAATGCGGATCCCCTGCATGCGCAAGGGGGCTAATGCCGCGTCTACACACTTGGTGAAGGTGCGGGGTGAAAGGGCTAGACCAAAGGGAAGCACCCGATATTGGTACGCTTCTCCCCCAAAAGCGAATCTCAGGTACTTCCTGTGCTGCAGAAGGATGGAGACATGAAAATAGGCATCTTTGAGATCTATCGTGACAAACCAGTCCTCGGACCTGATTTGAGACACAATATGTTTGAGTGTAAGCATCCTGAACTTGAGCTTTGCTACTGAGCGGTTGAGGATGCGCAGATCTAGAATAGGCCGCAGCCCCCCATCCTTCTTTGGCACGATGAAGTACCGGCTGTAGAACCCTAATTCCCTGTCGGACAGAGGGACCTTTTCTATGGCCCCTTTGCGCAGGAGGGTCTGTACTTCTTGAGTCATAATCAGAGCCTGCTCGGGGCCCACCAGCGTGGGCAGAACCCCGTTGAAACTGGGTGGACGACACCTGAACTGGATGGCGTACCCTATTTTCAATATCTGCAGGACCCACTGAGATATATTTGGCAGACTCTCCCACTCTGCCAGAAAGACTACTAGGGGTACCAGCCTCTCGAGCGCAGCGCCCTGAAGCGGCGGACCGGAAGGGAACAACTGGCTCGACAGCGCCACCTCCTTCCTCCTCCCGGCACTCGGGCGGGGTTGGTGGATTGACCCTGTGAGGGTACCGAGGACAGACGGGTACCGTGTACTGAGGTGAGCACCGCCTGCCCCCGGAGGGGGAAACCCTCACTGCCCTGGGCCCACTGGCGTCAGGGCTTCTTAGACGCAGCCTTCCTCGAAATAATGACAGTCCGCAGATCTGTCTTACTCTTAGAAGACTGCGCCTGAGAGCGCCTCCCTCCGCCCCACCCTTTCTGAGGGGGAGTGCGGGTGGCGTCACTCTGTTTTTGCTGCACCCGGTGTGAGGAGCTCATACCCGGGGTCTGCTGCTCCCGCACAGCAACAGACGAGACCTGGGGCTTACAGGGAAGGAGCTGCTTGAGCGCCGCAGACTTTGCCCACCAGTGCCGATTTAACTCTCAGTGGCTTGGTGGGCAATGTCGGGGCTTTAATGGCCGATGCCGACTCGGGAGAGAGACGCTCGCAAGCGTCTCTTCCACCCTCGGCATCGAACCATACCCATGCCTTTTCAGCCCCAATATGTTACTATACACAGACGTTTGGGGACTGAAAATACGAGATGACATGGGCCGTTTCCACGTTCTCGACACCTCGGTGTGGAGATCCGCGAAAAACGGTAAGCCCTGACGTGGAGGCTGAACAGAGCGGGCTGGCAGGAAGCGCTCATCAAGTCTACTTTTCACTGAGACGCGCTCCTGATCTTCTTGTGGCCAGTCGATGTTTAATCTGGCCACAGCTCTGCTCAGAACCTCCACCAGCTCCTCACTAGCAGGAGATTGAAGTGGCGAGTCTTCAATTCCTGCGTCGACACTACAGACATCCACCTCCTCGGAGCTGGACAACTAAAGTGCCGAGGCCAATTCCTGGGAGGGAGAAACCGCAGCGTGGGCTCCCGAACCCAGAGAAGCAGCACTGGACCTGACAGGTGAAGGCAGAGAAAGGGCCCGTCTCTAACCCCTCTGACAGATCCATTTGCGAACCCCACGACATAAGCTGCCGCTGTGCCTCGGCAGCAGCGGGGCCTGTGCCACGGGGAATGCGAGCTGCGGCGCTCCCCTCGAAGAGCGCCCGGTGGGATCGTAACACTCTCAGAGGCAAAGCCTCACAATGCTTGCAGCCGGCCCCCTCGAGAGCCGACTAAGCGTGCTGCTCTCCCAGACAAACAACACACATCAAATGTGTATCCCCACTCGTGATGTAACGAGAGCAGGGAGGAACACATCTTCTGAAACGCTGTTCGCTCACCATAGTGTCTCTCTTTTAGTGTGTCAGTATGTGTTGCAAACTTGTTATATGAAAACAAAAAAGTCTGAACTCAGACACAAACACAGAGCTGACAGAGGACAATGTTACACAGAGCGCTTGCTGAAGACAACAGAAGCTAGCGGCGTTTGTTTGCCGGTATGCTTTATACCTTCCGGGTCTATGACGTCACCCGCCTATGACGTTCCGTCTCTCTATTGGACTGATTACACACGTGCTTCATGACGCAATCACGCAGAGGCGTTCCCAAAGCGGTGACGCAGCGCAAGTTTTTTTCATATTTTATAAGGAAAATGTTTTCAGGACATGAAAAATTCATGTTTTGTTGTATATGTTTTGGAATTTAATTGAAATGAAATAAAACAGAAAATTGTATGAATGTACCTTTTATTTGCTTTTTTCCTTAATTTTCTAGTTTAACAAATTAAAAAATAAAACAATTCATATAAACTTAACTAACTTAGTACATTGAACTGTAATAATTACAAAGAAATTGATATTACAAAACATTTTAAGTTACAGTAAATGAACTCAAATTTTTAAGTTCACATTACTTAATTTTTTAGGGCAACCAGTTTGCTCAAATTTTTTAAGTAAATTCAACTTATCCGGGTTAACAGTGAATAATTTCAGTTCACTGTTGGAATAAAGAAAATATTTTCATGTCTATAGTCACATTAACAGAGCATTTGGCCAGTATTAGTCATTGTCTGTTTCACTTTACATTGAGGATTGCAGGAACTATGTTTTTTGTTTTGAGCTATATAGATAGGTTAACATCTCCTTTCTAAGATATAACACCAGAACAATATTAATAATTAAAAAAATCACAGTGTGTGTTGACAAAGGATTATACAAAACTGATAGATAGATAGATAGATAGATAGATAGATAGATAGATAGATAGATAGATAGAATTAAAAATTAAAATAATAGATAGATAGATAGATAGATAGATAGATAGATAGATAGATAGATAGATAGATAGATAGATAGATAGATAGTTTAAATAATTAAATAATTAAATAAATAAGAAAGAATGCTGGGCACAATGAGGCGGTCAACGGCAATAGTTAAACCATTGGTGCCTGAAAAAATGTTCTGTACAGGTTTAAAAATGCAGCACAGAAAAGAGCCTTTCTTAAATGGGTTTCGGTCTCTTAAGACTCCAAACCTGGTTCAAATTTACTGCTCATCAGGTTGGAATAGGACTCTCCTCCACACAGAGCTATCTGTAGACCCATCTCACTTTCATCTGAATTGAAAAGCTCAGCGAATAGCAGCAAGAGAGAGCAGTTTTCGACAATCTGTGCAGTGTGCTCACCGGCACTATGGTATATCCAAGCAGGTGATGGGAACTGAACCATTTCAAAGTGCAGAAATGAAGTTGGCACTGGCAGGGAATTTAATAAGTTGCTTGAAGTTCAGAAGAGGACCACATCATGGACCCCTTGCCAGGCAGTGGCCCGACACTAGAGTGTGTGCAGAACACACCTGGGAAAAAATGGAGCTACGAATTTCTCATCAACAAAACCACTGCCAAGACTGAGAGTGCGTGAGAAACAGAGGACTGACTGATCTTTATCCACACAATGAAGCTAAAATAGAGCTTCACTGTAAAGGAAGACTACTATCTCTTTCTCACTGTAGTAAATTGGACATACTGTATATCACAAGAGTCCCAAGAGCCCAATTAACATATCCAAGACATCTTGTAAAAGTGAGGAACTTCAAACATCCCCTCACTTGACAGACCCTATGTGCATTTTGCTTGCATAACAGGACAGGGACCTATCCTAAATTCAGCTTCGTTATCCTTTTCCTTTCCTTTATGTGGCTATCAAACATGATCTCATTAGTATTCATACATACTCCTATATACATCCCAATACATATAAATATGCATCTCAATGTAATAAAAGCATCCCTACAATGTTTACAAATTTGAGATTTATATATTGCATTGTGAGATCAAATAAATGTTATGACATGTATTTAATGCAATTAACACATTTACCTAATTTGACATTATAATGGTTTCATTACATTCTGTATGATTTCTAATGAGAAGTTGGAATCACTGTGCCAGCATATACGTACACAAATCATTAAATGAGTGGAATGTGTTAATGTCACACTCCAACACTGATGCTGTTTATATTCTTACTTATATTCCATACTTAGTGCTTTGATGCTAATGAAATGCATATACACTAAGAGTGCAAATGACTTTATTAGTACAATTTGGATTTCATTTATACATAAATTAGCTCTTAAAAGGTCTTAATCTGACAACATTTCTCTTGCTATTTAGTGAAAAATGACCCCCGCTATGGCATTTTTTCTGAATTTTGACCTTGGTCACCTGCACCACTACCTTTGCAAATGTTCCGTCAAAAGATTTTACGTTTTATCTAATTGTATAAAAGCATATGTGCAGACTTACTGTATACAAATGGTTTTGAAATATGGAGATCATGCTGGACTATCAACCCCATTCTAAAGTAAAAAGACTAAGGCATGTCTTGTTGCAGATAGGATTACAGAAATGGACTGAAATTCTGAGGAAAGAGAGAACAGAGAAAAGATTGTGAAAGGGAAAGAGAAAAATATGTGGAATCACATGATTATATTGTGAGGAGTGTGAAGCATGCAGCACATCCTCAGTCTTAACAAAGCATGTGTGTAAGGGGATTCCACGGTCCTGGGGAGAACATTACTTTGAAGCCTTCCATTTTACAAAGATGGAGTGTGTGCGGAAACTTATGGTAATAGCTTGTCAAAAATGAGAGGCATAGCTGAAGTTCTGTCCCCTATTGTTAACAGGGAGAAATTGAGGTACATTTTGGGATAGGGGAAGGTTCCGGAAATGATTCCATCCACCAGAGACAAACAGCAGGAGTTTCTATTACACTCAAAGCCTTAATGCACTGTAATAGCCATGTAATGACTCCAGGATCCCTTTAACATTGTCTGTGCAGCCACTATTTTCCCTCTCAATGTCACTCTCATGTTAAGCCTTTTGGACCTTTCAAAGCCTTCAAATTCATTAGGGGAGTGTGCTAGGTCCAAATCTTCTTATTCTTCTAATTTTATTTTGTTGAATGGGTCGATTAGAGTGTCACACTGAACCAGAGCACTTGGAAGCCACACAAATACAGTTGAAAAGCTGATAATTGAGAGAGATGGCCCAAATTTGCAAATGCACAGCCAGAAAAGAGAGAAAATGAAAAGATAATGTGCCCTTTCTTTGTCAGCCTAAAATACAGCTTGCTTTACTTTTCCAAAATATAAGCAGCCCACTTTTATGCATCAAAAGACTTTTGCACCAAAAGATGCATGGACATACCTCCTTATTATAACTTAAAAAGGCACACATAAAATGTTATACTATTCTTGTAATACCATAAAAAGCATTGGTAAGGGACTTGCCATATGGTATTTTTGTGATGCTGTAACTCCCGTAATGTACACTTCATTCCTTCAGATGTAGCTTACAACCAACCATTAGATAGACAGATTATAAATCACACACACACAAACGGGCAATCTTTGGTTTTATTAATCTATTACTTGTTCTAGAGCAAACCAATTTGTGTTAAGGGGAAAATTAAGTTTGATAACTTTACGTTAGGCTGTTTATCTTAAGTCCTGTATGGCCTACTAGAGCACTGCTTTTGCACGTTTGACTGAATTGTTTGTATGTGTTTATTTCCTATTGTCTTTTATAATGGCTTTTCTTGTTAATTTAAATATTATTGTTATTTAATTTATTTATTTAAAATATTATTTTATATAAATGTTCTGTAATTGGTATTGAGAAAGGGTCCATCAGTGATTGCAATTTCGAATTCAGTGACAGTTACATTATTACACCATTAGATGGTGGCAACGACTGTCTTTATGAGTGAATGGTTGTAAACAAGGAAGTTATTTAGCGTCTTTGGAAGTTTGGAAATCTTTTAAAAGGAAAAAGATATCGCTTTCCTCAGCGGACATTCAAACTGGATTATAATGGATATTATGGACATCGACCTGAAGAATGAGTGCTATATCAGATGCAGGTATTACACTCATTTAGTCGTTCCCTCTCTCATAATACTCTACTCTACATACAATAAGCTTCAATGAAGCGACTCAACGTTCCTTCGTTACTAGTTCTAAAGTGACGTTTTAGAATTAGTAACGGAGGCTTAGGCTCAACTGTAAAACTGTCAACTTGAGATTTGAATCCGTGGCGGAAGGAAGTAGTTCTGCACAAAAGAGTGTTTTTAAAGACACTCCGTTGTTGTTTCTTGTTTATTTACTCCCTTGTGTCGTCGAACTGTTGTATAAACGCAATATCACACTCATAGCCGTGCGATATGGCTGTATGTCAGCACAGTGTGATTACGGCCTCGTGCCTACGGCTGAATCACAGCCGTGCTGATATACAGCCATATTGCACTGCTACTTGTGTGATATTGCTCTCTCTCTCTCTCTCTCTCTCTGTATATATATATATATACAAACCCGATTCCAAAAAAGTTGGGACACTGTACAAATTGTGAGTAAAAAAGGAATGCAAAATTTACAAATCTCATAAACTTATATTTTATTCACAATAGAATATAGATAACATATCAAATGTTGAAAGTGAGACATTTTGAAATGTCATTGAAATCATTTTGGATTTCATGAGAGCTACACATTCCAAAAAAGTTGGGACAGGTAGCAATAAGAGGCCGGAAAAGTTAAATGTACATATAAGGAACAGTTGGAGGACCAATTTGCAACTTATTAGGTCAATTGGCAACATGATTGGGTATAAAAAGAGCCTCTCAGAGTGGCAGTGTCTCTCAGAAGTCAAGATGGGCAGAGGATCACCAATTCCCCCAATGCTGCGGCGAAAAATAGTGGAGCAATATCAGAAAGGAGTTTCTCAGAGAAAAATTGCAAAGAGTTTGAAGTTATCATCATCTACAGTGCATAATATCATCCAAAGATTCAGAGAATCTGGAACAATCTCTGTGTGTAAGGGTCAAGGCCGGAAAACCATACTGGATGCCCGTGATCTTCGGGCCCTTAGACGGCACTGCATCACATACAGGAATGCTACTGTAATGGAAATCACAACATGGGCTCAGGAATACTTCCAGAAAACATTGTCGGTGAACACAATCCACCGTGCCATTCGCCGTTGCCGGCTAAAACTCTATAGGTCAAAAAAGAAGCCATATCTAAACATGATCCAGAAGCGCAGGCGTTTTCTCTGGGCCAAGGCTCATTTAAAATGGACTGTGGCAAAGTGGAAAACTGTTCTGTGGTCAGACAAATCAAAATTTGAAGTTCTTTTTGGAAAACTGGGACGCCATGTCATCCGGACTAAAGAGGACAAGGACAACCCAAGTTGTCATCAGCGCTCAGTTCAGAAGCCTGCATCTCTGATGGTACGGGGTTGCATGAGTGCGTGTGGCATGGGCAGCTTACACATCTGGAAAGGCACCATCAATGCTGAAAGGTATATCCAAGTTCTAGAACAACATATGCTCCCATCCAGACATCGTCTCTTTCAGGGAAGACCTTGCATTTTCCAACATGACAATGCCAGACCACATACTGCATCAATTACAACATCATGGCTGCGTAGATGAAGGATCCGGGGACTGAAATGGCCAGCCTGCAGTCCAGATCTTTCACCCATAGAAAACATTTGGCGCATCATAAAGAGGAAGATGCGACAAAGAAGACCTAAGACAGTTGAGCAACTAGAAGCCTGTATTAGACAAGAATGGGACAACATTCCTATTCCTAAACTTGAGCAACTTGTCTCCTCAGTCCCCAGACGTTTGCAGACTGTTATAAAAAGAAGAGGGGATGCCACACAGTGGTAAACATGGCCTTGTCCCAACTTTTTTGAGATGTGTTGATGCCATGAAATTTAAAATCAACTTATTTTTCCCTTAAAATTATATATTTTCTCAGTTTAAACATTTGATATGTCATCTATGTTGTATTCTGAATAAAATATTGAAATTTGAAACTTCCACATCATTGCATTCTGTTTTTATTCACAATTTGTACAGTGTCCCAACTTTTTTGGAATCGGGTTTGTATATATATATACATACACATATATAAAATGAATAAATAATATACATTAGATAGATGATAGATAGATAGATTTGCTTTGTTTTGCTGTTTCTAAAGCAGCCTGGACACCATGTGCAGTCACTCAAAGTCCCGTCTCTACTCATCAAATTCTCAAGGTGTAGCTAAAAGCAATTACAGGGAAGCTGGATGGGAAAGCCTAGTGAAGCCTCCCCCCCAAAAGCTTCCATCCACACTCTCACCAGTCCTAATAAGGCCTTGCCTTCCAAACAAGATGAATCATGTTCCACTTTTCTCTGCACCTCAGCACTTTGTAGGTGTAGCTTTGTAGCCTTATTAGCCCTTACAACGTAACAGACGAGCCAAAAACGCTTGGTTTTTCTTGAACTCCACCTGGAGGGATTGTCAAATAAAGGAATTGGATAGACATGGAGCCCTGCAGGAGGTTCATTTATCACAGTGTTTGCTAATGCTAAAGTATGCTTCTTCAAACTGAATCCAAAACTACTGGATACAATAGTTATACTGCCACCATACCAGGAACTGAACGAGCAAGAGCAACGATCGATTTACTAGTGAAATATTTTTAAACAACCCTGCTGAAAACAGCATCTTAAACCAGGTCTTAGCTAGTCCATTGGATAGATGGATGGATTAGCAAACAAAGTGCTGGACAACAAAGATGTACTATTTTTTTTTCAGCAGTGTAAACCCATTATTGTGCTGATATTACTAAAAGTTCAATAAAATAATAATAGTTCATTTAAAATATAGATAATAGTTATCCGATAAAATAAAAGTTTTTATGTACATACTATATATGCAGTGGTATTTTTTTTTTTTAGAAATATAATGGTTTATTACTTTAAATAATTGAGAAAAAAAAAAATCTACCACACTTTGAACTCACAACATAAATCAAATCCCAAACTGAACATCCCAGAATGTCATTCACAAAAGATTAATTCCTTTCAAGGACACGTATGTCTGAATTAAGATCTCACGTTCAGAGCGTAACGATGCTATCCTATTGATGGCTGATATCTCTGCTGAGCTCTAATGAAAGAGCTAAAAATATCAGCGCCCGTCAATATCTCACACTTCCTGCGAGCACATCCTTGCCTGTCAGGAGGTGAGAGCTCTGTGACATTGTGACGTGCTCAAACACGCTGTCAACAATGCTAATGCCAACAGACAACTGCCACTTAGTCTCCAGGGTCAGATTTGACTCTGCGTACTTGCTTTGAGGAGCTCCTTCTGCATATCCTTCGTTCTCATCCTTCCATGTCACATTACATTATACACGGCAGAAGAAAAAAATCCATCAACAGAAAAGTGGTTCGGAACGTCTGCTAACAACTTTGAAATCTCTTTCCCCTACACCGTTATGTGAGAAAGAAACTTTTAATTAGCTCTAAAAGATTTAGTGCAATGGACTATGTGAAACTGGGCTTAAAATTAGAATTTAAAGAGAATGCAAAAGAGTGAAGACAAACAGAAAAATGTATTCTTTGATCTTTTAAAAAGCACAAAAACACAATAAAACCCAGAGAAGCTCTGGCCAAAACACTTCTAGAGCGAATGTAATGGTATCTTACCAAATCGGGTGACATATCAGTAGCTCTTATACAGTAGTTAGCCTCTTGTGCTCCATCTTTATGACTGTCACCCTCCATGAGCTAGAAATTTCTCACTCCCTGTCTAACGCATCAACTACATCACAATGGCCACTCACTGCTAATACAGGTCCTAGCATTTCCTCGACACAGATGACCTTGTCTCCACCTCCAAAAGCCTGTCTATGTGACAGCATGTAGCTAACGTGTTCTGTGTGTTTGACTGCAGCTACAGCAGGTTTTGTTAGTTAGTTAAAGCGGGAGTTTGTACCTGTAATGTGTAATGAAGCCCGGGGGGCTGGGCCTGGCTCCGCTTCTGATTAAAGGCCCTAATAGGTCCACAGGGTTCAATCAAGCCAGACCCACTGAACACTGTATACTGCAGTAAAGTGGTGAAGTAAACACTATTGTGCACCGCCCCAGGGACAGGCGTCTCAAAGCACACAACGCTAATGATGGTGACACATAATGAAAGAGAGCATGGATGAGAGAGATATATAATTGCATGCATGCGAACATTTGCATAAATGAATGCATACGAGCGGTTACAAACAGATTAAACCTCATGCTAAAGCTTTGCAAATGCAGCATGACGGAAATCTTCACAAAAATGAATGCAAAATCCCACACACATTACTAAAAAGGGGATGACAGATTTCAAGCGATAACTGTGACGATAGTACCTCCGATTCCACCCAGATTTTTACTTCACTGCTGTGCATGGGAGGAGGTTGTTATGGCTTTAAACAGCAACATCCCCATCTGAATGGATGCTGCTTTGGTACTTGATTACTAGTATGTTGTTTTGGCTGATTTAACTCAATTGTTTTGTTTTGTAAAGCATGTAATCCTTGTTAATGAAACACTAAAATACTGTTACTACTATTAAGAGACCATAATCTCACCATCTCGGCTAACCAACAAGCTCTATGCTTTTATAATACACTGAGGCAGTCACAACAATGTAAGAAAGAATTTACAAATTTCAGAGTCAACCAAGGCCAACTATGAAGTGAGCATGAGTTACTGCCCCCTGAAAACAGCAGCGCCAGTCAGGGGATGGCGAGAGCTTGGGGTGTGATTGACAGGTGGTGTTGAGTTGTGATCCAAGCAGATTTAATCTTGCAGAGGAGGGTGAAGGGGAGGACAAGCGAGGACCTAAATTCGGCAGCCTGCTTCTCATTGATTTTACAGGTGTAAGGGTCGCCAGCGGGCCAAGAGCAAAAAGCCAGTGGAGAACACACACACACACACACACACACACACACACACACACACACACACACACACACACACACACACACACACACACACACACACACACACACACACACACACACACACACAAAACACTGCCTTTTAGTTCATTCAAAAATACCAATATAGTGCTGAATACATGGAAATGCAATGCTAAAATGTAACATTAAAATCCTGTTAACTGATTCTCTTACCACAAAATGTTAACATTTTTTATTAGATTTCACAGGATAATACAATAATTTTACTGTAATACTAAACAAAAAAGTTTTATTGTGAAAAAAATTTTTTTTAACAAGACAACACATGCATACTACTTTGTATCATAAATAGTTAATGACCTAATAATATATGATTTTGTGATTAAATATTTCACTGTAAATACTATGGAAATGATCTTTTTGATGTAAAACATAAATTACTACATGATTTAATAAAATCATGGAGCTTATAATGTAAGTTTAAAGTAAACTTACTTTTGTAAATAAATTTGGTTGGTTGATATGATATATCAGTTACTTAAAATAATAATATATACAGTTAATACAGTTATGGAAATACACAGACAAAATTCATGGTGCTTAAATATTTTTTAAGTTCAAAGGAGTCTATAGTAAATAAGGTTGGTTGGTTGCTATACCAATGTTATATCAGTTAATTCTACATATAGTTATGGACTGTAAAATACACAAACACCAAAATCTAACCCTACAATGCTTAAAACAATATACCATATAGTCTATAGTTTGCAGCGATTTCTGGCAACCACAAATGCCTGTTTGTTACTGTAAATTTAACAGGATTTCTCCTGTAATTTCACTATGAAAATATGCTTTTTTTATGTTAATTTAAGCAAAAATCATAGTGCTTATCATTTGCTTATCAATATACAGTATTTTTGAGTACAAAGTAGACTTTAGTAAATATATAATAAAATATATATATTTTAGTATAGTAATAAAGTTAGTAATAAAATTGGTTGGTATAAAATGCTATATCAATTATTTATAAATACAGTTATAGACTGTGAAATACACAGACACCAAAATCTACTACTGTAATGCTTAAAACATATATTGTCACCATATTTTTACAGTGATGTCTGGTACCAACAAATGCCTGTTTGTTACTGTAAATTTAACAGGATTTTTTTCAATGTATATGTACAGACAAACAAACAAGCACTCATGCACACAGCAGTTTGTTTGAGTTTTGTTGACTTTTAGCACACACCTACCTAATAATCAGACAAATGTATGCATAATTACTGTCTTGCCTTTGAACATACAGACACAATCAAACACTCATACTGTCTCCCAGTGCATATATTTACACACGCCCACACATATTCAATGCCAACACATACACACACAGAGCCATCTGTGTTGCAATAGTATGAATAATCACCACCTAAATGGCATGTATTTAAGTCTGCACTTAATCTAATTCAGACAGCACATAATGTTTTTACGTCACCTATTGTTAAATCTGACATCAGGGCATATTGTTAAGGTTAACAGAGTATTTTTTTGCTGTGAACAGAAACCCAGGGGAGTGGAAATGCTATGTTATATAAATCACCCTAAGTGTGACAATAAAACCTTAAACATTGTTAATTTCTTGAGGTCGTGTTGGCGTTCAAGTGTGTATGCGTTTGCTGAGGTGCTGTTTCTGTGACATGCACACAGAGCGGAACAACAGTCAGGAGCGGGGCTGGATATTGCACTAGCAGGGGGGCAACCCCGCGAGAATAATCACGTTTACCGTATGCAAGGATCTACGCAAATAAACTCTCTCTCCCCATCAGAGGGGTGAGATTGTGTTTGTGTATTGAGTGTGCATGTGGTAAATACTCTAACTCACACTGTCTTTTGAATGAGCAAGGTTCTGTTGCAGAAAAATACAATAACATATGCACAAACGCCCTTCTTTTTTGCTTAAGACTTCAATTTCCCCTTTTATTCGTTCCCCAGCTTCTTCTTCTTCGCAGTGTGGTGTTGTCAGCTTGAATTCCGAATGAAATGGATGCATTTGAAACACGTTCATGTTTCCATATGAACTATGAAGGAGAAGATAAATGGGCCAGATATGTTTGTGCTAGTAGCAGCATTTTGCTTTGGTGATACATTTATCAGAGCTGTGAGTGTATGTGTGTGTGTGTGTGTGGGGATGCTTAGGTTAGAGAGTAGGCTGATAACATTAGGCTGATTAGAAGCTCTTAAGAAGAAACTGCGATAAATGCAGCTTTTTACTGTGGTCACATGCCAAAATGTATATACAGCACTGAACTTGAGATAAAGTGTTGATGTGTCTGACAGACTTCCCTTTCTCCCTTAATCAGAAGTAACGTAGGTCTATACAACTTTCCAAGCTAGAGCTGCACGATTCTGGATAAATTGAGAATCATGTTTTTTTTGTGTGTGTGTAAAATCTCGAAACCTGACGCTCTCTGCCTCTCTCAACGCTTTTTTCGGTCCGCTGTAAATTCCACAATGCACCGCGTGAGCGTGAAGCTCAACTTCCATAGGATTGAATTGAAAACGCTCACTCTGCTCGCCTGTGGACACGCACCGTGAGAGCATTTACATCGGAAGCGTGACGGCTGACCCTCTCATTCATTAACATGGGCAGCGTCAAAATATACGCAGTTCACGCTCCGCTAACGCTTGCGATGTGACACAGGCGTAATAGACACAGCGGAATCATTGTCATTTAGAAATAAGATTTTTGTTTGATTCAACAAATAAAAGGATTCCTCTCTGGAGAAGCGTTCAGTCTTTCCGCTCACAAATTCCGCGAATCCGCCATGGTGCAAGCGCAACTGGCTTTTAAAGGGAATGGGAGATGAGACATTGATTGGTTTATTGCACATTATGCCCAAAACACACCCATGACTCATTACGAGTACAATCCTTTTGGACAATGACCATTTTTTCCGTCATTAAAATAGCAAAAGTGGATTCAGACCCGCCTTAAGTGCACCTGCTCCATGTACTTCAGACCATGCGCTTAGATCGTTAAAATAGGGCCCTTTAGGTGCATCCTAAATTGCATACTTATGCACTATTCTATGCTGCTTTGTAGTATAAATAGTGCGTGTAGTGTGTTCTATATTCCAAATAGAAAAGGTACACTTTAATTACCCGGATGATGCACTTAATTAACCGAAAGAAAAAAAAAGAAAAAAAAAACCCACACAGAACAGAATGAAACTGTCATAATGTAAAATGTGTTAAATAATTATGATGGCATTTAATCTCACTGATTAAACAGAACAGTACAGTATGTGGTAGAATCAAACAGCATGCATCTACAATTATCTACAATAACCACTGAGATCATGTTGAGCTACTGGCGAGGCCAGTAGAATTGAAGTTTTATTCCTCTGATGGTGGGAAAATTCCTTATAGGGAATTTATGTATGGGTCACGAGGCATGATTATTTGCATTAATTGTTTTATTGCACTATTTTTTTTATAATTAAATGCACTAAATTAACGTTACATTGACATCCCTATTAATAATGGCTTATTAATTTTAATTCCAACCTGGTTATGAAAATGAACTCATACACTTACTGGGTGCCAGCATTATTAAGGGAGTCACCTTCCTAACTGACTCAGACAGCAAAAGACATCTGAAGCCTCCGGCAACAGTCTGACCCGGGTTTTAAGCGCAAAGTCTCTGTTTACTGCGCTTACAGAACAGGGACTGACCGCACGTCTACTGCTGTGTACAGTAGCAGCACGCTGAGGCTGATAGCAGCAATCTTCTCCAGACCACTCTATCTCTCTCGCGCCCAAACAACCGAGCCTTTAATCCAGTGAGGTATGGACAGAGCCTTGGGTATTACTATAAACAAGCGGGGAGCCGAAGATACACTAAAAATGAGCATCGGTTATGCTCCCTCCCTGGCTAGAAAGATCCAGGGCTTTTGGATTGATCTTCAATGCTCTGGTTGCTTCTGCCAGCCTGTCCCACGCTGCCCTATCACCCCATGCAATTGGTCAAGCGCCCATGACTGGCGTCCCTATATGAGAAGTGAGGATCGTCTGCAGGGTTTGTTAAATCCCGGCTAATTGCAGCAGGCAGCCTTCCTTGGGCGGATGTGTATGTGTGTGTGTTCTGTCAAATGGAAAAGCAGCCGTGATACGGCACTGGCAGGCCCTACTTGGAGTGCTAGCAGCAACACGGCGTTAAATTGAACAGAGGTGATGTGAGAGGAGAGGAAATGTACTAGAGCGGGACCACAGTGTGGAGGCACACTAATGGAATGAATCTAGAGTTAGGCAGACATGCTGTCTGTGTCCCCTCTGCAGTCTCACCATTAATCTGTTGATTTCCAGCTCCGTGTTCGGATCATTTGGTGGTGCAATATCGTTTGAATGTGAATAAGAGGCAATAGGATCTGACAATATGTTTCAGATACGATAAATGTAGTTCGGCTGTTGCTGTCTTCGCGGCGCATGGTTATTCTATAGCAGCGCTTCTCGACTGGTGGGCCGCAGGTCTGTTCATATAGAGTTGTGTAGAGCAGGGAAAAGACAGTGATGATAATGCAACTAGCCATAAAATCATGCAAATGAAAAAAGATAGCACAACAAATATGCACATCAACTTTTAACCCCAAAATGCATATGTGGATGAAATTTCCCCCCACATTCTTTTATACATTCATGTAGACTTTATCAATGTTATTATTGGTAATTAAAACTATTAAAAATCATTTTCGGTAATTGAAATAAAAGTAAAATATAAATATTAGATGAAAAAATTTAAGTCCTAAAATTACTAAAACTAAAACAGAGTTAAAAATTGTTGTCTGCTCGCTTGTGTCTGCCGCGTGGTTTGAATTTGGAGCTCCGCCTAGTTGACTCTAAATCCTCGGTTTTTCTTCTTGTATCAACTTATATAAACTATAAACTAATACTTTCTCTTTTTATAGCGGGTAAACATATCCTCGATAGTATTCTATATCTGAAACAATCGGATTGCTTTCATATGGCTACTTATATCCACATTTCCAAACATCCGCTACTAGCCTTAGCCTGCTAGCATCACTAGCGTGGTCTCGCATATCGCTCGCTTTGTTTACACTTGTAAAACACAGGAAATTACTGTATATCTGTTCTAATGGCGAATGCATCGGATGTATGTCTACCTTTGAGTGCAGGTGAGGACATGTTCGAGCTGCATGCGGTGCAGTTGGAACTGGAGGCCTTGGAGAAACAGATCCACGACCTCCTAGAGAGACAGGCCGATCTAAGGGACCGACGATCAGTGCTAGAGACATCGCGGGCTGACACTCACAAGTCCGTAGTAAGTAATGTTATCACTCCGATCTCTTCTACTCCGTGTGTTTCCCTGCTCAGGGCTCAAGCATCCAGAACACGATCATCCCAGGCCTCCTTCACTCCGACACCGACACACCGCGGGCCCTGGGTGATTCAGCAGCGGAAGGCGCGAGCCAGGCCTCGGGCGAGGAACTCTCCTCCTCTGCCGCACCCGGTCTTCGAGATCTCCACCTGAAACCGCTTCTCCCCTCTTCTCGAGACGGAACGAAACGCTGTGATCATCAGCGACTCCATTGTCCGGCATGTACACGCTACCTCAGCTAAAGGTAAGGTGTGCAGTCACTGTTTTCCTGGTGCTTGTGTTCTCGATTTCGCTGCGCAGGTACCAGCGATCCTAAATGGTGACGAGAGCATCGGTGCTGTTGTGCTGCACACCGGGGTGAACGACACCAGACTACAGCAGACGGAGGTTCTGAAGACGGTCTTCAGGAGCCTGATCGAGACTGTAAGCAGAACATCACCCGCGACGAGGATCATCGTGTCCGGACCGCTTCCCACATACAGACGAGGACATGAAAGGTTCAGTAGACTATTTGCTCTAAATGAATGGTTAATGTCATGGTGGAATGAACAGAAGCTGCTCTTTGTAAATAATTGAAATCTTTTCTTAGAGCGGCCTAGGCTTTTCCGTGCTGATGGCCTGCATCCCAGCTTGAACGGAGCGGATCTTCTGTCAGACAAGGGGCCCTATGTTGATTTCTTAAAAGAATTTGCGGATTTTCTCTCAGACCTATTGGTCACTGTCGATAAAGCACTGATTGTCGGTGATTTGAAGATTCACGTAGATAATACAAACGATGTGCTAGGGGTTGCGTTTACAGGCTTATTAAACTCCTTTGGGGTCAAGCAAAATGTGACTGGGCCCACTCATCGTTTTAATCATACACTAGATTTAATTATATCACATGGAACCAATCCTACTGATATAGATATCATACCGCAAAGTGATGATGTCACTGATCACTACCTGGTAACTTGCATACTGCGTACTGCTGATATTTTCCATACTGCACCACGTTATCGACCAGGTAGAACGATTCTCCCAAACACTATAGATAAATTCACAAATAACCTACCAGATTTATCTCAGCTGCTCAGTGTACCCAAACACACAAATGAACTACAGAAAATGACTAGCAGTATGAGCACCATTTTCTCTAGTACATTAAAAAACGGTTGCACCGATCAGATTAAAAAAGGTTAGAGAGAAAAGTACTGCACCGTGGTAAAACAGTATTACTCACGCTATCAAGAGAGAAACTCGTAATCTAGAGTGCAAATGGAAACAAACTAATTTAGAGGTCTTCAAAATCGCATGGAAAGACATCACTTCCCGTTATAAAAAGGCTCTAAAGCAGCCAGGCCGAGCATATCCGTAAACTAATAGAAAATAAAAAAAACAACCCCAGGTTTTTATTTAGCACAGTGGCCAGATTAACAAATAAACAGACATCACCTGAAAAAAATATTCCAGTACAGTTTAGTAGTAATGACTTTATGAATTTCTTCACTAAAAAAATTGAAAGCATCAGAAATACAATTATAAATGTACAACCTTTGACAGCGTTTTATGATTCAGCCTCAATTATCGCCCCTCAAGAACAATTGCAGTGCTTTACAACTATAGGACAGGAAGAGCTAAATAAACGTATCATTGATTCTAAACCAACAACATGTTTATTAGATCCAATACCCACTAAACTACTGAAAGAGTTGTTACCTGTAGTAGAAGAGCCTCTTCTCAATATTATTAACGTGTCTTTATCTCTAGGTCATGTCCCAAGACCGTTCAAGATGGCCGTTATTAAACCTCTCATTAAGAAACCACAACTAGATCCAAACAAATTAGCAAATTACAGACCCATTTCAAATCTTCCATTTATGTCTAAAATACTAGAAAAAACTGTGTCCGCTCAATTGTGTTCTTACTTACAAGAAAACGATATCTATGAAAAATTTCAGTCTGGATTCAGACCCCATCATAGCACAGAAACTGCGCTCGTTAAAATTACAAATGACTTCTAGCTGCTGACCAAGGCTGTATCTCTGTATCTCTGTAAGACTTGATCTTAGTGCCGCATTCGACATCATAGATCATAAAATACTCTTAGATCGTCTACAAAATTACACTGGTATTCAGGGACAGGCATTAAAGTGGTTTAGATCGTATCTATCAGAACGTTACCAATTTGTCTATTTAAACGGGGAAAAATCTAAGATAACGTCGGTAAATTATGGAGTGCCGCAAGGATCTGTGTTAGGCCCTCTGTTAGTTTCAATATAATGCTGCCACTTGGTAATATTACATAAGAAAACATGGAATTAGTTTCCACTGTTATGCCGATGATACTCAGTTATATATTTCAGCACGACCAGATGAAATCTCTAAATTATCCAAGCTGACAGAGTGTGTTAAAGATATAAAATATTGGATGACCTATAATTTTCTCCTATTAAATTCAGATAAGACTGAGGTATTACTTATTGGACCAAAAACCTGTACACAGAATCTCTTAGAATACAATTTGCACTTAGAAGGATGTACTGTTACTTCATCATCTACAGTAAAAGACCTGGGTGTTATATTAGACAGCAACTTGTCTTTCGAAAATCATATTTCAAATGTTACAAAAACAGCCTTCTTCCACCTCAGAAACATCGCTAAGCTACGTGTAGGAATTAAGGGTGCATCAGACACAAATTAATCTTCCAGATGATTCGTTCAAACATAATTCCACACAAAACCCAACTCAACACTCCAGACCCTCAAAATCAACCATCTATCACGGGGAAAGACCAGGCGCCGGTCAGTCTGCACCAAGCTCACATAACCCCCAGCTAAGTGCTTTATAGCATGACAAACTTTGAGCCACCCCAAAGATAACAACAAAGTTGTTTGATCACAAGACAAAGAAACAAACTAGATCTCTGCTGTTTCAATGACCTTTAGATGAACTCTCACTGACACGGTTACAATCCACTGGAAAAATCCACAGAAACTATTGTCACGTACAAACTGCATCAAATCACAAAATCGTTGATTGTCGAACTTGCATTCAAACAGCCTTCTACTGCATAATTCTATATCATGTCCTATAACCAATACACATGACCATTATGCATATATATCACTCCCAATTCATGTAATTGTATAAGTATTGAACGAGTGGCTGAAAGTGTACCTTTCTTGGTATCTTTTTGTTTGTATATATTTAAAAAGACGGTTTGATTGAATTTTGTCTAGAATGTATCGTGTTCCTATAATAAGAAATCATGTCTAATAGTACTCTGCTTAAGAGCAGGAAGTTAGGAGACCAGAGATAACAGATCATTTATGGGGGGGTGGGAACACAGTCAACCCTGAACCAAGATGATCCCTGATTGGTTAGAATCCATCCAGGAGGATGGGCAGATTTTTGAGTTTTATAACCTCAGAACACGAACAAAGAATTCAGTTGAAATCAGTTCAAGAGGTTCTAGAATGTTCAAGTCAGTCTAAAAGAGAGATAGACGATCAGACGATCGTGGCAGACCAAGATCTGAAAATGGGTTAACGATTTCATTTAAGTCATCTAGAACTCTCGTCTGACTTTCCTTTCTTTTACTTAAGTTTATTTTCTTTCCGTTGAGTCTATTGTTCTAAGTTAAGTTTCGCCGCAAAGTTTCTCTCGCCGAATCTACAGTGAGCGCGCTTCAACTTCAAACAATACCCACAAGACTTTCCATCCAGCCGCCAACATGCCACGTGATTGGCTTCCCAAGACGTCGATCAAAAGACACGACAAGGCCGTCAGCGAATCACTGAACCTGGGAAACCCCTGCAGCCAGGACCGAAAAGGGAATCCCCAAGATGACGCGAGACACAAACGCAAGTAACCTCCAGATTCTAAACTGAACTGGTGCATTGATATCAAATTTAATAACCTCGCCTAAGAAACGATAGGAGGGTTAAGTTAATGATTGGTGGTTCATTCAGGTCATGTGTTTTAAATGCATATAGTGCTAGAAACTTGGGATTTCATCATTTCACTCTCTTAAAACTCATTCTTTCCTCACTTTCTTCCTTTCTGCAATGCATGTGAATGTGTGTGTGCGTGTGTTTGTGTTAGATATTAGTTTTACGTCTTAGAGTGATCAATAAAGTTTTGTTTGTATTTAAAGATAAGTGTTCTTGTGTTATGTGCTTACGAATGTAATGTCTTAAACTGCTGATCTATGTTACCTGGCTGTTAAATAGTGTTTCACTATTGTGTGGATATTAATATCCGCTGCAGAGTTGATAGTTACGGCCCGTTCAAAGGAACGCTGGACGAGTCATTTGCTCGGCCGTAAAATAGACTCTTTCAAAATTCCCTAAATAGCTAAATAGACCTGCTTCCCTTACAGAGTCCCTACATACGGAACATGTTATCTGTCTCTGATGCAGAAAAGTTAGTTCATGCATTCATGACCTCTAGACTAGATTACTGTAATGCATTACTAGCTGGCTGTCCTGCATCCTCAATAAACAAGCTACAATTAGTCCAAAACGCAGCTGCTAGAGTTCTTACTAGGTCAAGAAAATATGATCATGTAACACCAATTTTATCATCTCTACACTGGTTACCTATTAAGTTCCGTATCAATTATAAAGTATTGCTACTGACCTATAAGGCCCTAAATGGTTTAGCTCCTGTGTATTTAACTGATCTTCTATCGCCTTACAATTTATCTCGCTCTTTAAGATCACAAAACTCTGGGCTTCTGGTAGTACCTAGGATATCTAAGTCCACTAAAGGAGGAAGAACGTTTTCATATTTGCACCTAAACTCTGGAACAGCCTTCCTGATAATGTTCGGGGCTCAGACTCACTCTCCCAGTTTAAATCTAGATTAAAGACGCATCTCTTTAGCCAAGCATTCACATAATGCATCTCATAAGCTTGTACTCCAGTTATATCAGTGCACATGATTGTCTTTGCTTAATGCTTTGAACAGCAGCTACGCTAATTATTTTCCTGTTCTGTTTTATCTCGGGACGCCCATCCCGAGGTAACTAGAGAGTCCGTCAGCTCCAGTCTGGATCCAGCCTCTTATGAAGACTTCAGATGACCATCACCTGTGAAGAGACGACTCCAACTCCTGCGAGGACTTCAGATGACGCAGCTCTGCCCTAATCATTGTTAACAACATGTATTCTTATTTCACGTAGCCCATTGTCTGTGCCTTAATTTATTTTTATATTGATTAATAATACATTGTTAGCTAACTGTGTGCTTTGTATATGTACATTTCTGAAATACATAACTTGGACACAGTCTCCTCTGATAACAAACCACTTTAAATTGTAATGTAGATGCATACATTTTCTGTGAAGCTGCTTTGAAACGATATGTATTGTGAAAAGCGCTATACAAATAAATGTGAATTGAATTGAAAAATTAATTACAGCTAATAAAGTGACACAAACACATAAAACTTAAACTGAAGAAAACAGAAAATATAAAAATAAAAGCTCATATCATAATACTATAATAGTATAAAAACAACACTGGTGTTATTTATTTGGTGTTATATTCCAGAAAGCTGTCTTTGAGCTATAATAAATAAATAAATAAATACATTTTATTGACAAGACAACTAGTTTTATAAACAATATGCATTTAATTTTTACCCAATTATTTTTAACCCAGACATGCATTTAAGTGGGGTAAAGTTAAAAGGGAGTAGAAAATGTCATTCATATTAATATGTTTTATAGATTTCCTAGATTTAGTAATTACGACACAATGTTACATCACCACTTGACACCGTCCAATGTAATATCTGGGTTCTGAAACTAAATCAGTTGAGAACCACTGCTTTCAAGTACAGTTTTGCATCAAAAGTGCACAAAAATGTAGCACCAGTTTTTAGTAATGGCATACTTTACAGTCTTTCATCATTATGAATCATTGATTTCTCTTTCAGCGCTGATGAAACAGCCTCTGTCGGCTCAATCAATGTTTCTGCAACTCCTTTTCCTACGTACCCCCTCTAGTAGTGTAAACATACAAATTAGTCCAGGCAGTTTGCATTTGAACTCCAACAATAAGGAAAAGATTTATGAACAGTTACACTTTGCATCCAATCATACAACATTCAGCCATGAAAGACAGTTTGCTAGAAACATGCCACTGAAGTTTTGCAGATAATAGTGCATTTAGACCTTCTCTAATAACACTCTGAATGGATAAACTGCATCATTCGTTAAAGTGCAAATGCGTAAAGCGTAGTTTATGAAGCGGCAACCCTCAGATGGAACAGCTGACAAAAAGAGGTCAACTGTAGCCTATGAGTATAATGAAGCTTAAAATTAATACTGCAACTCATTTCATCTGATAAATAAACTAAACTATCAACAAAAAAGCCAAATGGAACAATTCTTGAGGGCATGAGGGTCAAACTGAAAAAGCTACTAAACATATCCATCTAGTGAGAAACTCAGATAAAATATTGTTAAAGTTTTGTTATTGTTATTGGCAAAAACATTTTAAAAACCAGAAAGTGCTTTGTCCATAACAGAAAGACTACAGTAAATCAGACTGATGGCAAGTGGAGCTATACACTGACACAGTACACCTTCACTATATAGTTTTGTTGCAAGCACATTGGTTGAGAACTAGTTGCATTTGGTAGAACAGTCACTTGTCAGTCCATTCTAGCTGGAACAGATGGTTATCGTTGTCTATTTTACTGTATTTCTGGCTTGGAGAATGACATGATGACACTGCAAAAGCTACCACACATTTTAAACTGAATGACTGACAACTGAGATGCACATTCTCCATAGCACAGAGTCGTACAGCAAAAAATAGTGCATATCAAAAACATTTTTCATGAGGAAACCAGTCTAGGAAAAATGGGGGGAAAATAACTGCCATCTCTAGGTGGGTCACTGACAATTCCTAATTTTAAATAAAAAATAATTAAAAAAATTGTTTATAAAAGAGTTACGTATCACATGGATGATGATGATGATGATGAGGAAGACAGATGACAGGATTATAAAACATAAACAAGGTTTTATTAAACTAGACGGTATCAAAGTAACAGCGTGTGTAACGTGCACACACAAACAATAACCGACAACTAAAGACTGAACACAGAGGAACTAAATACACAGAGGTAACAAACTAAATGATGTACAGCTCTGGTGGAAGATTAGTGTCCATGGGAATAGAGATGAGTGGCGGAAAACACAGACAAAGAAACATGTGACTGATGACAACAAACTGAAAGTCCATGAACGCGAGACTAAAGTTGAGTCCAGATAACCGTGACATTACGGTCCTTGATTCTGCTTGGTTGAGCTGCGTAAATTACTCAACAAACATACACCTGTGACCTCATTACATCAGTATTAAAATAAATATTTTTATGGACTAACTGTTTAAATATTGTTGACATTATTATTATTATTATTATTTCGGATCACAAATGGTTGCTGTCAGGGATAAACAACCATTATAACTGGCATTTTTAACATCTACAAAAAAAAATTGTAGATGACCATAGAAGCCTCATGTCTTACAAAAAGCGGTAATATAGCTAGCATCCATGTACTTCAGTAAATCAATTAGAACCACTGGGGGCACATTATCTCACCTAACTAATATTCATGAGCCAGGCAGATAAGGTTCATAATGTGTCCCATATTATTCCTATTGCCCTGGTCCTATTGACCTGATGATTGCTATGAAAATAGGAGATCATCTTCAGGTAAGTTTGAGAACATCTGCCTCACACATACATACACAAACAAACAATCCAAACCAACACCTGTTTATGCCTAATGGGCTAGTTGATGGTACCAGTTTTACCCATTTTTATAGCTGCTTGCATTTCCCTACAGTAAGAAACAGGACTGCAAAACACCCGAGGCTTTCTGGAGGCTAAAGACTGCTGACCTGTCATTCTACCTCTATCCCTGCCTCATACACATATACACACACCCACACAGCTCAATATTAGTTGTAAAAGTTTTAAAGCTGCTTTTTCTTTTTCACCCTGACACAGCTTACACTGTTCTACTTTTAGAGGTAGCCTTGTGAGAACCCTGAAACACTGTACTCTAACGCCCAGGGTTATTATCACTCACAATACTTTGAAAATGCCAGTTTGGCATAAAATAGAAGATGATGAAAAATAGATTTATTTATATATATATATATATATATATGTTGCACCGAGTGGACAAAGTGATAGAAGTGCTGAATCAAAATATAGTCTTATGTACAGTATATTACAGTATCTCTCCCTCATATAAACCTTGCGGACACTTTACAAAAACACATGCATAACCATAAACGCATGAACAATCCATTATTTAAATGATGAGCAAATGCTCATTGTGAACCTAATTTGTAATTTCCTGACACAGCTCATTTGTTTCCTCCAGTTTAGATTGAATTTAAGTATCTCCCCCAATGTCAATTAAATCTATTATATCACCTTCTCGTCTCTGATTTTCCTCACTTCTGCTCAACTTCATTATTATTATTATCATCATTATTTTGTTACTATTTAGCAGGAGTTTAATAATGTACGCTTGCAATAAAATCTAATCCTAGTTTAGATCATGCTGAATGCAGAGATATGTAAGGCATATTACATAGATAAACCCCAACAGAGTGATCAGGACCCCGGAGAAGGCTTGAGTTGAAATTATTTAAAAAATATTTTCATGTATACGAATACTAAACTGACCCGAGAAACTATTAGACAGATAAATGCCACCTAGCAATGAATCACCAGTTAAACCAAGGTTCGAAACAGCAGGAAAATCATGTGACTTGATGAGTTTGATAAATGCTCCGAACCACTGATTTGAAATTAAAGATTGCTAAATGTTTTGAAGCTTCATGAAGCAGTTTCAAAAGGAGCCATCACTACTATACAGCAGGACAATGAAGGTAATATCTGACCGCTGAATGCCTCAATTGATCAATCCAAGTATTCCAAGTATATTGTGAAATAAATCAGCAGAAATACCAGCAGTGGTGGGTGAGTGAGTGAGTCATTTACACTGAAAGCACTCCGATGGATTAAAATTCAAACCAATAACTTGTGACCTTGAAGATTCAGACCCCATTCGTCCGATTCATTGAAAAGAACAGATTCAAAAGAGTTGTTCTCTCTTTCATACACACTCTATCTCACCTATAAATTATAATATTAATTCATACCACACATGCACTGCACTGCAGAACCAATTGTGTAGTCTCTCTCTCAAGCCCATAAATCCATTAAATGCGCATGGACTATACTGCAGAGTCTATAGGGCAGCTGTGTTTGATGATTAGAGAGGGTACATATAGAATGTTCTGCTACATTTGTGAGCGTGACTTCTGGGAAATTAAGTCTGGTAAACGGAGATTCTGATTCTGTGCGCTGAGTAAAGTTGCACTATCAGGACCTGAGACATCAGCTTCAAAGCTCCAATAAAGCTCCATTCACTTTCAAAACAACAACAGTACTCTGGTTGGTTGAAATGTCATGAATATGCCAATGAATATTCAGCAGACCTTCACTGTGTGATGTAACATGCTATCTCAGCCTTAGTCTAGACATTTCTCCTATATTATTATCATATGCATTATTAATATAATTATCCAACTACTAAAAATCAGCCAAAAAATATCTCTCCCAACATTTTTAACTGTGCTGACAAGGTGAACAGGTTCTTTCAGGCTGTTTCCATTTGCATAGAGGGTAATTTCTAACACATCGCCGTTTCATGTGTTCCTGGAGACCCTGCGGTAATGTGGCTACTTTAAGGATGGAAGAAGATTGCACACCTTCAGTATTTCTTTCTTTCTGTTGCAGTGATCAGCTTGCTTTTGACATGTGATTAGCTGTCATTGCATCATTAGCTGATTATTGCATGCTAGTTGAAAAGAATATCAGCTGTTTTCTTTTTTAAAGGGGCTCTTATATATTTTATAGATACTATAGATACTTTTTTGATTCTTTACAGGAAATTTACAGTTTACAGGTAAACACAGCACTTGCTTATCATTTGAATATCAATTCACTATAAAATCACTTTCTTCATTCCAGATAGCTCATGTTGTTATGAAAATATTCACGTATACTGGAATGCTCAGGTAAGATTGCGTTAAATTAAAATAGCCTTCTTTCTGTGCTGTCTAGACTTCTTTGCTCGCATTCACCACTTTCGCTTTATATCTCGTACACTGACCTGTTCACTTAACAGCTAATCAGAGCAATCTCTCTCAACGACTAAAGCCAGGCATAGACTACAGTTGTTTCAGGCCGATTTATGCCTGATTTACATTTGAAGAAAAAAAAATTGGGTAACACTTTACAATACGGGTGCACTAATATGCATTAATTCATGCTTTGAGTTAATGTATGACTCATGAAGAACTATTATTAATGATTACTGCATCAGCAACAAATGAAGATTATAAATAAGTAATAAATAAATTGTTATTAGTTAAATGTGTCATAATGGATTAATTCCCTAATAACATATTATATTAACTAATAGTGTAAATTAATATGTTAATTACCACAACGGGTCGAAGCCATGCATTTCAACTTCCAGTTGTCTGCTTTAATTAATCATTAGCTAATGATTTGCAAAGGTATCATGTTATGACTTTACTTGTTGAGGCACATGACTGTTAACTAATTCAAAATTAATTCAAAACCCATAACCACAGTGACATATTACTTAATTATTTAATAGTCATGTGCCTCAACAAGTAAAGTCATAACATAATTATACCTTTGCAAATCATTAGCTAATGATTAATTAAAGCAGACAGCTGGAAGTTGAAGTACATAGCTTTGACCATTGTGGCAATTAATATATGAATTTACATTATTAGTTAATATAATATGTTATTAGGGAATTAATACATGATGACACATTTAATTAATAGAAATTCATATATTATTTAATCTATTAATCATATAGAATGTTCATTAGTTGCTGATGCAGTAATCATTAATAAATGGTTTAGTTCTTCATAAGTCATACATTAACTCGTGATTATCTGTGTATTAGTTAAGCATTATTTAATGCATATTAGTGCACCCATATTGTAAAGTGTTACCCAAAATTGCACTAGTAATCTAGTAATGTGAGGCGTTTATCAAATCTTAAACCTCTTTATCTGCTCGCAGACACCTCGCCCTGAAAATATCAAACATTTTTGATATTTAGGATTTAGGATGATTATGACTATGATTACGTCAGTACTTCCACAAAAGCCAATGAGAGACAAGTCTACAAGGAGACGGAAGTGACAGAACTTTTGAAATGGTGACCACGAAACAACAAGCAGCTGTACGGGTCCAGACAGCGGAGAAGGAGGAATGGCTGGTCGTAATGTGGCAACAACACAACTGTTTTTTTCTCTTTATTGATACAGCAAGTTGCCATGACACAGTAACTTTTTTATGTTTACATCCGCTTCCCTGTGAGATCACGTGAGGTGCTAAATCTGGCATGATAATCTTAAGAATACTTTTAGTGTTTGATGCGCCACGATTTTGAAATCTTGTAGTGTGTGCAGGTTTGAGATTTGAAAGATGAAAATCTGTGAAGATTCTCCTTATGTGCATGATGCGACCAGATTTCACAATCGGTTAAGACTGAAAAACTCTTATAGTCTGAGCCAGGCTTAATGCTCAACATGCGGAATTGGGCAAAGTGCCACTGATGTGAGCTCGACTAGAGCCGACGTGTGGAACACACTGCAAAAACTAACCCTGACAGAGACTCACCCATGGCCCGACAGCAGACCATCGTCTTGGTGTTGCACGGACCTTAAAGGGGACCTATTATTCAAAATGTATTCAATATTTATAGAAGTTGTGAAGAGTTTGACAGTTTCATTGAGAATCAACAAGCCATGTGCATTTAGTCATTGTGCAAATTGTAGAAAATTGTACTAACTCTTTTGCACACGTGACAAAACAAATGCAATTTGCTTAAATCAATAAGAAATTCTAATCAGATGTGAACAAGAAACTAATTGTTCAGAGATCTCAACTTATTGTTATGAGAGAAAAAAAGTCTCATTCGAGAATTGAGCCAAAGCGATTGAGAAAAACTGTAACAGCAGCATTCAAGTAACAAATGTGTTCTTATTAAAGCTACTTAAGTTATTCAGTCAAGAGCAATGAGTGATTTTCTGTTTTTCTTTTGTTGTTTGATTCATATTAACAGCATATTTAGCAGTAGGTACTGTATATTATGCTGCTTTCACTTTAATACAGAGATCTAATATACAAATGTAATATCTTTACTTGAAGTTTACATTCATAGACATAACCGACTGTGTTTATGTGAACTTTGTGTTTTTGACATAACCTTGTGTGTATTTGACAGTTTAAGTGCAATAAGATGTGAAAGAGTACTTAGTTTAATACTCACGGGACGCGCCGTCTGACATCCAGCTTTCTGTGCGCGTGCTTCGGATGTGTGCGCTCAGAAAACCATATATCAGAAGTTTAGACTGATATGGCTTTAAAACGCATGCAGATAATAAACAGAACCTCAATGTCACATGAGCGTGACCACAATAGAGATGATAATCAAAACCAAACAGATATTTTAGTTTTTGGCAGAGTATCTGAGCTGTAAAGGCTCCGCCCTCTTCTGGAAAGCGGGGTGGGAAGCAGCAGCTCATTTGCATTTAAAGATATAGTATGCACGAAAACAGCATATTTTTCCAACAGCAAGTTGACAGACACATTCTGGGGACACCTTAAAAATCTTGCATTAAAAAAAAAAACAACAACAAACAAACAAACAAAAAACTATTTAACACTTTCATTGTTATTACTCAGGAAAAAGTAACCACACTGACCAATAGGAGGCATGTTTTCACACCATAAGCGTAAGTTGTCACAATGGAACCTGCCATTAAACAGACAGCCTATTATGTGTTATTGAGCTAAAATGTAGGCCTGTTGGTAAAATAATAATGAAACACAAGACAATTCATGTCATTTCACTCACCCCAACCTGAAATGTATATAAAAATATTCTTCTAAAAAACAACATTCCTGTGCATTTGTTTTCTTTTATGGGGGGACTGAAAGCCTGGAATGTTAACTGTGGCAGTTAGCCCTAATCTCCCCTAAAATATATGTAATTTTAATGTTTTTCTTGACGGCTTTTGATTTTTTCATAATTTTTATCAGTAGAAGTCAGCTTCTTTTAGTTAAAAATGGAATATAGATAGATTCAAATGATTTGTTGGAGTCTGAGGACTACGACAGACTGTTTGCAGTCTCTAGCAGAAGTTCATCATGTCAAAAAGCTTTGGATTTTGATAATATTGCAGATCAATGGTGTGTTAAATACCTTCCAAATATTACAGTAGTGCTAGAGCTGCTGTATGAACATCTGTAAATATATATATACACTCACCTAAAGGATTATTAGGAACACCTGTTCAATTTCTCATTAATGCAATTATCTAATCAACCAATAACATGGCAGTTGCTTCAATGCATTTAGGGGTGTGGTCCTGGTCAAGACAATCTCCTGAACTCCAAACTGAATGTCAGAATGGGAAAGAAAGGTGATTTAAGCAATTTTGAGTGTGGCATGGTTGTTGGTGCCAGACGGGCCGGTCTGAGTATTTCACAATCTGCTCAGTTACTGGGATTTTCACGCACAACCATTTCTAGAGTTTACAAAGAATGGTGTGAAAAGGGAAAAACATCCAGTATGCGGCAGTCCTGTGGGCGAAAATGCCTTGTTGATGCTAGAGGTCAGAGGAGAATGGGCCGACTGATTCAAGCTGATAGAAGAGCAACTTTGACTGAAATAACCACTCGTTACAACCGAGGTATGCAGCAAAGCATTTGTGAAGCCACAACACGCACAACCTTGAGGCGGATGGGCTACAACAGCAGAAGACCCCACCGGGTACCACTCATCTCCACTACAAATAGGAAAAAGAGGCTACAATTTGCACGAGCTCACCAAAATTGGACAGTTGAAGACTGGAAAAATGTTGCCTGGTCTGATGAGTCTCGATTTCTGTTGAGACACTCAGATGGTAGAGTCAGAATTTGGCGTAAACAGAATGAGAACATGGATCCATCATGTCTTGTTACCACTGTGCAGGCTGGTGGTGGTGGTGTAATGGTGTGGGGGATGTTTTCTTGGCACACTTTAGGCCCCTTAGTGCCAATTGGGCATCGTTTAAATGCCACGGCCTACCTGAGCATTGTTTCTGACCATGTCCATCCCTTTATGACCACCATGTACCCATCCTCTGATGGCTACTTCCAGCAGGATAATGCACCATGTCACAAAGCTCGAATCATTTCAAATTGGTTTCTTGAACATGACAATGAGTTCACTGTACTAAAATGGCCCCCACAGTCACCAGATCTCAACCCAATAGAGCATCTTTGGGATGTGGTGGAACGGGAGCTTCGTGCCCTGGATGTGCATCCCACAAATCTCCATCAACTGCAAGATGCTATCCTATCAATATGGGCCAACATTTCTAAAGAATGCTTTCAGCACCTTGTTGAATCAATGCCATGTAGAATTAAGGCAGTTCTGAAGGCGAAAGGGGGTCAAACACAGTATTAGTATGGTGTTCCTAATAATCCTTTAGGTGAGTGTATATACATAGTGTAGTGCTTCCCTCATGTGTTGGCGGAGTGCAGTATGTGTGGGTGGAGGTTGTGACTCAGGCCTTGGCACAAAAGTCTGGTGGCAATATACCCCCTCCTACATCATATGTCATAGGATTTCATCTCTCAGACAATATTATGCCGTTCATGAAAGGCATGACCAGTTATCTTGCCATCAGTTTCAATTTCCTCTTGTGCCTGACTTTCACAAATTCTCTAGCAGGGGTCCAGACCCCCTTCCATCCCTTGCACGTTTGTTTGCCAGCTGAGTGAAAATAAAATATAAAAGACAAACAAGATCAGGTGGAAGTCTTTTTCACACCTCTATAGGCATACACACCTGCTCAGTTGCAATTATTTACACCTACCCACTCTGGCTCTTAAGGGTTTGGTAACCTTTGGAGACAAAAAGGAAAACACAGAGGAAAATAGAATGAGAACTTTGATCTCAAACCTGCAGGGACAAATATCGCCAAAAAAAAAAGAAAATTCTGTCATCATTTACTCTTTTATGTTGCTCCAAACCTATATGATATTTTTCCTCAGTGTAACATAAAAAGTTCTGAATAATATACTGGTTGTTCTTAACTATGCAATTATTCATTTACTCAAATTGGGATTTGTTATGTGGGTGCTCTGTGGTTTCAATGGCCCATGACCAAGTAAACACTGTAATAAGTAAATCATGTAATATTTTTGTAGAAATTATAATACTGGAATGCAGAAATACTACACAGAACAAACTGTCATATTATTTAAGACAGCATGTTAGAAATAATACATAAATGGAATAATTCTTGTGCTGCGTGTGCTTATAAGCTGGTGTCAGGTTATATGAGAATGTGCTGTTTGAATATTTCTTTTTTTAAATTCATACCACATCAGTATATAAGTATCTTTATAGCAATCTTAAAATATTTATTTTCTTCAAAAGGTAAATAAAACTGTATCTTGGACAGCAATATATGAAGAGTTCATTTGCAAAAACAGATAACTTCGTTTTTCTTAATTTTCATAAATCATGTTTTTTTATTGTGCATTCCAAGTAATATCAATCAAACTGCAGTTGAGTTGTTTTGATTAAGTAATAATAACTAAAAAATATAGTAACTTACAAAATTTAAGTTAATTGAAAGTACGTTTTTTATATATTAAAAGTTTTTTTTTTTTTAGCAAAAGCAGATAATTGTTTTCATACTCAACAAAACCAAGTAATTGCTTTGTAACACACACGCGCACACATACTAACAGATGGGCACACACATACGCAAGTGCGCTCACTCACTCACACACACACACACACACACACACACACACACACACACACACACACACACACACACACACACACACACACACACACACACACACACACACACACAAACAAACAAACACAACGCATAAGGACAACCAAGCGTTCAGCATGTAAGACGTTTATGGTGTACAAGGAGTTGCAGGAGTCAAAATTATAAATCCTCGACCACTTTTAGTCAGCTTTGACAAAACTCAGCTAGCATGTCTTTTCTTAGTGACTAGCATCCTTGTCACCTGACTGGAATACTGCGCGCTGATTCGCTAAAACGGACTTATCGGCTTGTGTTCACAAACAGCAAGGGTGCTTGTCGGTTTCTGCTGTAAAACGCAGAAAAAGTGATGCTTTGACAGTGGATAATACTGGCTTTTGTGACAAAACGTGTTTAGGGTTCAGAATGTGCTATATGTGGAGTTTTTTTTTTTTAAACACGTCGTTTATCGTTTTTTGCAAATTAACTCTTCATATTTAACCATGTCTGGCAATTTGAAAAAAAAAGAAAAAGTTTTTGGTGTCTTTAAAAGTTTTAATAAACATTTAATGATCTATAAGCCTTTCACATATTTCTACACTAAGTATATATACTTTCCATACACCATAGTTATACCAATGAACTAGATCAATGCATTTCCATTCAAAGGGATGGAAACTGATTGGAAAAACATTAGGTTTAAAAGATTATTTGGCTACCTCTAGTGTACAACATTAATAATATAACCTTCATCTTTTATTTGAAATAGCTTACCATTAAAAATGAGCTGTTAGCCTCCCGAGCGTCATACATTTATAAAAAAACTAAGAATGTTTGCCTTAGTGGAAACCAGCTGCTCCAATGCACAAAGAATCTTACAGCTATTAAGACATGAACTAAAAAAGAAAATGTATTCATTTAACGTAATACAAGCAGACAATCAAAATAAGAGTTTCAGAGAAGGCCAACAACCAATAGCAATTGTTAGCACACAGGTTTGGCCCCCACCCCCTGTCAAAACTGACTCGTACGCGTAAAGATTTCAGCTTGCGTGTGTTTAGATCTGCAGAACAGAACTCGTGCTTGTGGTCAGTTTTGCGCATGTGAGACCTATCAGGACTCGCAGTTGTTATTTCTCCTCGCGATGTGCTGATTTGTGTGCACAATCATATTTTTTGTGATCGAGTTTGGGGTTTGTTATTTCTGCATGTTTATATTTTATGTGTAAGCTTTGTCACTGTGCTCACACGCAGTCACACTGCTGTAATTCACTTGCGCGCTGTGTTTATGCGCTTGCGCTGTTTTGTCCATTAATGCCATAAAAGGCAATGCTTTTGAATAATTGCTTGAATTAGTTAAAATGAGAAGGGTGTAAAAAATATAGCCTAAACTGTTGAAAATGTATGAGGAAAGTCCACTGATGAGCTACCAGCATAAGCCTATGTGCCGGGCTCAGCCCCAGCCCAATTTAACCCCATATATATATATATATTATATAAGTCATTATGCACCACTCTTATGACACTTTTATTGTATTTTTTTTTATTTTTTTTTTTTGCCATTTTGGAGCTTGATAGCCCAATTTCATTATATTGAAAACAATGGCCAGAAATGTACTTTTTGTGCTCTGTGGAAGAAGGAAAGAAGTCATACTGGTTTGGAATGATATGAAGCTGAGAAAATAATAAGATAATTTTCATTTTTGGGTGAACTATCCCTTTAATTTAAAATTGATTGTGTTGTTTGTATCCAGGATTTATTTCTATCCAATAGGAGCCTCCCTCTGGCATCACGTTTGTCTCAAATCTATTGTACATTATCTCAGTGTGCACACTGGAAAACAATGATGTGTGCTGATATTTATGGAGCGAGAAATGTTCTCTCTTTCTCTCCCCTCACCTTCCTCTATTGTCAGGTTTCTTGCCAATCATCACGTCTTCCGCACTCCCACACACATCTTTTCTTTTACTTTGCTCTTCTTTCTCACATGTAATTTCTCCTCCCTCTTCTTGGCCTCTCCCTCACTGGACCCTTTTTTTCACCCTCTCATTCTCTAGAGGTCCTTTTATTCTTTCTTTGCATCCTTGAAGTCTCCACTAGCTTTGCACAATCTCTCTTTCAATTCTCTCCTCTCTCACATTGCCCAAACAAGCACACACACACACATACACACACACACAACAGACTGCGTTAATGAAACATTAATGGGGCACAGACTGTGCCTCCTCTGCAGTCAGAGTTTGATCCTTACCCTTCAAAGCAAAGCACACATACACACAATCCTCTGCGTTACCAGACGTTGTGTAAAGATAAAACACTCTGCGAATCGGATACTTGAATGTTTTTAGGACTTTTCTCTCTGAAGAGGTGATTAGATATCCCCTTTCAAGTTATGTTAGCGTTGTCTGTGGCCTTTTAACCAGCGACATCAAACATGCAAAAAAAAAAAAAAAAAATACAATAAATAAAATAAATAAATAAATGGTGTTCACTTATTTCATTATAGCAGTCATTTTAGGTCACAACCAAAAATGTTTGCGTTAAAAAAATATGCTAAATGCGACCCCAAAAAAGTAGCAATAAATCATATAATCGTGCAGAGTTAGGATAGGCAAAGCAACACCAAGGTCATGAGTTTGACATACTAATAAATTTAGGATAAGATGGGATAAGATGTTCACCTTTATTTTTTCTCTTGAAAAATCTCATCACTAATCTCATCCTATAAACGCTAAATGCTAAGTATACTAAACACTGTTTTTGGAAACTGCAGTGAAATGTACTGTATGCATAGGTACAATTTTGCAGTTTTGCAGAAATGTATGTCACGTATTTCAAATGAACCTGGGTTGGATAAACAGTTTTGGTAGGGTACAACAATTAAGGCTAAAGGCGCCACGGTGTAAAAGGCTCCTTTGATTTTATTTTTCTCTAAACCACTAGATGGCACAAAAACGTCTCGGTTACGTATGTAACCTTAGTTCCCTGAATAGGGAACGAGACGCTGCGTCACCGCTGCGGGAACGCCTCTGCGTGATTGCGTCGTGAAGCACGTGTGTAACCAGTCCAATAGCAAGACGGAACGTCATAGGCGGGTGACGTCATGGACCCGGAAACTATAAGGCACCCGTGAACACAAACAGAAACTAGCTTCTGAAAATCCTGAAGTAAGCGCTCAGGGGCATGCAGGGAGTATGGCCGGGTGACGCAGCGTCTCGTTCCCTATTCAGGGAACTAAGGTTACATACGTAACCGAGACGTTCCCTTTCAAGGGAACTCGCGCTGCGTCACCGCTGTGGGAACGACAATCCCCACACCCCCATACGAGCCAGATGCCCGTCCGTCATTCTGGCTACGGAACGAGCACCCTAGCTCCAGGGGTGGCATTGAGGTCAAGCTCGTAAAACCTCACAAAAGTGTGCGGCGAGGACCACCCCGCCGCATCACAAACTTCTTGCAGGGATGCCCCTGATAACAAAGCTTTAGAAGCCGCCATACTCCTAGTAGAGTGGGCCCGTACAGCCAAAGGTGAAGGCTGACCGGCCGCCTCATAGGCAAGTGAAATGGCCTCGACCACCCACTTGCTCATTCTCTGCTTGGATGCTGGACCCCCTCTCAAGGGTGGCCCGAAACACACGAACAGCTGTTCAGTTTTCCTCCACAAGGCAGCTCTGTGGACATAAGCATCTAGGGCCCGAACCGGGCAGAGCAGATTGAGTGTTTCCTGGTCCGACGTCCGAAAGGGAGGAGGACAAAAGGCCTGCAGTATGACAGGTCCTACAACATTAGTAGGGACCTTGGGAATATAACCCAGTCGGGGAAATAAGAAAGCCTTAACCATGCCGGGCGCAAATTCCAAGCACGAGGGTGCCACAGATAAAGCTTGAATGTCTCCAATTCTTTTTAGAGACGAGATAGCGAACAAAAATAACGCTTTTAAGGTGAGAAACTTCTCAGGAACCTCTTCAATTGGCTCAAACGGAGCCATAGACAGGCCCTGTAGCACAATGGCCAAGTCCCAAGCCGGCACCCTGGTGCGAACCGCTGGTCTAAGTCTCAAAGTACCACGAAGGAAACAAGTAATAAGCTGGTGTCGCCCCAAAGAACCTCCACCGAAAGGAGTGTGGTAAGCTGCTAAGGATGTCTGCTTCCACATTTAGATACCCTGGGATATAAACCGCCCTGATTGAGCGCAGTTTCCCTTGGGCCCACAGGAGGACCTGACGAGCCAGCTTGTAAAGCGGGCACGATCTCAACCCCCCCTGATGGTTTATGTAAGAGACCACCGATGTGTTGTCTGTGCGAACTAACACAAGATGGCCCCTGAGTTCCGGCAGGAAGTGTCTCAGAGCCTGAAACACCGCCATCATTTCCAGACAATTTATATGCCAGGAGCGGTGATGGTCCTGCCATAGGCCCCGGGCCGAGCGACCACTCATGGTCGCCCCCCAGCCTGTGAGAGAAGCATCCGTCGTTAGAGTGACTCGACAACACGGAGCTCCTAACACTGGGCCTTGAACCAAGAACCAAGGCTGTCTCCACATCACCAACGCACGAAGGCATCGCCACGTGACCCTGATGATGCGAAAAGGATTTCCCCTCGGAGAAAACCCCCTGGTCTTGAGCCACTACTGCAACGGCCTCATGTACAACAGGCCGCAAGGAATCACGTTGGACGCTGCTGCCATCAGACCCAACAGTCTCTGATACTGTTTGACAGTGAGCGGCTGGTCTAGCTTCACCCCTTTCACCGCTGAGAGGATTGACCCCACCCAAGGCTCTGACAAACGAGCCCGCATGGTGATCGAATCCCAAATGACCCCCAGATAAGTAGTTCTCTGTGCTGGCAAAAGAATGCTCTTCTTGGAGTTTAGTCTCAGCCCCAGCTTTCTCATGTGTGCGAGAACAACATCTCAATGTTGAACCGCCATCTGAGCTGACTGCGCTAAGATCAGCCAGTCGTCGATGTAATTGAGAAATCACCACAGAAATCACCACGTTTTTTCATCTTACGTCTGGGACAACCCAAAATCATACCGGGTATAAGACTCTTCAGACAGTCTTTATGATGCTGTAGTAAAGTAAAACCACTGGTGTGCTAGGTGTCACCGTGGACCAGAGGTGCCTGGTGAAAGCTATGATGCCACAGCTTTGGTTTCCTGCTAGATGCTGCTGACTTTAAACCTGTAATTGTGACAGCATGCTAGTGTATCTAGGGAGAGGGCGCTGGGGAGGAGAAAGGAGAGGAGAGCTTATAAAAAAAACATGCCATGGAAAATCAAATGTGGGACAGAGAGGTTTCCCTTTCCTATCTCTTGACTTCCTCGTTCTCCCCCCCGTGCAGCATACAGTTTATGCGTGTATGTGCTTTTGACAGTCAAAGGCCACTCTGCTGGGCCTCGATAGGGTGTCTGAGCCTTTCACTGACACACTCTCAAATGCTCACTCTTTAAATCCCTCTGCTTCTTTCTTCTGCTTCTCCGCTCTCTGTAAAATACGTTTTGGAGAAGCTCAAGTCGAGGAGCAAGTAAGGCCAGTGGTGGGACATTGTGATACACTAAACCCCTTGACACGGAGAGATGAAGCCTTCGCCTTGCACTGGCTCACTTTATTTTGCACAGACTTGCCTCAGAGTGTGGTTAAATAAACAAACACACACACACACACACACACACACACACACACACACACACACACACACACACACACATCTAATATGCACCACTGTGAAACTGGGAGTCAGTATGAGTTTATTTATTTATTTGAAGAAATGAAAATTTTTATTCAGCAAGGATGCATTAAATTGATAAAAATTGACAGTAAAGACATTTATTCAGTGTTTAGCACAAATTTCTATTTTAAATAAATGCTGTGCTTTTAAACTTTCTACTCAAAGAATCCTGAAAAATGTATCCACAAAAGTACTAAGCAGCATAACTGCTTTCAACATTGATAATAATAAGAAATGTTTTTTGAGCACCAATCAGCATATTAGAATGATTTCTGAAGAATCATGTGACACTGATTTGCCATTAGTTCAATAAATTACAAAATATATTAAAATACAAAATCGTTCTTTTAAATTGTAGTAATATTTTACAATTTTCTGTATTTTTTTCTTCTCAAATAAATGCAGCCTTGGTGAGCACAAGAGACTTCTTTCAAAAACATAAAAAAAAAAAAAAAAATCTTTCCGACCCCAAACTTTAAAGGAATAACCTTTTTGTGTAACACAAAAGGTTAATTCACATCTTTTTTTTTTTTAAACTTGAAAGCTCCAGTCCACATTAAAAGTACCTGCATAGAAAAGAGCGACCAATGTATTATTTAAAATGTTTTGTGTCTTGTTTTGTGTTCCACAGAAGAAAGAAAATCAAACAGATTTGAAACGACATGAGTGTAAGCTGACACAATTTCAACTATGCCTTTAGATGTTTTGTGTAGCTTCCCTTTAGATCACTAAAGCTTTGCTGTATTCCCTATATTTTTACATTTTAAGTATTTTTAATGTTTCATTGTTATTGAAGAAGCATTTTGCTCATGTTATTTATGATGACAGAAGCCTCCATATTAAAAAAACAAAAAAAAACTCATAACATTCATATTATATTTAGTTCATAGTCTCAAAGGCTTGACATGTTCATTAGATAAGGCCTTAACTGACATTCTGGGTCCTTTAGAACCTCAAAACCGAAGCTTTCTGTGTAGCTCCATTGCATTTTGGCTTATCTAAAATTATGTGAGATTTTTAACCTTATCAAAATTCAAGAGCATTGACAAGTAATGCCTTGTAATGGATTCTAACCTCATATAGATTTTGCATGGTCATTTGGAAGTCGATGAATGGAAAGTAGCAGTGCATTGTACATGATCAGGCTTTCTGCCAACGGTGGCTTATGATCTTACCAAATGTAGTGCTGCCGCTGATCTTTGCTTGCAACCAGACAGAGAATTCACATTTTTGACAACATGTCTGCTTTAAGAAGACCTCAAGTTTCATGCGTTTGTTTTGTAAGTATCTGTGTGGGTGAACTACTGGCTCCTCAAACAGCAGACAAGATGATGAAAAAGATTACTGTAAATAATAATAAACTGCTACAGGTCCCTCCAGAGAACAAAATATTTGTATGATGCACTAAATACTTAAAACACCTTAAGGAATAGGTACAGTAGAATAAATAAAACTTATAACACTGTGAATTCTGTCATTAATTTTAAACACACATGACACTCTTTCTCGTCATGCGTTAACTTTGAGTAAAGAACAGACCAAAATTGTGAAAAATTCTTTCATTTGAATCAGATTTTTTTAATGAATCAGTTGATCCAGTTCTCAAAACCAGACTGATACGATTCTTGCCTCTCACTGACTCTGATGATCCGGCTAACAGTTAACAGCTCTTTGGAGGGAAAGATTACACAAATTAAAATTATTCTCACAAAGCTATTGAAAGAGTTAAGACGACTTAGAAAGTGCACAAATCATATGGACTGCTGTTTTGACACTTACAGTGTTTCTGCATCGTTTTGGAAGATTTAAAGGGGTCACAAACTGGATTTTTTAATTATTTTATGTTTATGTTTATTTTATGTTGTGAGTTGTACTTATAATGTTAATATGATTTTTACATCAAAAACTCACAATTTAGAAATAAATTTTTCTATCCTGATTTTAGCTCTTTGATTTAAACTCTGTTTGAAGGGGCGTGTCTGCTTTGAGACTTCAGTGTTAACGCCCACTGCTGTGATTGGCTGACATCTTTGCATATGGAATAAGTATTACATGTGGAACCCTCTTGATTACTTTAACTAAGTTTTTACTATTACAGCTGTCGAGATTAATGAATCGTGAAAAGTGTTGATTATAGCATTATATTTAGAACTATTTCCATCACATGAAAGGTTGCAGTGATAAGCATTGAGCAGATAACAGACAGTCTGTTGATTGTGTGAATGCAGTGATCTCATCATTGCAACGCGATTTCTGCACTCTCACGAATCGGTTCACCATAAATAACAATGCAAACACAATGTAAATACAGTTGTGTTGTGAAATTAATAGAGTACCCTGCGCGTCGAAAAATAACGCTAAAGAGGTACCCTGTGCATTAAAAAGTGACGCAGAAGGGTCCTGACCAAGCGTCAATATGTGACGAGTTGGGTGTGAGAACGTGTTGGTATATAATTTAATCACAATTTAAATAACAGATTATTTTCATGCTACTAAGAGAAACAATGTGAAGTTGATCGTTTAGTCACTGGCTTGATTTACTGATGCCTAAACAGTACTGAACGATTTTGAGACAAAGAAAATCTGTCTGAACTTGAATATTTACATATCAGAAATCACTGATCACAGGTCAGGCATTAGAATAAACATGGTTACTTACATGTTTGTGGCGTCACATAGTTGATAATAATAATAATAATAATAATAATAAAAAAACACTTTCCTAGCATTAGGATCCTTTGGAAAGCAATGTTATTGATATTGTGTCGATCTTTTCACATTCTCATATCACTAACACGCCAGTGGGCGGCACCAAAGACGTGTGATGTAGCGTTGATGGTGGTCTTTCACCACACTATTACGTCATAATTCCACACTTTTCAGATCCTGTCGTTTTCTGGCCTTGGTTTCAATAAAAGCTGTTTTTGGAATAGCAAGGACGTTTTGAGTTTTGAAACTTACAGGATATCTTTTTATAGAATAAAGACCTCTTAACTGTCAAAAGATCAAGGAACATTTGAATTCTCAGTTCAAGACCCCTTTAAAGCTGCATTCCCCATTCATTGTAATTGTATGAAAAAGAGCCTAATTCGCCTTTTATGTTTCACAGAAGAAGTAAAGGGGTTTGGAACAACATGAGGGGGAGCAAATTATCACAATTTTCACTTTTGAGCAAACTATCCCTTTTAACTATATTTGAAGCATTTGAATCCTGCAGTTTCAGCTGGCTATCTTTAAGTCTGTATAGCCTTATTGGTTAACAATGTAGTTAGTATTTGATTCTTACTGGTTTTAGACTTGTGCACCATCACAGCACTCATACACACACACACACACACACACACACACACACACACACCTTCCCACACCTCTCTTTCTCTCTCTCAGTCAGTTTATTTATTAATCTTTATATGCAGTGAGTATCAGAGTTGCCAGAGATGCGGTCCACAAGCGTGGTTGCAGTCAGAGGAGAGGGCAGTTTCCATGGCAACTGAAAGACCAGACCCAACTCTATGTACCAGAGCTGCCAATCAGACCGCAAAAAGAGAAGAGAGAGAAAGTGCAGAGAGAAAAAAAGACGAAGGACGAATATCTTTTCATGAAGGTTGAGGAGATTGAAATGCCATCATCCTTTCAGTCCAACACACGAACACACACACATTCACTTTCACCATCCCATTCGGAGTCAAGTCTGCAGAGTCATTTACATAAGCTGAAATCTAAGCAATGCCAAGTCTTAGACAGATATTTGCACATCCTGGACAGCAAATATGTCAAAATATTAATTGGAACTGTTGAAATGATTTTTCTTATCCCAGTATTATCATAAAATGTATCTGTCTGCATCTCAAGAGATATAAGGATTATTGTAGATTTTTGCTGATTAAAAATTAATACCAAAACTCTTTTCTGCATAAACTCACCTTTTGTGGCCAACATCATTGTCGCCCAATCAGAAAAGGGAGAGAAAAGGAGAGAAAAAGTAAATTAATTAAATTGGAAGTAAGTAATGAAATACAGCATGTTAGAATAGAAACTGCTGGTATCAAACAAGAAATATCTTTATGTTTTCTATATTGAAGCACTTAAAACCCCCTGGCTGGCACGACACTAGAACAGAACAATTGTTCTGCATGCAAATGCGTTTCAATTATGCCATATGGGAGAATACCTGGTCCATTTACTGGCAGAAATGTGTTTTGAGTGACAGGAGTATAATAATGCTTTCTACTCATTGTTAGCAATTGCTTTAGAGCGACCGTTTTCACGGATCTTTCAAGGAAGTGAAAACAAAAATTTTTTGCCGACTTTGCCGTTTTTCAATAGAAAGCTGCACAGTAATGGCACAATTTTCAGTGTTGCGACTGTATGCGTCATTTTCATTCATACATTAATTTCATTTCATTCATCAATTTATTTTGAAGGGTTAAATGAATGTCCAACCCAAATAAAAAAAAAAAAATCTGTTCTCAGAAATCATTTACCAACCATCATGTCGTATAATTTTTTTTCATGGAACACAAAATGAGAGGTTTATGAGATTTAAGTTGCTCTTTTTCATACAATGAAAGTAAATGGTGACCAGGAGCTTCAAGCTCTAAACCTAACAAAAACACTAAAAAGTATCATAAAAGATACTTTTATGTTATACTTTTGAGATACTTTTGAGTTATACACTGTATGTCAAGTGTTCTAAAGGCTGCAGTTGTCATTTTTAGGTCTTGTTGAACCCTGGGCATCATTTACTTTCATTGTATGGAACGAAAGTAAATGATGCAATTTGTGTTTACTTTTTAGCCTGAACTACACTCAGTTGAAAGCTTTTTGCTCTTTGGCTGGCCGTTGCGAGTAGCATGACTCGCACTGAAAGACTGAAAGACCTTCTCCTCTGATACTGTGCACACTCCTTTGAGCTAGTAGTTATAGGACAAAATGCAGTACGCTGTCTCCAACTCCCTCCCTCTTTCTGTCTGGATGGGCTGACAGTGGGGGAATGGATTTGTTCCCCTGCCCCTGAGGCAGATTGGAAATCTCCGGCCTGTCAGGTAGTGCAGTGGAATTATGGGAGTGAGTGGCTTCTTATTTGTGGCTTGCCTGCTGCTACCAGGTGATGGATGGAGGAGTGGAATCACCAGTCACTATGGCAACTGTACGGATACTGCTTAGGTACCACCCCGGCCCCCATTTTTCTCTCTATGACTCTTCGCAGAGTTACAGCCTTAACCTTTGTTACTTAGTCCAGAACCTGACAATGTAATGCAGCACTGAAATACTGTGAGTATCTGGTCTCGGCTTTGAGGAAACTAGACATAACTGCTGTATAAATACACTACCATTCAAAAGTTTGGAATAATCAAGATTTTTAAAACGTTTTAAAAAATTTTTTTTTGCATTTATTTCATCATTTATTTGGAGTAATTCAATATTAATATATTCAAATATATTAAAATAGAAAACAGCTGTTTTAAATTGTAATAATATTTTACAATATTACTGTTTTTATAGTATTTTTCATACAGCCTTGGTGAGCACAAGAGAGTTCTTTCAAACGCATTAAAAAAAATCTGAAATAAAAAAAATCTGAAGTGTTTGTGAAAAACCTATTTTGAAGACCAAACGATCAAAATGGAAATGAAAGAACATCATTATAGCTTTTAATAGGGACAGACATAGAGGTTGTACTTGTACATTATGACAGTGATGTGTACCAGTCATGTGTCACAAAAACCCTATTGCAAATGTGTTTAGAAAAGATTTAACTGCTGGTTAAAGTGGTTTAGAGTAGAACAGAAAGGGTTTTTTGCACAAATTATTTACCCAACGCATGCTTGAGTTTTCATGTGGGAGAGACACATTTACCTCCTTATCTATTATTCGTTCCCCACAGCAATACAGCACTTACTGTTTATGCATACGTTCTCTCAGTAGAGAAAGTTCCCAGATACAGTAAGTGACGGGCTGGAGCACAAGACTTTTCCCCTGCCTGCCAACCTGCTCATAACTGGTGGGACCCCATAAATCACATGTGGATTTACTCACAATCATTAAAAATATAGGTGGTTCAGATCACATTTTACAACAGGATGCCTCTTCAAGCCCACTGTGCATTTCCTAAATGGCTGATGGGGGACAGTGAAAAATGACAGCATTATGCTGCTTTCCCGCCATAAATCATTCAGTAGCCATACTCAGATGCGCAGCCACAGCTGGAGGTAAGAACTCTATGGTTGGCACTCTGGGTTTTTGGGTTCAAGGAATCAGAGTTGCAGTGGTTATTGTGAACTACAGTTCCCATTCAGTCGGTCACTTCCGACGCCACATCGGAGACCGACGAATAGGAATCTACTAGAGCCAATCTACTTCGAGTGTAACTAAACGAGCCAATGCACATTGGCATGCAATGATTGCACCAGGTGCTCATGCCACGCAACGCGGGTATAAATGAGACACAGGTGCTTGCATCAAATTAGCTTTTTGCTTCGGAGCCGAGTGGTAAATGGTTCGTCCAGATATCACTCTCTTCTACGCAGTGGAACTGACTGAAGCCTGCCTTTTTGAAGTGATCTCTTCAGTCGGTGTTGGTGTGACAGCGCTGCAGCGGGTCGTGTGGTTCTTTGATCATCTCTCTTTTTTGTTTGATAGAGCAAACACAAAGGCTGTTCACACAGCTGGTTCGGTGCGCTAGGTGGAGAGCGCTGAAAAGCCGTTCCTACGGCTGGTAAGAGAGTGCCTTCGTGAGAGAGAGAGCGCGCACGTCAGGCTGCACTATTCCCTGACTGTGTCGCCGCGACCCTTCCCCCTGCGTGCTTCAGCACCAAGGAGAGCGTCCTTCTAAAAGAGCTTACACGGATAGAGCTTGTGTCTTTTTCAAGATGACATTCTATCTGTGTGTTTCTGGATGCGGTGGTTACCTGTCACCGAGGGATGGTCACCAGCGCTGTATCTCGTGTTTGGGCGTTCAGCACGCTGAGGCAGCGCTGGTGGATTACTCATGTTCTCACTGCGGGAACATGACCATCTCTGAGTTGCGGTCGAGACTCCATCTCGCAAGGGGTGGAGTCCCCGTGCCTCTACCTCAATCTAACCCTCCACAGAGGGTTACTTCAGGCAGTAGCACGGGTGATTTGAGGGTTACGGTGAGCGCGCTTCCCCCAGGGACCCAACCCCCGGGGAACCCTCACCTCTCCCGCACTTCGCAGCCAGTAGAGCTGCCGTCGGAACGCGGTGGGCCACCCACGAGGTGTGTACCATCCATATCCTTCGGGGCTCCTCTCGATGATCAGATGTCCATCGCTGCATCGGAGGGAGGGTCAGAATTTTCGGGAGATGACGTGTCGGCGCAGGGGGCTCCTTCGGGAAGATCCGCTGTGCCTGATACGGATCCAGAAATGATGGCCATGCTTTCCCGGGCCGCTGAGAGAGTCGGGCTCGCGTGGAACCCTCCACTGTGTCCTGAACCCTCGAGGCTGGACGATTGGTTTCTCGGGGTGGCCTGTGCTGGTTCTCAGCGCCCCACCCCGGTTCCTTTCTTTCCGGAGGTGCACGAGGAGCTCACCAAGTCGTGGACGGCACCTTTTACTGCCCGAAACAGGCCTGGTGGATCCTCCTCCCTCACCACCCTCGATGGCGGACGTGCAAAGAGTTACACGCAGGTTCCTCCCGTGGAACGGGCCGTTGCTATGCAACTGTGCCCTAACTCCACATCCAGGGGGAACCCGTGTCTCCTCTCCCGGGCCTGTAGGTACTCGTCCGATCTGATCGGAAATGCCTACCAGGCTTGTGGAGATGCCTTACACGCCATGGCGTTGTTGCAGGTCCATCAGGCCCAGGCACTGAAGACCTTGCACGAGGGTGGTCACGATCCCGCAGTTCTGCACGAACTGAGAACCGCAACGGACCTCGCGCTTCGTGCGACGAAGGTTACGGCGCGGGCAGTGGGTCGTGCGATGTCCACGATGGTGGTCCAGGAACGCCATCTCTGGCTGTGTCTGGCTGACATGAGGGAAACCGACAAGATCAGGTTCCTTAATTCCCCCATGTCCCAGACGGCCTCTTCGGCGATGCGGTCCAGAACTTCGCCCAGCAGTTCTCGGTCGCACAGAAGCAGACTGAGGCGATCAGTCACATCCTGCCACAGCGGTCAGCTGCTGTCTCCACCCTGCCGCCGGCAGCGTCTCAGCCTGCTCGTCGCCGAGGGCGGCCGCCTGTGTCTGCCTCCGCTCCCACGTCGCAGCAGCAGCCTCCACCCAAGCGACGTCGAGGAGCCGGGCGCAAGCAGGCCGCCCCGCCTGTCCAGGCCCCCGCCAAGAGGAGTGGCAAGGCCAAGGGCAAGCGGCCCTGAGACGGGCGACCCGGAGATGGGGAGGACTGCTCTTCAGGAGACGGTGATCGCACCGCTCCATCCCCCGGAGGAGGGCCGGGCGGAGAATCTTTGGTTCCGTTTTCTTTGTGTTCCCAAATTTTCAATAAAAGAGCAGTTTTCTCTATCTCCGGGTCCTCGGGGGGCTCGGAGAGCTGTGGCCGGTCAAACGCCGGACCACACTCATCCTCCCCCTTCGCCAGCGGGCAGCAGTGGACGGCTCGAGGACGCAACCAAGCCTCCTCACGTACCCCCTGCCCACTCGTGGAATCAGGTAAGTGTTGCACAGCACACTCTCACCTCGTTGCGGGCCGCCTCCACGACAGCCGCCCCAGCCCGGTCGTTCCTTTGGTCCCGCTTGTACGGTCTCTGCGAGCCTGGCTAGCGCTCCCAAGTCCGTCTCGCTGGCTCATTCGAACCACCAGGCTCGGCTATGCGATTCAGTTCGCCCGGCGTCCCCCCAGGTTCATGGGCATCCGCTTCACTTCGGTGAATGCTGCAGATGCCCATGTCCTGCGTGCGGAGATCGCAGTCCTACTGGCGAAGGACGTGATAGAGCCGGTCCCTCAGCCGATATGAAGACAGGCTTCTACAGCCCGTACTTCATTGTACCCAAGAAAACCGGTGGGTTACGGCCAATCTTGGACCTGCGAGTTCTGAATCGGAGCCTTCACAAGCTACCGTTCAATATGCTCACGCAGAAATGCATTTTCGAGTGCATCCGTCCCCGAGATTGGTTTGCAGCGATCGACCTGAAGGACGCGTACTTTCATGTCTCGATTCTCCCTCGACACAAGCCATTTATGCGCTTTGCGTTCGAGGGTCGAGCTTATCAGTACAAAGTCCTGACCTTCGGGCTGTCCCTGTCCCCCCGTGTCTTTATGAAGGTCACGGAGGAGGCCCTTGTGCCCATGAGAGAACAGGGCGTTCGCATCCTCAACTATCTTGACGACTGGCTCATTCTAGCACAGTCCAGGGATCAGTTGTGCAAACACAGGGACCTGGTGCTCAGACACCTCAGCCAGCTGAGTCTTCGGGTCAACTGGGAAAAGAGCAAACTCGCCCCCGTGCAGAGGATCTCTTTTCTCGGTATGGAGTTGGATTCGGTCAAACGGACGGCGCGCCTCACAGAGGAGCACGTCCAGTCGATGCTGAACTGCCTGAACACGTTTCAAGGCAGGATGGCGGTCCCACTGAAACAATTTCAGAGGCTCCTGGGGCATATGGCGGCTGCGGCGGCAGTAACACCGCTCGGCCTGCTTCATATGAGACCGCTTCAGCATTGGCTTCACCGCCGGGTCCCGAGATGGGCGTGGCAACGCGGCACTCACCGGGTGAGTATCACACCGGCCTGCTGCCAAACCTTCAGCCCGTGGTCAGACCCCTTGTTCCTTCGGGCCGGGGTGCCCTTGGAACAGGTGTCCAGGCATGCTGTGGTTTTCACAGATGCCTCTGCCATGGGCTGGGGGGCCACGTACAATGGGCATGCAGTGTCAGGGGTTTGGACGGGCCCGCACCTGCATTGGCACATCAACTGCCTCGAGTTGCTAGCAGTACATCTTGCACTGAGCCGCCTCAAAAGGCTGTTACGGGGAAAAGATGTATTGGTCCGTACGGACAACACTGCGACCGTTGCGTACATCAACCGACAAGGTGGTCTGCGCTCCCGTCGCATGTCGCAACTTGCCCGCCATCTCCTCCTCTGGAGTCAGAAGTGTCTGAGGTCGCTTCGGGCCATTCATGTCCCTGGTGTGCGCAACCGTGTGGCCGACGAGCTGTCACGAGCTGCGCTCCCGGGAGAATGGCGACTCCACCCCCAGGTGGTCCAGCTGATCTGGAGACAGTTCGGGGTGGCACAGGTCGACCTGTTTGCTTCCCCAGAAACGTCCCACTGCCAGTGGTTTTATTCGCTGACCGAGGGCACACTCGGCACGGATGCACTCACGCACAGCTGGCCCCCGGGGCCTGCGCAAATATGCGTTTCCCCCAGTGAGCCTACTTGCACAGGCACTGTGCAAGGTCAGGGAGGACGAGGAGCAGGTCCTGTTGGTGGCGCCGTACTGGCCCAACCGGACTTGGTTCCCGGAGCTTATGCTCCTCACGACAGCCCCTCCCTAGCCCATTCCTCTGAGAAAGGACCTTCTGACTCAGAGACGGGGCACCCTTTGGCACCCGCGTCCAGACCTCTGGAAACTTCATGTCTGGTCCCTGGACGGGACGTGGAGGTTCTAGGTGACTTACCCCAAGCCGAGAAGACCCCCGAAGATGTTCGATCGCGTCTGTGCTTTCCTTCCTGCAACAGGGGTTGGAGCGTACGCTGTCGCCCTCCACCCTCAAAGTCCATGTTGCTGCAATATCTGCTTATCACGATCACGTAGAAGGTAAGTCGGTTGGGAAGCACGACCTGGTCGTCAGGTTCCTCAGGGGGGCGAGACGGTTAAATCCTCCTCGACCTCCCTCCATACCCTCTTGGGATCTTGCTCTGGTGCTCCGAGCACTTCAGAATGCCCCATTTGAGCCTTTGCAGTCGGCAGAGCTAAAGATTCTGTCTATGAAGACTTTGCTGTTGGCTGCACTGGCCTCCATCAAGAGGGTAGGGGACCTGCAGGCATTTTCGGTCGATGAATCGTGCCTAGAGTTCAGGCCGGGTGACACCCACGTGGTACTGAGACCGCGGCCTGGCTATGTGCCCAAGGTTCCTACCACTCCCTTCAGGGATCAGGTGGTGAACCTGCAAGTGCTGCCCTTGGAGGAGGCAGGCCCAGCCCTAGCTTTGCTCTGTCCCGTCCGCGCTCTGCGGATCTACGTGGATACAACGCAAAGCTTCAGGACCTCAGATCAGCTCTTTGTCTGTCACGGAGGCCAGCAGAAGGGAAAGGCTGTTTCCAAGCAGAAGATGGCCCACTGGATAGTGGATGCCATCACCTTGGCTTACCAAGCACAAGGTGTGCCCTGCCCGCTCAGGGTGCGAGCACACTCTACTAGAAGTGTTGCATCCTCCTGGGCGCTGGCACGTGGTGCCTCGCTGTCAGACATCTGTAGAGCTGCGGGCTGGGCGACACCCAACACGTTCGCTAGATTCTATAGCCTACGTGTAGAGCCGGTTTCCTCCTGTGTTCTCACCTCAAACGGGTAGAAGCACCGAGAGGCCCTGGCTCTTGTCGGCTTGCTGCGCTAAGGCGCTTATATTCTCCAGAAGCAAACTCTGTCGAGTCCTCCATCACCCTCGGTGCCGGACGTGGCGGAGCGTCTGGCATCAGGTCCTTTGCCGCTGAATCCTTGAGAACCGGTACTGGGCTGGGGTTATATGAGTGACCCTGCAGGAATCCCATATATTTTTCCACGGTCGCTCCTACGGAAGCCTGTGTCTTTCCCTTGGGAGAGCCCCCCCTTCAGTGGGGCTGGAGCCCCCTCTCTGTTGCGGGCTACGGCTCAGCATTGTACTCCACATAACTCCTTCGGGAACGATGTGGGTTCCGCAGCGTTCCCTTCCACTAGGGCACGCTTTCCCAGTGTTATCCAATAGTCACTGAGCGGGTCATGCGGAACAGCAGTGATGGACTTCTCTGTGTGAGCCCCGTCTCATCAGGTAAGAGAGCTCAGGAGGCTCACACAGGGCACTGGAAGGGGGCAGAGGCCATGGCGCTTTGGTAGGGATTCCTATTCGTCGGTCTCCGACGTGGCGTCGGAAGTGACCGACTGAATGGGAACGTCTCGGTTACGTATGTAACCCTCGTTTCCTGAAGGAGGGAACAGAGACGCCACGTCCCGTCGCCATGTCCGCTGTACCCTGCTGGGGTGCCAGTTACCTACTCGGCTCCGAAGCAAAAGAAGCTAATTTGATGCAAGCACCTGTGTCTCATTTATACCAGCGCTGTGTGGCATGAGCACCTGGTGCAATCATTGCATGCCAATGTGCATTGGCTCGTTTAGTTACTCTCGAAGTAGATTGGCTCTAGTAGATTCCTATTCGTCGGTCTCCGACGTGGTGTCTCCGTTCCCTCCTTCAGGGAACGAGGGTTACATACGTAACCGAGACGTTCTGTATGTGTTGGTTTTTCACTGCACTTCATAAATATTTGAATGGTTTGTGAACCTTCTTGTATTTTTACCTATTAGAAAAAAATAAGCTGAAAATGCTTAAATGTTGAGTAAACTAGCACAAACATGGAGTTAGAAATTTGTACGCTACCGTTAAAAGGTTTGGGGTTAGTACGATTTTTTTTACGTATACCTTATGCTCACAGAGACTGCATTTTATTTGATCAAAAATGCAGTAAAAATAGAAAGACTGAAATATTACAGTTTAAAATATCTTACTTATCTGAATATTAAAAATGTCATTTATTTGTGTTATGGAAAAAATGATTTTTCATCCGCCATTACTCCAGAGTCACATGATCCTTTTTTTTTTAGGATTCTTTGATGAATAGAAAGTTACATTTTTACAATTTTCATTTTGGGTGAACAATCCCTTTAAAAAGTTTAATAGGATAAAAGCTTAATTTAATTCCTTTAAAAGGTGCAGTGTGTAAGTTATGTGTCAGCAGCATCAGAATTGCAAAAATTAGAAAAAAAAAGGTAACAGTTTAGGGTCCAGTTCTCACCATCAACTAGTTGCTTATTAGCATGCATATTACTAGGATATTGGCTGTTTATTAGTACTTATAAAGCACATATTAATGCCTTATTCTGCATGACCATATTCTACATCCTATACCCAATACCTAAACTTAACAACTACCGTTGTTTTGGAGGCAAAAGTTAGTTAGTTAATAGTGAGAATTGGACCCTAATCTAAAGTGTGACCAAAACATTCAAACATATTTCCCAAATACTGTCTACCAATGTTCATAAGAAAAACATTGTTGCATCCTAAATTTATGCTATTGACTGAGCCATTGTTGTTTGGATATGTTTTTTGGATCAAAGAAAGTAAGAATAAAGAAAAAAAACGAACCTAAAATGCCTGATTAATTATACATTTCTGTTAAACTGCTGAGTTTTGCCTGATGAGTGCTTGGGCTATCTCAGTAGGTACTCAAACAATAAACAAATAACAGAAATGAAGAAGTGATCAAATAAACATCCCAGGGAGCTCCCACTTCACATCAGCTGTGACTAACCTCTCTGCTGCACAAACAGCCCCAAGACAGGCCTGTTTTCTACGGTTTAGAATAAAATGATTAATCTGGCTTTTTTATTTTCCTCCTGTGATTCTGCATCTCTTTAATGCTGTCTCTGTCACTAAGTAAACAAAGAAAATGGACAACACATGTGTTGTTCTTTCTGTTTCTCATGAAATGTCCAATTTCAATTAGATTTTCTTGAATTTGTGAGGTGAAATTGAGTATGATAATAAAAAATGAATTCAGAAAAGTAGGGGCAAATGTTCATGTCTAATGTTCTTAGTGTACTAGACATGGTGAAGTAGCCCTCATGGTTTCAGTCTAGCTGCAACATAGACTCTGTTTAGCTAAAGTGAGCACTGTGAGGATCTAACTAGGGTAAGAAGAGTCTGGGGGAAAGAAAAAAATACAGCTAATTTCCAGTAATTCATATTTTGGGCCTACAGTATGTCTAAAGAATTACACATCACATGGTGACTCACAAAGTTCTTGACCTGATTGAGTATTTAACATTTATCGACATATTAACATAACTATATCTTGAGATAATTTTGTTCTGCATATGTTGTTCAACTATGATGCACTTCGTGGATGTGTCCTAGAAAGCATATTCAGTGCACATGAATATGCACTATAAAATGAATTGAAGAGATTTAAAAAGCCAATGGATTCATATTTGCAATGTCTAAAGCCTATACAATTTCCATCCATGACATATCTAGAAAATATTTTTCACTGGAACATGAACACAAAAAATCCAGTATACTGGACAACATGTGATTTCATTTTTCCCTCTCTGTCCGTTTTTCTTCGATCAACTCAACACTGCCTCAACCAATGGCATGAGTTTTGATCTGTTCGACTGACCAATGGCAGATGGGGTGAGTATTCGTGTTTGAAAGCAATCATAATGTTTGGCGATGCAAGTGACACATAAATTGCAGACTTCGCCTTTAAGTATGATTTTGTTTTGGTAAAGTGACATCAAACTATACTATGCACAGTGTAAAAGATACACATATATATTGCTGTGGATTCATAAAGGCTGGGTAGTGTGAGTAATATTCAGCTGAAAAAAGGCTCAGCGGGATGGATCAGGTCTTAATCACAGCTGAAACATCTGGGAGCAAGCTAGCAGCACGCTAATGAAACGGCTAATAAGCATCTCCTTCCTCCCCTCTTTCTTCGCACACACAGCGCAGACATCTCAAGGACGCTGGTCCTTCTGTGGCACATGAGCAGGTTGCTGTTAATTACTGATTTTTACTTGAAGAGGCACGTTTCTCGCATCACTGACAGAATGGAAACAACCATACCTCGCTCTCACATGGAGACCAGGCAGCCGTTAAAGATGTGTGTGGGTGGGAATGCCTGCGTCTGCCACTTTATGGGCACATAAGGGCCAAAAATTACACACTTTTTAGACTGCCAATTATGTATTTGGGCATCTCATATACTCAGAGACTATTTAGATCGGACTCATTTTGTGGGCTGGGGTAGTGGGTCAGCTGCTGGTTTTACTCCAGTTTTTTATCCACTAATAACATCTCATTGCTATATTATTGTGACTTCAAGACCAAATCCAAAGCCAAGTTTTAGAGTCCTGAGATCCTCAAAGGAGCAGCTGTTACGTCCCTGTGGGTGTGCCTTCATATTTTCCTCTTTTTCTCTCCTTCACACCCTGTCATTCTCTTAGGCCCCATTGACTGCTATTGACCTGAGCAGTTCTCAATCATTCATGTTCGTTAACCTGCGTGATGTCACTGCTAAAACAGGGCAAATTAGTGTGAGAGCACAATTCCAAAAAAGCGCCGATGGGAGTGAAAAGTTCTGCGTGTGATCTACTGACGACGCACAAATTAAAGAACACAGACGCAACCGGATCTTTTCCATAATGACCAATGCAATCAACCAAGAGCAGCGCAAATTAGCGTCTGGTTTAAGACATGCTTTTTTTGGGCGGTAAATAATGGTGCAAATACCAGTACATTGACGAGCACAAACCTTAGTAAATCACCTTGCATGATTCATTTAAATACTCTCCTCCCATAAATTTTGCATCTGAAAGGGAAACTCCTACAAATGCAATAAGGTCAGCCGCAAAAATAACTGTCCACGCCTTTTCATTGCTAATTTTTCACTGCGTGCCTTTAGTAACTCCTGACAGTAGTTTTTTTAATGCCAAAAGTGGGTTTGCGCTGGTGCAAGCTGTTAGTAAATCTGGCCCCAAGTCTCCCGTCAGAGTTTAAATAGCATGCGTGTTAGTTGTCTTTGACTCTGACTTTGTTTGCTTTCACTGTTGCTCTTGTTTAATCTAACCTTTTGCTAGTGTTTGTTGTTACTGTGACAATCTTTACTTGTACCGTTTTGTCTTATTTTGCATCTCATCTGTACTTCATTACTTTTCTTTTGTCATTCTGACGGTGAATGTTTCTCCATACCGGGGAAAAGAGGACGTCACATACATTGTGCAACACTTAGACTTTGAAGGGGTCATGAACTGAGAAATCAAATTTTCTTTGAGCTTTTGACATATAAGAGGTCACCATACTATAAGAATATCCTGTAAGTTTCAGAACTGAAAACTTCCTTGTTAGTCCAATAAAAGCTTTTATTGACACCAGGCCCAGCAAACGACAGGTTTTTTAAAGTGGGAATCTATAACGTCAAAGGGAGGCAAGCACCGCCTCTGCAGAAGAAGATCAACGCCTACTTCATCACTGCCTGTTTAGCCCCTCCCACCGATTCACGCATGACATGCAATAGAATAGGTAGCCTAAAAGTAACGTAGGCCTACGTGGTGTTAAACCAGATCGAGCTACCAAGCAATAAACATGCCGTTGAGGATTACAAAATATTGTGCAGTGCCTGGGCTCGACAGTAATGCAACATGTAAGTAACTGTGTTAATTCTAATGCCTGATCTGAAATGTAATTATTCATGTACAGTCAGATGTTCTTTGTCTGTGTGTCAGTAAATCAAACCAGTGACTAAACGTCAACTTGCGTTGTTTCTCTTAGTAGGATGAAAATAATCTGTTATTTAACGGTGATTAAATTCTATAAAGAAAGTGATCAAAGAAAGCTCCCTTTGCAATCGTTGGAGCAGCCCGTGCTGAACCTGTCAATCAAACAGGAGAGTTTATCAGTGACGCGTTTATCAGTGACTCACGTTTTATTCAACGAATCTCTTAACTATATCACGTTTGCACTGTTAGTGAAGATGAAAGCATTCGTTAGTGTACAGAAACTGAGTTGCAATGACGAGATCACTGCTTTCATGCGCTCAGCATGTCTGTGATCGGCTACAATGTTTATCTCTGCAACCTTTCATGCCACGATCTGAATATAATGCCATAGATCTGAATATAATGCCATAGATCTAAATGTAATGCAACACTTTTCACGATTAGTTAACCATGAGAGCTGTAATAGTAAAAACGCGCTAAAAGAGAGAGTAATACTTAGCTATTTCAAATGGAAAGACGTTAGCCAATCACAGCAGTGGGCGTTTACACTGAACTCTCACAGCAGACACGCCCCTTCAAACAGAGCGTTCAAACCAGAGGGCTAAAATCAGTGTAGGAAAAAAACCTTTTATTTATAAATTATGACAATTTTTGACCCCAGGAATTATGACCCCAGGAAACATCATAAAACAATAAAACAATGCAGTTCATGACCCCTTTGATGTATTAGAAACATTACGTTAGAAGTGAGCACCACCCCCTGAAGGATTTGTATTTTAGATAGTTAATGTAGTTGAGTTAAGGCGTGTTAACACTGAAGACTTTTGATTTCCTTACTTTTGTTTGTAACTTAGTTTAGAGGATTATATGCGATTATATGTTAGCCTTGGTTTTTTTTTTTTTTTCTTTCCTTTGGAGGCCTTTTCCGTTGGGTTTATTTAGACAGAGAGCGAGAGAGAGAGAGAGAGAGAGAGAGAGAGAGAGAGAGAGAGAGAGAGAGAGAGAGCGAGAGAGAGCGAGAGAGAGAGAGAGAGAGAGAGAGAGAGAGAAAACAAACTAAGAGTCAGCCAGTGGACAAAACTAAAGTCAGAAATATTCTTAACTTGTCTGAATGTAGATACAAATGTACAAAGCTTTATATATATATATATGTATATAGTTTTTATTTTATTTATTTAATTATTTTTAATTGTCTTGATTATTTTCTTGTTATTAATCATTTTCTTGTATTCATGTGTATTCAAATGTATTCATGTATTTGTTTACTTATTGATTTTATTGATTTTTTTTTCATTGCTTATGTAATGGTCAATGCTTTGGCAATACTGCACAAGTCATGCCAATAAAGCTTGTTTGAATTTGAATTTGAGAGAAAACAGTGAACAGTAGACTGGCATTTTGTGATACGACAATTTCTTATGACTTTGGACAATCTTTTTTTCCCCCCCTCTTAGTGGCTGTGATGGTTGTGGTTCCATCATCAAATGTTCGCTCAGCCAATCAGTTTCTGAGCTGAGAGGAAATAATGCTTTCTCACAGGTATTGTCTCCCACTATACTCATGAAGAACACTTTGAAATGGCTTGGCACACTCATATCATATCTGCCATTCTGTTTCTCTGTGTGAGGTGACATTGACCGAATAATCCGCTCTGCTCTTTCCAAAAATTTACTTTAACATGATCCCCAGTTTTGTCAGGTTACAGCCACCATGCACACCCACACAAAATATGGAGACTTCTGTTGAAAAACCCGTAAAATTTACCAGAATGGATTTAAACGTGATGATATGTTCAGGGCCAATATAATTAACACTATAGAATGCATTAAGGGGGTCAGATTGACCCAATATAGGGTGTTGTTTAACTCCTTGATTTCTTGTTTGTGACTATCAATTTCACTTTTTTTTTTTTATAATAAATAATTTAAGTTAATGTATATAAATTATTTAAGTTAATGAGTTAATGTATTGTAGGATTTTGTCCCATTTATTTCCATTGTCATTTTTTTAGCGACTCGGCTACAGATGTTAATAAATTAAATTAGCTCAATAGGGAATTATGGGTATTAATATTTAATTATTTATAATTAATCGTAACGGGTTATGATCAAATTATAAATCTCTAAGTCACCCAAAAGGGGAATACCTAACCTAGGTATTTATGCAATATATATATGGTTAACAACAATAGATTGCAATTAACTACGAATATATATATTAAATCAGAATAACCTTTAGAGAATTAATCCGAAAATCGACTGATCCGTTCGTCCCCGAACCGACAGTACAATCTCCTTATCAATTCTCACAAAGTTTTATTCTTCCTACCAAATCTTCGCGAAGGTTATCCTTCTGGCCATGAAGAATAAACTTTCCGAACTATTAGGATATTAATTAAAGTATTCAAAGATACTTATGAGAGATTGTAGCTAGATCTGAACATTAAAGTGACTATGTTTTGTGAGCGGCAACAATGACAATCAAACGTGGATACAATGGTTTTAATAATTGATACTAAGAATACATACGACTAGCTAAATAAATAATACATGTATATACAGAATAACGAAAAGTAACGAAAGAGAGAAAGAAAGAAAGAAAGAAAGAAAGAAAGATCAAGGATGGCAATTTCACAAGCAAGTAACCCGAGAGAGTCAGCAAAGAATAATATCACCTTAAACAGGGGCACCAATCTTAAACGCCTCTAAAGCTCGATAGAATTTATACTTGCATGGATTTCTTTGTGCTGAGTATAAGAGGATGCGTGCGAGGCTTCTCAAAGCGTTCTTTGTGCGGGAGCTTCTCTCTCTTCCGGAGGTCGTGTTTCCGATCCGCGGGAAGTTTGAAGGTAGCCTGAGAGCGAGTGTTGCCGAAACAGGGAGGAAAAGAAGATCGTCTCGTCTGAGTTTTTGGAAGTTGACTGAGCAAAGATATGCTTGTGTTATTGTCCTTTGAAGCCCATTAACATACACCCATCTTTCCTGAAATGGCCAATCATAGGTGTGGACTTTAGGCGGGAGAAAGTTTCTTTTGTCTTGGTTTTACAACCTAATGGTGTGCCCTTGTGACGTGTCAGAATTAGTAAAGTTTTGCTCCCAAGGTTGCTAAACATATTAGTGATGTATCTCATAATCACATACTGCGCACCGTTGATTAAGAAAAAGAGCAAGGAACATTTAGGTACCAAACAAGCTTTGGCTGGAAAGTATAAAAGCATAAATACACCCTTTACCCTTTACAAGCATTTAAAATGACTTTAACATTAACCACATCACGACTTTGTAGAGTATAACATGGGGATATAACATAGGGAACATGCATACACAAAGGAATCATCATATACATTCTGGGACAGTTTAATTAAAAGCTACATAAAGAAAATGTTTGTGTCTGTGTATTGGAGTGAGTCTCAGTGTGTCCAGGCCACTCTCTGTCTGGGTGGAAAGGGGAAGGAAGATAGTTAGAGATATGGGATGAGATAGCGATCGCTTTGAAGTTGCCAGGGCTCTTCGAGGTGCTTCTGCCTAGTGTCGTTCAAGCCGTAAAAGTGGCAAAGGAGCAATTTAGTTCAGACTTCTCTGTGATTATATATTTAATTTATATGCAAATGTCTAACGCTAAAAGCTTTCTGACACTTAGAGCCGAGTCGACTCATCTTGATCCTGTCCAGAGAGTCTCCAGATGCTACATTTTCTATCTTTATGAAAAAATTTATCACTTGATATGTTTCCAGAAAATTACAATTTCTCACATAAACGTGCATTAGTTATACTTATTTATACTGGATTTATTTATATGCCACACACTGCCATTCAAAAGTGGGGTTCAGTCTTTTTTTTTCTTTGAGAGAGAGAGAGAAATTAATAGTTTTATTCAGGGAGGCATAGAATTGATCAAAAGACTTTTACATAGTTTAAAAACAAAATCTGTATTTCAAATACATTTTCAATTCTTTCTATTCTCTCTAACTTTCTATTCATCACACCACAACTGTTTTCAATATTTATAATAATGAGAAATGTTTCTTCTAAGGATCATGTGACCCTGAAGAATGAAGAACTCTAATATATATATACATATGTGAGAAGTAGGGGGAAATGCATTCTATTTTATCATTTGAACGTGGGTAAGTGACATTTTGAGCAAAAAGCTGGGAAAATCACGTTTTTGTCAAAGAGTACATCCAGATCGGACTCAGAACAATGATCAAAGCATAGATGGAGTAGATCAAGTCCCTCAACACCCTCAAAGCTTGCACAGTCCTATAGCTCGTCCTGGGTCGACATTTCATTCAGTAACATTAGGCAGTTTTGATTTATATGCTGTTTAATTTTGATGAATGCATTATTTTACATATGCATATACTTACATATTCTATTGCTTGTTTCTGCTTCTTCTTCACGTTTTCTTAAACAGGAGATTCAGTACTCTTTCAGAAGATATCATAGCACCTAGCGTACAACAGCGGAAACGTCTCAGGTTACGACTGTAACTCTTGTTCCCAGAGAAGGGAACGAGACACTGTGTCGTGATGACGACACTTTGGGAACGCCCTCAGCGTAGCGCGTCTGAAGCATGAATGAAATCTATTCCAATCCTGATTGGTGTTGCATCATGACATAGTAGATGACGGCGTACCCGGAAGGTACAAAGAGACGCTGGCTTGCACAACACATTAGCTTTGCGATGAAGCAAGCGCTCTGCCCGTGATAGGTGTGGCGGCTAGACGCAGTGTTACAGTCGTAACCCGAGACGTACCCCTTCGAGGGAACTCGCACTGCGTCGTGATGACAACACTTTGGGAACGATATACCCACTATGCCACACCGCAATCACACCCGCCCTAGTGTGAAGCTGGAACCCAGGCACACTTGGGGCGCGAGCACTCTGGCGCCAGGCGTCACAGGGAGTTGCAGATTGTAGAATCTTATGAAGGTGTGCGGGGTGGCCCACCCGGCCGCCTCGCAAATCTCCTGAAGCGAGACTTCAGAAAGGAGGGCCACCGAGGAGGCCATGCCCCTGGTGGAATGAGCCCTCACGGCTATAGATGAAGGCAAATTGCGCACCTGATAAACCGTGGCTATTGCCTGGACAATCCAGTTACTGATTATCTGTTTTGATGCAGGCAGCCCCTTCTTGGGTGAGCCAAAGCACACCAACAACTGGTCTGACTTCCTCCACTGTGAAGACTTCTCCAAATAAACTTTAAGGGCTCTGACCGGGCAGAGCAGGTGAAGTCTCCCCTCTTTCGCCGTCCCGTGAGGTGGAGGGTGGAAGGCCTGAAGAACCACTGACCGTGCCATATTAGATGGCAGCTTGGGCACGTAGCCCGGTCTTGGATGTAAGATGGCCTTCACTCCGCCAGGGGCCAACTCCAGGCAAGTCGGCGTAATCGCCAAGGCCTGGAGATCCCCCACTCTCCTCAGAGAGGTAACTACAAGGAGAAAGGCCACCTTCAGAGCCAGGTTCTTTGCCTCGGCCGACTCCAGCGGCTCGAAGGGGGCCTCAGCCAGCCCTTCAAGTACCACTGCCAGGTCCCAGGTTGGGACTCTGGAACGAGTCGCAGGCCTCATCCTCCGAGCCCCAAGGAGGAACCGTACAACCAGATGGTGCTTCCCCAAAGGCCCATCACCTAGAGGCGAGTGGAAAGCCCCAATGGCAGCCACGTACACCTTAAGTGTGGACAGGGTAAGCCCGGCGGAGAAACGATCTTGGAGGAACTCCAGTACTGAAGCCACTGGGCAGTTAACTGGGTCTACCTCACGTTCTCTACACCAAGTGGAAACACATTCCACTTAAGGCTGTACAGCTTCCTGGTGGAAGGAGCACTGGAGCTGAGTAGGGTCTCGACAACACCTGCTGACAGGCCAGCCTCTAGGTACTGAGCCCCCTCAGGGGCCAGACCCAGAGGTTCCACAGGTCTGGCCGGGGGTGGAATATTGCAAGCAGGGTGCTACTAGAAGTAGGCTGATCCCTTCTCGACGGACCCGCTCCAAGACTCCCGGGAGCAGAGCGATCAGTTTCCCCTGGGACCACAGGAGGATCTGGTGTGCCAGTCTGCATAGAGGGCGTGACCTCAGACCCCCCTGACGATTCAGATACAAAACCACAGACGTATTGTCTGTTCGTATCAGGACATGGTGGCCACGGAGGTCCGGGAAAAAGCTCCTCAGAGCTTTGTAGACTGCCAGCATTTCCAGGCAGTTGATGTGCCAGGGGAATGCCGGGTCTCCCACCGACCTCTCGCAAATTGGGTGGCTTTTGGCTTTCCTCCCTCGAGAAGAAAGTCCACAGGCTCGAGGCTGAAACACCCGAGAAGCGTACTGCTGTACGCGTCGAGATATTTCTAGATGAACACAGCCAGCACCCTCAGGAGCTGACTGCCTGCCTCGCACCCAAACAGTATCACATGCACACGGGTCGCGTGTGATCACTCTTATTGCAGACCCGTAATCTACGCGCTGCCTCGGCAACGCGAGATCGAGCCTTGCATAACTTCTCTTTTTTGAAGTGGCGAGCTCTCATTACTACTTCACTCCCTCGATGCTGAGCACGTCTAATTCCTCAGAATCAGACGGTTCAAGCATCTGGTTTTCCACCCCGGGGGAAGAAGCCGCAGCGCGGGCTTCCGCACGGGGAGGGAAACCATCGGACTGTCAGACTCATCTGCAAGCCCTATGATCTATGCCGCCGCGTTGCCTCAACAGGCGCGGGACCAGAACCAAAGAGCTCGCGAGCCTTGAGTTATGAATGAAGCGGCTTTTGTGTCTGGGGCATTAACGTCACCCACCTCGATACTGAGCACGTCTGATTCCTCAGAATCAGACAGCTCGCGCATCAGGTTCTCCACCCCGGGGGAAGAAGCCGCAGTGCGGGCTTCCACACGGGGAGAGAGAACATCTGAACTGTCAGCCAAGGACTGAGAAAGTGCCTCAGCAGTCTCGAGGCCCGCTGACAAGTCCATCTGCGAGCCCAATGATCCAGCCGCCGCGCTACCTCAGCAGGGAAGAACCACGGGGCTCGCAAGCCTGGTCGGCCTTATTAAACACGGCCAGCCATGAGCGCAACACCCTGAGGGGCGGCTTCTCGCATTCGCTGCAGGCAACCCCCCCGAAATGAAGCGGGGACACGGGGGCACACACCGTATGAAATGCTCGCTCGCCATAGTTACGTGCTTGTGGACGTGAGACAAACAACACCAAATAAGACTTACAAACACAGAGCGCTTAGCTGAAGAGCAAAAGCTAATGTGTTGTGCAAGCCGGTGTCCCTTTGTACCTTCCGGGTACGCCATCATCTACTATGTCATGACGCAACACCAATCAGGATTGGAATAGATTTCATTCATGCTTCAGACGCGCTACGCTGAGGCCGTTCCCAAAGTGTCGTCATCACGACGCAGTACGAGTTCCCTCGAAGGCGGAAATTCTGTCAATGGCGGGGAAGCGCTTTTTTCACAAATTACGGAAATTTCCGTCAATGGCGGAGAAAGAGTTAAAAAACAAAATGCCTTTCTTTGAAGAAAACAATTGGGTCATTTTGACCCCCTTTATGCATTCATGTATTTTGGGTCATATATTCTATGTGGAACTTTTGCTGATGACACAGATGTTTGAATAGAACAATAGAAATCTGCTGGCCTCAGATTCCACATTGGCCTGATTATGACTTTAAAATGTGTGACCTCTTTCTCCTTTCTCTCATATGCCCATGCACAAGTGTACACTATTAATTCTGATGAGTGCATCACTCACAAAACACATTTCACAAATGCTGACAGCGAGAGTGTGAAGCGAAATGCTTTTCCGAGCGTGTGAACACAACCCTGAGAGGCCCTCCAGGTAGGCCGGACTTCCAGAAATGTACGGATCCAAGTTTAGCATGACTTTGACGCATGCTGCCAAGACCCAGATCTGCACTGATTTCTAATGATATGCCAGACTTTTAATTGTTTACAAAAACTCAACACATCCCCGTCATGAAAAGGTAGGCAATTAAGTCAAACATTTGAATATATTTTGTGGAAACACTCATTAAAACCCAATTTCAGAAACTCCTCTGGCTCTAACTGCTCTTCATTAACGTTACAGAGAGTGAAGTAACAGATGCACATTTTGTCCCTATCAAGAGGATTAGCTCTGCAGATTACACATATACACGCTCAGGCATGCAGGACGCATGTTTCGCTTTCAAAATCAGAAGCCGATTTGAATCGTGAGTTTAGAGATCATTTGCTAAGATTGGGCATGGTCTCCGAACGCTCAAATCAGCCAGTGTCAGGCTGCCGGAGTGTTCCGGTAAACAAATCTGTAACGATAAGCCTCTGATACATGTCTAATCCCCTCTCTAGGAAACAATGGCTGATTTATTAGTGATAGGCAGGATGTATTCAGCGCTCGGTGAAGTGCGGAATATAAATAAGAGAAATATGCTGTAATGAAGCAGGACTGCTTTTAAACACTGCACGGATGTGAGCTGATCTGAATTAAACAGGATCTGCTTTGTTCATGTGACGTTTTCTTAGTTAAATTGACAGTCAAATGCTTGTATACGCCTCTGAGAAATTTTTCTCGTACATTTCTCTCCATCACTTCACCCACACACGGGCACTTGATAGTATTTAGTGCATACACTGCAGCTGATTATGATCACTGGCCAGCAATATTATAAGAATTTTCTGGCATAAAGACTGATTGCTGGTTTTCTCCTGGACAGCTGCCACGGTTGCATTTGTGCCACCCACACTCTCGTGAAAGCTAATAATGAGAGTTTTCATCTTAACTTCTTAATAGACTACCACATTTATAGACAGGGCAAAGTCAAAATCAATTTAATAAGGTCAACAAAAAGAGACTTTTAAACAGTTTTAGCTTTTAGTTAGTTTGTGCAGTGAATCATAGCTGAGTAAAGAACTTGTGATAAATAACATTAATTACAGTCAGTTTGGCTTTTTAAATTTGACTGAACAAGTGGAGTTCAGAGAGTGTGGATGTTTTCTATTACAGCCCTAGAACGCTTCACTGTTCATATCACTCCGCTTGGCTGTGTTCACGGCATTCCTGTCAGTGTGTTGCTTGTCAACGTGCAGCAGTTGATTGTGTTTTGGCTGCTTTTAGAACGATTCTTAGAGGAAAAACACAAAATAACAGGCAGTATTGTGTCTAAAACATACTATCATCTTTTCGATGCAGGCCAAGTGTGCAGGTAATCACACACGTGCTGATATTTGGAAATATGGTTGCTTTATGCACCAGTTCAATAAATGAGAAGTTGGTATTCATTTACATACATTTTAGAGAGTATTGCCATTTGCTTTGTCTGTTTTTGCTCTGCCAACAAAAACAGTTTCTAACAAAACCAAAAGCAAATGCCAGTATTCAAGTTACACACAGTTGTGTTTTGTTCCTGAATTAACCAATATTTCTGAATGAATCGTTTGAATAAATGATTCAGTGACTCATTAAAGGATTAGTTCAGTTTAAAATGAAAATTACCCCATGATTTACTCACCCTCAAGCCATCCTAGGTGTATATGAACACAATCATAGTTATATTAATAAATATCCTGTCTCTTCCAAGCTTTATAATGGCAGTGAACGGGGCCCATGAGTTTGAAGCTCGAAAAAGTGTATCCATCCGTCATGAACGTACTCCACATGGCTCCCGGGGTTAATAAAGGCCTTCTGAAGCGAATTGATGGGTTTGCGTAAGAAAAATATCCATATTTAAAACTTTATAAAGTAAAATATCTAGCTTCCACCAGACTGCCTTCCGTATGCAACTTACGAAGAAAGTGTAACTGGCGCGACGTATGACGTCGGACGTAGTGTAAGCGTTTTGAACTGCGAGAGGTGTTAGAGTACGTTTATGATTGATGTATGCACTTTTTTGAGCTTCAAACTCGTGGGCCCCATTCACTGCCATTATAAAGCTGGGAAGAGACAGGATATTTATTAATATAAATCCGATTGTGTTCATCAGAAAGAAGAAAATCATATACACCTATGGCTTGAGGGTGAGTAAATCATGCGATAATTTTCATTTTAAAGTTAACTAAACCTTTAAGGCAGTCACTTGAATGAATCGCCATTAATGAACAACTCAGTTCATTGAATGATTCTTTGACTCGTTCAGAAATACAAACACTTGATTCAAGGAATCTGGGTTTTAGAACAAACTCAGTTGAAAAAATGATTTGATGATTCACTCAGTCACTTGCATTTGTTATTGCTTAAATAAAGTATTTATCTAACAAGTCACTGCATCACTGACAGAAATATTTTCATATTTGTAAAAGATTAGAAATGTGTAAATTGATCAGATTACATATTATTTGAGAAATGAAAACATGTTTCTTTAATTAGAAGATGTAGATAAAAAGTTGATGAAACAAACTTTTAATCAAGCTCATGACTCATGCTGTTCATCATCAATCAGTAAATTCATCGTAAGAGTTCAAACAAACGGTATTGTTCTGTTTTTTAGTGGAGGTGACAGTTTTGTCCTTAACGAGACCTACTGGTAACTATTACATTTTCTCATAATGAAGCAAAACATTAAAATTCAATTAAAAAGTCCCAGAAAAATAAAGTACCTTTGGCTGGTGTAGTACCTCAGTTCTCTGCAGGGTCATTTGAAAATATCACGGTAAATTCCAGTATTCAGCCTCAACCACTAACAGTCCACTTTAACGTGCTGTCTGGGCCGGAATATGCTGCACTGTTTGAATTCGAATGTAATACACTGTCATTTCCATAGTGCACATGCCATCTTTCTATGCATATTAGGATTATTGTAGATATTTGGGCATATGTGTTAGTGCTGTTAACTGATTTGCATAATTCCTTTAGTGATTCTAAAACAACACAGACAGCACATGCACAATAAATAAATAAAATGATATCAGTACTAGGCACAATAAATTATTAATAAATTCCCCCTGAGTGTTTTAGCATCTCTGGGATTAACATGCATCTAAGCAAGTAGCAGTGTGACATTACTCCCTTTCATTTTCCTCCTCCTAACTGCCTGCCTGTCACCCTATTTGTCTGTCCTCCCACCATGTCTGTCTTTGCCTCTTTATCTCTCTTGTTTTTGTTATTCTTCTGTTGCCCCCCTTTTTTTGACTGCTATCTCAAGCAGCGATGACCCGACCGGGGCTGTGTTATTTTTGAAAGAGCATTTACTAGTTCAATTATTTTGCTCCGCATATACACACATTCACACACAAAAGTCACACAAAATCCAGCTCAAGTGCCTTTTATCCCGAAGCGTAAAGAGTCATTCTGCAGTAGGATTTTGATTTCTATCACCCTTTCTTCTAAGTTCTCGCTACATTGGGAGATTTGTTTTTCTTTTTGCCTTTTAGTTTAAACATTAGTAAGCAAAATATTTCCTTCACTGCCTGAAATGCAGCTAGGCCAGGGTTTGTTTTATGACACAGAGATGAATGTAACTTAAGGTTAGACAGAAATTACTACAATTATTAAATTTGAATAACATAAATTAAAGGTGTAGTGTGTAATATTTATGAGGAACTATTGACAGAAATGCAAAATAATATACATAACTATGTTTTTAGTGGTGTATAAAGACCTTACATAATGTACCGTTATGTTTTTATTACCTTAGAATGAGCCATTTCTATCTACATACACCGCGGGTCCCCTTACAGTAAAGTCGCCATTTTGCGCCACCATGTTTCTACAGTAGCCCTAAATGGACAAACTTCTCTACAGAGAGGTAGCTACTCTCTGCTGTCTCAGACGATGACATTTTTGTCCTATGTCGGCCACCGTAGCTTCTCTATATGCTTCAAATGGGAGGGGTGAGCAGTGGGTGGTTGCAATTTGCAACCTCACCACTAGATGCCGCTAAAATTTACACAGTGCACTTTTAAAGTTAAACAGAATTAAAGCTAAATGGCAAAGGCACAAAACAAAATGACTAAAACTTAAACCAAAATTAAAATGAAAACTGAAAATAAAAGCTAATTCAAAATATTAATAAATACTATAATAGTATATGAATAATAGTAAAATAAATCTTTCTAGGTATACTGTAAAAATATAATACTGTACAAAATAATACTGTAAATAGCATCTATCGCTATTTGCACTTAGTGTAAATAGCAATTATCGCTAAGAAAATATGTTATTTTCACTTAGTGTAAATAGAATCTAGTTGCTATTTGCACTTAGTACAAATAGCCGCTGCCTTAAAAAAATGGTATTTCAAGATAGTGGAGGAACAAGAACAGGAAAAAAGAGATCCGATTATGACTAAGGTGCTTTGCACTTTATGTCTTTGGTTTGAGCAAGTGCTCACTGACTTTAAACCAGAAATCCTAAAATGGGTGCGAGATCATTATAGATTCCTGATACATATATTGAACCCAGTACTTCCTGAGGCAAGAAACACATCATGGACTGAGAAATCTGAGCCCATGCAATCTGCGATACCGACACACACACGCACACGAACACACACGCAGGCACGCACGCAGGCACGCACGCACACTCACACAAACAAAGCAAAAAAGAAATTAAAGTACCAATGTCCTGGTAGGTACAGTCTTCTACATTTTAACCAGGGCTTAAAAACGAAAACTGGAAAAATGAAAAAAAGAACAAAGAAATCAGTCAGTTCACTCCAAGCAAAATCAGTGTTTTAACGTTTTTGTTCATGCATTCCTTCTGTAACATTACCATTCCAAAAATGGTTTGATTAAAAAAAAATAGTTAATAAGGTTGTTTTTTTGTTAACTTTTTTTTGCGTATATATTAAACACAAGCTTGAATAAATCTCGTGACTCCAGTGGATCCTCAAACTGAAACCTTATACAGTCGCTCCACCCGCCTCAATCGTGACTGAATTGCTGCACACATTTTGAAGACCATCTCTGCTTGTTCTTTGAATAAGTACAGCGTCTTTACTAAAAAAACATGATGTTTGTAAAGGTGAATGTTTTATGTATTTGAGGAGCAGAGAAGAGAGTCTTAGTGTCATGGCATTGGTATTTGCCGTCTAGTCATAGCCAATACACATAGCCAATGTGCATAGCACTTCATCTTTTATAACACAAGATTTTGGCCAAATGTATTAAACGACAGGAAAACCAATAAGCTTTGTAACCTTTTGATGAAAACATAATGCGATGCACTACTGGCTCAGATGTGGCCATTCTAATGACAATCAACAAATCCCAGACTTGTGAAAAACCTAGTAACTCAATTTGAGCTTGATTTTGGTAAGATGTTAATTATATAATGACACATGCAAGTGTCTGACCATACATAGAGCCACAATACTAACTTGTTTAGTTATGTAAAAAAAAAAAAATTCATTTCCTGGATAGTAGTGATTCTACACTAACCTGTGATTTTCGCTGGTTTCAAAACACACACCATGCTGAATATTACCTGCCATTCATTTTCACATTTTCACTTAAATCTAATACTTTAACGGTTGGTGACAAATCCCCGGAAAAAAAAACTCCTGCATGAGATCCAAAAGCTAATGCCAGCGCATTGCCATTGCGACTTATAATGCATTCACACCATGTCATAATTACCATAAATAAGAGATGACAACACGTAATGCTGTACATAGGATTCAGACTTATACGTTTCTCTTGCACTATTAACTCCAAAATAAATCTGTAGTGGTTGCGAGGTACAGCAGTTGCTTTTTACAAGTCAGAATAGTTACAGTAATTATGACATGGTGTGAACTATATTGCTAAAAGTTTTGGGACGCCTGCCTTTACATGCACATGAACTTTAATGACATCCCATTCTTAATCTGTAGGGTTTAATATGGAGTTGGCCCACCCTTTGCAGCTATAACAGCTTCAACTCTTCTGGGAAGGCTTTCCACAAGGTTTAGGAGTGTGTTTATGGGAATTTTTGACCATTCTTCTAGAGGCGCATTTGTGAGGTCAGGCAGTGATGTTGGACGAGAAGCCCTGGCTCACAGTCTCCACTCAAATTCATCCCAAAGATGTTCTATTGGGTTGAGGTCAGGCCAGTCAAGTTCCTCCACACCAAACTCGATCATCCATGTCTTTATGGACCTTGCTTTGTGCACTGGTGTGCAGTCATATTGGAACAGGAAGGGGACATCCCCAAACTGTTCCCACAAAGTTGGGAGCATGAAATTGTCCAAAATGTCTTGGTATGCTGAACTTTGACTGAAACTGAAGGGCCAAGCCCAACCCCTGAAAAACAACCCCACACCATAATCCCCCCTCCATCAAACTTTACACTTGGCACAATGCAGTCAGGCAAGTACCGTTCTCCCGGCAACCGCCAAACCCAGACTTGTCCATCAGATTGCCAGACAGAGAAGAGTGATTCGTCACTCCAGAGAACACGTCTCCACTGCTCTAGAGTCCAGTGGCGGCCTGCTTTACACCACTGCATCCAACGCTTTGCATTGCACTTGGTGATGTAAGGCTTGGATGCAGCTGCTCGGCCATGGAAACCCATTCCATGAAGCTCTCTATGCACTGTTCTTGAGCTAATCTGAAGGCCACATGAAGTTTGGAGGTCTGTAGCTATTGACTCTGCAGAAAGTTGGCGACTTCTGCGCATTGTGCGCCTCACCATGCGCTGACCCTGCTCTGTGATTTTGCGGGGCCTAGCACTTCGTGGCTGACTTGCTGTTGTTGCCAATTGCTTCCACGTTGTTATAATACCACTAACAGTTGACCGTGGAATATTTACTAGTGAGGAAATTTCACGAATGGACTTATTGCACAGGTGGCAACATATCACTGTACCACGCTTGAATTCACTGAGCTCCTGAGAGCAACCCATTCTTTCACAAATGTTTGTAGAAGCAGTCTGCATGCCTGAGTGCTTGTTTTTATACACCTTTGGTGATGGAAGTAATTGGAACACCTGAATTCAATGATTTGGAGGGGTGTCCCAATACTTTTGGAAATATAGTGTATTTCCTATGATGACCTGAACTGAGCGCGGGCATTTCACTCACAATGTCACATTTGCATAGGCCGTACTATTTGAATTCATGCTTGGTTGATTAACAAATTAAAATATTACACAGAACGATAAAATAACGTTATTGACCAGTTAATGGTAATTTCAAATAAGCATTTCTCTTCAGAACGATTAAACATGATTTCATTTTCGCGTTTATGTTCCTGTAAAAATTTTGTTAAGTTTCCGATTTTGTTTTGTTTTCATTTATTGAACCGGTTCAGAACCCTGATTTTAACTGCATATTTCAGTAGCAGTTACAGTATGTGCATGCATGCAATGTCCCTGCCAATTCATAGCTGCTAATGCTAATGGCACTAGTTAAGCTTCACAACTCTCACTTAGCCTAACTTAGTGCTTTAAATAAAAAATAAAAAACTTTTGGGGGTTCAAAAACTGTGGAATTACATTTAACAATTTAAGGGTGTTTATTTTATTGTGCATTATATTCCATATTCCATAGAACTGTGTTAACAAATGAGAAAGATTTCCTTTTACAGATTTGACAAATGTTTCATTTAGCAGATGTTTTCATCCAAAGTGACTTACCACAGAGACAGATAAGTATTACATATACTTTATATATACATGGAATTATGGTTTGAAAATTGAAAATTAAACATGGTTGAGTTACATTTTCATGCCAAAAAATCCGGTCTTCTAGATCCAGTCTGTCAATGATGAAAGTTTATGGATCACTTCCTTGTGGTGTGTGAATCTGTAACATCTTGGTTTGGTTTATTCTGCTTATTCTATATACTGATATTTCCAGCAGATTGTGCCACTAGCAAAGCAATGACGAGTTCCCAAGAAATGCAAGAACTGAAGAATGTACTGTATACCTCCATGTTAGTTGCTTTGGATAAAAGCATCTGCCTAATGCATACATTTAAATGTAATGTAATGGATCTAAACCAATTCACCCAGCCAGGTATGGAAGTAAAATAATGACAAATGTATTTGAAACAAAAACGCTTGTTGAATTGTAGTACTTGAAAAAGACGTGCAAGGTTAATATGGATTATTGAATTTTTAATAATGAAAATGTGTGTGAAATATTTTGAATTGAAATATTCACAGTTTAAATATACAACCATGTTGAATTTCAGCCTATAAAAATGCAAGCCCTAAAAACAGTGCATTAAAATGCAAGCACGGTTAATGCAATGCATAATTTTTCCCAATTAGTGCAATTCAACAAGCTTTTTTGTTTCAAATACATTTGTCATTAATTTTCTTCCACAGCCAGGGTTGTTTTTTGGCCTCTCCGGTTTTACCTTAGCATTCCCCAATAAACTAGTCTGAAACAATTACGACTGCACAGAACTGGTTTAGCAGATACCCTGGAAACAGAGTGTGAACAAGGTAATCGAATGCAAACACTGGAAATTGAGTCAATATCTGCACACCATGCATTCTTCATGAGCGTCAAGTTTCTTTCAAACAAAAACAAAAAGGTTATCTTTGGCTCAATATTAAATATGGATGTTTTCTGTCTGGGGAGTGCAAATTATGTAAAGAGTAATCACATTCTTCTGCATAATTAAAATTTAAGTTGGTTCTCCAAGTCTTGGAACCTTTGGAATATTTGAATAATGCATGGTCTTGTTTAGAGTGTGACACTGAATTCATGAGATATAGAAGATAAAGACAAACCAGCGTCCTTTCACGTTATTATTATTATTATTATTATTTACATTTCAATCAATCCAGTGATCCCAAAATAAAAATATACATTTTTAAGCTGCCCTTTCTAAGATAAAAGGTGCTACCCTTGCCATAACATTCTCTGCATAATGAACTCAAAAGTGAAAGATTTAGGACCTTGAGTTTCAACTGCACCACAAGTTTAACAAAATTAAACAAAAGAACAATTTGCCTACCGCCCCAACAGATCAGTGGACGGTGCCTTAGCTGTCCATAGATGGCCATAGCTTTACATTATACACTTTAACATCTGGACTGCACTGGAACATAAGGATGCTATTCCTGGATTATAGTTCTGCCTTCAATACCATCTGACCAGGAAAGCTAATTGGGAAGCTGAAAAACCTCAGGGTCCCAACTCCCATCTGCAACTGGATTCTGGATTTTCTCACTGACCACAGAAAGTGAGGATGGGGGGGCGGTGTCTCTGCTGAGCTCACAGGGCTGTTTTCTCAGCCTCAAACTCTACACCCTGTATACCTACAACTGTGTCTCCACCCAGGACAACACTGCCATCATTAAGTATGCAGACGATACAACTATTCTGGCCCTTATTAAAGGAGGGGATGAGTCAGGGTTACAGGGAGCTGGTCAAAAATATTATTGACTATGGAAAGAACAATGACCTCATCCTCAACATAGACAAGACCAAGGAAATAATCATGGACTTCAGGAGGAAATCCTACCCTCTGCAACTTTCATCATCAAGAGGACTGAGGTGGAGAGGGCTGATAGTCATAAGCTTCTAGGCCTACATGTGTCATCAAACCTAACCTGGCCCAAAAACACTGTTGCCACAGTGAAGAAGGCCCAACAGCAGCTTTAATTTTTTATCAGGCTGATAAGGAAGGTCGGACTCTGCCCCCGCTCCCTCTCCCAGGCTTACGGAGGACTCATAGTGAGCATCCTAAGGTACGGCCAGAGGTGGAAGTAACAAATTACAACTACTCACGTTACTGTAATTAAGTAGTTTTTTCGGGTATTTGTACTTTTTTGAGTGCATTTTTAAATATCTAATTTTACTTGTACTTACGTACAAATTAAGCTAAATAATCTACTTCGTTACTTTTAAAATCACAGTTCGTTACTGAGTACGCCTACAATTTTAATCAATATTCAAACATTTTACCACCGGCATTTCGGTAGCCAATAAAGATATCCGATAGTAAACGGACCAATAAAAGGCCTGATATTTGAAGTGAAAAAAGCGCCTGCGGCGCAGCAGCAGCTTCTGGAGAACTGTTTATAACCGCACAGTGAAGGAGATCAGAGTGATTTATGGACTGAAAGTTTGGAAAAACAAACTGCATGGTAGTGTTGCCAAAAATAACATCTATATTTTGATACATATCGATACTGAAATATCTGACACGGTTCCAATATACGACACGGTATATATACATCGATACCAGCTGCGCGTTCTCGCTCTCTCCCCTCTGACAGTGAGTTTGACACCCGCCTCAGTTCAGAGCCTGAATGTCAGCGCAGGATTGCAGGTATTGCGCATCATTTTAATCATACCCGCAGGTTTCTATGGCGTATTTAATGACAAATGTCGAGAGCGCGTTCGTGTAATCGCAGAAAACTGGACGCGAGCTCTCAAATATACAAATGAACTGCTTCTCCTGTGTGCGCTCTCACTGTGTGTCCCGTGCAATCGCGATTCTTTGTGCTCTTGAACTAGAAATTAAAGGGATAGTTCGCCCAAAAAATTTAATTTGCTGTTGATTTACTCACCCTCAGGCCATTCAAGATGTAGGTGACTTTTTTTCTTCAGTAGAACAGTAAAGAAGATTTTTACTGGATTAAACATTGTCAAAAGTTATCAACCAATCAGAATAGACCTCCACGCCTGACCGTTGAAAATGCTACAGGAAATCTTATTGGCTGTAAGTGAAATGCACCAGGAAGTCTTTCAACAATCAAAGGTGGACCTTTAATTTCTTTATAATGTAAATGTATGTTAGAAATGTTTCAGAATGGGGCATTTGTGTGACTTGTACATATAAATAACCTAGTCTGTCTAACAGCATCTCTACATTGTACAGACATTACAGGTCAAACCGCTCTGTTCAATTTATCTAAATAACATATTATATGGCTCTTAAGACACTGCATATAAAAATTCAGTGTTGTCATTCCGAATACCTCAACAGAATTGAGGTAATTTGTTTTATTTGTTCTTATTTTTTTACTGACTGTTTACTTGTCTTTTTTGTAAATTCAATTCAGTTTGAAATCAGGTTTGATATCAAGCTTCTTTGTGCTGCGTGTAAGCTATTGCAACAAAGTTACGCTATTGTAAAGACACAACTACACGTGAGCAAATGTTTAAGTGAGATTATGTAATGGTTAGTTAATCAATGTTAAAATATGTAAACAAAAGCCTAAATTAAAATCTGTTCATCGTATAAAGCAGACATGTCTCTTCAGAAGACTTGAAATTAAACCACTCCATTCAAATGGATTAGTTTTACAATGAGTCTTGTGCTTTTTGAAGCTTGAAAATAATGATTGCCTTGACAAAATGGATAGACAAAAATTGAGATATCAAAATATTTATATGGAAGTATACAGTATGTGGCGTTTTGAAATGGTATTGAAAATGATACTGAATATTGATATTTTTCAAGGTATCGTATTAAAGTTAGAAATTCCAGTATCATGACCACTAATTCATGTCCTTCGTCAATAAGGTAAAAGTGTGTTTTGTTGAAAGTAGCTATTCTATTCTAAATAGTAGGGCTGTAATCTCCCAGTCGATTATTAGTCGATACGTTCTGGCTCGACCAAAATTCTGATTGGTCAATTTTTTGCCGTGTTCATTTCATCAGTTTTGCCGCGTTCATTTCATCAGGTGGAAAGCACTAATTGCTAATGGGGGTGTTTTCAGAGCACCCCTGTTTCACAGGTAACAGTCTGTCTTCAGAACACCCCCCTTGTTTTCACTTCTTTTGGATTAGCCCAACCCACTGGAGAAGAGAGACAGATTGAAGTAGGCTACTTTGCTGTATATTATTTATTTAATTGTGAGAGCGTTTTCCTAGTCAGTCCTCTTCTACCATGTCAACAAAGACATCGGCAGTGTGGCAGCATTTTTGGGAAAATGGGAAAAAAGTCGAATGCAAATTTTGCAAGCAACAGTTTGCATATCACAGCTCGACGACAAACATGTCATATCACCTAAAAACGGTAAGCTAACTTGTCTGCGTTAGGTTGCCCCGTCTGTTTTGAGTAGGCTATATGAACATATCAGAATTGCCATATTTCAATGTTTTAGTGTAATAATCGTTTTATAACTTATTATTTTATTTTTTATTTGGAGCCTAATGCGCAATGCGCTGTGCCCACTGTTTGTATTAGTTTTGAGCCTATGCTTTATTTTTCAGTTATGCACTTTATTTTGTTTCTGCTCTTGATCTGGCTTGTTTAATAAATATTCCTTTTTTATTAAAGTGGACGTGCCTTTTGTGTTTAAGAGTAAAAGCTTTAAGTTAATAGTCTATTCGTGTCTCAGCCGCGAAGCTGAGCTGAGCTCCTATGTTCGAGCTGCACAGAGCGGCTGAAATGATAGTGTCTGTCAGTTATTATAATACATATGACAAAAACAATTGTCTAAATTATGTTGCATATTCCTCAAAAGTTCTTGTGATGATATCACTAGCTGACAACATAGTACTATATTTTCGGAAATCATAGGCAATGATATTGCGCAGGTGCACGTGATGCAACGCTGTCAGAGCCGACAGACTCGTGTGTCAGACTCATTTCAGTGCAAAATAATCAGGTCAAAAACGATTTAATATACTGCAAATAGCCTACTAGTTTTTTATGTTTATTTATAATTCATTTAGGCAGACAACAAGGCTACCAAGTACTGCGCACAGTGCGCAGCTAATTAATTTAACGTTTTTTTTCCTAACGTAATTTTTAGTCGAAAATTTCAGGACTTCAGTCGACCAAGATTTTCTTTGGTTGATTACAGCCCTACTAAATAGATATTTGATTAAATATATATTGGTAATTCATTAAATATCGCCGGCTAAAATGTAACTAGTAATTAGTACTCTGAGTAGTTTTTGAGAAGAGTAATTTGTACTTAAGTACTTTTTTGACACCAGTACTTTTACTTGTAATTGAGTATTATTTCAGCAATGTAACAGTACTTGTACTTGAGTACAAATTTTCAGTACTCTTTCCACCTCTGCATATGGCATCACTGTCTGGTTTGGAAGTACCACCCAGGCAGAAAGGAAGGAAAGGAAGGTTATAAAGACTGCAAAGAGGATCATAGGATCTGACCTCCCTTCCATGAACACTTTATACACACAACGTTGCAGGAAAAAAAAGCAGAGAACATCCTCAAGGACACATACCATCTAGCTCACTCTCTGCTCAGGCATAAACAATCAACATATAACCTGAGACATGGTAGACCAGACAGTACTCTTACAATTAAAGCATGTTTTTATATTTTTTTTTCCAGCAAGAGTAAGACTGATGGCGAAAGACATAACAGGAAAAAAATATGTCTACCTCACCTCTGTAAGACTACAAGGTTTTATCTCTGTCATATTGAGACTTGCTGCTAAGGTTATTTTATGTTATAATCTGTCCATATGTATCTGTCATACAGAGACTTTTTACTGCATTTTTCTTATTCACATTACATATCGTCTAAGGTCAAAGTGAACTGCATGCAAACTGTGCAATATTCCTGTATGGAATTCCTATGCACTCGTACTGGCTGTGCAAATGGCAAATAAACTTCAAACTCAAACTCAGAAAGACAGTCTCTTGGGCTGCGAGGAGCCTCACTGTTGCGATGGCTCGTCCTTATTCAACAGCTGCCTAATAAAGCCAATTCATAGTTTTCACGTTACGTCACATCCTTATAGGAATGCCCACCTGGAGGGCAAAACAAGGCTTTCCTCCATTGCCCGGCAATCTTTTTTACTAGGATTGTATTAAGAATCAGGCTAGTAAGATAATTATATTAGAGACCAAATTCAATATACATATATACATATACAGTATAAACCTTATTAATGATGCATACTATAGACTGCGAGCAGATGAACCCAGAATATAAATGCAACACTAAAACAACCATTTAGCACGTTGTGTTCATATTCTGGCTCATCTGCTCGCATGTAGTATGCATCATCAATATGATGTGTACTGAATTTTATCTTTTAATATAACTGTCTTAGTACATTATAGCACTTTAGGTGTTTTTCACATCATAGGCGTTTTAGAATGTCCTGTTTTTAGTGATTGAAATACTACAGAAGGTGCTGTATATGAATCACAAGTGCACAAAACATGCATTTTGTTCAGATATTTGTTTTTCTTCTTTTGTGATCTAAATATGTGTGGCTTAAAACAAACCTGTGCTGCAGTTCTATGGATGTTTTGCCCTCCAGGGCTCCGTGCTGGTCACGTGACTGAAAACTATGAATTACCCTTATGAATGAGATTTGGCTTGTTGCGCTCAGCCTGAAAACCTTTGAAATGTTCTGGTTCTCAGCCTTTATGTCAAACTGTCCATTCTTTTTTCCTGTCCTCCTGTCCGGTCCACTAAGGGAGCAATCACTCTCAAGAGAGCATGGCCTTTTCATTTAATTCCCAGGAAGAGCCATTAGAGTCATACTTGAATCATTGAAATCATCTTTTCGTGAGTATTAGAGGTATTTGCTGAGAATTCACCACATCTATCAGCGCTATGGATGCATCACACCAACTAAATGTAGGTTGGCTATGACAGTCCATTGTCAAAAACAGAGAGATCCTGTGAAAAGCAAACCGATCACATTCAGCCATGATTGCCATCACCGAAGTAAACTTGCCTGTTTTGTTTTGGCCCTGGATCAAGTAAACAATTTGTGTAGGCTGAGTAAGAAACAGCTCAGCCGTTTTCATCTTCACTCTTCATCTATCATCAATTCTGTGCTTGTTTTTTCTCTCTACCATGGACACATTTCACTGCAGCAGCATTTATAAAATTAGACATTTTGTCTTCATTTAGACTCAGACATCCGTGATAGTGTTACTGCATGTGGACATGCAATACATCACCTTAAAGTCCATTTTCACCACACATAAATTTGGTCACAAACTTCAAAGCTACCATAGCCTGATGCCTTTATAGAAATAGTGAGTTGCAAATAATGAGCTCTGCCTCTAAATATTTAGCATTTGCTGAGATTTGTTAAGCAAAGACGACAACAAATGTTGCACTGTAGATCAATCAATCTATAGAGACACAAAAAAGTATTTCTTATCTTTATCAATATTAATGCTCTTTGCTGTTCCAGGTGTGTGGAAAGTGACAGAGCCATCTATAGTACATAGAGCTAAATAGAAGTCAGCTAATTGAATAATTAGGCACAAAATAGTGTTTTTGAGTGTGTGTGTGTTTGTGTGTGTGTAGTTATCTTTTTTTTTGCTGTTTCTTTGAATTTTTTTAAATCAAGTTAATGAAGCATTGACCACTACAGAGTTCCTTTTAAAGAAGTTGTGAAGGTCGTGTTGAACTAATGATGGTTGGGTTAACAGTGGAAAAAGTTTATGAAATTAATAAATAAAATACAAAATGAAATCAATAAATCAGAAGTCACTCAAACATCTGCATTTATCATAATATGTACATTGACGACGGACTGAATATTTTCGTATATAGCTATCCACTTTGTTTATTACTTAATAGTGTCAAAACATGACTAATTGGTTACAAGCCAACATATACTGCCAATATATATTTTAAAATTTTCTTTTTTTTTTCCTGTGATGGAAAGCTCAATTTTCAGCAGCCATTACTCCAGTCTTCAGTGTCACATGATCCTTTATAAATCATTAAAATATGCTGATTTGGTGCTCATGAAACATTTTTATCGTAATTATTATTGTAGTTGAAAATGGGAAAATGGTTGTGCTGCCTAATATTTTTGTGGAAACTGTGTTACATTTTTGCAGGATTCTTTGATGAATAGAAAGTTTAAAAGGACACCATTTATTTGAAATTGAAATTGTTGTATCTTAACTCTCACCTTTGAAGAATTGAATGCATTTTTGCTGAATAAAAAAGTATTAATTTCTTTGACAAAATCTTACTGACCCCAAACATACTAACAGTAACGTCTCGGTTACGTATGTAACCCTCGTTCCCTGAAGGAGGGAACGGAGACGCCACGTCGGAGACCGACGAATAGGAATCTCGCTAGCGAGAGCCAATCTACTTTGAGTGTAACTAAACGAGCCAATGCACATTGGCATGCAAGGATTGCACCAGCTGCTCATGCCACGCAGTGCGGGTATAAATAAGCCACAGGTGCTTGCATCAAATCAGTTTTTCGCTGAGGAGCCGAGTAGGTGAACTGGCACCCCAGCGGGGTACAGAGGAAGGACATGGCGACGGGACGTCCCTCCTTCAGTGAACAAGGGTTACATACATAACCAAGACATTCCCATTCAGTCTGTCACTTCCGACGCCATGTCGAAGACTGACGAATAGGAATCCCTAACAAAGCGCCATGGCCTCTGCCCCCTTCCAGTGCCCTGTGTGAGCCTCCTGAGCTCTCTTACCTGATGATACAGGGCTCAGACAGAGAAGTCCATCACTGCTGTTCCGCATTACCCGCTCAGTGACTTATTGGATAATACTGGGAAAGAGTGCCTTGTAGTAGAAAGGAACGCTGCAGAACCCACATCATACCCCGAAGGAGTTATGTGGGGTATAACTGCTGAGCCGTAGCCCACAAGCAAGGCGGGGCTCTCCCAAGGGAAAGACATGGGCTTCCGTTTGGGAGCGACCGTGGAAAAACATATGGGATCCCTGCAGGGTCACTCATATATATCCAGCCCAGTATCGGTTCTCAAGGATTCAGTGGCAAAAGGCCTGATGCCGGACGCTCCGCCACATCCGGCACTGAGGGTGATGGAGGACTCGACAGAGTTTGCTTCTGGAGAATATAAGCGCCACAGTTCAGGACGCAGCAAGCCGACAAGAGCCTGGGCCTCTCAGTGCTTCTACCTGTTTGAGGTGAGAACACAGGAGGAACCCGGCTCTACACGCAGGCTATAGAATCTAGCGAACGTGTTGGGTGTCGCCCAGCCCGCAGGTCTACCGATATCAGGGAGGCGCCACGTGCCAGCGCCCAGGAGGATGCAACACTTCTAGTAGAGTGTGCTCGCACCTTGAGTGGACAGGGCACACCTTGTGCTTGGTAAGCCAAGGTGATGGCATTCACTATCCAGTGGGCCATCCTCTGCTTGGAGACAGCCTTTCCCTTTTGCTGGCCTCCGTGACAGACAAATAGCTGATCTGAGATCCTGAAGCTTTGAGTTCTATCCATGTACAGTCACAGAGCGTGGACGGGACAGAGCAAAGCCAGGGCTGGGTCTGCCTCCTCTGGGGGCAGCGCTTGCAGGTTCACTACCTGGTCCCTGAAGGGAGTGGTAGGAACCTTGGGCACATAGCCAGGCCGGGGTCTCAGTACCACATGGGTGTTACCCGGCCCGAACTTCAGGCATGATTCGTCGACCAAAATGCCTGCAGGTCCCCTACCCTCTGAGGCCAGTGCAGCCAGCAGCAAAGTCTTCATAGACAGAATCTTTAGCTCTGCTGACTGAGAAGAACACCACTCGACGAACAGGTTCCACTTCAAGGCATAAGCCTGTCTCGTAGACGGTGCTCGTGCCGAAGTGTTAACTACCTCTTGGGGTAAGTCACCTAGGACCACCTAGAGGAATCTGCCAAGGAGGGGCTGTCACGAGGAGCATTAGTTCTGGGAACCGGTTGGGCCAGTACAGCACAACTAGCAAGACCTGCTCCTCGTCCTCCCTGACTTTGCACAGGGTCTGTGCAAGTAGGCTCACTGGGGGAAACGCATATTTGCGTAGATCCCGGGGCCAGCTGTGTGCCAGTGCATCCGTGCCGAGTGTTCCCTCAGTCAGCGAAAAAAACAGCTAGCAGTGGGACGTCTACCTACGTAAACAGATCTACCTGAGCCTCTCCGAACTGTCTCCAGATCAGCTGATTCTCCTGGGGGTGGAGTCACCACTCTCCCGGGAGCACAGCTCGTGAGAGCTCGTCGGCCACACAGTTGAGCACACCGGGGCCATGAATGGCCCGAAGCGACCTCAGATGCTTCTGACTCCAGAGGAGGAGATGGCGGGCGGCATGCGATGGGAGCACCTTGTCGGTTGATGTACACAACATTCGCAGTGTTGTCCGTACGGAACAATACATCTTTGCCCTGTAGTGGCTTTTTGAGGCAGCTCAGTGCAAGACGTACTGCTAGCACCTCACGGCAGTTGATGTGCCAATGCAGGCGCGGGCCCGTCCAAACCCCTGACACTGCATGCCCATTGTACGTGGCCCTCCAGCCCGTGGCAGAGGCATTCGTGAATACCAATACCACAGCATGCCAGGGCACTCCGGCCTGAAGAAATGAGGGGTCTGATCACGGCTGAAGGTTTGGCGACAGGCCGGTGTGATACTCACCCGGTGAGTGCCGCGCTGCCACGTCCATCTCGGGACTCGTCCATGAAGCCAATGCTGAAGCGGTCTCATATGAAACAAACCGAGCGGTTACTGCCGCTGTGGCTGCCATATGCCCCAGGAGCCTCTGAAAATGTTTCAATGGGACCACTGTCCTGCCTTGAAATGTGTTCAGGCAGTTCAGCATCGACTGGACACGTACCTCTGTGAGGTGTGCCGTCTGTTCGACTGAATCCAACTCCATACCAGGAAAAGAGATCCTCTGCACGGGGTGAGTCTGCTCTTTTCCTGTGTTTGCACAACTGATCCCTGGACTGTGCTAGAATGAGCCAGTCGTCGAGATAATTGAGTATGTGAATGCCCTGTTCTCTCATGGGCACAAGGAACCCCTACGCAACTTTCATGAAGACACGGGGGGACAGGGACAGCCCGAAGTGCAGGACTTTGTACTGATATGCTCGACACTCGAACGCAAAGCGCAGAAACGGCCTGTGTCATGAAAGTACACGTCCTTCAGGTCGATCACTGCAAACCAATCTCGGGGACGGACGCATTCGAAAATGTGTTTCTGCGTGAACATCTTGAACAGTAGCTTGTGAAGGCTCTGAATCAAAACCTGCAGGTCCAAGATTGGCCATAACCCACCAGTTTTTCTTGGGTACAATGAAGTACGGGCTGTAAAACCATGTCTTCATATCGGCTGGAGGGACCGGCTCTATCGCGTCCTTCGCCAGTAGGACTGCGATCTCCACTCGCAAGACATGGGCATCGACAGCTTTCATCGAAGTGAAGCGGACGCCCATGAACCTGGGGGGACGCCGGGTGAACTGAATCGCGTAGCCGAGCCTGATGGTCCGAATGAACCAGTGAGACAGACTGGGGAGAGCTAGCTAGGCTCACAGAGACCGTACAAGTGGGACCAAAGGGACCATCGGCGTACCCACAGTGGGGCAGCGAGGTGGAACGCAGGGACCATGCCGGGTGTGGCTCTCTCTTGGAGGTGGCCTACGGCGGGGTCTGAGTGTGCTGTGCAACACTTACCTGGTTCCACGGGTGGGCAGAGGGTACGTGAGAAGGCTTGGTTGCGTCCTCGAACCATTCACTGCTGTCCGCTGGCGAAGAAGGAGGATGAGTGTGGTCCGGTGTTGGACCGTCCACAGCTCTCCGAACCCCCTTGGGACGCAGAGATAAAGGAACTGCTCTTTTTTTTTTTTGGAGAATTTGGTACCACTGGTTGTGACACCAGCAGTGGAACAGAATTTTAACTCAAAAGATTCTCTGCCCGGCCCTCCTCCGGGGAAGAGCAGCCCCGCCCATCTCCAGGTCGCCATCTCAGAGGTGAAAGCATGGCTGTTAACTCTGAATCTGATTCAGCAAAGCACACACCATTACAGTGGGCTCAGCATCATCTTCATTCCCAGAGCACAACAGCCCTCTCTCCGATGCAGCGATTGACATCTGATCCTCAGCTGGAGCCCCGAATGAAACGCTAGGTTCCCCCATAAGAAGGACCAGCAATTCCATCCAGAAGCTGCACAGCTTGCAGTGCGCTAGAGAGGGAGGGGCCCTAGGGGGTTGGTTCCCCGAAGGAGAATCCTTCCCCTCCTCAGGTCACCCAAGCTATTTTACTGAAGTAGACCTCTCCTGTTGACCACCAGGGAGGGCACTACAACGGGAAATAGGCAAGGGGACAGCGCACCTAGAGCACAGAGCGAGTGCTGGGTTGCCGTGACAACCCGCGCTGCAGCCCGGCAGCTCGACCGCACACGACACGCAGAGAAGCGAGAGGTTTCCCCGGCGGACAGCTCTCGCTGATCTCCTCGGTCTCCCAGAGTGTCGAGCAGACCCGCGGCTGGCCAACAACAAAGGGGACTCAAGCTTCCAGAAGAAAGAAGAGTCGTGACCAGCGTGCCGACGTGGTCATGTTCTCATGTGAAAACAAGATCCACCCACGAACGCCGTCTCAGCATGCATACGCCCAGACATTTGAAACCGTGCTCGTGGCCGTCAGTGAGGACAGGAAACAACCGCATCCAGAAACACACAGGTAGAATGTCATCTTTAAAAAGACGCAAGCTCTATCTGTGTAGCTCTTCTAGGGAAACTGCTCTCTGGGGTGCTGAAGCACACAGGGGATAGTCGCGGTGACACAGACAGGGAAAATGTGCAGCCTGTCATGAGCACTTTCTCTCTCATAGAAGACGATCTCTTACCAGCCGTGAAAACGGCTTTTCAGCGCTCTTAACAGCGCACCAAACCAGCTGTGAGAACAGCCTTTTGTTTTTGCTCAATAAAACAAAATAGAAAAAGAAAGAGAGAAAATCAACCCCGCTGCAGTGCCGTCACTCCAACACCAAACGAGGAGAGGTCCACTCGAAGAGCTTGACTCGTTATAATGTTAACACACGCTTTGTAGAGAGTGATTTCAGGACAAACCATCCACCACTCGGCTCTGAAGCAAAAAGCTGATTTGATGCAAGCACCTGTGGCTCATTTATACCCGCACTGCGTGGCATGAGCAGCTGGTGCAATCCTTGCATGCCAATGTGCATTGGCTTGTTTAGTTACACTCAAAGTAGATTGGCTCTCGCTAGCGAGATTCCTATTCGTCAGTCTCCTACGTGGCATCGGAAGTGACCGACTGAATGGGAACTGTAGTTTAAATTCAACTAAAATTAGGGGGTTGATGTTCCAATAAACAGCCTGCGCTGCTATATAATGACAAAGGAAATGGACTGAAATGATCAGAAAGAGTGAGAGACAGTAAACAAATGAGAACAAAAAAAGAGACAGACAGACAATCAGGCTATGTTCAGACTGCAGGCAAACACTGTATGAATGCTTCCGGAATTTCCGTCACCAGTTTTGACATTATTGTTGTGTGTCGCGTTAAGAGTGACACAAAAGACAGTTTGAAATCCGATTTGAGCAGTCAGAGCGTCCAGACTGAGACGTATCTTTAAAAATCTGATTGGAATCGAATTTCAAACCACCTCCATATGTGGTTTGAATTTGAAAAATAAAGAAATAAAGAAATCTGATTTTATGTGTTTTTTCTGCTGTCCAAACTTTCAAAAACCCATCTGGATAAAATCTGGATTTGTAAAAAAATCTGATTTTTGCTGGCAGTCCTAACATGGCCTAATTGCCTGGAGCATTTTGAAGCAGCTAATGCTATTTCTCACAGGGTGCTCAGCAAGAAAAGAGGAAGTGATAAGTTCCCATGGGCCAGTGTCACAGAGTGTCCCTCTCTAGCCTGAGGAGTACTGAGAGGTAAATTGGCTGTAGGTAATGAGCTCATGGTGCTCTGATTAAGCGGAATGAAGCATTTGGAACCAGGGAACTCCACTCTGTGCTCAAAAGGAATGCTCTTGATAAGGATTTATGCGAAGGGAATGTGATTCTGGTGAGCTCTCGTCATTAACACTATTTGCAGTTTAGTCAATCTCACAGCCATCAAGCTCAGTCGCCACAGAGTATGATTAATTACTGCTCTAGCATGTCTCTTTCCAAGCTACAGCTAGTAAAAGACGACTGCTAACAAATATTGTAAAATTATTATTAGAGTAATAAAGAGAGAGAGAGAGAGAGAGAGAGAGGAAAAATAAGGGATGCATTTGCTCCCATAAAAAAATTGTTTACAAATCCAAACCACACCAAAATTTGTTTATGTTGTAGTCTGAACAGCAAAAAACATTTGAAATATAATATTTTGCAAACCCAAATTATTATTTATTTTTTTGTAGTCTGACTAAAAAACATTTGTAATCGAATTTATAAACCCAAGCCTTTTTTGTTTTGTTTTGTTTAACTGTTCAGACTACAAAAACCCATGGAATCTGATATTTTGTTACATACACTGAACAAAATTATAAACGCAACACTTTTGTTTTTGCCCCCATTTTTCATGAGCTGAACTCAAAGATCTAAGACTTTTTCTATGTACACAAAAGGCCTATTTCTCTCAAATATTGTTCACAAATCTGTCTAAATCTGTGTTAGTGAGCACTTCTCCTTTGCCAAGATAATCCACCCACCTCACAGGTGTGGCATATCAGGATTCTGATTAGACAGCATGATTATTGCACAGGTGTGCCTTAGGCTGGCCACAATAAAAGGCCACTCTAAAATGTGCAGTTTTACTGTATTGGGGGGGTCAGTATCTGGTGTGACCACCATTTGCCTCACGCAGTGCAACACATCTCCTTCGCATAGAGTTGATCAGGTTGTTGATTGTGGCCTATGGAATATTGGTCCACTCCTCTTCAATGGCTGTGCGAAGTTGCTGGATATTGGCAGGAACTGGAACATGCTGTCGTATACGCCGATCTAGAGCATCCCAAACATGCTCAATGGGTGACATGTCTGGTGAGTATGCTGGCCATGCAAAAACTGGGATGTTTTCAGCTTCCAAGAATTGTGCACAGATCCTTGCAACATGGGGCCGTGCATTATCATGCTGCAACATGAGGTGATGGTCGTGGATGAATGGCACAACAATGGGCCTCAGGATCTCGTCACGGTATCTCTGTGCATTCAAAATGCCATCAATAAAATGCACCTGTGTTCGTTGTCCATAACATATGCCTGCCCATACCATAACCTCACCGCCACCATGGGCCACTCGATCCACAACGTTGACATCAGCAAACCGCTCACCCACACGACGCCATAGACGCTGTCTGCCATCTGCCCTGTACAGTGAAAACCGGGATTCATCTGTGAAGAGAACACCTCTCCAAAGTGCCAGACGCCATTGAATGTGAGCATTTGCCTACTCAAGTCAGTTACGACGACAAACTGCAGTCAGGTCGAGACCCCGATGAGGACGACGAGCATGCAGATGAGCTTCCCTGAGATGGTTTCTGACAGTTTGTGCAGAAATTCTTTGGTTATGCAAACCGATTGTTGCAGCAGCTGTCCGGGTGGCTGGTCTCAGACGATCTTGGAGGTGAAGATGCTGGATGTGGAGGTCCTGGGCTGGTGTGGTTACACGTGGTCTGCGGTTGTGAGGCCGGATGGATGTACTGCCAAATTATCTGAAACGCCTTTGGAGACGGCTTATGGTAGAGAAATGAACATTCAATTCACGGGCAACAGCTCTGGTGGACATTCCTGCAGTCAGCATGCCAATTGCACGCTCCCTCAAAACTTGCAACATCTGTGGCTTTGTGCTGTGTGATAAAACTGCACATTTTAGAGTAACCTTTTATTGTGGCCAGCCTAAGGCACACCTGTGAAGGTGACCCCTGAAGGTGTGCTGTGGTATCTGGCACCAAGATGTTAGCAGCAGATCCTTTAAGTCCTGTAAGTTGCGAGGTGGGGCCTCCATGGATTGGACTTATTTGTTCAGCATATCCCACAGATGCTCGATTGGATTGAGTTCTGGGGGATTTGGAGGCCAAGTCAACACCTCAAACTCGTTGATGTGCTCCTCTAACCATTCTGAACCATTTTTGCTTTGTGGCATGGCGCATTATCCTGCTGAAAGAGGCCACGGCCACCAGGGAATACCGTTTCCATGAAAGGGTGTACATGGTCTGCAACAATGCTAAGGTAGGTGGTACGTGTCAAAGTAACATTCACATGGATGGCAGGACCCAAGGTTTCCCAGCAGAACATTGCCCAAAACATCACACTACCTCCGCCGGCATGCCTTCTTCCCATAGTGCATCCTGGTGCCATGTGTTCCCCAGGTAAGTGACGCATACGCACCCGGCCATCCACGTGATGTAAAAGAAAACGTGATTCATCAGACCAGGCCACCTTCTTCCATTGCTCCGTGGTCCAGTTCTGATGCTCACATGCCCACTGTTGGCGCTTTCGGCGGTGGACAGGGATCAGCATGGGCACCCTGACTGGTCTGCGGCTATGCAGCCCCATATGCAACAAACTGCGATGCACTGTGTATTCTGACACCCTTTTATCAGAACCACCATTAACTTCTTGAGCAATTTGAGCTACAGTAGCTCGTCTGTTTGATCGGACCACACGGGCCAGCCTTCGCTCCCCACGTGCATCAATGAGCCTTGGCCGCCCATGATCCTGTCGCCGGTTCACCACTGTTCCTTCCTTGGACCACTTTTGATAGATACTGACCACTGCATACCAGGAACACCCCACAAGAGCTGCAGTTTTAGAGATGCACTGACCCAGCCGTCTAGCCATCACAATTTGGCCCTTGTCAAACTCGCTCAAATCCGTATGCTTGCCCATTTGTCCTGCTTCTAACACATCAACTTTGAGGACAAAATGTTCACTTGCTGCCTAATATATCCTACCCACTAACAGGTGCCGTCATGAAGAGATAATCAGTGTAATTCACTTCACCAGTCAGTGGTCATAATGTTATGCCTGATCGGTGTATATATATATATCCCAATCCAAGTCACTCTCATATGGTTTAAAATCACATTAAAATCAGAATCGGAATGTCTGTCATTTTAAACAGAATTCAAGTTTTTTTTCTTCATTTGGTACATATATATGTATCATATAAAGTGCACAATATTGTATCGAACTGTGTCTGCTCATGATCTCCTCATACAGCAAATGTGACATTCTGTATGTGGCGAAGTACATTCATGAATGAATGAGGCATTTATATAACGCTTTATGTACTATTGTACACCCAAAGCACTTTACAATCATGTCAGGGGTCTCTCCCCAACCACCACCAGTGTGCAGCATCCACCACCAGAGGCAACTCAGTGGATGGGGATTATTAGGAGGCCATGATTGATATAGGCCAATGGAGGGAATTTGGCCAGGACACTGGGGTTTCACCGCTACTCTTAATGAGAAGTGCCATGGGATTTTTAATGACCACAGAGAGTCAGGACCTCGGTTTAAAGTCAGTAGTGTCCCCATCACTATACTGGGGCATTAGGACCCACACAGACAGGGTGAGCACCCCCTGCTGGCCTCACTAACACCTCTTTCAGCAGCAACCTAGTTTTCCCAGGAGGTCTCCCATCCAGGTACTGACCAGGCTCAACCCTGCTTAGCTTCAGTGGGTAACCAGTCTTGGACTAGAGGGTGATATGGCTCTTTTACATAACTGTGTAAAATCACTGATGTTCTCAGATGAGCACTGTGACAAAAAAAGGCAAAATGGTTTTTTTTGCTTCACTTACAGATACTCTCTAATGCTACATGAGAATTTTATTTTAGCATCATGCTGGTGTGGTTTGCATCATTACTACAGCAACCAATGTAGATATTAACTTTTAGATACTGGCCCTGTATAATTTCCAAAATGACACTATGGACAGTAAAACTGGATTTGTGCAGTGTGAACAAAGCTGTAGCATATACACAACCCAGCAGACTTACACCACATTTGATCCAATCATGTCTTTTATTCATGGGCATGCAGCCAGGATAACTGGGAAATTGGAGAATGTACTTATTTTTAGCTTCCATTCAAAGTCAGTGTAAAGTCATAAACAATAGCGGTAAGCACACAAAGGTGCTACAGATGTCAGTTGCTACATTTTTGCACTATTTTCACTGGCTTTGATTCTGTAAGGTGAGTTGTGCAAATCCACAGCAATTTGGCAGAGAAATATAATTCTATTTCATATTTAGAAGTCACTTCACAAACATAACACATATGAGACTTTAAAATGTATCACTAAAATTTTCATTTGATAGAAATACTGCTAGGGACCCAGCTGATAAAACTGTTTATGAATCTTCAAAACAGTGTTAATGTGCTGTCTTGAAACCGACAGAGACTCTGCTTTCTGTACACCTCTTTCCTCCTTTTTTCACTCAGACACATCTAGGTCTTTCAGTATGTCCTAGCTATTATTAAACACATCTTGAAAGGCAGTGATCACTGATTCAAAATGAAGAACTCCTCTTGCTTTCTCTGTCTCTCCTCTGCTGTCTCTCTTCCACAAATCTGTATCAGACTGCATAGCCTTAGAAGGTTCAAACTTCAAGCTTTTAAAACCACTTCAAACTTAAAACCTTCAAACTTATCTAGTAATTTAAGGAACTGTGCATATGAAAAGGAACAGCCATCACAGTTGTTTAGGAGAGAGAGATGCGGCATTGACATCAGGTACACTGGAAAAAACAACAACAACAACAACAAAAGATTTTTGGAGTATGTTTTACAAGAAAATACTATTTCAGTCTTTCTACTTAAAATAAACCATGATTAATTCAATGTGTTATTTGTTGTTTGCTTGTAATTAATTTTTAAATTTACAAGTAATTTCTGAGTGAAAAATGTACCAAAGCCTTTTTTTATGTGATATTCAAAAGAAAGAAACACAGATGTCAGATATCAATGGCAAAAAAGTGTCTAGACAATTCTGTTTTATTATTTTGGAGTCTGCAATGTTGTGGGACATTTGGACCCCACAATGTAGGTTAAACCTTTACACACGCACGCACACATGCACGCACACACACACACACACTCTTGTCTGGTTTACTATCTTTGTGGGGACTCTCCATAGACATAATGGAGAAAAGCATAGATTCCTTTAGAGAAGAAACATTTCTTTCCAACATAAATAGAAACCTGATTCCTTTTTAATTCTTATCCATTGAGTGTCTTCCGGGCACATTCAACCAGACATGGGTCACTTAACCTCCCAGGCTATGGATTCAAACGGCCTAATCGATAGCAATTTTAAAGACAACAGAGCTGTCCCCTTCCACTTCATCTAGCACCAGCGTGAAGGGATGGCAGCTGACAATTTACTGAGTCTTTCACCTGAGCAGGACAACAGGAGGAGGAAAGCCAGGACTAATGGGGTATTCCATAAACTGATGGAACAGAGGGACAGCCCTGTTGATAAATGAGTCTGTTTGATTCAGCTTTCTTAAAGGAAAAGAGAGCCATGACATCTCACTACACTACATCTCCTTGATGTTTCAACTTTCAAGATTCACGAAGTTTATTGGCTGTTGATAATGAGTCCATGGCGAAGCATGCATGCTCAAAACTCCTAGTGCTAAGAATGTTCTGGGGTAGAGATGTGCGAATTGGAACCTTGCAAAGTTGCATCAAAATTTAATGTTTTAACAAGTGGACATATTTTACACTCAGATTCTGCTGAGATTGACTTCATGTTTTCTTTACGATCAGCTAATCTATAAGAGATTTGGATCTGAGATTGTCAAACTTTTTTCTGCAATAATAATATACACTATTGTTCAATGGGTTTTATTTATTTATTAAAAACAGAAATTATACTTCTATTCAGCAAGGATGCATTAAATTGATCACAACTGACAGTAAAAACTTGAACATTGTTACAAAAAATCTATTTCAAGCAAATGCTCTTCTTGTGAACTTTCTATTCAACAAAGAATTTAGCAAAACTATCATGGTTTTCACATTAACAGCACTAAAATGTTTCTTGAGCGCCAAATCAGCATATTAGAATGATTTCTGAAGGATCATGTGACACTGAAGACTGGAGGAATGATGCTGAAAATTCAGCCTTGCAATTACAGAAATAAATTACATTTTAACAAAATAAATTCTAATTGTAATATTTTACAATTTTACTTTTGTAATCAAAATTAATACAGCCTTGGTGAACTTAAAAGACTTCTTTCAAAAACATTACAAAAATGTTACCAACCACAAACCTTTGAACATTAGTGTATTTATTTACTTACACACTTGAGCAAAAATTAAAAATGTATAGATATCTTTGCATTATATACAAATATAAAAATAAGTGGAATTTTTTAAACAAATATAGCACAAGCACACTTTTCAGTCAAAACATTTAAAAAATAAAGTTTGTTTAGTTTCAAAATAACAATAAATATATTGTTCACCTTGAAAATCACCTTGAGAACATGAATGAATGAATGAATGAATGAATGAATGAATGAACGAACGAACGAACGAACACTTAAATCTTCAATAATGTCCAAATACTTTGACGCCACTGCATATACAGTAAACAGTATATGCATACACACATACACACCCATGTAATTTAAGCAAGGTCTTTTTCATCACTGTCAGAGGCCAGATTAGATTGCTGGTAGGACTGAAATTACAGTCATTTGAGGCAAAGCAGAACAGATATTATCTTCTTAGAATCACGGTACGCTGAACCCCCCCCCCCCCCCCCCCCCTTCCTTTCTTTTGCATGACTGTGTAATTTACAGATATCTATGATGAGGTGACAGAGAACAATACTGTTTTACTTTTCTTTTAAATCAAAAGGGAGAATACCAGAAGAACCAGATTTGTATGCTTCAGTGTGCTTTGATTTGATAACACAAAGAGACATAGTCACATAAAAGGCCAGGCCGGATGGGCAAGCTTAAGTAGTTTAAACCACAAAACACTTTAACTTTTAAGAGAAACATGGATTATGAGGATTTTTCTTTCCTGGCTATTATTGATTTGCTCAAAAGCATACATACCACTAAAACTTTGTGGTTTGTTGTCTTAGTGGCTCTCAGAAGTGCCGTACAGCGCGGCATAGAGGAGGAGGTCCTAACCTTCCGCAGACTCAATACATTATAGGTCAATAATATTCTCTGTCTATAGTAGTTTTTACAAAGCAAAGGATGAGACAGATGCCGCATCCAAATGGCACATATATGTTGGTGGTGTAAATGTTTTTACACAAGAATCATAATGTGTACTGATTTTCATGACAGGTCATATAATGATGCTTTAACAATAGACTTTATCAGCCAAAATTGTAGACTAGCTGTATTCCACTATATTTACTTAAAGGGATCGTTAACCTAAACCCAAGTCAAAATTGGGGTTGGGGAATTTATGGTCTATGTATCCCTGCCTCTGCTGAATAAATTTTATCCCCGGTGAGATGCTACTCCACAAACCACTAACAGAGCATATAAAATACCAAAAATAAAAAAATTTATTTAAAAACATTGCCAAGTAAAATGCTGCAACATGTCACTACAAACAACAATAAAATCAGAAATGCACTTTAACTGTTAGCGCTCCGCTTAGAGACGGTCTGGGATTCGTGATCCTGTTTCACACACCTCAGTCCATGCAGAGCTTTTCAGAAAGTCAGCGCGCACTATTAATCTATTTCAGAGTGACAGTATGAGATTGATACAATGTTTCTGCTCACTCTATTGTGACCTAATGCAGATATTATATATAATAAACTGACGCATAAATGTATTATGATACAGAACACAGAAGTTTACCGTCACCGCATGGTGGGAATTATTATCGCGGAATGAGAATCGTCTTTCTGCGAGTCATCAAGAAATTATGGTTATATTCTATCTAAAGAAATATGAGGTAAACGTTTGATTACATATTTCTCCAAATGTGAGCACTTTTGGACTAAAAGTTTGTAGCCTATGTTGTGTAACAAAATAAACATGATTGAATATGTACAGGTTTGTGTCTCATTATGCTGCCAAAATAGTCTATATAGGCCTATAGTCTATAGCTCCACTGTGGATTGTGATTTATTTTCAAGGGGGAAAAAAATGAAAACATCCCCCCTCTGTTTTTTTTCACAAATCGCAGGTAATATTTATATCCTATGCCATATATTGATATTAATAGTACTTATAACCGATACGAAGAGCTGTGCAAGTGCAAGTGACAGGATTTCGGGTGTAGGCTACGAACATTGCTTGCGCACTGTCGCTTCACCACTACTAGAAGAACTACCACTGATTTGCCGCTTTCCGTGTCTCTCATTGAAAATGAACTAGAGACCGTATGTCGAAGTGGTAGGCCTACTGCTGCCGGTCCAATTTATTTGTGGCCCACTGGGAATTATCCCGAATTCTCCGATGGCTACTCCAGGCCTGTACATAGGCTGCCTACTTATTATATAATACAATACAGAATTTGCAGCTGTACTAGTGGTGCTGATTTTTTTTATGTTGCAGAATGAAAAAACGTGCAATAAACCAATCAGAGTCTCATCTCCCATTCCTTTTAAAAGCCAGTTGCGCTTGCACCATGGCGGATTCGCTATTTACATGGCGGAATTTGCGAGTGGAAAGACTGAACGCTTCTCCAGAGAGAAATCCTTTTATTTTTAATATTTAAAAATGTTTGTGTGCTGCTGTGCGACTACACAATTAAGCAACTACACATCTTTGATGACTGTTTGTACACAGAACTGTCCATACATGGTGATTTATGCCATGTTTTCTAGCTCTACAGGATGTTAAGAAGCTTGTGTAAAAAAGAGCTTATTGCTATTGTTTGCTTTTTTTTATTAACTCTGAGCCTCAATATATTTTGAATATAAATTCTCTCAGTAGAGAGTGAATATCACCAGCTGAGAGAGGATCGGAGTGGCCTAATATTTTAGGGTGGTCTGTGGGTGGGTTTGTCCGCTATAAGATATGTGCAGATGGGACTCAATGGGAAATTATTATAGCACTAACTGGACCAATGGAAAGCCTTTTTGCTTTTAATTAGCTCACAGCAGGCATGTGGCATCTGGATGCAGTTGGCTGACAGAATGTTGTGATATGGTCAACATATACGCGCATGAAAAGGCCCGCATCATGACCCCCTACCTTCATCTCTTTAGCCTTAATCCTGGAGTTATGGTGTACATAAAACTTCCCACAATCCACTGCATTAAGATTACACAAAACAAGGACATCATAAATTAGTACAGACCACAGACCCCGAGGGCATCATCCTTTAAAAATAGCCATGTGACTCCCTGTCATGTTCAGTCTTCAGCTAGAGGCTGTTTGCATCCCACAGCATGCATTTGCATATAAACAAACGGGAATGATTACGCAAGCTTGTGGTAAGAAGGTACAGCAGCTGGAAATGTTCCCTATAGAAAATCAGAAAACTCTGAAGGTGGATACCACAAAGTAACTTATACTCTAATCTTACTTCATTTCAGCAGACCTTGAATGAGGAAAAAATAGAAAGGTATATTTGTGCTCAGGTTAATTGTTATTCTCCATTTTGCAGATGCTTTTATCCAAAGCACCTACCATTTTTATTATAGGAACAATCAGCCTGGAGTTAAGTGGCTTGATCAATTCTGCAATGGTTGTAGCAGATTATAGGATTTCAGCCTTAAGGAGTGCAAGAGGTCAAGAGTTACTGTAGGTTCTTGCTTAACTGACTTTTTTTCAACAAATTCAAAACAAATCTGATTGCCAGTAGATGTTTAAACAAGTTAACAATACACAAATATATATAAATATATAAATGCATTGTATGTCAGCACAAATGCATTTTGAATGTAAATTAATGTTTAATACCAGGTTCAGTACAGGTGAGCTCGTAATGTCAATTACCACATGTAATATTTTTTGACTTGTTGCTTATTAAATAGTATTAATAATAATAATAATAATAATATTTGTTTAAAAAATCAGTAAGATATTTACTGTATGTATATATGCATGCATATATGCATAATGTATGTAAATAGAGCCAGGTGTAATAAATAAGTAAATAAATAGATTGCTTAAGCTCAGTCAACTACATTGATCCTGGATTAATCCACATTGTGCCCCTAAAGCTTATTTTTACCTCTAGTTTAAGCATTATCCCGCATGCAAGCACCAGCATTTTGAACTCATATGGTAAGTGACAGTTCAGAGCATCATTTTAATAATAATAATAATAATAATCATATATTTTATTTATAATGCGCTTTTCTTAAACCCAAAGTGCTACAGTAAAATAAAACAGAAACACAAGAGAAATACAACAATTAATTAAAGAAAAACAGCCTTAAATAAATGTGTCTTAAACAACTTTTTAAAGTGTCCCAACGTTGGTGCATTTCTGATGGTAAGAGGAAGCACATTCCATAGCTTGGGGACTTTGTAAGAAAAGGCTCTTTCCCCCATGATCTTGAGCTTACAAGAAGGCTGATGTAGTAAAAGAGAGTTAGCAGAACGGAGAGAACGTGATGGAGTATAAGGGCTAATGAGATCACAAAGATACTCGGGTGCAGTCCCATGAAGTGCCTTGTATGTTAAAATAAGAATTTTAAAATCAATTCTCGCATTTATGGGAAGCCAGTGCAACTGTGAAAACACCGGTGTAATGTGTTCACGAGGAGAAGTACGAGTGAGCACACAAGCGGCAGAATTTTGAATATACTGTAGCCTGCTCAGAGATTTAGCTGGAAGGCCAGAGAACAAGGCATTACAATAATCTAACCTAGTTGTAATGAAGGCATGTATAAGCCTTTCTGTGTCTGCAAAAGAGAGAAAAGGTCTAAGTCGAGCAGTGTTTCTCAGATGGTAAAAAGCAGTCTTAGAGATGTGTTTTATGTGTGTTTCAAATGTTAACTGTGGATCAAAAATGACATCAAGATTCCGCACCTGTGAAGTGGGAATTACCGTGCTGGAATCAACAATCAAACTGATCTGCTCGGCTTTACGAGTAGCCGCCACTGTACCAATCTGCATCAATTCAGTTTTGGAGCCGTTCAGCTTCAGGAAGTTATTCTGCATCCAGATACTGATCTCTACTAGACAACTACTCAAAGCTATTAATGAGCAATGGACATCAGGACTAGTGGTGATGTAAATCTGCATCCGCATAGCAGTGATAACCAAGACCATATTTCCTGATGATCTGCCCAAGTGGAAGCATGTAAATGTTAAATAAAATTGGACCCAACACTGAACCCTGAGGAACTCCCTGTCGAACAGGCACGGTATCAGATTTGTAATTACCCAAGTTTACAAACTGGGCACGATTCGTTAAATAAGACCGAAACCAACTGAATACTGCTCCAGAAAGACCTAGCCAATTTCCCAGCCTATCCAACAGAAGAGAGTGACATATAGCGTCAAAAGCACTGAGGTCTAATAAGACCAAAATACTGCATGCACCAGAATCTGCCGCAATAAGAAGATCATTTACGACCCTCACTAAAGCTGTTTCAGTACTATGCCCTTTTCTGAACCCAGATTGAAAAGGTTCAAAAAGACTGTTCAGTGCTAGGTGATTATTTAACTGAATAGCCATAACACGCTCCAGAACTTTAGCCAACAATGGGAGGTTAGAAATAGGCCTGTAGTTGGACAAATCAGAAACATTACAGCCAGGCTTCTTAGGGACTGGTGTAATGGCAGCTATTTTTAATTCTGGAGGAACAATTCCAGAACTCAATGATAAATTCACAATTGAAGTCATATGAGGGCAGATTGATGCAAGGCAGTTCATAATAACCGAGCAGGGAACCGAATCTAAAATACTGGTACTTGAATTCATGGACTTAACTGTACTTATAATAAAATCAACTCCAACTAGGGCTGGGCGATATCTAAAAAAAATGTATATCTCGATATTGTCAAATTTTTTACTATAGTCGATATATATCTCGATATGTTTGCAATTGCTTTTAAATAATAAAAAAACATGATTTTCTTTTGCCCCCATTAAAAAGAACAAAAACTATTTAGATAGAACTAAATTAAATACAAAATGTTTACGTTTAGTGCAAATTTAAACAGTTAAAAAAAAAAAAAATCTAGACCAAGTGATCACTTACTGCTTTTTATTAAATGAACACAACTGTAAATGTAACTGAAGTAGTGCAAAACAAGTACAGAAAGTGCATTCTGTCAACTTTTTAGTGCATGCAATTCACAATTTACATTGTGCAACTGGGGGACATTAAACTGGGATAAGTATTTTTTACAAGTTTTTAGCTAAGAACACAAGTCTGTCAATTGTCTCTGGTTTAAGAAAAGCTCTGTGGGATGAAACTATGTTCCCACTGGCACTAAAAAGTAGTCCCTGTGACAGCTGTTCGCGAACTTTAATATACAGTTTCGGGAGCGCATCCTGGGCAAAGTATTTACGGCAAGTCAAATTGTATCGGGGGTCGATTGTCTTTAGCAGCCGTTTGAAGCCAGGTTTTTCCACAGTATTGACAGGTATCATATTTTTGGGTATGTGAAACGTGACCTCCAATGTAATTTCTTCCCACTTTTTACTATTTCTCGCATATGGCACACCGCAAGAGAATGAATCGACTAGCTTTAATTGTTTAGGGACGACAGACCTACCAGATTTTTCGGCAGATGAAGAGGTCGAGGCTAGTAATGATGGTTCACGGAGTTTCATGCATTGCTCGTAATGCACAGGATGCTGCTTCAGGGTGATGAAAGAGATTAGTGGTGCTACCACCCTTTGTAGCTATTATTTTCTTGCACACCTTGCAAATGACAGTATTTTGATTGGTATCCGTTATCTGAAAACCAAACCACCCTCATATTACAGATTGTGCGTTCCTTTTGGAGACTATTTCATCTTCTCCTCCCGTGCCTCTTTCCACACCTGTGTTGTTCGTCGTCTCCATTTTGCTAATGTGAAAAAAAGACCATCCCCCAACTCACGTCTTGTGCACGGTAAAACGTGACAAGACGAAAAGGGGATGTAATATTGGACGTTTGGCGCGTTCTTTGGGAAACTATGCTTGAATTTGAAATATTCGATATTCACAATATTTTCAAATTTTACATCGTCGTCAAAATTATTGCGATATTATCGCTAATATTCGATATATCGCCCAGCCCTAACTCCAACCATTTCAAAGTTTGAAAAGGTAGTGGTCGGAGGATTTAAAGGCTGAGTATCAACTAGCTCAACTGGGGTGATAGTGACTAAAGAGCTGTATATGCCCTATATATTTTAAGAGCATACAAGCTCTTTCATTTGAATTTCAAAACAGTAAGAGGAATTGCATATTTGAAACTAGGCTGCTCGTTTCATTATCACTGGGTGGGCAATATTGCGTGGAACAGACATTCAAAGAAACAGGTCTGAAACAAAATGGCATTGAATTCTCTGGCTGCACAATGTTCTCTCACTTGTAAGCCTATAATTCCATCTGCGCATTAACTCCAACATCTCTTCCAGGAGCAAAGGGTAGACAAACCAAAAAAAAAAAAACATGAATAACAAAGTGCGAGAAACCAAGAAAGGGAGAGAAAGTAGAAAAAAAAAAGAACTGTTGAAATATTGAAGGCTCTCTGAGGCGTTGACACACAATGACCTGCCCTAACCTCTGGAGCTCAAGCTGTGACACTAAGTAAAAACCTCTGCCACTTCTTAAACATTAACCACGTCAAACGTGAGGTAAAGTGTGTCTCTAATGGCACTGCATGACACTAAGATATCCCAAAGACCACCTAATCACATGATGGATACACCAGCCTCACTTCCCGGTGGCAGAAAACAGATAAAAAAGAGCCAGATTTCAAAGTGCTTGTTAGCTGACCTCACAGAAATAGTGGAAGAAATGTTCCAACATCTTGCTTGTGTTTGACTCTCTATTGATCATAGTCGCAGTAATTAATCAAATCATGATAAAATGATGGATAAGAGCATAGTTATCAGTCACACATTGTATACAGAAAGTTAAGAGTGCATTTTCTGCATTTTGAAAAGGTTTAAAAAAATCTGGCAAAATAGATGCCACTATTAGCTGCTGTAACTCATTTTTAGTGAGCAGTTCACAAATTATCCTAAATTGAACATTCTGTCATCATTTACTCACCCTCATGTTGTTTCTGACTTTCTTTCTGTAAACCCTATTGCTCAAAATAATTGAGTAGAGCCAACTCAAATTAAACAAATTAGTTCAATCAAATTAACTTTTATGAGTATTTAGAACTTTCTTTTTCTTTTGAGTTCACAAAACTGACACGTTTTAAGTAATCTGAATTGTTTCATTGTTTTGAGTTTTATGAACTTGTTCTTTTAATTTAGACAAACTTAAATTTAATAGAAAATCCCAGGCTGGGATTTCTATTTCACAGCATGCTTTGCCATGACACTCAAAAGGGAGAGTAAATACTAAAATGAAGTATTATATAATGTTATTAATGTTTGTGCAATATTAATGTTACGGTGGACATTTAGAAGCATTTAATATTTTGCTATGTTTTTTTGGGGGAGGGGGGGCAGATATACAGTAAATTTGATGTAACCGATGTAAATTTTTTTTGCATTTTGCCAACTTATTCGGGTTTACAGTGAAGAACACAAAAGAAGATATTTTGAAAAGCAAAACATCCTTGGAACCAATTGATTTTCAATGGACATTTTTCAAAACATCTTTTTCATGTTTCGCAAAAAAAGTAACGAATGACACGAGTGTGCGTAAAAGATGATAGAATTTTTTATTTTTTATGTGAATATGCATTTAATGCTTAAACATTTCATATCATTTTCAAAACAGCAGCACTTCTCATGTCCCTATTCTGATCAAGATAATGTGCCTCTTTTATATATTTTCTCTCTCTAAACTGAAGCATGTAAGGTTAGCCTATGAAACAATGCACCCAGCACGCAATACATGCTGCATTGAGTTTTTAATTTAACTAAACCAAAATTGTGGCAACACAACTAATATGGCTTCATCCATCTTTATCACACAACACTGCGGCCTTGGACTTAACAGCTGTGAACGTAATGACTCTGTTGATAATACTGCTGGTCTCTGTGATTGTGAAATTCACAAAAAGCTCTTCAGAAAATGAACTGCTTCAACAGAAACACCTCCCATCCAGTATAATAATGGTGTTAAATATTTATTCTGAATGTTGCATAGTAAAAGCTTTACGTTGAGTAAATAAAACACACATATTCACAGTCACACACAGACAGAAAGACCCACTCATAGACCCTTTCATCAGACTGCCATTGCTCTATCATCTGTCTTTCTCTGCATGAAATAATTGTCTCTCACTTTCTCCCTCTGGCCAGAACACCGTGTCTATGTCTGACAGTAGAGAAAGATGAGGTATGACAGTCTGAAATTATGTCCTTTTGTCTTTGACCTGTAAGACTGAAGCCACTTTTCTCTGCAGTTACTGCTGGTTCTAATTCAATCCTTTACTTATCATTCATTGTTGATTTTGTATCTATAAAAGTTCCAGTTAAAACCACAACAGCCGGTCATCATAGAAAAACATTTTTAGAAATGTTTTATTCCAGAACAGGGTTTTTCCAAACTGTCGTCATGGGGTCCACAGAAAAGTTAAGAAAAAAATACTGTAAAAAAGGAAAGATAATAATAATAATCATATCAAACAATAATCATAACAGCTAATCTGACAGCTATGGATTTGTGTTATTTTTCAGGTTTATATATCTAACAGTATTAATGGTGAGTAGAAAAAAAAAGGGATTTTCCAGAAAAATAATGAATAAAGGTCAGACGGAGAGGATTGTACCTCTCATTGCTTTCATACGGATTACATAAACAGGGAATATTTGCTTTCGATATGACTTCATTTAAAAAGCTTTCTAAAGACATATCTCTCATGTCTGTGTGGCAAGTATTTGCTGAGTTTTGGTTCATTTTTGTGATGCGTTTCAGAAAGAAGTTTACAGAGACTGAGACGGCAGAAAGCGCACCCTGTTTGTTTTCTTTATTTTACGAAAGCATAAAGTTTTGTTGTTATTGTGAGTGTATACAAATACAAGTAGACATTTGCAGTTTCTAACGATGTATTACTCATCACTGTATGACAAAAAATGACGGAGTATTTTAAGTTGATTTTGCTGCTATGTGGAAAAAATCCACCAAAACGTGTTGCCGCATTCATCGACCCCTGGGGGTTAAAATGAGTCTTTCTAGTTTTCTAGATTGTTTGTTGTTGACCTTTTTTAAAGGGTCTGGTTAGAACAGACTGTTATCACAGAACAAAATGTAATAATAATAATAATTATTTAGTTATTAAATTATTAAATGTTAGTACATAGTAGTTAAGGCCACCTAATATAAAGTGGGTCCAGTACTCTTAAAGGGATAGTTCACCCAAAAATGAAAATTCTGTCATTAATTACTCACCCTCATGTCGTTCCAAACCCGTAAGACCTTCGTTCCTACGCAGTTTCCATTGTAAATACAGTGCAACTCCTGCGTCATCATCACACGCATGTGTTGTGGTGCTCACGTGAACAGCATCGACTGCCGTAGAACTCGAAAGCGCTGCACTGGTTACAATGTAAACTGCGTAGGAGACTGACACAGGCTAGAATGAAATTGTTGAATAAAGTCGTTATTTTTGTTTGTTTTTTTGCACACCAAAGTATTCTCGTCACTTCATAAAATTAAGGTTGAACCACTGGAGTCACGTGGACTATTTTAGTTTTTACTACCTTTCTGGGCCTTGAAAGTGTTAATTAAATTGCTGTCTATGGAGAGGTCAGAGAGCTCTCGGATTTCATCAAAAATATCTTCATTTGTGTTCCGAAGATGAACGAAGGTCTTACGGGTTTGGAACGATATGAGGGTGAGTAATTAATGACAAAATTTTCATTTTTGGGTGAACCATCCCTCTAAGAAAGTGGCAACCTGATTAAAAAAAAATCCCCCAGGAAGGGGATCATCATATCTGTGATATCAAAACGTTCACAAACCTGAAGAACCTATAATGAAACACAAAACTCCAAAGAACCATTTACCAACTAAAGAACCCCATACTGTGAAAAATGGTTTGTGATAAGTATAGGGTTCTTTACTTAATGTGCTTAATGTGTGAAAGAAATAGATATAGATAACTTTGACAAATGTATCTCATGGAGCAATGGGCAAAGTGATTCTGCTTTAATTTAAATAAAAATGCAGGGAGATGCATGGATTGTTAAATGTGTGATAGAATTTTCCGTCTTCTGTAATTTCCTGAAATTGTAATTAGACCAAAAGACAGAAAGATTTGGTAAAGCAGAAAGAGCTGTAGAGAGTTCAAATGAGTCAGGGAGGGAAATGTCAAGATAAAAAATGGAATATCCTGGGGTGCAATGGTCTCTCTGTCCGTCTTTTACACACTCATGCTCTCTCTCTTTTTTCTGCCACTTTCCCAATCACACACACACACAAAGCAGCAGCGGTTGAAATAATCTACGATAGACACACAAACTCACACACCCGGTACACCCCTGAGTAGAGCTGATGAGATCAAACTGGACTTCAGTGGGCTTCATTTCTCTTGTACTCACTATATCCCCTCGTTTCTCAACTCTCTATGTCTGACTCATCCAACCCTGCCCTCATAACAAGTCTCTGCAGCACTGCTTTTAGAAGAAAGCAAAGCAATTGCACCCTGACAAACACTCCGCCATCTTGTCTCCACTACAACAGGAAAAGAGAGAGAGAGTTTATAGCGAAATACATGAGACCCAACCATGAGAGATACTTATGAAAGGGAACAAACATCCTGCTTCGTCATGCTAAGGGTAATAGAGGTTAAGTGTGGTAAATCACATCACAGAGGATGTTCTCTGCATCTTAATGCCGATATGTTATGCTGCTTTGAAGCGACACTTGCATCAATAGGCCTTAACGGTCTTATGTTGTTCTGAAATAAAGCCAGACATCTTCTAATCTCGCGTAGCCAGACATTTGACTAGCCGGCATAAGGTCTGGTCCACAGTGCAGCTTATTCTGGCCAAGAACCGCCCACTTAGAAAGAGTGAATTAATTTAAATAATAGAAAGGGTAATCAGTGCGAAAAGTAAAAATAGCAGAAAATGTGAGTAGACTAATAAATCTGAAATCTAAAAGCAATAAATGCTGATTATTTCTTAGACATCATTTAAATACAATACACATAAACAGTTCTGATTGTCGATATCAACTTAATGCCTCAAATGAAACTCTTTATTCATAATAATAATAATAATAATAATAATAATAATAATTAAAAAACTACTATTCAAAAGCATGGGGTTTTTGAAAGAAGTCTGTATGCTCACCAAGGCTGCATTTATTTGATCAAAAATAAAAAAACAGTAATGTGAAATAATATATGACCCTGGACCACAAAACCAGTCAAAAGTCGCACGGGTATATTTGTGGCAATAGCCAACAATACATTGTATGAGTCAAAATATAGATTCTTCTTTTATGCCAAAAATCATTAGGATATTAAGTAAAGATCATGTTCCATGAAGATATTTTGTACATTTCCTACAGTAAATATATCAAACATTTATTATTAATAGTAATATGCATTGCTAAGGACTTCATTTGGACAACTTTAAAGGCGATGTTCTCAAAATTTAGATTTTTTTGCACCCTCAGATTCCAGATTTTCAAATAGTTGTATATCGGCCAAATATTGTTCTATCCTTACAAACCATACATCAATGGAAAGCTTATTTATGATGTATAAATCTCAATTTCAAAAAATGTACCCTGGTTTTGTGGTCCAAGGTCTGTAATTTTTATCATAGGTACTCTTCAACTGTGAGAGACGGAATCTAAAACAAAAATCCAGAAAATCACATTGTATGATTTTTAAATAATTAATTTGCATTTTATTGCATGACATAAGTATTTGATACATCAGAAAAGCAGAACTTAATATTTGGTACAGAAACCTTTGTTTGCAATTACAGAGATCATACATTTCCTGTAGTTCTTGACCAGGTTTGCACACACTGCAGCAGGGATTTTGGCCCACTCCTCCATACAGACCTTCTCCAGATCCTTCAGGTTTCGGGGCTGTCACTGGGCAATACGGACTTTCAGCTCCCTCCAAATATTTTCTATTGGGTTCAGGTCTGGAGACTGGCTAGGCCACTCCAGGACCTTGAGATGCTTCTTACGGAGCCACTCCTTAGTTGCCCTGGCTGTGTGTTTCGGGTCGTTGTCATGCTGGAAGACCCAACCACGACCCATCTTCAATGCTCTTACTGAGGGAAGGAGGTTGTTGGCCAAGATCTCACGATACATGGCCCCATTCATCCTCCCCTCAATACGGTGCAGTCGTCCTGTCCCCTTCGCAGAAAAGCATCCCCAAAGAATGATGTTTCCACCTCCATGCTTCACGGTTGGGATGGTGTTCTTGGGGTTGTACTCATCCTTCTTCTTCCTCCAAACACGGCGAGTGGAGTTTAGACCAAACAGCTCTATTTTTGTCTCATCAGACCACATGACGTTCTCCCATTCCTCCTCTGGATCATCCAGATGGTCACTGGCAAACTTCAGATGGGCCTGGACATGCGCTGGCTTGAGCAGGGGGACCTTGCGTGCGCTGCAGGATTTTAATCCATGACGGCGTAGTGTGTTACTAATGGTTTTCTTTGAGACTGTGGTCCCAGCTCTCTTCAGGTCATTGACCAGGTCCTGCCGTGTAGTTCTGGGCTGATCCCTCACCTTGCTCATTATCGTTGATGCCCCACGAGGTGAGATCTTGCATGGTGCCCCAGACCGAGGGAGATTGACCGTCATCTTGAACTTATTCCATTTTCGAATAATTGCGCCAACAGTTGTTGCCTTCTGACCAAGCTGCTTGCCTATTGTCCTGTAGCCCATCTACAGCCTTGTGCAGGTCTACAATTTTATCCCTGATGTCCTTACACAGCTCTCTGGTCTTGGCCATTGTGGAGAGGTTGGAGTCTGTTTGATTGAGTGTGTGGACAGGTGTCTTTTATACAGGTAACGAGTTCAAACAGGTGCAGTTAATACAGGTAATGAGTGGAGAACAGGAGGGCTTCTTAAAGAAAAACTAACAGGACTGTGAGAGCCAGAATTCTTACTGGTTGGTAGGTGATCAAATACTTATGTCATGCAATAAAATGCAAATTAATTATTTAAAAATCATACAATGTGATTTTCTGGATTTTTGTTTTAGATTCCGTCTCTCACAGTTGAAGAGTACCTACGATAAAAATTACAGACTTCTACATGCTTTGTAAGTAGGAAAACCTGCAAAATCGGCAGTGTATCAAATACTTGTTCTCCCCACTGTATATAAAAAAATGTAAAATATCTGTTGTAATACATTTTAAAGTGTAATTTATTCCTGTTATTGCAAAATTGAATTTTTGAAATATAAATCTTTTGTAACATTATACATTTTACTGTCACTGATTACATATTAGTATTTAAAAATAAATACAAAAATATCTTACTGACCCCAATATTTTGACCTGACAAACTCAGTCCGGTCTCATGAGAAGTAAACAAACCCTTAAAAAGTCAAGTAGTATGATTTCATATGACTACATAATCCCCTACAAATAATTACAAATAACTAGCAAATCCAGTAGGTTGTTCTCTTTCTTGCTACATAATCCATCATAATTGTCAGTAATAACATGACAACAATGCATCAGTGCTTAAAATGATTAGAAAAAAGCGGTTTTCTTACACCTGAAGTCTGTGTGTGATGCTGTTTTCTGTGTATTTCCCTTCATCTACATTCACATAATAATGAATGTTCTCTGAGGCTTCATTGCTTGAATCCGTTCATTAACGGACACACACAGCTGACAATCCGATAAAATGATTTTTCAAGCACTGCTGCTCATTGACCATGTTGCTCGCAGAGCCCACAGATGGGCTGTCATTTTAAATGCGTCAATTATGATGTGATTTCCCATAACATTGGCTAATCCAGTTCCAAAAGTACCTTTAAATAAGTCACACAGATGTTGAAAATGCAAATGGAAGCAGGTGTTCACTAGCTTTTCGTTCTGTATCTCTGCTGTTGAAAAGCAGACGTTTACTTTTAGGAAAGTGCAATATGGACGGAGACATTTTAAGTTCACCAACAGTTCCTCCTCTACGTAATCTCTCCATTCAAATGGCACAACTTTGTTCCTAAGACTGTAACAAATAACCACTGGGGGCAGCGTGAGAGGTAAGATAAATAAAATCCAAAATTGCTTTGTCACTGCTTTCTATCACTCCGCACTGTCTGCTGTTTCCATCTCTGAGATCTGCCGGTACCTCAGGGGAGAAACTTCAGGTACGTTATCCAGACAGAATCATAAACTTCCACATTAATATACTTTTTAGATTCCATTCAGAGCCCATAAGGACTCTTCGCTTTGGGTTTTTTCTATAGCCTGTGAGCGATTGTGAGGGCTTTTAATGATGCCATTCACATTGCAGGAAGAATGGTGTGATTTAGGCCCTATGTTCAAAAAAATCCTGGCCTCTTCACTGCTTATTTAAGCTTCCTACAGCCTTAGAAGCTTAGAACGACCGACAAAGAACAGACTGAATTAAAGAATTGGATACAGAGAAAGACCATACACAAAGGCTTAATGCTGAAGCTTAAAAAGCATTTAAGCATAAAAAAAAAATTGTGCATTATGGAAGAATACAACAACATTTTTCTTTCTTCAAATGATAGATTTTCTAAATGCTAAACAACAGCAAATGTTTGTTTATGAGCCCATTTAGTCAGGTCATTACTTGATCGTTGCCTAAGGTCCAATGGCAAAAACCAGGGAAGCATGAAATGTGAAAGTTTTATCTGAAGTGTACAACGCAAGTGCCTCAGGTTTAACGAATCACAAGCACTATTATAGGACCTACATTTGACTCCTGAGGTGATGACTGATTGCATAATCAAATTCTAAATCATTAATACAATTATTATTAGAGATTAGATTACCTTGAAACCGTTAGAAAAAAAGATTATTTCTGGACTCCGCAAACCGTGTCAGAGAGTCTTTGTACTGCGATAAACCAAGTATTAGTATAACACTGGAGATGAAAAGCCAAGCTTTAAATTGGCTATCTATTCAGGCAAAGTCATACTTCTAGCAAAAGGCTGTGAATTATTATAATTTTAAATTATAAATTGAGCCGTGCATTGAAAATCAATGAACATGTTAAATTATCACATTCACAGAGAGATGCATGGGTGGATTTCAACAAGAGATCTGGCCTTGAATATTTTCTCTAAAAGGACAGTTCGCTTTCCAAAGTAACAGCGCCGGAGAGAAAGGAATAACAGTAAATTGTGCTTGTGCTTTTCCGGTAACTGGACAGAAAATTGAATGTAATATAATCAGTGTTCATCTATGTACTGTGTACAGCAAGTGCTTTTACTGTACACTATAATTATAAAACTCATATTTTCGGTGTTGGGATTGTGTGTCTCACCAGATGGCTGTGGTGTTAACAACACACACTGGGCTGATACTCAGAGGTACGTAAAAAAGGTAAAAAAAAACAAAAAAAAAACAATTCACACAGTGCTAAAAAAATCTGTCTGCTCTCTGAGTTTATATGATCTGCTGTTATATATTTCTACACCCATTATGTTTCAGATGTATGTTCATAATGTTCATTATGTTGGTTGTTGATGTACTTTACACACACACACACACACACACCCTTGAGGTATCAGAAGTGGCTGCATCTTCATCTTTCCATCTGGTTGAGTTCCAAGTGGAGACTCTGTGATCTGTGGTCGATCTGTAGTGACAGATGTTTCTCACTGCGCTCACACATATGCAAACAGACCTATTTTCTGAAAACGTACACATATATACAGAAAGAAACAGACATAAGTGAGCAGTATCCACATCGCTCTCCTCAAGGGTACACACTGCAGTGCTTTAATTGGAAAAATAGACGCAGTGAAAGCAAGTGTTTACAAAACTGATAGAGCAATGCTATAGCGCTGCAGGCATCACCCTGACTGCCATTTGAGAGAGTGCCAAGTCACACAAAATACCATTTGAGCACTTTAATGTGGGGAGACTTCGATTACATGCTTTTATAATACATAATTTCAATGAAATGAGCTTTATAAGCTGAGTGATTTTTCTTGAATGTAGTATCAATGTCTTTATAAATTCAGGTTTACCTTCTCTATGGTATTATTCACCCAAAAATGAAAATTCTGTCATACTCATCCTCATGTCATTACAAAAAAAAAAAATATTCTACAGAATAAAAAAGATGATATTATGAACAATGTTTTAAAGTGCCACTATTATGCTTTTTTGGATAGTACCTTTCATGGAGTGTTGTATACAGTGGGGAGAACAAGTATTTGATACACTGCCGATTTTGCAGGTTTGCCCACTTACAAAGCATGTAGAAGTCTGTAATTTTTATCATAGGTACTCTTCAACTGTGAGTGACGGAATCAAAAACAAAAATCCAGAAAATCACATTGTATGATTTTTAAGTAATTAATTTGCATTTTATTGCATGACATAAGTATTTGATACATCAGAAAAGCAGAACTTAATATTTGGTACAGAAACCTTTGTTTGCAATTACAGAGATCATACGTTTCCTGTAGTTCTTGACCAGGTTTGCGCACACTGCAGCAGGGATTTTGGCCCAGTCCTCCATACAGACCTTCTCCAGATCCTTCAGGTTTCGGGGCTGTCGCTGGGCAATACGGACTTTCAGCTTCCTCCAAAGATTTTCTATTGGGTTCAGGTCTGGAGACTGGTTAGGCCACTCCAGGACCTTGAGATGCACTCCTTAGTTGCCCTTAGTGCAGTCGTCCTGTCCCCTTTGCAGAAAAGCATCCCCAAAGAATGATGTTTCCACCTCCATGCTTCACGGTTGGGATGGTGTTCTTGGGGTTGTACTCATCCTTCTTCTTCCTCCAAACACGGCGAGTGGAGTTTAGACCAAAAAGCTCTATTTTTGTCTCATCAGACCACATGACCTTCTCCCATTCCTCCTCTGGATCATCCAGATGGTCATTGGCAAACTTCAGACGGGCCTGGTCATGCGCTGGCTTGAGCAGGGGGACCTTGCGTGCGCTACAGGATTTTAATCCATGACGGCGTAGTGTGTTACTAATGGTTTTCTTTGAGACTGTGGTCCCAGCTCTCTTCAGGTCATTGACCAGGTCCTGCCATGTAGTTCTGGGCTGATCCCTCACCTTCCTCATGATCATTGATGCCCCACGAGGTGAGATCTTGCATGGTCCCCCAGACCGAGGGAGATTGACCGTCATCTTGAACTTCTTCCATTTTCTAATAATTGCGCCAACAGTTGTTGCCTTCTCACCAAGCTGCTTGCCTATTGTCCTGTAGCCCATCCCAGCCTTGTGCAGGTCTACAATTTTATCCCTGATGTCCTTACATAGCTCTCTGGTCTTGGCCATTGTGGAGAGGTTGGAGTCTGTTTGATTGAGTGTGTGGACAGGTGTCTTTTATACAGGTAACGAGTTCAAACAGGTGCAGTTAATACAGGTAATGAGTGGAGAACAGGAGGGCTTCTTAAAGAAAAACTAACAGGTCTGTGAGAGCCGGAATTCTTACTGGTTGGTAGGTGATCAAATACTTATGTCATGCAATAAAATGCAAATTAATTATTTAAAAATCATACAATGTGATTTTCTGGATTTTTGTTTTAGATTCCGTCACTCACAGTTGAAGTGTACCTATGATAAAAATTACAGACTTCTACATGCTTTGTAAGTGGGCAAACCTGCAAAATCGGCAGTGTATCAAATACTTGTTCTCCCCACTGTAGCTGTTTGTGAATGAAAAAGGTCTGCAAAGTTTCAAAGATCAAAGTGCACAATAAATTAGTTATTGTCTCCCAAAAGAAAGAACTGATTCTGAACTGCCTGAAACGAGTCACCAGTAATTTCAGTCTTACTTCCTGCACAAACCTACATAGGTTTGTAACAAATTTGCATAATGCCAACCTATGGTCTTCCCTGGCTGCCCGTGAACAACATCTACTTTAACCTGCCCCAAAATCCTCCAGTTGTACAGTAGCTGAGGCCTGGAAGAGTTTGGTTCATGTTGTCAATATGTCAAGAAGATGCTGTTTTCTGCACACATGCACATAGGATGAGGACTCAGGCTCTAATTGATACGTTAAACCTGACACCATTATACATGTATACAAGTGCTAAGGAAGCCGGTTGTTAATGGGAGTTTCATTTCTGACACGTGCCATAAGCGGTAGACCAATCACAACACAGGGTTATCTGACCAAATCTGACAAAAAAAGGGCAGAGTATGCTCTCGGAAAGGAGGGGTTTAGAGAGACTGAATCCTTTATTGAACCATTTCAGACACTGTGAGAAAAGAGGTGATGCAGCAGTGTATATTATTTAACTCTTTCCCTGCCATTGACAGAAATTTCCAGCTTTCTGTGTTTTCACTGTTATGCGTTAAGGGGCGCTATGACATCTTGAAAGAGTACTGAATCTCCTGTTTAAAAACATGTGAAGAAGAAGCAGAAACAAGCAATATGTAAGCATATGCATATGTAAAATAACACGTTTATCAGCATTAAACAGCATATAAATCAAAACCGCCTAATGTTACTGAATGAAATGTCGACACAGGGCGAGCTATAGGACTGAGCAAGCTTTCGGGGTGTTGATGGACTTTATCTACTATGTTTTGATCATCGTTCTGAATCCGATCTGGATTTAGTATTTGACAAAAATGCTTTTTCTCAGCTTTTTGCTCAAAATGTTGCTTTTTAAATGAAACTCACCCGCATTCAAGTGTTGCTAAAAAAAGAATGCTTTAGGCTAGAATTGTTTAAAAGCAAAGGCTCTGCTCTTTTTATTGATACATTGCATGTTCAGATATCCATGCAGTTGCCCATCAGGAGAAGTTTTCCTCTAGCTCTGCCTCTATGGGGAGGAGAAGCATTGGCAGGCTTTTGAACATCACAGTGCTATTGCAGTTCTGGAGCACGTAGCTACCGCCAACTCCACTGCTGCCCCCCAGGGCCCAGGAACTTTTTAATCTAATTAAAACAAGCTGAGAGACGAGTTGAAAGATAAGGTCGCCACAGGGGAATGGAGGAAGTGTTTTGCCAATGTGGGCCTTTTCCTCAGCTTCCATGACATTAACGAGTTATCAGGCTTCGAGAACGTGCAGTATAGCATAGGGACTGAGCCACCAACTGACTGACAACTTTGGAGTGCGGGTGGGACTTACTGTCAGTGGTTGAGACGCTGTGACTGACAGGGTAATTAATCACACCATTTGGACAAAGCCAAAGGAGGGCCACTTTCCATCGTCCAACAGTAAACCATTTGTTTTTCATAATAAAGAACAGCCAACATATGAAAAAAAAATAATAATTTTGGTGCTATGTAACCCTGGTTAATTTATAATCCAACACTTATTATCAGAAAACGGGCATCTGGTCCAAATTTATAGTAACAAGCTGTTTTGATTGCTCTACACTGTTGGATCAGCTCTACACTGGTAGATTAGGGTGTAATCATCTTAAATATAGCAGATCAGTTTGTATATGTATTCATTTTTTTTTTTTTTTAAATCATTGACATTAGAAAGATGCTTTTAAAGGTAGACACATTAAGACCAGGTAATCAGACTCTGGTTCTCAGAAAGATCATGTCCTCTGCTTAAAACCATAGAAAGAAGCCTTTTCCCTCTAAGCAGTAGAGATCCAAGGCTAAATTATCTGAACTACGCCATTCACATTCATTTTATAGCTCTATAATCTTACTGGATGTCAACAATTGTCTCAAGTGTCTATTTATATTTCTCCTTTTGAATTTTATCGGAAACATCTGGGACAAAGTTAACTGAGAACTGCATTAATTCTCAAAGAGCAACCTCTGAGAAATAAACTAATCCTTAGGGAAACCATGTTCTATCAGCGAACAAAAGTTCTGGATTTTTTATGTGGATCAGAACGGTTGCTGTTCTCGTTGTTTTTCAAACACATATGTGTGCTGACACTCTGTTACAGTTCGCACTCTTCACTTCCATACGCTCATGCCTGGATGGAAATGACATCTAGTCACAAATATCTCTAAGGCATGAGACATCCCAGACAATTCAGTGACAATGAGAACACAATGAGAAGAGGCAATAGTATGTTGCGAGAAGGAGAGCTTTATGACCCCGTGCTGTTTTGTTTCGAAAGAGGACATCACGACGCACGTCGGTCTATAAAGCTGCCGCCACAGGCTCTCATTAAAGTTTCCTGTGTGGTGGATGCACCCAGCGGGCTTTCATATTTCCCCTTTTTCTGTTTACGGAGGTGTATAGCTGCTGACCAAGATGAACTGATGTTACTGAGGTATTATTATATTATGCATATATACCCACATAGTACTATATAAATATATAATGTTCGTAAGCTTTTATATGGCAATTCGGCTCCTCAATTTTTAATATATAGGCTTGAAAGAAACACTTTGTGGAGAATCTTTTGGGATTTTTAACATGCAGTTAGAACACTCTTGATGAGGGCAAAATTGATTTCAACAGACATGACAATTTTATATTCTTAAGAGTTCTGAGGCATCACCGCACTCATATACAAAAAATATTTCAGGACTATAGCTAATAATAACTTATTTTAGAATGTGTGGGATTTATGTGTTCAAGCTGAATGTGATAACTAGGTTATCAAGAGTGAAGGAACAAGTGCTCAATCAATGGCTGCATTTACGCAGTGAATTAACTATTTGGGATTGACATTCATAACTGGAATTGACATCCGTAAATCTGTTCGTACATTTTTTTTTCCCTGAATACTGGCATATGTATTATGCATATTTTTATGTAAACCTTTCTATGTTAATTTATTAATTAATGCATTTATAATATAATATAATATAATATAATGAATATAATATAAAAGTAATTTAAATGAATGAATCTAAATAATAATAATAATAATAATAATAATAAATGTTGAAAATTAACTTTATTTTCCTGGTTTAATGTGCCAATCTAAACAAAATTTCAGACAAAATGTTTGTTAATGAAGGTTTTTTTTTTTTTCATTTTTAGTAGTATAACTGGCTAAATGAATATATTTATTATAAATACATAATCAAAAAATATAAATAAATGTTATTATCAAGGTCTAGATGCTCTGTTGTGCTTACGTTTCGACATTTAAACATAAAATATATTTCTAAAAAATATGTTATGGAGTTGTTTTATAGTAGTTTTATATGTTAAAGCTGAAGCTGATAACTAGCTTAGCAAGGGTCAAGGATCTAGTGCTTAATCAATGGCTATATTCACCCAGTCAGTGGGATTGACATCTGGATTTACTAACAGATGTGACTCTCAAATCCCCTTCCATAACCCTGCAAAAACCTGTAACCATAGCAAAAGATATCAATTGTAAACATCAAGGCTTTGTATTGTATATTTATAGATGTCAGTTTCATTCCAAACTATTTCAGGCATCTCCCACTGCTTTCTGTCTCTCAGATATGCAATTTATCGAGCCCGATCACACGAAAATGCATATAAATAATACAATGTAATAAAGTGTGCAATGTCGTGGAATGTATACGCCAAAATGAGTTTTGGCGTGTATATGGTACGCAGTTTTTGGCGTGCATATGATACACACTTTATGGCGTATTATACGCACGAACCCCCCACCCCCATCCTACCCAAGAGCGTCATATACACGCCATAAAGTGCGTATCATATGCATGCGAAAAACTGCGTACCATATGCACGCCAAAACTAATTTTGGCGTATACATTCCACAACATTGCACACTCGTACTATTGATACGCATTCTCATGTGATCGTGTTGAATTTATCCCAAACACTTAACAGGAGGTAACTGCGCAATCCCTATTTTCTGGCCTTTTTTTCATAACCTGAGAGAGGTTGAAAGCTTTAACATCAGCGTCTGACTGCAAAAAGCACACACCTTATGCCATATGTGTGTGCCGATGACTCAACGGGCAACTAGCTGTTGACTGGTTCCATACATACAGCACATTTCAACCGAACTTGCTCTGAAAAGAGACTCACTTGGGTTATAGAATTAGCTGTCAATGTAAAATAACTGAAATATGTATGCACAGAGCCCTATTTAGCACTCTAATTAGGTCGGACAAACATTTTCTACTGCTGTGTGACCAATAATTGGGGAAACCAAAAGACAAAAAGTATTCTGCCGTGTCTGTTAAGAAAGAGGAATAAATTAATTGTGGGTTAATATGTCTGAGGTAAATGTCAATACAATTCTGTCCAGTCACTTCATGTACACGGGTTGGACAATGAAACTGAAACCCTGGCCAATATAGTGTTGGAGGTTTCACGCCTATATGCGGCCTGGTGGCCACTCTTCACTGATTTTACATTCCATCAGTAAGAGCAGTGTGTAAAGGTTGAATTAGCAGAGAAATAGCACAGCTGTACATAAACTATTGCAATCCACACAACATAATGGGAGACATATCAGAGTTTTAAAGAGGACAAATTGTTGGTGCACGTCTCGCTGGCTCATCTGTGACAAGGACAGCAAGTCTTTGTGTTGTTTCAAGAGCTGTGGTATCCAGGGTAATGTCGGCATACTACAACATAGGACAAACCACATCAAACAGGAGTAACTTTCGACGCAAGAGGAAGCTGTCTGACGGATGTACAGGTACTACCTCAGGTTGTATCCAAAACACATAAAACCACAGCTGCCCAACTCACTGCAGAATCATTATTCATGGTTGGGCTGCAATAACCAAACCTTTGGTCACTTGTGCCAATGCCAAATGTCGGTTTCATTGGGGCCAACAGTGCAAATCTTGGGCTGTGGACAATGTGAAACATGTATTGTTCTCTGATGAGTCCACCTTCACTGTCTTTCCCACATCCGTGAGAGTTACAGTGTGGAGAAGCCCTAAAGATGCTTATCACCCGGACTGTTGCATGGCCAGAGTGAAGCATAGGGGTGGATCAGTGATGTTTTGGGCTGCAATATCATGGCATTGATGGGCGCATCACTGCCTAGGACTTCCGAACCATTCTGGAGGTCCACGTGCACCTAATGGTTCAAACATTGTACCCTGAAGGGGGTGCCATGTATCAGCATGATAATGCACCAATACACACAGCAAGACCTGTGACAGAATGGTTTGATGAACATGAAAGTGAAGTTGAACAAATCCCATGGCCTGCACAGTCACCAGATCTAAATGATTTTGAGCCATTTTTGGGGTATTTTGGAGGAGCAAGTAAAAAAAAAACGTTTTCTTCACCAACATCACATGGTGACCTGGCCACTTCTCCAAGAGGAATGGCTCAAAATCCCTCTGGCCACTGTGAAGGACTTGTATCTGTCATTCCCAAGACAAATTGATTCTGTATTAGCCACAAAAGGAGGCCCTACTACACCATACTAATAAATTATTGTGGTCTAAAAATTGTGGTTTCAGTTTTATGTACCTGTAAATATACCTCTTTACAATTAAAAAGAGCATATGATTATTTGTGTGTGTGCTTTTATGCTTGCACTGTCACTTTTGAAATGAATGGCGCTCATAACAGAGGAGTCATAACCAATTCTCCTCCACTTGCCTGTCGGGCAGAGAAATTGCTGATACTCTAGATTTCCAAGGTAAAGAGAAGATTAAGTGTGGATCGCTGGTGTGTCCTGCTCCATACAAATCTAAGCTGAAGATAAAGTAGTGCTTTGTTCATGTCAGATCTATGTGAGGGAAAGCCATTTATGGTATATCAGCGCCATGAAGGTTTCAACCTTTGGGATGTTTTTACTTGTCAAAGTGATGGGATTTATAAGCACCCTGCCTCAAGGTTACACATCTGTCTGATGGCTCCACATCACAATAAATAAAAAACTACCATCAGCTTTATTGTAGACAGCCTAATTATAGCTTAGGCCATCATGGGCAAAATTCCACAGATAGTGGATGTCACAGTCTACAAAAAGTAAAAATAAGTAACAAACTCCAGAAAAAAGTTGTGCGTCATGTTTGTTAATTTGAATCTCAAAACAGTCCAAAAGGCCAGATCTCTTGAAATAAAGAGAATGAAGTGAAATAAAATAAAAAATAAACAGAAGTAAAGCACCAACATTCATAGAAATAAACAGTTGATCTATAATCTCACATTTTTGGGAGAACAAATGTTGACCCTGCAGGCAGCGAAATATTGATTTAGCAAGTTTTCAGTGAATTAGAGGCAGACAAATGCAAAGTGCTGCATGTACTTTTGGTGAACATTATAAATCTGTTCGGATTGAGAGAGCTGGAGGTCAGATGTGTTGTTCCACATAATTAAGTCAAACAAGTACACCCTCAAAAAACAACTGAAATATCAGTGTGCAATGTGCATTAAAAAACGAAATGCTCCACAAAGCATGAGGCACAGGTTTAAAGGTTGCATTTTTTTTTTTTCCTGTTTTAAAATGCTTATCATCTTAAAAAAGGTAGCACTTTTACAACAGCATTTATTAATCTTAGTTAATGTTAATTTCAACATTTACTAATACATTATTAAAAATCAAAAGTTGTATATGTTAACATTAGTTAATGCACTGTGAACTAACATGAACAAACAATGAACGACTATTTTTTTTAACTAACATTAACAAAGATTAATAAATACTGTATCAAATGTATTGCTCATTGTTAGCTCATGTTAGTTAATACATTAACTAATGTAACAAATGAGACCAAACTGTTGACAAAAAAATATATGAAAAAAATTGCACTCACATCAACTAAAATGTTATTTTCGTCGAATAAGTTTAGATCCCATTTTATTAGAGTAAGACTGGCTCAAATTATTGAATATAAATAACGAAATCATTATTAAATTTCAAGGATATACATTTTTTTAAAAAGTAATGATCAGAGGTACATATACTGTACATTATAATACAATAAGGATGAACAAGTTGCCTGGATGCCGGAACAATGTGGCTTTCCCTATTCCAGCTTCTTCTACACAGTGCTACTTAATTAGCTAACATGCTGTCAGACACGGAGTGCAATGGTTTCATGCCACACAGTCAAAGCAACAGCAAAACGCATTCATTTGAGATCCGGTGGCATCAAGATGTAAGGACAAAACTGCAGCCATTTAAGCAATAAATACTTCAGTGGTACATCGGATTCCTTCAAGACAGAACAAAACATAAATAAGTCTGACTAAGCTCTAACATCACCCTTTGAACTCATTTACTATGTCACAGATATTCTTTGTCAGGACACTCTGCAGTCCGGATCTACTACTATGATGAGGGCGGATGACTTCCGCCACACTTTTTAGCCACAGTTGGCAGGGTACCCTCCCCTGCTGCATCCGATTATTGTAGCCGGGCGATTTAAACACTAACCTTATCCAAACTGACAAATGGGCAATTCTCTCCCTCCTCAATCACACATACCCAGCATGCTCTAGTTTCTTACTTACAGCCTATCTTCCAAATGCCACATTTGTTTCTGTTTACATCAAGGACTGAGGGCCATCAGCTGTGAAGCATTGTTCAGCATGGGCTTCACCCCCGAGTGAGTTACGGCAGCCGTACCCGGCCCTATATTCACGTTTATCTTTGTGGGTCAGATCTGTCGCTTACCAGTTTGCCTTTTATCATGCTGGCTTAGCACTACAGAGGAGAGGGGGTGGGGGAGCACCCTTACAAACAGAGAGAGTTATATGGTCATATTCCCTATAGGGTTTCCCAATAGTGTACAGTATTTCTAATTTCTAACAGCATTGTCAGTCAATCAATCAATCAATCAATCAAACACAATTCATATAATATCATGTTTTTATGAATATTGCCATATAATTTATACAGTACATATTTTTTCTAAATTTTTTTGTATTTTCATTTGTGCTTTTTCAGTTATGTATTTATTAGAAAATATATAAAATATTTATAAATGATAAAATATAGTTTTTATTAAATAAATAAATATAAACTTAAATAATTAAAGTGAACAGACCTAAAAAATATAATAACTCAGAAGTCTATTCACTGGGCGAATTTTGGCATATAATTTATAAATATTTTATCTAAACTTTGATATATATATATATACAGTGGGGAGAACAATTTTGCAGGTTTTGCAGGTTTGCCCACTTACAAAGCATGTAGAAGTCTGTAATTTTTATCATAGGTACTCTTCAACTGTGAGTGACGGAATCTAAAACAAAAATCCAGAAAATCACATTGTATGATTTTTAAGTAATTAATTTGCATTTTATTGCATGACATAAGTATTTGATACATCAGAAAAGCAGAACTTAATATTTGGTACAGAAATCTTTGTTTGCAATTACAGAGATCATACGTTTCCTGTAGTTCTTGACCAGCTTTGCACACACTGCAGCAGGGATTTTGGCCCACTCCTCCATACAGACCTTCTCCAGATCCTTCAGGTTTCGGGGCTGTCGCTGGGCAATACGGACTTTCAGCTCCCTCCAAAGATTTTCTATTGGGTTCAGGTCTGGAGACTGGCTAGGCCACTCCAGGACCTTGAGATGCTTCTTACGAAGCCACTCCTTAGTTGCCCTGGCTGTGTGTTTCGGGTCATTGTCATGCTGGAAGACCCAGCCACGACCCATCTTCAATGCTCTTACTGAGGGAAGGAGGTTGTTGGCCAAGATCTCGCGATACATGGCCCCATCCATCCTCCCCTCAATACGGTGCAGTCGTCCTGTCCCCTTTGCAGAAAAGCATCCCCAAAGAATGATGTTTCCACCTCCATGCTTCACGGTTGGGATGGTGTTCTTGGGGTTGTACTCATCCTTCTTCTTCCTCCAAACACGGCGAGTGGAGTTTAGACCAAAAAGCTCTATTTTTGTCTCATCAGACTACATGACTTTCTCCCATTCCTCCTCTGGATCATCCAGATGGTCACTGGCAAACTTCAGATGGGCCTGGACATGCACTGGCTTGAGCAGGGGGACCTTGCGTGCGCTGCAGGATTTTAATCCATGACGGCGTAGTGTGTTACTAATGGTTTTCTTTGAGACTGTGGTCCCAGCTCTCTTCAGGTCATTGACCAGGTCCTGCCGTGTAGTTCTGGGCTGATCCCTCACCTTCCTCATGATCATTGATGCCCCACGAGGTGAGATCTTGCATGGTGCCCCAGACCGAGGGAGATTGACCGTCATCTTGAATTTATTCCATTTTTCGAATAATTGCGCCAACAGTTGTTGCCTTCTCACCAAGCTGCTTGCCTATTGTCCTGTAGCCCATCCCAGCCTTGTGCAGGTCTACAATTTTATCCCTGATGTCCTTACACAGCTCTCTGGTCTTGGCCATTGTGGAGAGGTTGGAGTCTGTTTGATTTAGTGTGTGGACAGGTGTCTTTTATACAGGTAACGAGTTTAAACAGGTGCAGTTAATACAGATAATGAGTGGAGAACAGGAGGGCTTCTTAAAGAAAAACTAACAGGTCTGTGAGAGCTTACTGGTTGGTAGGTGATCAAATACTTATGTCATGCAATAAAATGCAAATTAATTATTTAAAAATCATACAATGTGATTTTCTGGATTTTTGTTTTAGATTCCGTCTCTCACAATTGAAGTGTACCTATGATATAAATTACAGACCTCTACATGCTTTGTAAGTGGGCAAACCTGGAAAAACGGCAGTGTATCAAATAATTGTTCTCCCCACTGTATATATATATATTCGTTTAAAAAATGCTGTGTTAAGATTATACATCTGTAATTTAGCCATCCTTGTATCAATAGACAAAAAAAGATCTTTAAAGTATGAAACACATGACCTCATGAAAGACCTCTGCACTCTTCCTCCACCTCCTCTCCAGTGCCACAGGGAGTTCAGTCCACCTCAAGCCTCTCAACTACACCATCCCCTACACTGCAGACTTCAAGAGGTCAAACCCAAGCCTCCCATGGTGCCGAGTAGGTGTGATTTTCTGACCTTAGCATATGTGTGCACTTAGCATTAGCATACTCTCCCATGAATCCAGGGGTGGTTCTAGGGTCAGTGATTATTCTGGGCTTAGCCCAGACCTCTGTGAATGCGTATGAGTACATCTTTTGATAAAATATTAAAAAAATTACACTTTATAATGAATGCTGAAATTGAAAACGTCCCACCAAACATATAGTCGCAACCCCAAGCATGGCAATTTCAACTTTGATGTGCACTGTGCACTGATTATCATTTGATGCAATTAACTTGCCAAAATTCCTTTGCTGTGTTTTTATGTTGTGAAACATTATGTACTTCATGTATGGTGGGAAACATGACCATTTACTATTATTATTATTATTATTATTATTGTGGTTGTTGTTATTCAATTTATTATAATAATTTAATAGTGAACATGCATGAAAATTTAAACAGAGACAGGTAACAGGTAAAGACAACAATTTTGACACAACTCAGCAATTTCACATTTTGGGAAGCTCACCCCTAGTGCCTCCCATGAGTTATTCTCTAGATCAGTAAGTAAAATATGATCTCAAAGTTTCCCTCTCCCTTTTACGATCTACAACATTACATCACACACTGTAAAATTCAATAAAACATTTTATTTATCTGCCTTTTTGGCCCCCTTCTGTTCAGTCAGTCAGTCAGCAGTCTCACAGTCACACCCAGTGATCCTGCCTGTTTTGCAGGGACTTAAAGCTGGTCTCATGGTAGGCTGTGCATGCTACAGAGTATTCCGTCATGTTTGAAGTGGCTGACGGTGTGCTAAAAGGGTGCGACTGAAAGAAACTGAGAGATTCTCTCCCACTGTGACTCAAGCTGCCACCAGAGAGCTTTGGATCTGCATTTTCCCATGTGAAGAGGTATAAGCCACCTGTGCTACTACTTAGCTTCCTATTGTCTGCACAACTGGAGAGAGAGAGAACGATTTTGTGCAGATCTAAGTGTGTATTACCCTTCAGACCCGGATAACCCGAGCTGACTTGTAAGCCCTCATGCACATGCATGCGGTCAGCTCACAATTACACACCATTTAAATGCAGTTCACGTGTGTGTGTGTGTGTGCGGTGACTTAGACAGTGCTTCTTATTCACCTCTGTTCGCCAGTGTGCTAACGTGCAATGCATTCATGCATGTAGTCTCGCAAGCCAGACATTTGACTATCGGCATATCGTAGCCTTTTATGAAAAAGAACAGCCTACTTAGAAAAAAAGGGCCTGTCCGACTAACATGAAATCCAATTACACCTCATTTCAATGTGACACATAGGGACGGGTAAATACAAAATTGATGCTACAACAAAATTAAACCTATACGCAAATTTATAACTCTTAAAATAATGCTAATGCTTACAATTTTCAGAAATATTTTTTAGTTTTATAAAAATATTGCATCATATATAATATAATATAATTAATAATATAATATAACATAATATAATATAATTAATATAATAGAATATAGGCCTAACAGTTGTAAATAACACACAGCTTTTTACTTTAGCTTTTTTTTTTTAATATATATATATATATATATTTTAGTTTTCCCAATAAAACACAAAACATCCAACTGATTGGTGCAAAAAAAACCCAAAATGTTCCATATTATTTTTTTAAAACAATTAAAATAATATAATATATTTTTTTAATATAATATAATGTAATGTAATGTAATGTAATATATAACATAACGTAACGTAATGTAACATAACATAATATAATATAATTAATATAATATATTATAGGCCTAACAGTTGTTAATAACACAAAGCTTTTTACTTTAGTTTATATATATATATATATATATTAGTTTTCCCAATAAAAAAACTAAACATCCAACTGATTGGTGCAAAAAACCCAAAATGTTCCATATTATTTTTTTAAAACAATTAAAATATTATAATATAATATAATAAATACAATACAGTAGAATACAATACATAATTATTTAATTATATAATAATTCCACTTAATAAATAACATCAGCTTGGAACAATATGAGTAAATAAAGATTTTTCTAGTGTGTGTGTGTGTGTGTATGTGTGTGTGTGTGCGTGTGTGTGTGTGTGTGTGTATGTATTGATGTTTTCACAGAAATTGAACTGAACAAACACTGCAAAAATAATCCATGACCGACTCTTATGTCCTGTAAGTAGTTTTGGACACAATAAACTGTAAGCGCATGTTTGATTGCACTGATAATGCATTACACAAACACAGTATAAAAATGACCTAGTTACATCCAACACAATGCTGTCTCTTCTTCCTACACACACAACGCAGACACTCACACGCACACATGCAGCACTGCATCAATAAATCATAAACAAGAAATAAATTAAACATTAATTCCAAGTTTGCGGAGAGCCACTCACAGTTGGCCAACAGGAGCCTCTCTTGCTCTAGCTGCTATCTGGCACAGCTTAATTAGGATCCTCATATTTCCAGTGAACAAACAAAAGAAGGGGAAAAGGAGCAGGAGAAAAGCAGCAGGAGAACAGGACACTCTAAGTAGGTTAGAGCTCCCCTCTTGGGTCAAACTACCACAGCTTACAGTCCAAAAAGCAAAGCAATGAGAGGGGAAATGAAAGGAGAACAGAAATATTTTAACAGCCCCTGCTAACTCTATATCAGTATAAAATGTTGAAAACTGTAGGACTGTAAGGCAAATTTACTAAATGTGAAATAGTGCTGAACCAAAAAAGTATTCTCAAATTAACAAGTAAATTGGCAAGTTCTTTCAATGCAAACACACCACATTTCTGTTTAAATTAAGATCATGCTAAAATAATGACGTGCAAATAATGTGCACCGAATTCAAAAAGGCTGCCACAAATGGTGAAAAAAAAAAGGATTTTCTTGAACAGAGATGGTTGTGTACATTTTCTATTGATTAGACATATACTTTAAGTTACTCAATGAATGATCCAATGCCAGAGAAGCGATTTTGTGGCATTGTTTGCACTGATTTGCATAACTCCTTCAGCAAACCTAGTGAAAAATAAATGTATTTGAAAATACATGCCTTTTACAGAGTGTCTATTTACATCAAGTGCAAATAGCATGCCTTGTTGGCAAATGCTATTTGCACTAGCTCCACCTAACAATGCCTGGTTGGGCCAAACAATACTAAAAAAGGACACAAATATTTCATCATCTTCAGTGGCATAGTCAGTAGAGCGAAAGGCTCGTGGAAAAAGGTTTTGACGCGATCGACCCGGGTTCGAATCCGCCTTTTGCCGAGCTTGCTCTTCTCTCTTTTCCCATCACATATCACATCGGAAAGCCATTTACTTTCAATAAAAATTAGGAAAATGTTCTAAAAGTGGAAATAAATTGCCTAACGAAATGTTTAATAATAATAAAAGTATTTAATGGGTAGGGTTAGGGACCTATAGGTGTAGGCAGGGCTTTTATTGTCCCATTAAGGCGGCATCTATTTAATAATTTTAATAAATATAATCATTTACACTCTATGTTATTATTGCATCCTGTTAATGTACAACAATACTGAGGTGCAAATAGTATGTATCTGTCAAAATAAAGTATTAATAGCATCTAATTACTATTTACACAAATTGCAAAGAACTGCTACTTTTACATGGTGTAAATAGAATATATCACTATTTTCACTTAGTATGCTATTTCACTTAGTAAATAGAATCTAGTTACTATTTACACTTGGTGTAAATATCATCTATCGCTAAGAAAATATGCTATTTCCACAGTGTAAATAGAATCTAGTTGCTATTTACACGGTGTAAATAGCATCTATCGCTATTTGCACTTTTGGTATAATAAATTGATATATTTGTTTATTTTAAATACATTTTGGTATACGTTTTCTTTTTTTTTTTCACTAGGGGAATCAGGCACTTAAAATAATGAAGAATGCGGGCGAAAATAAATGGCGGTATCATGGGCGTGATTTATTTTTAGTAAATAGTTAAAAAATGTTGTTCAGAAAACATAAATGTTAAATTACAAATTGTGACAATGCTACATCATCGAAAAATGTTTGTTCTGAAAAGTTTTGGAGGTCATGACAAGATTATTGCAATGTTTCATTAACGTAATTGCATCAGATACTAGTTCACAATCATTGCATGCAATACACAGAGACACACCTGCAATTTTCTCATGTTCTTTGTGGATATTGATGTGGTGATTTTGATGTCCAAATTTGCTTTGTTTATTGAGTATTTTCTCTCTGATTTCATGGTCAATCACATTTGACTTTTTTGTTTTTACATGATTTACTGTAAATCTAGATTAGCTTGCAGCTACCTATAAAGATCACACCACCAGAGGTCATTAAAGCAGCAGTAACTGTTGTGGTAGAAGCATAATCATGCAATCAGTAAATTAATTTCCATGGCTCTGTTAAACTGATGTCTCACATCATGGGGTAAAAATGCCAAATCCAATGTCATCCATTTCAGACTGGACAAAGAATTAGAGCAAACCTCATCTGTTTAGTCATATACACTCCTTTAATACCAATTAACCGCTGACAACAACACGGTAAACAAAAACAAGTCGCCGTCGCACACCAATACAGCTCACATTTCTTTTAATTAAAAGCGTGCAAGATCGTGGATGACATTTTGTCTGTCCCCTGTGAGTGAGCCTTGGCTGAACAAGACTCATCTGGTCTAATTAAATTGCAACAGAAGCCTCACACTGACTGAGCTGTTGACTGGTGCTGAGACATGTGGTTGACATGCTGCGGTTTTAGGATAGCAGCACTATAGTACACTCCTCCTAATATCCTCAGAGGTTTTGAATCTATTCCAAATATTCTCACTTAATTTTCACCCCTGCACTTAATACAACTTATTACACTACAACTTAATAACGGCTCTTGCATGCTCATTCAAACTAAATCTCCCCGTTCCCTGGTTCATAAGGGAAAAGTCTCTATAGCATATTTTATCCTGCAACTCCAAAACATCTGCTGACATTCGCACTAGTCGTGGCAATCTTCGGATTATCATATGTATGAGTGAAGCAAAATGGTAGAAAATAGAATAAATCATAAATAAATTGGTAAGATTTAAAAAAAAAAAAAAAAAAAATTGTTTTTTAAGTCACATACTCTCCAAGGCTGCATTTATTTAATCATAAATACAGTAAAAACACAGAAATATTATTACTATTCAAAATTACTACTTTTAAAATGTAGTTTATTCCTGTGATGACAAAGCTGAATTCTCAGCAAATGTAATTTATCACTTCAGTCTTCAGTGTCAAATTCAAAAATCATTCTAATTTGCTGATTTGGTGCTCAAGAAGATGCCATTAAAAATTGTTGCGCTGCTTAATATTTTCTGGAAACTGATACAATTTTATTTATGATTCTTTCATAAACAGGGAGTTCAAAAACATTTATTTTTTAATGATCTGGACGTCTTTGCTGTCACTTTTGATAAATTTGATGCATCATTCATTGCTGAATAAAAAAATCTTTAAAAAAAAGAGAAAATTCTTACCCTAAACTTTTGAATGTTTATGTTTGTGTGTTCAGTCTGTGTTCACAGACCACCTGATCTATTTTATGTCTCTTACTTTCAAATAGTCTTTCTTCACTAGTTTGTTCTTACAATACAAGCTTTTCAGATTATGCCGCCACTATAAACAGCACATAAAAATGAACTTCTTTGCCAGAAGAAGCTACAACAAAGGACCAGAGTGCAGTGCAAAATAATATTTCCTTATGAGAGTGTGATGACAGTATATAACACACCAAATGAGACTGGAAAACAAAATACTGACTAAAAAAAAACTCATATGTTTTATGACTCATATTTTACCCTTACTGGCTTAGTCCTTCTTACATTTATGCATTTGCTTGAGAAACAGATCTTGCCTGTGAGCTGTGTTTTTATTTATATATAGCTGTGTAATTGCCAGATAATTTTTAGGGAAGATTTAGGGCCAGATTTTCTAAACAGGGCAAATTAGCATGAAAGCGCAATTCCAAAAAAGTGCAGATGGGAGTGGAAAGTTCAGCGTGTTGGCGCGCAAATTAAAGAACACAGCCGGATCATTTCCATAATGACCAACGCAATCTACAAAGAGCAGCGCAAATTAGCGTCTGGTTTAAGACATGCTTTTTTTGGGCATTAAATAATGCTGCAAATACCAGTACATTGACTAGTGCAAACCTTAGTAAATCACCTTGTGTGGTTCATTTAATACTCTTCTCCCATAAATTTTGCGTCTGAAAGGGAAACTCCTACAAATGCATATGCAATAAGGACAGCAGCAAAAATATCTGTGTCTACGCCTTTTAAGCACTAATTTTTCACTGCGTGTCTTTAGTAAATCCTGACAGTAGTTTTATAACACCAACAGAGGGTTTGCGCTGGTGCAAGCTGTAGTAAATCTGGCCCTTGGTATGGCATATCAAGGTCTTCTACTATTACCATACGAGATTTACCCAGCTAATGTCATCCAGAATCTGCTTTTGTCTTTCTCCTGTTACAAATGAGATCGCAAGAGGGGTCTGTCTTTAAGTTAAAAATCTTACAGGAACATTTTGAAGATTTCATCACTCCAAACCACATCAATGTTTTGACAGGCATTTCAAAATATTGCTCAGACTGGGAGAATGATGCTGGCTTAGTCTGAGAGTCAAGTAAACCAATTCTTGGAGAATTTGAGAAACATATATATATTTTTTTTTTCACTTTCAAGCTGATTAAAATGATGTTTTACACAAGTTCTGTGCTGAACTGAATTAGTTTTTTTTTTTAAATAAACCATACTGTCTGTTTAAATGTTATTATAATTGTTTAGATGCGCATCATTAGTCAAAGTAGAAAGACTCTTTCTCTTTGCACTTATGGTAAGCACTAATAAACATGATAGCAATAGCAATGAAAGTCATTATGCCCTCGCTCTGAAACAAAAGTGGATCTCTGATCTTCCCGTACAAGAGCAGCTGAATATTTCAGTAATTTGTATGCAGAGGTGAAGAGGGCATCTTTGCATTGCATTGAGGTGACGTGATATTTAGCATGAGCCCATCTTTGATCTTTAAGAGAAAGACAAGAGTGCAAGATGTAAAACTAAGTGTGATGTACTCCAAGGAAAATATTGATTTGAAATCTAAGTCACACCATTGCCAAAGGGAATAATGCATATTTGAGGCTCATTATTTCCTGTTCAAAGCAGGAAATTTGGCTCCGACCAGACACACATAGTTTAACTCTCTGAAGTCGGCTGTGGCGCCGGCGCCTCAACCTCGTTTTTTTTCTTATCAGTGCGAAAGAGACTCAAAATACGCTGTCGATTTTGGTCATTCAGGCAAGTATTATACATCATTATAATCCGTTAAGTTTTTCTTTTATTTGTGTACTGGCACAATAAAAACAAAATGTTGTGCTTTTTGCAAAACAAAGAAAACAAACATGATGCGCAATCTGCAGCCTCTCTCTCTCAATGACGTTCATTCAGATAGTCTTCAGAAAATTAACTGTAACTTAGCGAATACTTGTCACACAAACATGAGACGTATGTCTAAAGAAATGTTGAAATGTCAGGTTTTAAATAATGTAAATCAAATCGAAAACAATATTCTGTGTTTATGTAATCTGTTTGAAAAGAGAGATGTCAGTCGTTTGCGAGCCTCTTCATTAGTGTTAATGCGGCCACGCCCGCGGAGCGCGCGTTCTTTTGAGATTCAAATACTGACGCGATCCATGCTAACAGAGTCAACGCCCACATCAACTCAAATAAACACATCAAGATTCGTGCATGTACTTTACATCGTTTTGAGACGCGGTGAGGAATAATCCTGGAATAATTTACCTCAGAAGAAAAGCTGTTTATTTCTAAGAGCAACGGATTCAGCCGAGGATTGTGAGGTAACTTCATTCTGTTAGTGTCTGTGAATATTAAACCGCAAAAGACCGCACTTCGTTTTGTTTTGTTTTGTAAATCCTTTCTTTAAAGTGAATTTCATTTTGTATAAATTGTATCTTAATTTTAATCAATGTTTCATCAGCCAATTGCCTGGATTTAATAAATAAGAAGCAAATATTGCAGACAATAGCCTGCGTGTCTCATGAATGAACACATTACTATTCGATTTAATCTTTTTGAAAACTCTCTTGTGCTCATGCATTTATTTGACCAAAAATACAGAATAACTCAATTTAAAATAATGGTTTTCTATTTTAATATATTGTAAAATATCATTTATTTCTGTGATGCAAAGCTGAATTTTCATCAGCCATTACTTCATTTATTCATTCAAGAATCCTGAAAAAAGTATCACAGGTTATACAAAATATTAAGAAGCACAGCAGTTTCCAACATTGATAATAAATCAGCATATAAGAATGATTTCTGAAGGATCATGTGACACTGAAGACTGGAGTAATGGCTGATGAAAATTCAGTTTTACATCACCAAAATAAATTAGATTTTAAAGTATATTAAAATAGAAAAACATTATTTTGAATTGTAATAATATTTCACAATATTACTGTTTTTTTCTGTATTTTTGATGAAATAAATACAGGCTTGATGACCATGATACTTATTTCAAAAACATTAAAAATAAAATGTGTCCAATCTTTTGACAGGTACTGTATATAATTTAAATATAATAGGCCTATATAAAATTTTGTTCACATGCTGTGCAATATCAGCAATCATGTTTTCTGTTAAGAGTGGATAGTTGATCCTGTTATCAGTATCCTCACCCCTCCCTCCCTCATTATGTGGCTTATTATGGGTTCTTTTGTTCTCTCAGGTGTGAATCACAGCATTATTCATGATCGTTCACGCCTCTTCGCACATGGCCTTTGTAAAAAAAAAGTGTCTTACAAAATTTAAATCAATATATTGTTTTATGTGAATGAGTAGGCACAATGATTCTCACATTAGTTTGAAGCAAAAACTCTAGGCAACAACACCAATTAGTCAAAAGTCTTGTGGACACATATCTCTTGTTTGTTTTGTGGCCTTAATTCAGTGACTTAATTTTTTTGTTTTTTCAAAAAGCGTAACAAAAAACATAAACCTTATTCCCTCAAAAATACAAGCATGTACATACATGTTGCTCACATATTATGGTAGCCCAGTTTGTGATGAATACAGTGTAATGACACTTTTGCCATTAATGTGTTTATAAGCAACTGAAAAAAGCACAAATGTCAGAGCATGTCAAAACTTCTAAAGACCTGTAAGAGTTAAGCTCAGTGTGTTTAATTGCCATTTGAAACTGCCTCTGTTTCCCTCTGCTCTGTGAATTAGACAGTAACTGAAGCTGAAATGTGTTAACTCTGACAAATGGCTGTGGTATTTAGAGTTGCATCTCTGTTGTTTGTTTATGCTAATGATATGAAGGTGCACACAAATATACTAACACAGACATCTATATTCCCTCTCTGAATCAGCAGCTTTATGATTATATATATATATAAATCTGTAGTAAACAAGACTCATACTGCAGTACAAAGTCACTTACAATTCTTTAATGTTAATATTAGACATAATATGGCTATGGTTGGCTATGACACAGCTGAATCCTAATACTTCTGGTTCTGTCACAATACTGAATTCTACTAATTAAAGACAGTTGGGGAAGCATGACAGTTAATATCCATTAATCGTCAAATGCTATAGGAGTCAATGCACAAGAGAGAACTGCTGTGTCAGGAAGAGACCATATCAAGTCTTTGTGCTGAGACTTTTATCTGATACCAAATGAACTGGCCCTGCACCATTACACTTAGTAATTGCAGAAGCTTGACACAGAGAGAAAAAGACAGTGAAAGAAAGAAAGAAAGAAAGAAAGAAAGAAAGAAAGAAAGAAAGATCAAAAGTGACAGTAAAGGCATTTATAATGTTACATACAAATTTAAATTTCAAATAAATGCTGTTATTTTGAACTTTCTATTCATCAAAGGATACTGAAAAATATGTATTATGGTTTCCACAAAATTATTAAGCAGCACAGCTTTTTTTTATTAACATTGATAATGATAAGAAATGTTTCTTGAGCAGCAAATCAGCATATTAGGATGATTTCTGAAGATCATGTGACACTGAAGACTGGAGGAATGATGCTGAAAATTCAGCCATGTCATGACAGGAATAATATATTAAAACAGTTATTTTAAATTGTAATAGTTTTACAATATTATTATTTTATTATTGTTTTTATTTTATTACTACTTTTTATATTTGTATGAAATAAATGCAGCTATATCCTCCTTTACATATACACTCACCTAAAGGATTATTAGGAACACCGTACTAATACTGTGTTTGACCCCCTTTCGCCTTCAGAACTGCCTTAATTCTACGTGGCATTGATTCAACAAGGTGCTGAAAGCATTCTTTAGAAATGTTGGCCCATATTGATAGGATAGCATCTTGCAGTTGATGGAGATTTGTGGGATGCACATCCAGGGCACGAAGCTCCCGTTCCACCACACCAAAGATGCTCTATTGGGTTGAGATCTGGTGACTGTGGGGGCCATTTTAGTACAGTGAACTCATTGTCATGTTCAAGAAACCAATTTGAAATGATTCGAGCTTTGTGACATGGTGCATTATCCTGCTGGAAGTAGCCATCAGAGGATGGATACATGGTGGTCATAAAGGGATGGACATGGTCAGAAACAATGCTCAGGTAGGCCGTGGCATTTAAACGATGCCCAATTGGCACTAAGGGGCCTAAAGTGTGCCAAGAAAACATCCCCCACACCATTACACCACCACCACCAGCCTGCACAGTGGTAACAAGGCATGATGGATCCATGTTCTCATTCTGTTTACGCTAAATTCTGACTCTACCATCTGAATGTCTCAACAGAAATCGAGACTCATCAGACCAGGCAACATTTTTCCAGTCTTCAACTGTCCAATTTTGGTGAGCTCGTGCAAATTGTAGCCTCTTTTTCCTATTTGTAGTAGAGACGAGTGGTACCCGGTGGGGTCTTCTGCTGTTGTAGCCCATCCGCCTCAAGGTTGTGCGTGTTGTGGTTTCACAAATGCTTTGCTGCATACCTCGGTTGTAACGAGTGGTTATTTCAGTCAAAGTTGCTCTTCTATCAGCTTGAATCAGTCGGCCCATTCTCCTCTGACCTCTAGCATCAACAAGGCATTTTCGCCCACAGGACTGCTGCATACTGGATGTTTTTCCCTTTTCACACCATTCTTTGTAAACTCTAGAAATGGTTGTGCGTGAAAATCCCAGTAACTGAGCAGATTGTGAAATACTCAGACCGGCCCGTCTGGCACCAACAACCATGCCACGCTCAAAATTGCTTAAATCACCTTTCTTTCCCATTCTGACATTCAGTTTGGAGTTCAGGAGATCGTCTTGACCAGGACCACACCCCTAAATGGATTGAAGCAACTGCCATGTGATTGGTTGATTAGATAATTGCATTAATGAGAAATTGAACAGGTGTTCCTAATAATCCTTTAGGTGAGTGTATATGATGGAAGAAAATGAAAGAGAAACTAAGAAAGAAAGAAAGAAAAAGATAAAGGCACTTGGTCAACGTTCCTTCAGAAGTGCCTATGATGCAACCTACTGTAACTCAGCAGCAAGATGAGACTGTAGATTGTGAATAGGATAGAACTGCTTTTATCAGTGCAGTGAATATGACGCACAGCTACACATATTCCATACAAAACTCAATATGTCTTCAAAAAAGACCCATTAAATATTGCATCAGAAAGAAGCAGGCACAAGTGCACACCATTATAAGAATAAGGGCCACAAATTTGCAGATGCGCAGACAAGAAGTAGAGGTTATCTGCAGGGTGAAGAATAGCGGAACTGAGAGAGTAAGAAAAATACATTTTTTAAAGCCCCCCTGTAGTCAATAATTGTGTCCCTTAAAACTCATCTTTGATCACCAAAATGACATATGTAAATGTTTTTTCTTGTGAAAAAAAATTCTTCATGCCTTAAAATAGCTTCAATATAACTACCCCCTTGCTTAATTTAGCATACGAGGTCCATGAATATGCAAATTAGCCCCGCCCCCACGCAATCGCACCAATCACGCGCAATCACACCTGATCCACTCGGTCAACTTTACTGTAGTAAACGCTGCACAATGGCAAGTGGAAATACTGGTTTAATTCAGCCATATGTTTGAATCAGAAACTGATTCAGAAGAATGAATTATACAGGCTCGTCTACAAGTCGATGTATCAGAATGGTAATGCATTTTATGTATCGCTCTCTACAATGTCGGACACATAACGTTAATTAATATGATTAGTCTTTTGCTTGACTAATAATGTGTTGCTAATGTTACACAATCATGTTCGCCATCTCAGAGTCAGACAGCTGTCTTCTAAAAATCTATATCCTTAGAAATGCTTTGAACAAATTAGAACATCAGTGGAGAAAGGCATATAGTTCATCATAACATCCTAATATACATCATATACATAATTCACCCGCTATATCGCTAAATGTACCCGATTTTTCATATCAACAGAAAAACATACTGAATAACCTGGCTTTTCTTGAGACTCCCCTGCTTCGCAGCATAGTAATGATGATATTCTAAAGCCCGCCCGCATGTTGGTTACAACATATTTGTGACATACAACTGCGATTTCAAACTGCGTTTATGAGACTGTCTTTGGTTCAATGCAGTTTTAAGGAGAAAATACTCAGCAATGGTGACTTATGAATTTGCACATGGTTTGTCTTAAAGCATATTAAAAACACCACATAGACATAAAAAAAAAATTAAAAACTTGATTTTCACCAGGGGTCTTCAATAGATATTTACGGGTATATGTTCGTATCGGTATATACTGTATATGTGTGGGGGTTTTTTTACCACTGACAAATAGAAAACCACTTCACTCTTATATGTACAGTATACAATTCCACAAGCTCTGCTGTCTGACCTCTACTGTACTACTGCTAATAAATTCATGCCTGGCCACTGCACTTGTCCTTTCATGACCCCACCTATTACAGAATACGATACAAAACAAAAGCAACACAAAGGAGAAACTTAATATGAATATCACTTATCAAAACACACAGGAAGGTCACATGGATGTGGAACCAAACAATGTGAATCACAGCAATGCACTTTTACCCTGCAGGCTGAGTGCTGAATAGTTTTAAGCAATAAGAGAAAGTGAAAACTAACCAGACTGTGCTCAAAACACATGGGATTCATAGTGGCACAATGACAGCGGTGTAGTAGAACGCTGTCTAGAGATGACCACATTCTCAGCCATTGTTTTCTTAAATTCAAAGAGATAACAATACACTTTGGAAGTTCATTTAACGTTCAGGAATCATATGAGACTACTGCTGATTTTCATGGATCAACACCAAGGGCGTAGCTGCCACCAGGGACATGAGAGAGACCCTCCATTCATTCTTATTGTCACATTAAGAGCTGCAAGCTGTCATGTGGGTCTCTACATTTTTTTTGCCACAGGCCTGGCCCACCGAATCATGAGCACCCTGACAATCAGAAACATCATGCCCATTTAAATAAGGTTGCACGATATTTGATTAAAAAACTGACATTGTGATAATTTGTTTTTCTGTGATATACTGTATATTGCGATAATAATAAAAAAAATATTCACCTGATGAATTGACTAGCTCTATTTGGAAAGAATTAATCATTCTAGAATGATTGAGGTGGTTTAAAGGGGAGTGAATATGCATAGAAAATAATAAACAAATTACAAGAGTAGAATAAATACAATAGAACAAAGATACAAATGAAATTATCAGTGCGTTTTCAGGTAAGTCTAAAAGCATTCAGAAAGAAAGGAAACCAGTGGACAGTTTATTTTAATGGCGTCCCGGAATGCATCGGAGTATTATATGTTTGTTCATAGCATTTTGTTTTGTAAACGAGGCACAGTGTAACGGAGAGTTCGCAAAGAAACTTTTGTTGAAAGACGAAGCAGCCAACTGTATTGGATCTGACATTTTTTTTTTAATTCTGAGCCTTTTAAATTTCAATTCAATTTCTAAACTTGAATTTGAATCAATGTAGCAAACAGGATGCAGAATTGAAATTTCAAATAAAATACAAGAAAGTAGTGAGTAAATGAATTAAATTTTTAAGAACATTTTTAAAAATAACTAAATTAAACTAAACTTTTGTGGGCCAGGGTGGAGGAACGATTTATTTTCAAAATGTTTTACATGGGATGGATTTCTTTAAAATGCAATGCATTAAATTCCTCTTCCTGTCATTCCAATAGAGGGTATGCACATGACGTCACCGTCGGCCGTAGTGACTGCGGTTTCTCCCACTGAGTGGCAAAAAGACTGAGCGGCAGCATTGGTTTTCAGCGTGAATTCTTGCGAAAAACACACAAAACACATCTAAAATGGGAAAGAGCTTTGAGATTGATGGTAAAAATACAGCTCTGGAAAAAAATAAGAGACCACTTAACATTGAGAAGTCAATGTTAAGTGGTCTCTTAATTTTTTCCAGAGCTGTAGATTTGTGAGGTATATTTTTACAGACTTCCGAAAGCTACAGAAAAGAGAAGCAAATTAATCGCTGCAATTCACAGAAACAATTGAATTCAGAAACATATGTGCAATTCAGCGAAACGATTTGCAGTTATCATTTTGTGTCAATATGTTGAATTTTGGGGTAAAATCATACCCGATATATTGCATTGTTATAGATTGTATTGACAAATATTCTGCATTCTTGGATGTTTTTAAATAAACACAGACAAAAACTATACAAGTTTTAGGGCTGGACGATATGACAATAACACTGATAAAAGTGATCACCCGGATTTAGACCTACCTATTTATATAAAGCATTCACAGGTAAATTTGCTTTATGTATTTCCCCGGCATCGAAATCAGGCACAAATGTCAGGAAAGACGATTCCTGGCTGCATGTCCATATCCATGGATCACTGTATCTTTGGTAAGTTGTAAAAAACACTTATATCGAGTCCAACCTTTAGTTTAAACTGATAATAGTTTGTTTCACTCGCGTTTTCGCAGTTTCCCCTATTAAAACTAGTCACGCAGCAGCTCTTTTGCCACTCAAGTCCGGCTGAGGGGGCGTGTTCCGGCGGGAAAGTGACGTCAATGTATACCCTCTATGCAAATTCTAATTCAACTTCTTGTGAGGTGTGGTGAGTTCAATTCAGATTGACACTTATGAACTGAAAGAGAGCCGATTCTTCATTTCTGTATTTTGTGCAGCCCTGGTTGTGTGATAATCAATAACTTTGTTCCTAGAATCCGTCCATTATTGCAGCACCTTGCTGAACCCATTACAGAGTCCTAATGCATCTTGAGGGGCTCAAAGCCCTCCTACAGATGGCAAGCACTTTGATGCATGATTCCTTGCTTCCACTGTACGAGGATTATTATGCTGCTGCTCAATCAACCCCCTGCTTTCCTCGACTTTTGGAGGCATTTGGGTAAATAAATCTATATCAACTCTGTGTCATACAGTAATGATTATGTGTATGTCTATATATTTATGCATGTGTGTGAAGGGGTTAGACGGTGACTATACATCTTTGAACAGCCATCTGCGGAGACCTTAAAAGCTCACTGAAATGTAAATGTGGTTAAATATAGATTGATTAGTTTGTTTGTTGTTGCAGATTGATGTTTCCAGAATACATTTAGCATATTTATCTCATTTTTCTGAGCTAAACAATACGCATTGCCACCATGTTTCACCATAAAACATCAGGAAATATCAGGCAGGTGCTCACCACATGGAGAAGAGATCTTACCCTTGGCCATGTTTTTGTTCTAGTAAAGAGCCTTCTCGTTAGGGTTTGTCTTTTAAATCTGCAAGAAAGCACAAAATAAATGAATTAAATAAAGATCAGAGATAAAACGGAGGGAGAGAGAAAAAACAAAAAACAAGGTGTAATTAGGAAGCAGACAACACAAACATACAATCAATAGTTTGAAGAAGCCCAGAACACAAGCAAACAGAACACCCTTATGGATGTGAAAACCAACACAGTATGTTATTACTATGAGTGCTGTCTGCAAGCTCTGTGTTTCATGGCTTTACCTGTAATATCTAGGGCTCGAGTTTCACATGCGCTTCTAGTCTGGGCCAAACCACAATGAAACTTTTGCGCAATCAATATCATGTAATATGTACAAAGCCCCACATGAAAAAAGAGGCTTTACCTTTTTCTCGCTTCCTCTATCCTCTTATGGACTACACAGGATGCTGTTCTATGACACAGGACATTGTTCTTGTTATTTAAAACCCCGGAATCTCACAGCAAGAATTCGGAATATCTATATCCCAGTCCATCCGCGCTTCTCCTCTCTGCCTTGTGGAAATCATTTTATTCTGACAATATTTCTCTCTTTCTTTTACTGTCTGAAAAGACACTAATGAGTCTCTCCATATAGGTCTGGCGGTAGAAAGAGGCAAGGTGATTATGCAAACACAAGGTCTTGAATTGCTAATGAAAGCTGGGGGATATGTAGAAGACAACTGTGTAGTAGAAGAAAAGGGAAAAAAATGAGTAGAAAGTTTGTTTCTGGACTCTTTTGTAAAATCAGTCCTGACACTCAGTGCTATTAGTAGCCCATTAAGCAGTTCAAGGACAATAGCTGTCCTCCTGTTTGACCATTTATCCTCCGGATCTTGTTGTTATGCCCGGTGCCTAAGATCAAAATGGCTGTAGAATATCAATGGCTTGCTAAGAAAGTGTGCAACCTAGGTAAAATGATTATTTTACTTACACTCTGCAAAATATTGTTTCACAAAGCCACATTGTTTATCTTCCACATAAAGTATTGAGCAATAATCTTGTTTTGTTCAAACATAATGAAGCAAATTTTGGTGCCATATGAAAGTATAACATTTCAAAAGCACAAGCTGAAAAGCCCCTTGATATTGATTCATGCCTGTGGGTGTTACAATCCACACAGAAAAAGTAGGGCAGCTCAACCTGTGCAAGGTGAAATAACAATGCGTGCCTTCCCTCTCTTATTCCCCTAAACATCCTGGCTGTATGTGTTCAATGAAAGGACCATAGGAGGAGGACAGCAAATAAAATCCATTTCAACACATTCCTTAATCATCAGCGGTAGTTTCCCCAAAGCCACCGCCATTGATAACACATTGGGACAATCAGCCTGTCATTGTTCTCTCAGACGCTGTGGCATAAAACTAATTGTTTGAAATGTACAACAACAACAACATTAAAAAATCTTACCAATCTCAAACTTTTGAACAAACTATACAGAACATGTAACAGAGAAAAGAACAAAGGCCTGTATGCTGGTATTTATTAAACACTGGTATATCCTCTCATTGACCAGCGGCCACAGTGATATCTATCTCATTCAATTATTCTGCCCACATGGACATCTTGCTAAATCCTTTTCAATCTCATGTGCTTGATTAGTCTTCAGTTCATGCTTGATTTGCCCTTTGCTGTGCATCAACCTGAGGCCTGTTGTAATGGATAACAACACACCAATTAATCCCATCATTGTGGCAATTAAATAGATTGAGTGCCATGATACCAACGGGGATTCCAGTAGGTGTCAGGGGTGTCAGGGGTGTCAGGGGTGGCAGGGGATGGGAGCAGTGGATTGATGCTCCCAAGAGCCTCCAGAAGACTAACACAGATGAATGCATCTGCTGCACCTCCAAACAAAGAGTTAACTACTAGAAAGAGTGAAACAGAACATCAGTTTAACACTACATTAACTGTGCTCTAATATAATGTGACATTTTAAGAAAGGAGCTTCTCCCCTCCTGAGTTAAACCCGAATCCATTAGTGTGGCTTATTAGCATGGGTCAAGTTTGATCCGTGTGGGGATAGCGTGTGTCGGTAGACTGTTTTGAAGTAGCTTGTGGTAGCACAGAGGGGATATCTCACAGCCTGAGTAAAGACTTATTGTCATGGTGCTCCTAAGGGGGTCTGGATTATAGAAGAGTTCAACCAACTTTCCCTAGCATATTTTAGCTTTGGCATGACAGGGAAAAAGGTCCTTGCTTCCGGCATCTGCCTTCGTTTCTCCATTCATAATTTTATATATAGTAATTGCTGACTCTATTACTCCAACTCTGAGCGAACTCTCTGCTCCTCACCGCGGGGCTTCTCAGGTGCTGCGAGCAAATCACTCCACAGAAGTAGCAGTGCTTCACCTTCTGAGAATATAGTTCCCAGTATGTATACAGTTAGAAGATGGCTGTGTCTCATGTGACCTTGTTATTTGTACACGCTGTGACTATACACATCACAACATGTAAATGTTGGCAATGTTAAATGTTAAATAACATAAATGAAAATGTTATTTTGTCACTTATTGAGCACTAGGCTAGATGGAGCCGTTTACCTCCAGTCTTTGTGCTAAGCTAGGCTAGCGGTGAGTGCGTCAGACAGAGTTATGGCATTCACGGAGATGAGAATGGTATGTATGGACTTATCTAACTCTGGGGAATACGGTGAATAAGTCCCAAAAAGTCGGCGTGTTCCTTTTTTTTAAGATTTTGCACAGAATCTACCTAATCTAACTATATATATATATATATATATACACTCACCTAAAGGATTATTAGGAACACCTGTTCAATTTCTCATTAATGCAATTATCTAATCAACCAATCACATGGCAGTTGCTTCAATGCATTTAGGGGTGTGGTCCTGGTCAAGACAATCTCCTGAACTCCAAACTGAATGTCAGAATGGGAAAGAAAGGTGATTTAAGCAATTTTGAGCATGGCATGGTTGTTGGTGCCAGACGGGCCGGTCTGAGTATTTCACAATCTGCTCAGTTACTGGGATTTTCACGCACAACCATTTCTAGAGTTTACAAAGAATGGTGTGAAAACATCCAGTATGCGGCAGTCCTGTGGGCGAAAATGCCTTGTTGATGCTAGAGGTCAGAGGAGAATGGGCCGACTGATTCAAGCTGACAGAAGAGTAACTTTGACTGAAATAACCACTCGTTACAACCGAGGTATGCAGCAAAGCATTTGTGAAGCCACAACACGCACAACCTTGAGGCGGATGGGCTACAACAGCAGAAGACCCCACCGGGTACCACTCATCTCCACTACAAATAGGAAAAAGAGGCTACAATTTGCACGAGCTCACCAAAATTGGACAGTTGAAGACTGGAAAAATGTTGCCTGGTCTGATTTCTGTTGAGACATTCAGATGGTAGAGTCAGAATTTGGCGTAAACAGAATGAGAACATGGATCCATCATGCCTTGTTACCACTGTGCAGGCTGGTGGTGGTGGTGTAATGGTGTGGGGGATGTTTTCTTGGCACACTTTAGGCCCCTTAGTGCCAATTGGGCATCGTTTAAATGCCTCGGCCTACCTGAGCATTGTTTCTGACCATGTCCATCCCTTTATGACCACCATGTACCCATCCTCTGATGGCTACTTCCAGCAGGATAATGCACCATGTCACAAAGCTCGAATCATTTCAAATTGGTTTCTTGAACATGACAATGAGTTCACTGTACTAAAATGGCCCCCACAGTCACCAGATCTCAACCCAATAGAGCATCTTTGGGATGTGGTGGAACGGGAGCTTCGTGCCCTGGATGTGCATCCCACAAATCTCCATCAACTGCAAGATGCTATCCTATCAATATGGGCCAACATTTCTAAAGAATGCTTTCAGCACCTTGTTGAATCAATGCCACGTAGAATTAAGGCAGTTCTGAAGGCGAAAGGGGGTCAAACACAGTATTAATATGGTGTTCCTAATAATCCTTTAGGTGAGTGTATATATATAAACCATATTAATCCTAATAACTACTATTAATTTTGTATTTAATCATTTATAAGTGATATACAATTGTTCATGAAGGCTGGAAATGAAAAACACCTTATATCCAGGTGTGCAGAATTATTAGGCATGTTTTCTTTTACAGATAAAATGAGCCAAAAATGAGATTTAACTCAGACAATGGTCAGACAAAAACAGGTGGCGAAGAAAAGAATTAAGTGTTAAACTGATAGGTTGAGACTGTTTGAAGAATTCATCTTCCAGAATCTGGCACTAAGTTTTGGGATTTCATTTTTAGTCCATCTCCTATCCTGAAGTCCTCTCTCTCTCTCTCTCTCTCTCTCTCTCCAACTGCACCAGTCCAAAGAATGTTATTTTTAGACATACTTTGTTCAACTTTACAAAACTGTTGCTCTGAAGACTTCTTGTTCCTAGGTGGTGACTTCAATTGTACTGAACTCAATTTAGACAGAAATCACACTGAGCCTCACTTGGCTTCACGTTAACGTCTTGTTCATATTATTAAAAAATATGATTTATGTGATATTTGGAGATCTTTAAATGGTAGTGAGAGACAGTACACTTGGGTTCACACACGTGATAATGTTATGTCATTAGCCAGACTGGACAGATTTTATAGTTTTAATTACCATCTTAGCATTTTTAATAAATGTTACATTACACCTAGTAAGTTTTTCAGACCACAGTATGGTGCACTGTAAGCTTATTTTAAGCTCAGTAAAACCAAAAAGTGTTTAACACTAATCTGTTAAATGATAATTTTTTTTAAGGAATCTTTTAAGTTTTTTTGGGAAGTTTACAGAACAAAGAAGTCTTCTCTTCATTCAATACAACAGTGGTGGGATGTTGGCAAGGTCCAAATAAGACAGTTTACTCAACAGTATACTCACAACGTCACTAAGGAGTTGACTCGTTCTTTAGAGTTTTTAGAAAAAGAGATAATTGATTTTCAACAATTAGCTCAATCTACTGGTGAGATTTGCCATTTGGAAGCCTGCTCAAAGAAGAAAGCTCACATAAAGAACTGGCGCCCTGTCTCACTTCTCTGTAGTGATTATAAACTGCTTTCCAAAGCATTGGCTAACAGATTGGATGGAGTGTTGGATCAGGTTATCCATCCGGACCAGACATACTGTGTCCCTGGTAGATCTATAGTTGATAATATTTCTTTGGTTAGAGATATTTTTTATGTCTCTAAATTGTTAAATCTAGATTGTGGCTTGATATCTTTAGATCAGGAGAAGGCTTTCGACCAAGTTGAGCAGTCTTATTTGTGGAGTACTTTAACATCTTTTGGTTTTTGCAAAAAATTTGTAGATATGATCAGGGAACTCTATTGTGACGTTGAGGGTGCACTGAAAATAAATGGTGGCTTATGTGCTCCATTCCAGGTTCTCAGAGGTATCAGACAAGGTTGTTCCTTGTCTGGAATGTTGTATTCTTTGGCCATTGAGCCATTGCTTCAGCAAATAAAAAGTAAATTATGTGGTTTGGTTTTACCAAGTTGTGATAATAAGATATGTTTGTCAGCCTATGCCGATGATATTGTAGTAATGATTAACAGACAAAGTGATGTGCAGATTTTACTTAACCTAATTGAAGAATTTAGAGTGTTGTCTTCTGCCAAGGTTAATTGGAAAAAAAGTGAGCTTTATTATTAGGACAATGGACTGATGGTAAACCTTGCCTTCCTGATGGGTTGTGTTGGGGTAAAGGGGGTATAAAATATTTAGGATTTTATCTAGGTGATGACAGTGTTTTACAGAAAAATTGGGAGGGGGTGATGGAAAAAGTGAAAGGTCGCTTAGATAAATGGAAATGGTTATTACCGAATATGTCCTATAGGGGGCGAACTCTCATCGTCAACAATTTAGTGGCATCCTCACTTTGGCACAGATTGGCATGTGTAGACCCTTCGCCACAGCTCTTGTGAACTTTGGGACAAACTACACTGGGTCCCAAAGAGTGCTTTATACCTCCCCAAAGAAGAAGGTGGGCAAGGTTTGATTCACTTACAAAGTAAAATGGCTGCTTTTCGTTTAAAGGTTTTATGATGGTTCAACAGATTTTAGCTGCCGTGCTGTTAGTTGTACCATTTTGCGTACTATTGGAGGTTTTGGACTGGACAAATCCCTCTTTTTAATGAAACCAACTAAATTGGATTTATCAGAAGTACCTGCTTTTTATCGGAATCTCTTCAAGGTGTGTAGTTTTTTTTCGTGTTCATAAGACTGAAAACTCATAGTCTCTCCACTGGTTATTACAAGAACCAGACATTTCCACTCACTGCCATCTACCGGGGTTCAGTACCTTAGTGCATGAATCCAGGATTTTGGGACATTTATTGACTTTAACTGGACCTCAATTTGAGAATGTGGAGGTAGCATCTAAACATTTAGGAATTAGATCTGCTCGTTTATTTACTCAGTTTTTGATAAAACTTAAATCATGTTTTACAGTTGATGATTTTTTTTACAGGGATTAGTACTCCTGATAGTACTCATATAGGCTTTTTGTTAAAATCATGTGAATCTCTGTCTTTAGATTTCTTGTAAAGTGAAGGCAAAAAGCTGTATAGAGCCTGTGCTTTGGTTTTTAATAAGAAAATGTTTGATAAAAAAACTGATACACCATGGCGTTCTGTTCTTAAAATGAGTAATGATGTAAAACCTGAATGGAGATCCTTATATAAGCCTTAAATGGTAGGTGATACACAATGGAGAATTCTCCATGGTGCCATTGCTGTTAATTCCTTTATTTCAGTGTTGAATCCAGAAGTCAGTTCTGCATGCCCTTTTTGTCTTCGGAGGGAGACGGTTTTTCATGCTTTTATGCATTGTGTTAGATTAGAACCTTTATTTATGAGGTTAAAAGAATTGTTTTGTAGGTTTAAAGAAACTTTTTGTATTGAAACTTTCATTTTGGGTTTTAAGTACTTTCAGAAAAAACGTTTCATCTGTCCATTGTTGAATTTTATTTTAGGGCAAGCAAAAATGGCTATTTATATCAGCAGGAAAAACAAAGTGGAAGAAAGGTCTAGTGATGATGTTAACGTGTTTTTTAACTTTGATAAAATCTAGAATTTTGATTGATTTCCAAGATCAATCAATCCAAGTAAAAACAAACTGAATGCATTAAGAGCACTCATCAAATTAATGCAATCACAAATAAACAACAAATGCAGAAGCAATATTTAAAAAAAGAAGAGACCGATTCACTGAGAAACAGAAAAAGTTTTTCACATCAATCTCCCATAATTTGCTTATATAATAAATACTCCCATATTTACTAATATATAGTATTACAATGAATTAATACTTTTATTCAGCAAGGATGCATTAAATTGGTCAAAAGGCACAAAAGGGAAAAGTAAAATAGATATTTATATTATATTTCAAATAAATGACACTGAAGACTGGAGTAATGGCTGCTAAAAATTCAACTCTGCAATCACAAGAATAAACTACACCTCCAATTCTACAAACAGAGTTGTAATAATACTATATATTTGATCAAATAAATGCACCCTTGGTACGCATAAGAGACTCAATCCATGCCATTCTTTGAGGTGTCAGGACTGTTTCCATAGCACAGCATGTTAGAGAGATCATTACATTACATTACGTAATGAGCTTGTTAAGGAAGAGTTTAACCCATGGGCAGAGGGACAGAGCATTAATCTCTTTGCTTTGGGCTAATTAGGGTAAAATCCCCACACAGAGGCATATCAGCATTGTGACCCCTGTCTTCATCCTCCCATTTAACATTCATATATGAGCATGAAGACAATTTGCAAAGTGTCTGCACAGGCTTACTGCTCTATTTGCAGACCTGAAGACTGAGCTGAAACAACTATAATGTAAAAAAAAAAAAAAACATGAAACACTACTTAGTGGCTGCGCTGTTTCAATAGATTCAATAAGATCACATAATGGAAGTAAATCAATGGCCTCCATGTTTATGTCCAGTAATGACAGTTTGATTTGTTCACATTAAAGAGCGGTAGAAAGCAATTGAACAAAAATGTTGAAAAATTATACTTGCCCTTAATTGAGATTGATCTTTTAAGATATGTAGAACATGCTGGTCTGCCATTAAAAACCTCTCTGTTATTGATTTTGTGGTTATTGATTAAGTTATCCTAAATTGGCTTTTAAGGTCCTTTTCTTTTCAAATCAATACTAGAGTTACTTTAACAGTAGTTTGTTATATTCAACATTGATTTTAAAAACCTTAATGCTGAAAATCTTTCTCTTGCACTGATATAGTAGTCTTATGATCAATGTAGCCTTCTCAATGCTTAAAATGTAGAACATGTGTAAAGATTACTCTGTTTAGCATAACCGGCCTTTCAACACATAAAATATAACAAAATAGAACGCTGTCAATATACACCGATCAGGCATAACATTATGACCTTAATATTGTGTTGGTCCCTATTTTGCTGCCAAAACAGCCCTGACCCGTCAATGCATGGACTCCACTAGACCCCTGAAGGTGTGCTGTGGTATCTGGCACCAAGATGTTAGCAGTAGATCCTTTAAGTCCTGTAAGTTGCGAGGTGGGGCCTTCATGCATCAAACTTGTTTGTTCAGCACATGCTCGATTGGATTGAGATCTGGGGGATTTGGAGGCCAAGTCAGACTCGTTGTTGTGCTCCTCAAACCATTCCTGAACCATTTTTGCTTTGCGGTAGGGAGCATCCAGTTCTGATGCTGCCGCTTTCGGCGGTGGACAGGGGTCAGCATGGTCACCCTGACTGGTCTGTGGCTATGTAGCCCCATACACAACAAACTGCGATGCACTGTGTATTCTGACACCTTTCTATAAGAACCAGCATTAACTTCTTGAGCAATTTGAGCTACAGTAGCTCGTCTGTTTGATCAGACCACACGGGCCAGCCTTCGCTCCTCACGTGCATCAATGAGCTTTGACCGTCCATGACCCTGTCGCTGGTTCACCACTGTTCCTTCCTTGGACCACTTTTGATAGATACTGACCACTGCAGACCAGGAACACCCCACAAGAGCTGCAGTTTTGGAGATGCTCTGACCCAGTCGTCTAGCCATCACAATTTGGCCCTTGTCAAACTCACTCAAATCCTTACGCTTACCCATTTTTCCTGCTTCTAACACATCAACTTTGAGGAATGTTCACTTGCTGCCTAATATATCCCACCACTAACAGGTGCCGTGATGAAGAGATAATCAGTGTTATTCACTTCACCTGTCAGTGGTCATTGTGTTATGCCTGATCAGTGTATGTAAATATCTCTAAATCAAAATAAAATTACCTGAAAAGACAAAATATTTTTGAGTCAAGTGGATTTTAAAAGCAAACACAAAGTATTGATATAAATGCACTGTAAATGCAGTGTTGTAAAAAACATATATGGTCAGTCCAATCAAGTCATATCACTGACTGATCATTTGCTTAAAACTAATGAAATTAAAATAAAATAGAAATAAAATAAAATAAAATAAAATAAAATAAAATGCGGGGATAGATTTCAGCATCCATGTGACCCTATGAAGTTTAGAGAATGGATGCAAAACAATACTAATAATAAAATAAAAAGTATTGTTGCACTTCTTTTAAGCATAAACTTTACTACAGAGGTTTATGCTTAAAACAATAAAAAAAAAAATGCAGTTTTGCTGCTCAGGTTATTTAATGTTTTTAAGGATGTTTAGATATTCTTACTGGAAAACAAGACACAAATACTCTTTTACAAAATATGCCTTCAATAGATCTTTGGTTTGTGAGAGGCAGCGGTTATCGATTCTCTTACTGTCAGTACACTAACCCCAATAGATAAAAATCACTCTACTCTACTGATCTGCTCTGTGGCACCATTTGATTCTTAGTCAGCCTCATTTGAATGTGTGTCATATTCCGACTGGGATCACTTCACCTCTTCACAGAATGGCAGCTTGGCAAGTATTGCTTTCCTCTTCCCCTTTCTCTCTCCCTCACTCGTGAGACCAAGGCAGCCATGAAATATGGTCACCAGCAAATTGAGATTCATCAGGCAGCCTGTATTGCTCACTTGAATCTATATTCAGTTCTGGAGCATCTGTTATAGCTGAGGCAGTTCAGGACACACTGGTATTGTGAGGGTGAAATTGTGCTTGGATAAATAAACTTACAGGCATAATAAAATCCAATGAAAATATATCACAGCCTCAATAACAGTGAAAATCTTGAAATCAGTTTCTTGAAGAGAAAAAAAAACTATTACTGCAAGCTGGTGGCAAACAAAAAACAGCTCCCTTCCAGGCACATCTATAGTTTGTTCATAAATACAAAAATATAAAAACATTTTTAGTTGAGTTGAAAGTCATATCAGCTATATTCATTATTCATGATTAAAACCCGAGAACATAAAGAAGGTTTCTCTTTAATGGCTTTTAGGGTGTTGTCCTAGTTAAACAAGCAAAGAAAAGAAAAGAAAAGAAAAACAAACTTACAGGCGAAATGTAACTGCCCATACTCTAGAGAGCTCATCAAAGATTGAGATGCACCTCTACCGTAGGGGAGACAAACTAAATGAGCGCACATACTGCTTAGGTAATCACAAAAAGGCCCGGCCGAAAATCACGGCCGGTAGCCATGCCATTGCTAAGAGAATAGCCTCAGCTTTCTGAGTCGAGGCTTATTCAGCACAATGGAGACTATTAAACAAAGTCCCCCTCTGTGAAACTGAATTCTCTGTCCAGCTTTAGATACCCACAATGTTTCTTTATGTTGTTTCTCAATGTTTCAATATTTATGTTACTTGTTGCTGCCCTTTTGGCCAGGTCACTCTTGTAAATGAGATTTTAAATCTAGAGTTTTTAAACCTAGTTAAATAAAGAAATGAGCGTGAGATAAAACAAACGTTTCAATAATTGTATGGTTGTAACAGTGCTGTTTTCTAACCTATATGGGCAGAGTTTCACTAATTATAAGCATGCTATAATGTGAAAGGTGAGACAGGTTTTGACACAAATCAAAGCAAAAGACAAACAAAGGCAAGATGCCAAGCCTTGACAAGAATTACGGGAAGAGCAAACGACGATAGTATATTTAGAATGCTTTTGAAAGTTTTCTTGCAATGCAAACGTGACCTTGTTTATAGAGTGCCCTTGCTCTTTGCATGCATATTTTAACCTCTCTCTTTACGCCTTCTCCTCAAACATCACCTGATACCAAAATGTCAAATATATTCAACACCAACAATCATCCATAAAAGCGCTCCACGTTCACACTGGAAAGTTAATACTTCCTGTGCCCTTCAAAGGCGCGCTAAAGGATGCTCACATTTGCACTTAACTACTCACATTTATTCCAGGTTTGCTCTCTGTCTCCTTGTGTGCATATTTTATTTACTTTGCTTGTTTATCCTGTACTAACACGCAGAGGCATAGGAATGATTGAAAAGGTCCCTCATAATATCAATATATAATCTTAGCTAATGAATATTAATTAGGCGACATGACATTCACCCCTAAGTTTTGAAAGACAGGTACGTTGGCACTTACAGCAATAATAAAGATGTTAGGAATCAGTTATATGGTTTTAATCCCCATAATTGGAGGTAGAATAAAAGGGAGCACATGGTATTTACTAATTTCACACACCAGATGCCCCTTAGATTACATACACATGAAAACATGGCAATAAAGGCATGCTAATCAAACAATATTAACATAAAAAAGAAAAGAAAAGCTTTTGACTGGATAAATTCAACTAATAAGGAATCTGTAATCAAAATATTAACCCAAAATATGCTTAACAAATATGCTAATTTTAACTGAATGAGTATTGGCGTTTCATAGCCTGCATAATAATCAATCGGTTTACTGGTTGCTAAAAGTGATAAAGGCACAAACTGAAAAGTAGTGAGACAATATAAGGCATTATATCAACTTGGCTCATGAATATTAATTAGGAGACAGGGGAGTATGAGAGAACAGGGATGTCAAATGAAGTCCAGAATCAATTACGCATGCTTTAATCACCAATATTGGTAAAAAATAAAAAGGAACATGAAGTATTTACTAAATTTACACACCAGAGGGCTAATTGGAATTGGAAATGGAATATTACGCAAACAACATTATATAGAAAAAAAAGAGACACTGCTCATTGCTCTGGGCTAGATAACATCTACTAATAAACCAATTAAAAACTGAAAATGAATGCAACATATGCTTAAAAAAAGAAATAAACAGTACAAGCAATTTAATCTAATAATGTTTATTTAGTAATAATGGTTGCTATGACCCTTCTAACATGCAACTTTTTCATATTCATCTCAATTCTTAGAGCACAATGGTTTATTGAAGCTGATAAGGGAATACAGGGCTCAGAGTAAACAGCGGTCAGTAAAATGACATTTAATACCCACACTTCATTTAGTTCATGTTAATCTGTACTCTGAACAACAGTTTTAATATCTTCTCACAATGGGCACTTGAAAGGGATTTGTTTATTTAGCATGTTAAGCCTCACAGTCAGTCCTCCTTATTATATTAGCCTCACACCTGACTGAATATACAGAGCAGGACAGCAAACTACTTTAGCAATGGATTTATGGAACAAAATGGAGAAGGTGAATATGCAGCGGAGGGAAGGAAAACTGACATGATGAATTTATTGGAGATGTACATCTCAGTATTTGCCATGAGCTTTGGTTGAGTGCTATGAGTCACTTTGACAAGACGTCATGTCAGATGTTCAAGAAGAATGGGATGTCTTTCTATGTTTAGAAGGAAATTGGTGAGTGTATTCTTCTTGTCTTTGATGAGGGGGGATTTCTATTGAAAAATACAAGGAACTCCAGATGGATGTGAGGCTTTTAAACAACAGGTTTGTGGTGGTATGACGTGAGTTAACATACAGTTTAGAAAATACACCACCACGCTATTGACATTTTTTTAGGAACATCTTAGAACAAATCCAACCAAATCTTTCTTGAGAGAGAAAAAAGTGTGTGGTTTGTTATACTCATCATGATAAATATAAATAAATATTGTCTCATACAAGTCATTATTGGACCTGCAAAACATATTAACAACCATAAAAACACCATCACAGTCCCTATCATTATTAGATAGAGGGAGGCTTCCGAACAAAGTGACCTGTTTGCTGTGCACTAGTCAGAGAACTGAAGCTGACTGGCATGTCATTTGCATAATCAGGACATACACTGGGTGTTGGTGGGAAATCCAGCACTGATTTTCGCCATTCCACTCGCCTTGTCGACGCACAGTGCAATCAAGCCCAGGATTAAAGGTCCTCCAAAGATCAGTCTCACACCACTGCAACTCTGCTTACATCGGTGAATGCCAATATTCTGATACTCAATGTGTGAGTTGATGCAAAGGGAAAAAACAGATCGAAAAAACTACACCGTCGATGGAGAACAAAATTAGATCAGTCACTTTCTGTCACTTTCACCCTCGAAATCTCTACCCATCACGCTGCGACTGTAACATCGTGTGCATGTGACTATACTGCCATTTGAGTTTCATTTCCTGCTCATTACAAACCTCCAGTTCTGTGAAAGATGGATACAGTCAGAACGCATTTGTGATTCTTTTCAAAATCTCACTATGGCAGCACATTTGATTAAATATTAGGCGATAATAAATGCAGCTAGATTTGAGAGCAGGAACTGAAAACTCTATAGGTCTGTCAGTGTTCATTGTTTTTATCACCCTTTTATCACCATCATAATAGCATTCGTATTCATAGGTATTTGTAGTCAAAGTATGGTTCAAGGTAGTCTTAGCGTCAGACGTTACGCCCACGGACAATTTTCTGAACGTCTGATGCATATGGCACACTTATTTGGAAACACTTCAGGAGTTTCGAAGTCATCATCTGATTGGTTGAATTCTACAGGATGGCCGCGAGATGAGTGTGTTGCTTTCTTTAACGGTCCACCTAAAAACAAATGCCGTAACGCCAGACTCCCTCATGGAAGAAGAACGCCGCCGTGTTTACAACTAACCAGGATTGACTAAACGCTGGATTTTCAAAAGTATGTGAGGTTCGCGGCTCCATTGTCCATTGTTCTTGAATGAATAATTTATAGATGCACGTCGGTCTGTTATTGCAGGGAAATCGACTTCACATTTTCACGCCCATAAACATGACGCGGAACAAAACGAACTGTGATTGGTTGCATTACATGTCAGTCAAATGTCCTCTTGGGCGGTCCTTGACCAATGAAAGCTGTGAAAGAGTCCAGACCTTCTGCCGTCAGTCTGAAGGTCTGGCTACGTGAGACTAGGTTCAAGGTGGTTTATGTTTCATACTTTTGGCAGTGACCTTTCTGATTTAAAATAATTTGGGATTCATGTCATCTACTTAGGTTATGCAATCTCTATAACTAAGGTTATGCAATCTCATTGAGCACTAGTGAAAAATGTCAACAAAGCATTCAATCTAAAATCACACTCATTAGACAGCCATTTCATCTGGATCTTGGTTGCTAAAGTTTGTCACTAAGGATGCAAGATTTGTAGATCTGTAGATCTATAGATAGATAGATAGATAGATAGATAGATAGATAGATAGATAGATAGATAGATAGATAGATAGATAGATAGATTGAAGCAACAGGAGGCCTTTCTCACTCTATTATATGCGTACATTTACAGTGCATAAAACTGAATAAGAGCAGGTGTTAATTCATTAATACAATCATTGATGTAAAACACGAGTGACATTTAAATAAGCCAAGAAAACTGAGTGCAGAAACTGCATTAAAGGCAATCACCTGCATCCATTGTGGAAAACCTCATTGCAGTAAACAAATGGCTGAAATAATCAGATAAGAGTAATTTCAGCTTGAATACATTGTTGACATTTAGAACTAAGCTCTGGTTGACACTACATATCCAGCTTTCAAGGACGTAGGAGATGACATGACCCCAAAATGATTGTGATTCAGAAAGGTCACTACTAAAAGATGGAAAAAGCACATCAGAGACCTACTTGCACCCCTACGCCTCCCATTCAGTGGCCCGCTGTGTGGGTCCCATTCAGAGGTCCAAAGGTGTGGGGTTACACGGACATATTAACTTTCCAATCTTGAGCGTATCAGATCTCTCTCAGAGGTCAATGCCAGTGATAATGCACAGCATGCTCTGGTGCACAGAAACAAGAGGCCATGATTCAGCATGATCAATGATGAATACACCATGAGCAACACATATCTCAATGACTGAGATTAAATTTACCAACAATCCAGCACTCTTTTCTAAAATGTAGAACCAGCACATTTAGTGTAATACTATGTCGAAAAACCAGCTTAAGGCCCCGATCAGACAGAATGCATTTTTTTGCAGTGAGAGGCGCCTTTTTAAAATAGTTTTCTATTAGCAGTTAGCGTTTTGCGTGCTGTTCTGCTGCGACCTCGCATTTTTGTAGGAGCGCCTGAAGTTGAAAAATAAAAACGGTTACCATGATTAGACTGACAGGACAGCTGATTCGGGGGTTGCCTAGCAACATAAAAAAACCACAGCGCACTGCTCTTTTCTAAATTAAAAAACATCAACCAAAAAAAAGCAGTGCGGTGCGTCTCGTGTTTTCAAACCTGAAAAACGCGTTCTGTCTGATTGGGGCCTAAAACAGCCTAAAGTGGTTTGCTGGTCTCCCAGCATGCCCAAGCTGGTAAGGCCGGTCTGCTTTAAAGGTTTCAGAGAGGTTTTGGCCACAGGTTTAAGAAGGATTTTGGTTTTAGCTGGTCAGGCTAAACACCAGGCTGAGAGACCAACTAGACCAGCAAAGCACCTTAAACTGGATAAGCTGTTTTTCATCTGGGAAAATAATGACTAACATAGACATGTTAACATGTCATTTGTATGTTCAAACATACTCTACTACTAGCCTTGATCTTGCTTTCCTCTCACAAAGGGTTAAAATGACATTTATAATTGCTTTCAGAATAGGTCAATTTTGGACAGCTGAAAAGCATATAAATAAGATCTTTCTGTGCCTGATGTTTGCTGAGACTTGCAGTCTGTCAATGAAGATATTTCCTTTTGTTCCCATTGAGTTTCAGGTTTGATGAGCATGGCATCCTATCCAGCATTTTAAAGCTTATTTAACTCTCAGTATGTCAGGTGTATCATGCTACCCAGCATCCCTCACATAGATGGCACAACACACTTGCATCAGTTCAAAAAGACATCTTGTATTGTTGAAAAAATAAAGAAATAGAGACAAATTAATCTTGTTCATACAGTACTTGTTTCTTGCTCTTGATGCTTTATAAGATTTAGCATACATTAGTCTGGAAAGTTGACACACGTTAGCGTGTTGATAAACAGATTTAAAGCATGTAGTTGATGGAGAGGCTTAGCATAGATTAGTGCATTAAAAATGGCTGTTCCCCCTGATTAGATTCTAATTACTGCCCCGACCTGTTGGTCAATTAACATCATCAGTGACACAGACACACACATACACACACTTTCATCAATTATATGAGCTACAAGTGAAAGCAGTAATATATCTAACCCTGCATCCATGCCTACTTCCTTACTATGTAGCACACCAAAACCAGTCTGTCAAAAAAAAAAGCAGCATTCATTAAACATTAGGGCCAAACAACCCAGATGACCTACTGCTTTCGGCAGAATTCTGAAGTACGCATCTTTCAGACACTTTACTATCCCACAAAGCCACAGGAGAAGCCATCAGATTAAAATAAAAAAAAGTTGATGGCAGAAAAAAGTCAGGTGGTTATGTTCAACTGTAAGTGCTCAAGGTACCAAGAAAGTTGTTCCTTGTGAGAAAAGAATTTACTAGAGTAAATGATTATTTAAATGATGATAATAATAATAATACTTCTACTACCTATTTCTAAGAGAAAAACATGCAGCATTACGTTTAATGCTGTGTAAAAATTGCCCTGTCAATAGGAATAGAAAGAAAGAATGAAAGAAAGAAAGTACAAAAGAAAAGGTTTGTGTAATTGTTTTCAGCTCCAGTATAGCCATTCAGGTTTGGCAGCAAATGGTGTCAAAAGGTTAATGTTGATTTAATAAGCAATTAATTTTAAGCAGGTACCTTGGAAATTGGCAAGAGTGAGGATGATAAAAGATTAGAATCAGCTGTGGTGCCTAAAAAACAGAGCACTGTGTTCTGGGTAAATTGCCTTTCCACTGTACAAAGCTGGGCTTGTTTGTTCACAGCTCAGAGAGGAGTCGGCTGGCGGTTAATTGGTGCAGTTCTCCTGGGCACAGGTTGATGATGTCATAATAGCACATATACGTGAAGCTCCTGATGAGGTCTGATTGTTTTTTCGATGAGTGCGAGTGCAGATCGATAGGCTCAGACTCTTTTGGCCAAAAAACTGAAAGCATCCCTCTCTTATTAAATAAAAGCCAGATGGCCAGTGGATTAGTCAGGTAGAACCGCTGAGTGGCACCGAGTGAGTGGTATTATTTCCTACATCTGCATGACGCATTGGTTTTCACATGTGTGAATACATAAAAAGAGAGAAAACTTTGTACTTTAACTTTCAGAAGAAAGCAAAACAACAACAAGTATAGTGACTTAAAAGGATAGTTTCTGTCCTTTTACTCATTTTCTCACCCTCATGCTGTTCAAAATCTGTTGGATTGACTTTCTTCTGTGGAACACAAAAGAAGATAGTTTAAATTGGTTTTGTCCATTCAATGCAAGCCAATTGGGTCTAATAATATATATTTTTAAATATCTTCTTTTGTGTTCCACAGATGTGAAAAAGTTATACGGGTTTGTTTGGTAATGCAGGAAGCTCAAAAATTAGGCCCTGTTCCAAATGCTGCCCTAAGCCTTTGCATGTCCTACAGTGTCAAACAGGACACAGTATGGTCTCGTAGATTTCTCGGACACACAAGTAGGGCTGCAACAACTAATCGGTAAAATCGATAATGAAAATTATCGCCAACGAATGTCATTATCGATTAGTCGCTTCTGATCACCGTGCACGGAAAACTCAAATTACAGCACTGAAAAACGCATTTCTATGGACAAAATGCATCTACAGAGTGAGCTGTTGCGGGAAAGGTATGTGATCCAAGCGCCCAAAACATGAGAATTCTTTATTTTAAGCTTCAAGCTAATGCATAGGCGTAATGTTAATGCGGCTTGCCCTGTCAGGTGCTTTGACAGATGCGTGTGCTGTTTAATGTGTGATGTTTCCTCAGCGCAAAACTTTCATTTTACGGTTATATCCTTATCTGTAAATGTTACAAATTCACGTGAGTAATTCTATTTTGCATGAAGACTTGTCCTGACAGTCTGCGTTAAATTCAGACTTTTCAGACACATGCGCGTCAAACAGGTGGAACACGGTAGAGAGGGAGACAATTAAAATTCAGTGCAAAAATATTCATTTTGCTGAAGTATCTGTTGTGTTCAATCCTTAAATATATGTAAATCAGAAGTTCACTTAATCAATTTGTGTTGGGATTGTGCTGGGATTTTTTTGTTGTTGCATTAACTTAAAAAATGGGCTGTGGATTGTTAGTTCTTTTCTGTTAGTATTGTATGGCTGCTTGAAATGAAGTGTTACTTTGAGTGAAAGGAAAGACCTGTTAATGTATAAAGTTCAGTTATGTTTGACATTTAAAAGAATTTCTGTTATGTTAAAGTTTTTTTGTGGTTACCGTTGTGCTGAAGAGTAGTTAGGTTGTGGATGGCTATATGATGCATGATGCTTTGTTCAGTAAGTAATAGCTTTGCAGCAACAAGTATCTTCCTACTTGTGCTGTGCTAACTGCAAATAATTGAACATAACTAAATGTCAAACACAAACAGGTCTTTTCCATTTATTTAAAATCACAGACATGAATATACTGGAATCTACTCAATATATTTGAACTGATATAACTAAAAAACATTGATTAAATTCAACAAAAATTTTTGTTTAAAATGACCATTTGCATTTTACCAGTGTCTAAGTAGTACACATCAACAGCGTCAAACATTTCCAAAAAATGTTATAGCTACCATACTCTTTATAAAAGGGCTGTATTAAATAGTCACAACATTGCCTTGAAATGCATAATGAGTGTGCTACACCTTGTTCTCGCTCTATATTCATATGGTCATTAGAGAACCTGCCAGCACAGAAGATGAAATTCCACACACTTAATCCTGTAAAAATACTTTACACAATACAATGACATGAACATGCTGCAATTACACACATGCACTATTCCTCATACATCACCATCAGACATGCCTCAAAGGCAAAGACTGAACACACTTAGTGGATCCATTCATCACAGGAATTATTAATTCATTTACACTATTAATTTTAAATTACATGATGGATTAAAGTTAGGGACCTATCTCTCCAGACATCATTGACCTGTGCCTCAGCCAATCTCTTTAAACATGCATTTTCTACAAGAACAACGTGATTACGCAATTGGCAGACAGACAAAACCACAAACTCATCAGCTATACGTTCACTGCACTATACTCTCTATCACTTCCTCTTTTCTAAATGCAGTGACCCAGACAGACCTGGCTGTATCAGATGACCCACCTCTGTTGTATCCATGCGATTTATCCTGTTCCTCACCTCCTAACAGGTCAATCATGGCTGGTCAATCACTGGCAAGCACTAGCATTTTAATCCGCTAGATATGGCAAGCTTCTCTCATCGTTTTGCACAAGTTTCTCTGCAGTGCAGTTAAAAAGAAATTAGGGAATTAAAAACAGTTCTGGTCCAGCTTGTTCGTTTCCGTTAGCAGGATCTGGACTCCGTCTCCTTACTCGAATGATCACCTCTTGCCTCATTCAGTTTTCCCTTTTTCTTTTCTTAATGCATTCGCAGCAGGAGCACATTAAGAAAGAATCAATTTGTCAGCCGGTAGAGGAAGAGGAGGGACGGGGGGGGGTCAAGAGGGAGAGTATATGCGTGTGTGTACGTCGGGGTATAGTGTATATCATGGCTCTCTCTCTTCAGATCAGATGTCCCTGCTTTCGGCGGCCTTAAAAGAGTTGGTGACGCGAGCTGGTGGCTCGTGTGCAAATTAAATGGAGAGACAGAAAAATGCATTATTGATGCCAATGGAGGCTGAAGTGTCTCGCTTACAGAGCCGGCTCTGGTTCCCACACGGGGTAATTAATCCACAATTCTGAGCCAGCCATGAATGGGCTGACCATAGAAGGACCATCTCTCTTCCCTCTCCCTCCACCGGCTGCTGGAAAATAGGTCACCTGCCTAGGGCCAGCCGGTGAGTGTGCGGTACGTGCGTGTATGCATAACTCACCGATGGGACTGTTCAAAAACAGAGCACATTTTTATGCCAAATTTGTAGTTCAGGTTAATGTTGACGGTTGTTGCATGTTTTTCTTTTTTATGGTTCCAAATGTTGCTGTAAAACATTTGAACTCTGAAATCTGAAATCAGTATATTCTGGACTTTTGGATGCTCGGATTGTTCTTGTGTTAGGCATCTCCCTTGCCGATCATCATTCATTTATTGAAATTGTTCTCGAAGTTAATAGGCAATTCCAAAATAGCACACAATATTTCTCATGAATACACTCAGCAAATACTTTGCCACCCCCCTCCACCCTCCAAAGTACCACAAAACAGAAACCACAAAACAAGTGTCCAATGGTCCGTAAAATAGTAGCCATTTTTTGCTGTAGTGTAGAGTAGATTAAGCTATATTTTAGAGACTTTGAAGGAATTAGGAAGAGGAGCTGAACTGGCCTAGTCTCTACAGTCATTTTCTTGGCAAAGACTTCTGAGTAAAGCAGCTTACAAGAAAGTGCATGCACTTTAACAATTACTTCAGTAAAGATTCCAGTTAGATTCAACAAATAAAACAGCACATTTGTGTTCGGCGGGCCCCCTTTCAAAGCCCTTTAGCCTCCTGCTCTGTGAAGATCTAAACAAGGTCAATGGCATCACGAGAGAAACAAAGGAATGAGATGAGAGAGAAAATGAGATTTAAAGAATAGAGGGGGGGTTGTTCATAAAAGAGATTTGTCTAGAATAGGGCTACACCAATAATCCAAGTAAAACATAAATCATGATATGGCCTAATGCAATTACTTAACAATAAAAAGCAGTGATTTAACTTAATAAATTATTATATATTATGAGCTGCAAACTTCAAAGTGAATAGGAGGCACTGTTCTGTCATACTTCAAACATGCATGGATCACATGGTATGCTGTTTTAAGCATCTCAGAGCAGTTCTGCTTTGGTTTAGCTCGCTTTAGTTTAGCTATAGGTCTGCATGTAGTTAACTTAAAAATATTTCATACTGTTTTAAAATACTAATCATTTTAACTGTGTGTGTGTGTGTGTGTGTGTGTGTGTGTGTGTGTGTGTGTGTGTGTGTGTGTGTGTGTGTGTGAAAACAATGATACCATTCAAACATTTGTGGTAAGATTAAAAATAAGAGAAAAATGTATACTTGTATTCATCAAGTAACAGTGAAGACATTTATAATGTTACTAAAGATTTCTATTTAATAAATGCTTTAATAAATGAAATAAATGCAAATAAATGTTGTTCACTGAAATTTCTATTTCTCAAAGAATCCTGAAAAAAAGTATTACATATTAAATATACTTGTTTGCACATTACATATTTGCATACTTTATCACAGCTGAAGTGAAATAAATGCAATATAATGCACATATGTTTCAGGGACATTGTCATGTAATACTTTATGTACTGCTTAATACAGCGTGTTTGTACAAGAATAAAGTTCAACAAAAAAAGTGAATCAATGAAGTGGGGTCTACATTTTTTTATCAGTTTTATGTTGATAAACATGACACAATATAACATTGTGACTACATGAAAAGAGGTTTTACTTTTATAAAATACAGATTTGCGAGCATTAGTGGAACTGAAGGTGTCCGAATAAACACGAAACACACGTGCTCGTTGTCATGCGGTGAATCTGGCCAGTCGTGGAACAGCTGTGTCGTCATCAGTGCTCGTGCAGTCTAGGCTCTGGAGAAGCTGCGCAGAATTAACCAGCCATCTGCTCTCGAATCACACTCGCGGCACTTTGATGGCATATGTCACAGTCACGTGGCGTCTGTGCTGTCTCAAGTCGGACAAAATTTCTAACCGGAATGCACTGTTTTAAGCCGATCGGTCTGTGCAGCGCTGTATGAAGTTGAACAAGCCTTCAGTTTGTTTTCACATGTCACATGCCTTCCTTTGTAATTCCCGCCACTCCTTGGTTACCATGATCACTTCATTATGAGTTCATTCTGTTCAGCTGTGTTGCTCATTACCTTGTTTGTGTTCCTATATATGTCCTTATTTTTCAGTCACTCCTTGTCTGTTCACAGTCTTTGTTAGTGTGTGTTACTGCCTGATCGTCTGTTTGCTGGGAATACCATTAAACCTGTCAATTTGGATTTATTATCTTTGTCTGTGTCTGTGTCCGTGTCCTTCCTGTAACCACCGTGACAGATGAATGGACAGCCCAATTTTGATGAACGGGCAAAGTTCTCCTTTGGACTCCCAAAGATTTTTCTCCTTTGTAAGGAACTTTTGTGTTTTGGCCAGCGAGAGCATTCTGGAGGACGAATCCCTTAACACCCTGTTCTGGATTGGACAAACTTCCACAACACCATCCACCTTCCAGACACCACCGGACTGAATTGGAGGGAAGCTGTCGTGAAGTGTCTGGAGAGCGTGCGGTTCCAATCCAGAACCCGGCCAGACCCAGAGCCCAGCCCAATACCACCGCGATCGACAACGCCTGAGCTCCCCGCAGACTGGAAGCTTCCGCCTGCTGCGATGAGTGAGCCTATGCCTGAGGATGGGAGGGCGGAACACAACATCGCCCCAGAGCCGAAGCACCATGGAGAGTCCGACCAGGGGTGTGAGCTGACGTCACCGTCCAATGCCGTGGGAGTCCTCGTGGAGTTTGAAGGGATGGAAGCGAGCCAAACTCACCCTCCCTCCCACCTCAGAGTGAGCACCGGCTGGACTTATTGGGCAGTTTAATCGAGAGTGGTGAGATTAATTCCCTATATCCCTGGAACTTATCTGAATCTGAACCTGTATCTGAATCTTCTTTGTCAGTCCTGTTATCCCCACCCAGCCTCCCTCTCCCACCATCTCTAATAACTGCCATCAAGGACACTGTTTTTTTGGGTTTTTGTGCTACTCTTCATTTCCTGACCTCCGCCAAGTCTGTCACCCAGTCATCATCGTCTCCCATCAGTCCCGCCGTGTCGCCACATCCTCCTCCTCAGAGGCGAGGTTTTACCGTGGACCTGCTGGGAGCCTACTCCTGGGCGATACAAGACCGTGACTCCACCTCCAGCGTAGCGCTCTGTCCTGCCTCGACCCGTCGACCTGGCTCCTGCACATACGCTCCTTCCTCCCTCAACTCCAGTGTCGACCATCGAGCATTCAGACTTGCCGGGCTCCCTCGGACCGTCGGCTCCACCTGGGTCGGACATCACCACGCCTCCGCTGCGGACCTGTGGGCTCCTACCGGCATCAACTCCGCCTTGGGCATTAGGCAGGGCTGAGCTCTGGGTCACTTCCACCTGGCCACTCCTACCCGCATCACCACAATGGATGCTACCTCCATCTGTCCCGCCCTGGTCATCGTCCTCCATCTGTCTGCCTGCCCCTTGTACCTGCACCTTGCCATGTCCTTGTCCTCCTCCCAAGCCGCCTCCATCTTCCCTCTACGGCGTGAGGCCACACCTTCTCGAAGGGGGTGTAGTATCACAGTCATTTCTGTTCAGTTTCAGTTATCATGGACATTCAGTTTTTCACGTCACATGCCTTTGTTTGTAATTCCCGCCACTCCTTGGTTACCATGATTACTTCATTATGAGTTCATTCTGTTCAGCTGTGTTGCTCGTTACCTTGTTTGTATTCCTATATAAGTTCTTCCTTTAAGTCACTCCTTGTCCGTTCACAGTCTTTGTTAGTGTGTTGCTGCCTGATCGTTTGTTAGGAATACCATTAAACCTGTCAATTTGGATTTATTATCTTCGTCTGTGTCTGCCTTCCTGCAACCACCGTGACAGTAGTAATAGTAATTATTATTATTGAAGTTGACTAGGTTTCCAACAACTGAATGAAGAAACAGTATTATAACTAATAAAACTTTGCAGTTGATTTTTGGGTCAGCACTCTTAATTTTTTTTTTTTTTTTTTTTTTTCTGACCGATTTTAAATCACAATCGACACATTTGTCAGAATATTTGAATATTTCACATCATGCAGCCCTAATCTAGAGTGAAGTAAGGCTCTCTCACCCTTAGACACAGTTGAGAGTACAATGCAAATAAATTACACTATGTGAGATCTCAATGCCTGAGGAAAACAACAGTGAATTCCATGAGAGCCAACACATAAAAGAGAGAAAATAAGAGCGGAGGGCTGAAATGCACATGTGTGTTTAACCAGCAGCCGGTGAGTGGGTGGTAGATTTAACACTTCCTCACAACATCTGCACTTCCAACATGAGTGTTTATGAACAGCAAAAACCTTTACTTTTTCTGCCTTTAGACACTGGTTACATTCTACAAAAAGAAAACTTGCATAGAAACCTCAAGTACTGTTAGAATACTGTGCTATAACTAGGCCCAGGAATTTGCAGACTGTTATTTTTCACGCCAAAGCTCCGGAAAAATCTGTGGAATTCTGCTAAAATAATTAAAAATATCTTAAAGGTGCACTATGTAACTTTTCCGTCCGCTAGAGGTCGCCTATTCAACACAAAGGCGTAGCTTGATGATGCCAAGTTTGAGCGCAGAATCTTGGGACATGTGGTCTTCACCTCACAGCCGGTTGAAAAGAATCGGGATAGGACTCGGGCAGAAATCATGTTCATGGATGCGATTATTAACGTTACTGTAGTATGAAGCAGAGCAGGACCGAGTGTTGTGGGAGCTGAGCAAGGCTGCTGGAGCGATTGTTAATAAGATGAACGCCACACACGCCTCGCAAGCAGCGGGACTTTTATTATGCCACAGTCGCTGGCGCCATTTCCGCTTTTCCGGTCATGAGTATGAGGTAACGCAGCTCTGTTTATCATATTAGATACATTTGAGTGTGTTGAAAATTATGTTATGACGTTATGTGCGTTCGCTTGGCGGCTGCTATGACACTTGTTGCACACTGCAGTAAGAGTAAAACATTTCTGCAAAATAAAACCGGAAACCAAGGGTAACGCAGATATGACGCAATTGACAGGCGACTCCCTCACACGTCCCGGTTCCTTGGTTAAAATAGCAATTTTCTCACAATTTACAAATAGTTGGAAACATTTGGGGTATTGTAAGTACTCAACTGAACAAAATATATAACACTGGCCTAGTGGTTTTTGAATATTTTACTCAAAAAATGTTACATAGTGAACCTTTAAATTGAGATGACAGCACTGCACTTTTGGTGAAAAATGATCAAATTTGCAGAAATATTTAATAAATGAACATGCAATCAGCAAGTGTACAGTTCTGCTCACAAGTTTACATATGCAAAATCATAATTTTAACAAAAGAAGCGGGATGAATTGGATGATCAGGGTAAATTGTACTTATTTTGTCTTTTGGGAAAGCTTATAAAGAGTAATATTCTTGAGCATTAGTGAATGTTTTCACTATTTTTAATAGTTGTGCATGAAGCCCTCAATTGTCCTTAGATGGATCTCAAAATCATAGTAATCATTGGAAAGGGTTCAAATATGGAGAAGATGCTAGAAAACCAAAGAATGTGGAGGACCTGGATGATTTGTTTGAAGAACAGTGGGCAGTTCAACTGCTCAGGACAGACAAGGGACTCATGTCCCTACGTAGTCTGGGGATACAAGTAAAGGAAGATTTTATTTAAACATAACTTGACTAGGAGACCAATGAAAAGCTTCAGGAGGGGGAAAACAATAAACAAAAGTAGACTAACTAGATTAACCTCTTACTTATGAAATAATCAACATAATCTTACCTCATGGCTAACCACAAAACAGGAGAAAAATGGGGGTGGGGGGGAATAAACAGGCACCCTCCTCCTGACATGGGTCTCAGAACAGTAAGCAGGAAGACTAGCGGTCTGGTACACAAAATGACATAGTCAATGTTTACTTGATATGGAACACACACGGCATGAGTTGGCAACACAAAGTACATTTTTCACTGGGAGTACTGGGAGAAAAGAATCGTGGAGTGGACGTCCAGACGGCTTAAATAGACTCCAAATACACCATCACTCCACCTCTGTTACGTAACAACAGATTCAAGGGTATGTAAACCTTTGAACTGGTTCATGTGTACATTCAGTTATTATTTTGTCATGTGTTATGTAAACATCTGTTGTGTGAAACAGCCTATTCAGGACAGTATTAAATAAAAAATGACATGCAACTTTGTATGATCCCTCTTATTTTATTAAAATGATCAACATCTTGCATATTCTGCAAGGAATATGTAAACTTATGAGCAGAACTGTGCTTGCCTGACAATAACATAGGAAGTGAAACTGTAGAGGTGCAGGATGCAATTAACAGCTCTGCCTAGATACCCTTAATCAAACACCTCCCCCATGCTATATTAATGCATTTATTAGCACTTCAGCTTTTTTTTATGTGTAACACACAAAGTGGCCCATCTACAGGATGTAAATATAGTCTAGACTGAAAATGAGAAAAGAGCAACTTCAGCACTCGGTGAGAGATGGATTGTGGCAAACCACACACACAGCAGTGACAGTCTCCTATGTTTCATAACTCCCACCCACCATTTCAACACTCCCAGCACCGTTTTTTTATCTCGACCATCCATCTTTTGACCTGTCACCCAATTAGGCCCATGCCTGTGATGAACTGAGCCAATTAAGTTGTGCGTGTTAGCTTGGACAGGAATGAATCTTATAACGGTGCAATGCAGTTTTCCTGAACTAAACACACAGTTTCTCATGCATTCATTACTGCTTGGCGATTAGCCATCACTCACTTAAGACAAGCTGCTGATCACTGCTTTACTGCAACATCAATGCGGTTCTCATGAAGCATCATAATGTGTGCAAATTGCTAAAATCACTGTTCCGCGATGGTTCGTTTTACTATCACCTGGTTTTACTGTATGCCATAGTATTTCACACAGAGACACAATTTATGTAAAGGATTTAATCTAAGTATGATGTAAATTCAACGTAAGAACTAGAAGAATGATGATGTCTATTTCTTAATTTAGAATATGCAGCTATTTTAATTGTAATGCACCAGTGCATTACAAAAGCCATAAAATAATCTTCAGCAGATGTCAGTAGCAAACGGAATCCACAAGAGACACAAGAAGAAAAGAGAGAAATAAATCCTAGTTTAGTCATTTCCATGAGGAACCGTGATGAGTAGTAAACATAGACATGCACTCCCACCTCTAAGGAGACCTCTGCTTGTAGAAAGGACCTGAAAGAGGTCCCTTTAGAGGGGGGAGTGCATGTGATTGTGGATGGTACATGTCCAAAATACTGCCAAATACAGTATTAGAAGCATACTCTCTTACTTTCAAGTCAGCTAAGGCAGCTGAATTGATGGCCATGAAAAGTAAGTTAATGATTTTATAAATAAATATTTAATTTGTTAAATTATAATAATAAAAAAAGCACTAACAGACTCAAATCTTTTGATGTAGTTCTGAATGAACTCAGATGCACAAACATATCATTTATATGAGCAAATGGCAATTTGATTTAATGCAACATTTTCACTATTTTAGGTAGATCATTGAACAGGGCAGTATTCTATGAAATTAGATTTTTAATGCTGTGCAGGCCCTTTTCCTGCATTCCTAAAAATGAGAGGAATTGCTGACTTGATGTAATTGACTAATTACATGGGTGTTTTTTTTTTCTTTTTTTTTTCAAACGTTAGATTGCATTAACACTTGCTCATGTTAATTTATCCTGATGCAGGAAATCAGATCTGAGAGGAAGGTTGATTTTGATTAGCCTTTAAGAGGTTTGATCTTGGTAAAATTCAGGTGCAGCATCTTGTCTTTTTGCTGTGAGTCAAATAAGACAGAGAAATAAATCATGTGTGTTAGGCAGGATTGCATTATAAAAAGAAAGGGAGCATCATCCAAGTTTCAATGATTCGCTTTTTTCATCACTCAGCATCAAAGAACTGCAAAATGGCTTAACATATTTCACTTAATGCATGAAACACACACAAACACACATACACACACACCGATTAGGCATAACATTATGACCACTGACAAGTGAAGTGAATAACACTGATTATCTCTACATCACGGCACCTGTTAGTGGGTGGGATATGTTAGGCAGCAAGTGAACATTTTGTCCTCAAAGTTGATGTGTTAGAAGCAGGAAAAATGGGCAAGCGTAAGGATTTCAGCGAGTTTGACAAGGGCCAAATTGTGATGGCTAGACGACTGGGTCAGAGCATCTCCAAAACTGCAGCTCTTGTGGGGTGTTCCTGGTCTGCAGTGGTCAGTATCTATCAAAAGTGGTCCTAGGAAGGAACAGTGGTGAACCCGCGACAGGGTCATGGGCGGCCAAGGCTCATTGATGCATGTGGGAAGCGAAGGCTGGCCCGTGTGGTCTGCTACTGTAGCTCTAATTTCTCAAGAAGTTAATGCTGGTTCTGATAGAAAGGTGTCAGAATACACAGCTGTTGCGTATGGAGCTGCATAGCCGAAGACCAGTCAGGGTGCCCATGGTGACCCCTGTCCACCGCCGAAAGCACCAACAGTGGGCACGTGAGCATCAGAACTGGACCACGGAGCAATGGAAGAAGGTGGCCTGGTCTGATGAATCACGTTTTCTTTTGCATCACGTGGATGGCCGGGTGCCTGTGCATCGCTTACCTGGGGAACACATGGCACCAGGATGCACTATGGGAAGAAGGCAAGCCGACGAAGGTAGTGTGATGCTTTGGGCAATGTTCTGCTGGGAAACCTTGGGTCCTGCCATCCATGTGGATGTTACTTTGACACGTACCACCTACCTAAGCATTGTTGCAGACCTTTCATGGAAATGGTATTCCCTGGTGGCTGTGGCCTCTTTCAGCAGGATAATGCGCCCTGCCACAAAGAAAAATGGTTCAGGAATGGTTTGAGGAGTTTGAGGTGTTGACTTGGCCTCCAAATTCCCCAGATCTCAATCCAATCGAGCATCTGTGGGATGTGCTGAACAAACAAGTCCAATCCATGGAGGCCCCACCTCGCAACTTACAGGACTTAAAGGATCTGCTGCTAACATCTTGGTGCCAGATACCACAGCACACCTTCAGGGGTCTAGTGGAGTCCATGCCTTGACGGGTCAGGGCTGTAAAAACAAAACAAAAAACAAAACAAAACAAAACAAAACAAAACAACAACACAAAACAAACAATTACCCTATGCCCCAATGGCCCTATTGTATATACTTTTCTTGATAATTAGCTGACAAGTAAAAATAAGTAGTCGAGCAAGCACTAGCATAAAAAGCATAAAATAATAAAACAATATTTGACATTTCCCTTTATATTACAGCATGTCGCTGATCATTACTTCACATATGCAGATGTAAGTCTATGTACTCAAAAACATGTTTACCATATTTCCCCTGAATATTAATGGTATTTGCACAGAAAATCTCCCAAGTGCACGGTTTATGCTTGTGAATAAACCCCCCAACCCCCCCCACAAAGATCTGCCCTGCTATGCACAATGCCTCATATATTTTTAATATCATGATTAAAAGTTAAATTCTGAATTATTTAACTTTGCTTGTAAATGTTCAAAGACCAACATTTATAGAAGATGCAGCTTTTTACTCTGTTTTCAGTGACCAGAACTGAATTTTCCACAATCTCAAATAATAGCACTGTAAAAAACACCTTAAAAAAACCTGAGGCTCCCTGCATTGCTCTTCACTAAGGGCTGCACTGATTGTTGGTCTGAGATGAAAGTGTTTAATCTGCGCTCAGGTTTTGAACATCATCCACCCCTCTCAGCTTCTCAATTCTCCCATTTGAACGCTCTCCTGGGGTCCAGGCTAGTATCAACCCTCAAAAACTGTAGAGCTGCTGAGTCATATGGCACTCAAGTTGCATCCTCTGCCTTCACCGTGAAATTTGTTACTGTAGCTGAGGCTTCTCAATAAAAAAAATAATGTGTGGTATGTCCAAGCACAATAAATAAAGGGAAGTTAGTATACGTTCTGTTGTTATTTTGGTTAGTGCTTTAGCGGTTGTCCCTTCCCCCACCACATGGCAGGTTGGTGACAGATCTTTTAACATACATGTTTGGCTGCTCATTAATCCAGACTGATTGCTTCCATGTTAATGGGCTGTGCGTGGCTTAATTTCTCCCTAATGAGAGTGTCCTTGAGAGGTGCACCATTAGTGAGAGTTGCTAAGATTGCTTGTTTAGTTGCTAGGATGTTATCCTCACTACACTTCCTTGAATTCATCACATTTTTTCGTTCTGCAATGCTATTAAAAAAAACCCCATGAACCTCAGAAGTGCAGTGCACTTGTGGTTTGAGATAAGCTCTCGATTGAGTGTTTCACACTTGATGAGAGTTGGCTTTATCGAAGCTTGACAGGACTGGATGTTTGACTGATTTGTGCTGTGGTCTGGGGGATCAGTGATTTTTCTCACAGATGGAAGTTAAGTACAAGAGTCTCTACATATATTTGCTTATAAAGCCAATTGTCTGAATGTGCAAGAAAACCACAAACCACTCTGTTAACAATAGGTCTAGGAATAGTGCACCAGTTCCTTAAAAAAAATTCTAAACTAAATAATTTTCATGTTAAGTTCCTTTTATATTTTACAACCGATGTAAACAAGACACGAAACTAAAATACAGAAATATAGAGCAAGATCAGTGTAGTCTGATTTGTAAACAAATGATTCTTATGAACTGGTTCTTTTCAATGAATTCACAAAATAAAAGGTTTGAATCAGTTTAAAAAGTACTGGAAGAAGAATCATTAATGGAATCATTAATGAGCCACAATCATTAAGTGAAATCGAATAGTGCAATCAGTCTTACACCTAATGATTCCCAACCCTAGTTAACAACATAAAATAAAGGTTATATATTATCACCTTCTACCATATAGTATACAGTGGCTGCATTATCATTTGAGGTCAGTAAGATTGATTGATTGATTGATTGATCTTAATTAATACAATTATTTTATTAATACAATTATTTTATTAATACAATTGATCAAAAGTAACAGTAAAGATTTATATTTTTACAAAAGTTTTCTATTTCAAATAAATGCTGTTCGTTTGAACTTTCTATTCATCAAAGTATTCTAGAAGAAAATATCACTGTTTTCTCAGAAATATTAAGCAGCACAACTGTTTTCAATAATGATATTGATATCTTGATGTTTCTTGAGCGCCAAATCAGTATATTAGAATGATTTCTGAAGGATCATGTGACACTGAAGACTGGAGGAATGATGCTATAAATTCAGCTTTGCCATCACAAGACATTACATTTTAATATATATATATATTATTAAAACATAAAACTGTTATTTTAAATTGTAAAATATTTCTCAATATTAGTGTTTTCTGTATTTTTGACTCCGTTCAGATGTAGCGACTGAGGCAAATCAGACACATAATCGCCTGTTACATTTAACAAATATGTTTTAAAAGCTTTGTGCTTAGTAACAGACCTTCCCCCAACACAACAGAGAAAGGGCCTCAGTTACCCTGGATACCAACTGATAAGACATTTTATGGCCCTAAAAAATGTGGCCACATGGAAAAGGCCATAGTTAAGACACAAGGCCTGTAAAACACACGCTTTTGCCTCAAGTTATAGACAAACCGTCTATAAATGAACATGCACTCCAGGACATTGTATGTACGCATATAACTGTCTTGTAAAGTGTCCCTTGTATGTTATTTCGTTTATGCATGTCTTATGAGCAACTTGCTAGTTCATGTAACCTCATATATGTCGCGTCTCCTATCAAATTAACGCTCACTTCACGACTTACACTTTCATGTATGTCACTTCCTTGTAAGAGGCAGTATGTGTTTGTTGCATTAATTGGAGTATAAATGGGCACAGACCCATTGAATCCTGCTTGAAATAAAGAGCCATAAATCTCCCACAGAGGAATTTCCCGCTGGAAAATCCCAACAATCCCATTGGTTAACTCGATCATAAAGGGTGGGACTTCTTGCAGACTCTTAAGGAGAGGCACACAGATTCTCTCTTCTCTTCTCCCTCTGGACCAAAACGACGCGTCATCTTGGCTGTCTATCAGCTGGCCAACAGGCCAGGCCAGATAAGGCCTACACACACAGCCTCACGTGTGTGTGTGGGACAGGAAACCAGATGCCACCAAACGGCCAGTTGGGCCAGCAGGCCCAACTCCTCACGGCGTGTGCAACTTCCTCAACCTCGATGGAGTCAAAGCAACCATGCAAGCTCACCGTGTTTTCTTCGCTCAACACGGAAGGAAACGATCGCCACTGCAAAGCCATCGGACGGAACCATCAAGACTTTCTCCTGCGACCTTATATCTGGACGCCTACCCGGGCAAATGCAAGTAATGTACTAAGAAATACAAGTCGCTGTGTAGTTAGTAAAACTGTTAACTCCTTTGCTCAGACAAAGGAGCTTATCAGGGATGGTTCTCCCAGGTTTAGACTCTTTGCATAACTTCATCCATCTGTACTGACCCGGTTTTTCTAACCACTTTAACTTTACCTCTTGCCATGTATGGTTTGTGTCTGTATGTTTTATGTCCGTTTAATCTTGTCCGCCATTTAGTTATTAAAGTTTGTGCACAATATATGTTGGTTCTGACTCCCTGCCTGCAAACAAATTGTCACTTAAATGATCGATCTTGTTATGCGCTCTAAGCGCTTATGTAAATACAAAGGAAGAATTATTTTTCTGTGGCCATGAAAAATATCCTTTTCTTAGAATTAATTAATAATCAATACTGAACGTTCATAGGATGAACTGATTGATTGATTGATTTGTAATGTTAATGTAGCTACATCAAGTTAATCAATTTAACTGATTCAAATATTCATAATTAATCATAATGATTAATCATAATGAGTTATGAATAATTATTAATATTTCCCCTCTGAGCTAATTCGCTACACAGACAACATGGCGACAGCAGCGTACATCAACCATCAGGGTGGCCTGTGCTTTTGGTTGCGCCATATTGGCCCAGCCGGACTTGGTTCTCCGAACTCGTGCTCCTCGCAACAGCCCCTCCCTGGCCAATCCCTCTGAGGAAGGACCTCCTTTCTCAGAGACGGGGCACCCTCTGGCACCCGCGTCCCGACCTGTGGAACCTGCACGTGTGGGTGGCTACCATCACTTCAGCTAGAGCCTTGTCCACGAGACACGCCTATGCGCTGAAGTGGAACCTCTTTGTCACCTGGTGTTCTTCTCGCCAAGAAGACCCCAGAAAATGCCCGATCGGGCCTGTGCTCTCCTTCCTCCAAAAAGGGTTGGAACGAAGGCTGTCTCCTTCCACCCTGAAGGTTTACGTGGCTGCGATCTCTGCGCACCACGACCTTGTGGATTCAAAAACGGTAGGACAGCATGACCTGGTCAGCAGGTTCCTTGGAGGACCGAGGAGGATAAATCCACCTTGCCCTCTACAGATGCCCTCTTGGGACCTCGCAGTGGTTTTATCTGCCCTGCAGAGAGCTCCCTTTGAGCCACTGCAGTCTGTTGAGCTCCTCTCTATAAAGGCGGCGCTCTTGATTGCTTTGGCTTCCATCAAGAGGGTAGGGGACCTGCAGGCATTTTCGGTTGACAAAGCGTGCCTGGAATTCGGGCCGGCTAACTCTCACGTGATCCTGAGACCCCGGCCTGGATATGTGCTCAAGGTTCCCACCACTCCTTTCAGAGATCAGTTGGTGAACCTGCAAGCACTGCCCCTGGAGGAGGCAGACCCAGCCTTGGCACTGCTCTGTCCAGTAAGTGCTCTCCGCACTTACGTAGACAGTACACGGTGTTTCAGGACCTCAGACCAGCTCTTTGTCTGTTACGGAGGGCAGCAGAAAGGGAAGGCTCTGTCCAAGCAGAGGTTGTCTCACTGGATAGTGGACGCCATTGTCCTGGCATACCAGGTTCAAGGCTTGCCATGCCCCCTAGGGGTGAAGGCACACTCCACCAGGAGTGTGGCTTCCTCTTGGGCTCTAGTGCATGGCGCCTCGCTGACATTTGCAGAGCTGCAGGCTGGGCGACACCTAACACATTTGCGAGATTCTACAATCTCCGTGTAGAGCCTGTGTCCTCTTGTGTACTCACTCCCAGTGGCCAGTAAGTAGGACCGGCTCGGTGTCATCGCTTGCTGCGCCATTCCACTCCACGGACTGGATGCGTGCGCTATTCTACTCAGGTGAGTTTTCTCAGTGAAGCCCTGAGTTCCTCCAGCACTGTTGATGCCGACACCAGAGTGCATGCCCGCTCGTTCAGCCCTCGTGTTAGGCTTGGTGCCTCCATGTGCATGGTTCCCCCTCTGGGCAACCCCCACATGTGTATTTCCACAGTAAGTCTCCTCGAGCACATGTCTTCCCTTGGCAAGACACCTTGCCACCCCTGGGGTTGAAACATTCCACCCTGCGGGCTGGATACCTCAGAGTGTTCCATATGCACCCCGTACTCAGGTCATATGTGTATTCTTAAGTCCTCCCTGTGGGCAGGCATTGTGTTGCATATTTCCATGTGGGATATGCTTCCCAGTGTACCTTGGTATTTGCCGTTGAGCCTAGCCCTTCATTCGTGCTAGTCTCACAGCAGGGAGCTCAGGTCAGCGCAGGACACTGGAAGACAGCCGTTGTGGCGAGATTAGATAGGGACCCCCATTCAGTCATTGACGTAACGCGGGGTGACTGACTGAAAGGGAACGTCTCGGTTACGTATGTAACCCTCGTTCCCTGAAGGAGGGAACGGAGATGTTGTGTCCCCGTGCCACAACCGCTGTACCGCTGGTACGGCCGGGGCGCTCAGCCTCGGCTCCTCAGCAGGTAACATAATGCAAGATTGCACACGCAGCTTCTTATATACCCACGAGGTGGGGCGGAGTTGCGCTATGCAAATTCCGCAGACCCATGGAATTGTTTTTCCATTGGCTTGTTTTGTAGAATTCGAAGGTGATAGGCTTCTAAGCGAAACCCCCATTCCGTCAGTCACTGACATAACGTCTCCGTTCCCTCCTTCAGGGAACGAGGGTTACATACTTAACCGAGACGTTTGTGCAGCTGTAAGAGTGACAAACTTGCTCACATTTAACATGCAAAGGTCTGTCAGGCAAAACCCCATGTGGCTGAGTGAAAGTTAGCACATCTGTGATTTAACATCTGGATAACTTCCATTTAAATATGATAAAAAAAGGCAAATGTTTTAATTTAATTTAGCAGACCCAGGGCATCTAGGAATCCTTCTGTTAGCACACATAACCACATGCAACCCGATCAGAAACATGCAAAGACTTATATAAGTGTGTCAGTACACATAAGGTGTTATTATATTTGGTTGCATGCGCCATATAATTACATATGAAAATTATGACTCACTGCCCTGGACACTCATCCATTACATTAAACTACGGCTGGTTTCATCATTACACAAGTGATTGATTTTGTTGTAGGGAAATAATCTCCATTTCCTCCCAATAATTTGTAATGGTTGAGAGGCCTGTTTAGGGTTGCCACCCGTCGCGATTTGTCCCGTATTTTACATAGGTCAACACATAGTTCAATAAACACATAAGGATTTTGCAGTGTGGAGAATACTAATAGCAAATATAAAGAAATCAATTTCACAATAAGTAGTACAGAAGCTCATTTGCACGTGATTGCGTTTTAGCGGCGTTGTTGCCATAGCGACGGAGTCTCGAGAACATGCGCTGTAAACTTGCGCGGTTTTTTAAAAACATGTCGAGCTCGCGTCCCACATTTGAACACAAGAGGATCTCCAGATATAGGGCTGAATAGAAAAAAGGTATCAATGGGTCTGTCCAGTAACTCGTGATGAACCTCAGGCGAACTGCACACTTGCATTTGCAGAGAAGCATTTCAGTTGCTCAGACTGTCTGACTTAAAGCAGCATGCGGTGACAGACACATCCGTGCATCCGCTTGTTTTTTTTTAATGGATAATATATTAATATAATATTCCATACATTATCAGAGCTTGGCAGACAGAATTATTATATTTTTTAGACATTAGACAGGTTAATTAATAGATTATAGCCTAATGAATGTTATTATTAATTTATCATTTAGCTAGGCTATATTAATCATACATAATAAATAATCCTGTCATATAAAGTTTATGAAATTTAAAAAAAATTAAATTAATAAAAAAATAAACATTTTTTAATTTTAGAATTGTCAAAAAAGTGATTACTGGTTCAGAATGACTGCTTAAAGGGACAGTTCACCCAAAAATGAAAATTCTGTCATCATTTACTCACCCTCAAGTTGTTCCAAACCTGTATAAATATCTTTGTTATGTTGAACACATGGGAAGATACATTCCTACTATGGAAGTCAATGGTGCCCCCAAAGCAGCCTGGTTACAAACTTTCTTCAAAATATCTTCTTGTGTGTTCAGCAGAACAAAGAAACTCATAAAGGTTTGGAACACCATGAGGGTGAGTAAATGAGATAATTTTCATTTTTGGGTGAACTATCCCTTTAAAGTGCACCAAATAGGCTACTAAAGAGTTCTTTAGAAATAAATAAAATAATAATAAATGTAAAATAATATAAAATGTGTTCTGTTGCAAGTTCACATACTTGATCTCATGTTTTCTTATGGTTTATTGAGCTGTCAAGTTGTCATTGTTGAAATAATCAGTTCATGACTTATTCTTTATTTGTGTCATTGATGCAATTTTTTTTGTTTTTTGGGGGGTGGGGGGGTCTGGGTGTCCCTTATTTTGCCACACTGAAGGTGGCAACCCTAGGCCTGTTTGCTACTTCACCATTTGCAGCATTAAAAGAGAGCTTCACCTTTTGAAATTTCCTCTCATCAGCTATGCAAATACATGCAATTACCACAAATAGATGTTGACCTATAACCTTCTATTCTAATTGGAGCTGCTTTGAAGAGAGTTGAGGAAGTGTGCGTGTGTGTGTGTGTGTGTGTGTGTGTGTGTGTGTGTGTGTGTGTGTATGTGTTAAGGGCATCGGCCTGCCTTTTCCGTCTTTTCTCTTAACACAGAGAAACAGTGAAAGGGGCAGGCTGTTCCTTTCTAAGATCCAAACAGAGTGATGGGCCTTAGAGTTAAGCTTGTTTAACACGGGTTAACAAAGCACCACTAAGCACTGATCCTCCGCATTTTCTTTAAGGAGCTGTTACTCAGGCTTGCCTCAAGCTACTTAATGAATCAATAAGCTTAGCAACAGCCTTGGTCAGTGTCTGACAATCCAGAGATATATTTAACCACGAGGCTGCTAACACTACCATAGAGGCACAGAGACAGACACTCTGTTCCAAAACATACTGAGCTGCCCATATGCATTATTAGAGAGAAACAAGATGTTTTGTTTTTAATTTCATACACAGATGGTACATGCCTGATTGTAGGGATATACACTTAATAATATACTGTGTAGTCTAACTGTTGTTCAAAAGTTGGGGTTAGTTTTATTATTATTTTTAATCATACTTTTATTCAGCAAGGATACATTAAATTGATCAAAAGTGACAGTAAAGAAACATTTATGTTTCTGTTTCAAATAAATACTGTGCTTTATGATTTAAAAAAACGATTTATGGTTTCCACTAAGATATTAAACAGTACAAAAGTTTTAAAGATTGATGATAAGACATTATATGAGCATCAAATCAGCATATTAGAATGATTTCTGAAGGATCATGTGACACTGAATGGCTGCTGAAAATTCAGAAAACATTTGTTTTAAATTGTAATATTTCACAATATTACTGTGTTTTCAGTATTTTTGATCAAATAAATACAGCGAGCATAAGAGACTTCAGTAACGCTTTAGATCACAGCCCGGAAAGTACTGCGTAAGTAAAACGAATTTACAGCGTAACTTTAGGTAATTATAGTGTAATTTCCCTTATAATATATTTAATTATAGTTCAATATTTGGGGAATAAAGGGGTAACTACCAGGAAAATTAACACATTATTTATACTGTAAGTATTTTTTTTAATTAAGGGGTAATTATTTGTGTAGTTACAGGTGTAGGAATTGAGGGCGCATCAGACGCAAATGAATCTTCCAGATGATTCGTTCAAACATAATTCCACACAAACTCAACTCAACAAATCAACAATTTATGGCCTTAATTGAAGTGGACGCCGGTCAGTCTGCACCAAGCTCACAAAACCCCCAGCTAAGTGCTTTACAGCCTGACAAACTTTGAGCCACCCCAAAGATAACAACAAAGCTTGTTTGATCACAAGACAAAAAAACAAACCAGATCTCTGCTGTTTTAGTGACCTTTAGATGAACTCTCACTGACACGGTTACAATCCACTGGAAAAATCCACAGAAACTGTTGTCAAACTGCATCAAATCATAAAATCGTTGATTGTCGAACTTGCATTCAAACTTCTACTGCATAATTCTATATCATGTCCTATAACCAATACACGTGACCATTATGCATATATATCACTCCCAATTCATGTAATTGTATAAGCATTGAACGAGTGGTTGAAAGTGTACCTTTCTTGGTATCTTTTTGTTTGTTTGTTTATATTTCAAAAGATGGTTTGATTAAATTTTGTCTAGAATGTATCGTGTTCTTATAATAAGAAATCATGTCTAATAGTACTCTGCTTAAGAGCAGGAAGTTAGGAGACCAGAGATAACAGATCATTTATGGGAGGGGTGGAGAAACAGTCCCCTCGGAACCAAAGATGATACCTAATTGGTTAGAATCCATCCAGGAGGATGGGCAGATTTTTGAGTTTTATAATCTCAGAACACGAACAGAGAATTCAGTTGAAATCAGTTCAAGAGGTTCTAGAATGTTCAAGTCAGTCTAAAAGAGAGATAGACGATCAGACGATCGTGGCAGACCAAGATCTGAAAATGGGTTAACGATTTCATTTAAGCCATCTAAAACTCTCCTCTCACTTTCTTTTCTTTAACTTAAGTTTATTTTCTTTCCGTTGAGTCTCGTGTTCTAAGTTAAGTTTCGCCGCAAAGTTTCTCTCGACGAACCTACAGCAGAACGTGCTTCGACTTCAAAACACCCACAAGACTTTTCATCCAGCCGCAAACACGCCACGTGATTGGCTTCCCAAGATGTCCAGCGAATCACCGAACCGGGGAAACCCCTCTCCAGCCAGGACCAAAAAGGGAATTCCCCATTCAAAGACGACACGAGCTACAAACGCATTCTAAACTGAACTGGTGCATTGATATCAAATTGAATAACCCCGCCTATGCAACGATAGGAGGGTTAAGTTAATGATTGGTGGTTCATTCAGGTCATGTTTTAAATGCAGATATTGCTAGAAACTTGGGACTTCATCATTTCTCCCTCTTAAAACTCATTCTTTCCTCACTTCCTTTCCTCCTTCTTCCCTTCTGCAACGCGTGTGAATGTGTGTGTGCGTGTGTTTGTGTTAGATATTAGTTTTACGTGTTAGAGTAATCAAAGTTTCGTTTGTATTTAAAGATAAGTATTCTTGTGTTATGTGCTTACGAATTTAATGTCTTAAACTGCTGATCTATGTTACCTGGCTGAAAATAGTGTTTAACTATTGTGTGGATATTAATATCCGCTGCAGAGTTGATAGTTACGGCCCGTTCAAAGGAACGCTGGACGAGTCATTTTCTCGGCCATAAAATAGACTCTTTCAAAATTCCCTATGAATTCATTCATTCATTCATTTGAGCTAAATAGACCTGTTTCCTTATACAGAGTCTCTACACAGGGTAAGTGGTGCTTGTTATTCCATGTAGTTACAGTGTAAGTATGAATCTGCGGGCTGTAAATTAAAGTGGTGTTTGTTCCCCACTTGTTTCATGTAGTTACAGGGTAAATACAATAAAAACACGTTCACAATCTGATATCACTCGGAAACATTTTCTTCTTATTCATTTATTAATTTTTTAAAATAAACTTTTCATTTCAAATACTAACGTCCTGACAGAAAAAAGCATGTTTCGTCCCTTTTTTGTTTCTCTTGCTTGGCTTCTCCTCCTCTTGTTCCTCTTCTTCATTTTCATTATTTCCACTGAAGGAATCCCATGTCTTTTGCTATTCTGTATTAATATTTATTAAAATAAAAAGTACACCCAGAAATGCTCTCATAATTGACTAATTTTTTCCCTTCCGACCAACTGTTACCAGCGCGTGCAATATGAGTAAAGAGCAACGTGAAGCTTCAAGCTTTCATGACGTTCTTGCGCGAGTTTCATCTGAAACTCACGCGAGAACTGGCGTCTCTGTATTCCTGTCTTGTTTGTTTCTCATTGCTATTATCATATATTATGTTATTGTTTGTATACTGTTGTGAGCATTAATTAAAAAAATAAAATAAAATAAAAACCGACGGCATCCGACATCCGCGTGACCAGAATTTCTCGGCGCACTCACGTCACGCTTCAAGTTACGTCAAGCGTGAACTTAACCCTCTCATGCAAGCGCAGGTGACTGTGGGTCGGAAGCGATAGTCTACAGTTTAATTTTTTTTTAAATATTGGTATTTACTTACAAACACTTATCGTTTCACTTCAGAAGACATTGATTCATCCATTGGGGTCATATGGACCCCAAATTAAAAATTAAATTAAAATTAAAAACAAAAGTTTTCATTAGCAGAGATTATTTATTTTTCTGTGTTCATCTGAAGAAAGAAAGTCGTATACATCTCGGATGGCATGAGGGTAAAAGACGAGTAAATGGTGAGGACATTTCTGGGTGTACTGTATTTTCTTTTAATAATAGCTAGAGACATGGGATTCCTGCTTAAGATTCATCTGTGGCAAGAACGTAAAAGAAGAGGAACAAGAGGAGGATGAAGCCAAGCAAGAGAAACAAATAAGAAGTGTTGTAAATCTGTTTTGAAAGTTGTTTTTCAAATAAAGATGTTTTTATTGTACTTACCCTGTAACTACATGAAACAAGAGGGTAACAAACACCACTTTAATTTACAGCCCGTAGAGTCATACTTACCCTGTAACAACACGGATAATTACCCCTTAATTAAAAAATACTTACAGTATAAATAATTTGTTAATTTTCCTGGTAGTTCCCTCTTTATTCCCCAAATATTACATATTGTTCCCTTATACTTACACGTATGTACTTTATAGTTACACTATAATTACCGAAAGTTACGCTGTAAATTCGCTTTACTTGCGCAGTACTTTCCGGGCTGTAATCTAAAGCGTTACCGAGACTTCTTTCTAAAAATATTTTAAAAGTCTTGCCAACCCCAAAATTTAAGGCTGCAGTTCTCATTGTATACTGTATACTGTATTTTTTTTTTGGATCATTTTGGCGGAATCAAGCATTTTCTTCCCTTTCTGGCAGAATAGCAATCAAGTTCATGTACTCACCCTTATCACATTTTTCCTTCACCTCCATGGGCACTTGCTCATCTGATCCATCCCAGCCTTGGAATTGGATTAATCCACCTCTTAGACATCAGCTTGGCAGTTGCATTCCTCCATTTTAAAATTTTCCTTATGAAAAAAATCTTAAGTATTTCTTTTAGCCTGAAGTCCAAAGTTGTATTACTAGCTCTCTTTGATGCTGTCGTCATTTTTTGAACAGATTACTCTAGTTCTGTTCCAAAACCTAGTGAATCGCCTCACATAGCATCCTAACCATCCTGGAACCTCATAAATGAATGATTTGGAATGCTCTGCATAGGCAACTCAGCTGAAAGAACAAAGAAAAAGAAATGAAATGGTTTGACTGACAAAATCAAGTGCCTCAATTGCAAACAAATAGAGAACAAATGGAGGATTTTATCTCATTTGCTGTTTTTGCTGTGGCACCGTGTCACGCACATAGTGAGTCACTAAAAACATTTTTCCTCAAAGCAGTGAATGACATTTCTAGATCTCCCAAAGAGTAGCTGCTGCAATTACTTTTACATTACCTAAATAATGACAGACATCCCCCTCCCAGATACACATTCATCCCATTTTGGGTTTTCATAATATACCAGTCACACAGCTGTTTATACTTTGTCTTATTTTCGAAATTAAAGCCCATTGCATATGACCCCAATTTTTCCAGGGCTGCTTCATTATTCTGTTTCATGAGTGGGATTTTTTTCGCTCAGGCATACACAAATCTAAGTTTGTGGCTTGTCCTTTTTTGATTCAGATACAAAGAAGGGAGTGTGTATCATGTAAAAAGTCCACAAAGATTTTATCAGTTTATTCTCATTTTAAGCACCAATCTTGAATGAGTTTAAACAAGATTAAGGGCATTATTTTAACGATCTAAGCGCATGGTCTAAAGCGCACGGCGCAGGTGCACTTAGGGCATGTCCGAATCCACTTTTGCTAGTTTAACGACGGGAAAAGTGGTTGGCATGCCCGCCGCATGGTCTAAAAGGGTTGTCCCTATTCTCTTAATGAGTAATGTGTGTGTTTTGGGCATAACGTGCAACAAACCAACCAGAGTCTCATCTCCCATTCCCTTTAAAAGCCAGTTGCCCTCGCGCCATGGCGGATTCGCTATTTACATTTGCAAGCGGAAAAACCTGAACGCTTCTCCAGAGAGGAATCCTTTTATTTTTAATATTTAAAAAAGTTTGTGTGCTGCTGCGCGTCCCTGTGTGTGTAATAAGCAGAGTTTACACACTTTGTGCACCCGCCTATAGGCGCATATTACTAACGCGCTCTTTAAATAACAAAAATATTGCACCATTGACTTTAGACCAGGTTTTAGTTGATCAATGGCAGTATATTTCAGTTGCCTCAAAATAGCAACGTACCAACAATGCACCTGAACACACCTCGTTTTCAGACCAGCACGCCCATGGGCGCCACAACGTGGCGCAGGACGTGAAAATGATAACTGCTTCGGGATGAAACTAGCAAAAAACACTTGCGTCGCGCCTGGCGCCGCATTACGCCGGGTGTATAATAGTGCCCTAACGCCGGCTTCACACTGCACGCGCAAGCAGTGCGGTGGCAGCGCAGAAGCTGTGCGTATGGAGAGCGGGAGCAGCGTGCGCCCGTTGTGCTTTCACACTGGCAGCGTTTGTCGCGCGCAGCTGAACCGCGGCTTGTGTATTGCAAATACAGACGAATATCGTCCATTGTGCTCCCTTTTCTGGTGTTCTCCTCCTACCCCTGTCTGTCTCGTGCTTTGATTTATGATTGGCAGCATATCTGCTGCAAATGCGACCGTGGGCAATTTGGGCAAAAACTTCTGGCAGTGTTGTGTTTTTGTGTATTTTATGGTGTTCATAATTTCATGGTGAAATGTATTATTTTTCATGTTAATCAGGTCAATTTTGATCAAGAACAGTGCACTGTGGCTTTAATTCAGCGTGAGCAGCGCAGCAAAAATAGACTCGGCGCCGAAAGGATCGCGGCAAGTAAATTATTCTGCTCTGCTCCTGCAACGCGCCGACGCGCTGCCTCTGCGTGCGGTGTAAATGCTCTAATCTGTTAACATGGGCGCCGAAGAAAATACGCGCTGCTTACGCTCTGCTAACGCGTGCAGTGTGAAACCGGCCTAAGAGTGTAACTTGGTGCATCTACAAAGTACAAGAGGGAGCTTAAGTACAAGTTTAAGACAAGAAATAGTAAGGTATATATAGTTCACTTCTACATATAAAACATATTTTAACTTATTTCTAGGAAATTGTAATTCTATAAAATCAGTAATACTATTCCACTTTCCATTTTCATTCATTTCATTTTTTTCTTCCAATCAGTCACAATTATAATGATAAAAAAAAACCCTGCCTGCTGAGGTGATCAGTCAAGCCACTGTCTGCATTGCCATGGAAACACTTAGAAAGTCTGACCATGAAAGTGTTCCAATAGGAGGCATAACAAAGAGACATCACTCAAGGTCTTCCAGTAAAGCTGCATTTGCCCAATGAAGTGTGGCTGATGTGTGTTACATGACAAACTTTATTACTCTGAGGCTGAATAGACAACAACATCAAGGGCAGACAAATTTAAATGAAAATGTTTTGAAGAAAACATTTGAGGGTAATACTAGTTGGAGCTAATACTAGACCAAAGATCCAGCTGGTAATGTTTTTTTTTTTACACTTTTAAAATGGTGCCTATGTGAAGCTGCATAAAAAAGTGTGTAAACCTTCATCTTTTCTTAGTGGCATAAATGACTTTCTGCAGGAGTGCACAGAGGTTAAGTAGGTCTGGTCCAACAAATAAATAATGAATGGAAAGACAGTAATTAAGTACACAGATCACACAAGGCCTAAAGAACATTGGATGGTGACCCCATTTTTCTGTTGTTTAAATAAAGCCCAAAACTGCCTTGCTTTCTGCTTGTGCGCCTACTTCTCTGAACCACTGTACACCAGCCTAAAGCAAGGACACTAGAACATTCAAGAATTAATTCATCTCAGCTACATACAGCAACAATATCTATCTATCTATCTATCTATCTATCTATCTATCTATCTATCTATCTATCTATCTATCTATCTATCTATCTCTGTCTGTCTGTCTGTCTGTCATCTTTCTATCGATTCGGCCTTTCTGATTCACTTCCACAGTGTTCAATATAATGCTTTCTGGAAAACAATATTTACTGATGTTTTGCACACACTCTGTGTTGTCCTCAGCAATAAAGAAGGGTGAGGAGGTGTGTAAGGGGAAGCTAGAGTGTAGCTGAGGAGACAGAACACTAGGCTAGATATTCTCAAGTGGGTACAAAGCATATTACGGAGTGCACACTGATTCGGGCAGCCTCTGGAAATGTAAAATCGGCACAAAGTGTACAGTATGTCTGGATACCCTATAGTAAAACTGAAAAATAAAATAAAGTAAGGAAGAATTAAATGTTATAAACATGTCTTTGGTGTTTAATATATTTCTTCAGGATCTGTCTGAGTACACAACGTGCGAATCGGAAAGACGTCTGAGCAGAGACAGTAAGAAGATGGAGACAGCCCACTTCTAGAAAAATCAATGGGAAAAATCACAACACTCAATATGGCAGCTGTAAGTAAAGTCCTGCCTTTCAGTCAAATGCTTTTACTCTAGAATGTTAATGGATATAAGCTACACTGTTTACACTATATCCGAATAGCACACAATTCTTACTATTTCTGCCGTGTTCTGTCGAAACCAAATGAGTATAGTAGTATGTTATCTAAAATGTATGCTATCTTAAAATGCATCTAAAAAAAAAGATATAAATTTATGTCACTCTCACAACATGTTTATAGTTTCTCCCCCTACTCATTACCATTCACATCTGAAACATCAGGATCATTGTCTTTATGGTACTTTAATGCACGTACTTCAACATTAACACCTGCCGTACCGGGTCGTTTTTATAGAAGTTGGGACATGGCACTTAGCAATGACACTACATTAGCATTAACTTGATGGACAGAGATGTTTTCTGGCATTTCCTCTGTACATTAGGCACAAAAATCTGCACTTGAATTTTTCTGCCAGCGCAGTAAACACTCCACTCATTTGGTGGGCAGATTGTATCACATTAGCGCACTGAAAATCCAGGCAAATTGCTCAGTAAATTTGGCAAAGAGTGTTTAGAAGTTAAATGTGGTGCACTGATACTGTTCAATGTCAAAACTCATCACTCTCTCGCTCTCTCTATTCTCTCGATCACTCTAGTGCACTGATGGATTGTTTCTGCACGGTAGCTTTTGTCTCTGATGCTGTATATAATTACATAAACAGCATTAGAAATGCTTAATTGCTTTTGGGACCATAAATCTTAAATTCAAACTCTACACACTCTGTGATTGTGGGATATTTATATTATTCAGTGTCAAAATTCAGTTTAATTGCATGATATGCATATTATTCAGAAAACACATAAGGAACACTTCAGAGCAATTATCAACCATGTAACACTGTAACAAGAATATTGTATTATACTGAATGAATGTTAATGCTATTAATGTACAATTTTACTAAACCATTCATATTTTCGAGAATAGTATGCACACAATGAAATTAAACTGATACCTGGATGGATTTGTCCATATAGTATCTGACCTGAGACAGTGATTCCCGTGGCTATAGCAAGTGTAATTGGGTGTTTTGAGATATTTTCACCTCCAGCCCAACCTCAGGGGACCTTCGGATTACGTTTTCCTAGGGAGAGACTCTTGGTACACGGTCCAGAAACTCAGATCTACTCATGCCTGCCAGACAGTCTCTTGGCAGTCCAAACGCCTTTGTCACAGTCATCTTATTTGAGCCTGCCCATTTTTATAATAAGCCAGACAGTAGGCACTGCCAGACTGTGTTCTCAATCTATTTTTTGTAATATTTCCCACCTCAGCAAAGGGTAAGTGAAGGTTACCCAAAGTCATGCGGTATGTTTGTGGGCAACACCCGTAAATATGACAGACTCACGTCCAGTGGGCTGTGTTTTTCAGCCCCATGTGGTGTAGACTGGCACATTTACATGTTAGAACAACATTTGATTAATCTGCAACTTTGACCGTCACACATCATTGGGTAAGTCCTAAAATGAAGGGGTGATCAAAACTTTGTGGGGAAACCAATTTCATGTTGGACTGGCCATAAAAAACCAGCAGACAGCTCCAGCTTGGAAACAAAAGCAGTATCCAGTCTTGCAGATCTTGCTAGGAGGATAAAATTCCTGCCAGGTTGCATTCTGTTGGGGCCTGTAAAACTGGCTATTTCTGCCGAGCATTAGCACAGCAGGACCGAGCAGTGAAGGGAACCAGGAATACTAGAAAGTAGAGAGCTGCAGAGAGACAGGTTTATGCGTGGGAGATGAATGGAGATGCACATGAATCCTTTCTGCAGTTGTCCGCAAAAATGCCCCCATTCCTAAGAGCAGCAAAATTAAAATTGAAATACAGTCTACTTAAAAAAACCTTTGGATGAATTCCCTATGTCAGTGGTACATAGTAAACCATAAATTAAGCAACGTGAGGGAGAAGGATTGAGAGGGAATTTTGTTGGGTTTCCATGTTTTATGGGGACTTTCCATAGACATAGACATACAAACTTTGTATTCTATCGCCTAACCCTACCCATCACAGAAAATATTCTGCATTTTTACATTTTCAAAAAGCATAATTCCATCATGGGGAGCAACAAATGTCTCTACAAGGAGTTCGGATGTTGACATCTTTGTGGGGACATTTTGTCTACACACGCACATGCGCACGCGCACACACACACACACACACACACACAGTAATAGCAAAATCTTTTCTATTTTCTTTTCTATTTTACTATATTTTAAAATATAATTTATTATTATTATAAAATATAGTGATGCAAAGCTGAATTTTCAGCATCGTTACTCCAGTCTTCAGTGTCACATGATCCTTCAGAAATCATTCTAATATGCCAGTTTGCTGCCATCCTTGTTGAATAAAAGTATTAATTTCTTTAAAAGTCTTACTGACCACAAACTTTTGAACTGTAGTGCATATAACTATTATAAAATAAATAAATATACACATATGTAAGTAACAATAAATTGCAGACAAAATCAGTGGTTCCCTTTTGAATGGGAACTCGCACTGCGTCCGAAGACACTTTGGGGAACGCCTCCAGCGTGACCAGTTTCTGAAGTACGTCTAGAATACACGTCATCAGCTTTTATTGTCTTCAGGAGACTTTTGTTTTGAAGCGGGTGATGGCGATTACCATGGCATCCGCTGACGAGCACTTCAGGAAGTGTGTTCCTCTGTGTCTGCGTTTTCTAACACCGGACGATACACACGATATGTGCGTTATTTGTCTTGGAGAAGATCATGCGCGATCTGTTCTCAAGGGAGCAGAACGCGCAGATTGCTTTTCAATGAAAAAGCACAGTTTGCGCCTTTCCCTTTTCTCAAGGCGTTGTTTGCTCACCCCGGTTAGGGTTCTCCTTGCTTAGGGCATGAGCCTAGGTTGTGACCTTTGGGAATGGTGTCACTGATAGTTCCGTGTTTGACCTGAGTGTGGGATCTGTCTCTGGCATTTAAGTCTTTTGAGCCCTCTTTGTGCATGTCATAGCATTTAGGCAGTTATTCCCTCAGCATGGCGGAGTGGGTACTCGTTCCCCAAAGTGCCTTCAGACGCAGTGCGAGTTCCCATTCGAAAGGGAACGTCTCAGGTTACACATGTAACCATGGTTCCCTGAGAAGGGGAACGAGACACTGTGTCTCACTGCCATGCTTTGGGCATACCTGGTCACGTATCCTTCAGACAAGAGTGCTGATGACGTGTACTCTAGGTACCGTTTTATACTCATGGTCGCACTAGAGTGATATCAGAGGCTGTTGCAGGCCAATGATATTGTGGCGTTTTTACACGTACTTCAGACAATGTCACGCTGGAGGCATTCCCCAAAGTGTCTTCGGACACAGTGTCTCGTTCCCCTTCTCAGGGAACCATGGTTACATGAGTAACCTAAGACGTTGCAAAAATCTTTTAAAGTGCTACACATGTTTCTCTGAATATACATAACTATGGAACTGTCTGAAAATGAAATACACTCTACTTAAACCTGCTTGGGATGAATTCCCTAAATCAGTGGTGTGTACTAATATTGCTTGTGTGTGCTGAGTGCTGATTTGAACAAGTTTAAACAAATGCTGTATTGAAAGGAATTGATTTTCTTCAGAAAGAACATCACACTATGATGTAAGGTGCCCCGGATCCCCTCCCTGGCATGTGTGCCATGTGGATAATGAGAGGTGTCAAGCAGCTTACTGAAGCGCTTTAGTTTTTCCATGCAGCTTCTCATGGTTCAGCCTATCTGTATCAGAACCCTGCATATACATCCAGTCTATAAAGCATAGCAAACAGATTTAGCCAGCACATAAATTTGACTTGGTTCCATTTCATATTCATTAGAATTTGTGCCTGTTGCATCACGTGGATCTGTTGCCTATTTTTTGTTCCTCTCATCTCATTTACTGCCCTTCTGTCATACTCTCCATTTATTTTTGCTTTTTTTGTCATCTGGGTTGACTATGATGATCAGAATCCTCAGTTGCAATGCTTGCGTAGGCGCAGTCATTTTACATAAAGTGCCATGAGGATGGGAATGTGAAACGTGCTTTTGTTGCTGGAAGCAAGGCACACATAAAGAGAAATGTCACTAATTTTGAGAGTGAATCACTCCAATCAGAAGGCATTGTTAGGAGCGCTTGCAGCGGTGCACATTGGATGTTGCATCAGCTCCAACATGATAATGAATGCCTGTGTAACCAGTGCACACAAAAGCACAACTTAACTGGGTGTGTTGGGGTTTGGGTTTGGGGGGGTCTTATTACGGCAGGATTGCAGCCATCGCTTCATAACCTAGAGGAGAATTCCAGAGAAGTCCCGTCAGCGCTGATGAATTGTTTTTATGACTTTATAAGGGTTATGTAACAGATGCACTATATACAATCCTGCAGTTATTAATGCTGTTGTTGTTGTCAAGGCTGTAGAGACAATTGACCCTTCCTCCTCTTGAGACTGGAGTGCTCAGTGAATGACAAAAGTAAAGTAAGTCTCTCAAAAGTGTTTTCAGAAAGTATGAAAGGGAAATGGGCTGCGTTTCTTAAAAGCATTGTGAGCTAAGTTGATCGTAGTGACCATTGGTGGTAGGTAGGGGTGTGACGAGACACTTAGCTCAAAAGATGAGACGAGACACGGTTCACGAGAACGAGACGAGACGAGACGAGATTTTTAAATAGTATTTTTAAGAAATCCTCAATGATGAAATACATGACTAGAAAAACAGTCTGCAGGTGCATTTTGAAATGTTTTAACTAGTCAACTTGTAATGAATGTCATTTCAGTTCTACTTGAATTATCATATGCAGTAAAAGACAACAATACTCAAGCACTGTAAAAGGTTTTACCACAAACTTAACTGACGGGCTTCTTTCCTGTATGATTGTCTCTTCAGACCGTAGAACTGCACATGATTTATGAGCTTCTACAACTTTTGACCTAATAACTGAACTCCTTTCCACAAATTGATCATAGATATTAAATGCGAACAATAAGTGCAACCATAATCAAAGTACTATCTCAATATTCAAAGTGCAAATAGAGACCAAATTTTTCTTCAAGCATTATACTGAGCTAAGATATGGTTAACTATATAGCCCAGCCTAAAGATAGTTTTCATAATGGGAGATATTTGCATGCCTCAGGGAGTCGCTTTCAAACAGCGGTAACGTATTAAAATCGCGTTTGAATGCACGCTCGGGTTTACTTTCACTTTCACGATCGTGCGTACTCTGTGAATAGGGAGTGATGGTGCTGAACGCGCATTTTACAAGATAAGACCATAGACTGTAAAAAAATATGGGCGTAGTGTCCCTGACGTCACCCATAGGTTTCTGAAGAGCGTTTCTGAAGCCTAAAGTGCGACCGTTGCCATCTTGACAGCGCGTCACCGTGCGTCACTCCCGGATAACTGAAAATGGGCAAAGAGGAGCTAACAGGTGGAGTGGGTGGAGCTAACAGACAGCAGACAAACGGCTAGTAGTGACAGCAGCGGCAATCCACCTGTCACTCAAGTGGCCATGCCCCTAATTATGCAGAACTTTAAGGCTTAATATAATTTAAATGAATGAGTTATAAAAAAAATTCACCCCCCTCACAGTTGTCACAGGGCAAAATTAGCTGTATAGACCAAAACCACAATTTGTACCAGGCTGTAAACATGTTTTTTTTTCTGCTGTAAAGTTGGGTATTTTGACATGGGGCTCAATGAGATTCTGCTTCCTTCTGGAGCCTGTCCCTAGCGGCCAGTCGATGAATTGCAGTTTAAGTCACTTCCGTATTGGCTTCAAGAGAAACTGGGGGAGGTTGCCGCTTGGATAAGACATTTGTCTGACGCTTCTGTTGCGCAATGAATCCTCCGCCGCGGTCCTGTCAGTCTTCTCATCACGTGATCAGTGATCAGTGCTGCGCACTATGTACGGCTCGATCAGCTTGTGTTAGATGAGCTGATGGAATTGAAGCGACCGTTATCCACTGGAATTAAATTGTTTTTATTTCTATAAAAATGACAATATGACGCGAGACAGCTTTTCACCTCGACGAGAAATCTCGTCACACGAGATCTCGTCGCACCCCTAGTGGCAGGCTTATAATGCTTTTGGGAAACGCAGCCCTGCATGACAAGCAAAGTCAGTCACATTGACTTTGATAGCCCTGTTGCTGTTCTTTATCCTGATGTAAAAACAAAAAGGTAATTTTACTTTACTGCCTGTTTGGATCAATAAATTATTCAATTCAAAACATTTTTGCACATCCATTAAAAAAAGAAAAGAAAAAAGAAAGGAAGAAAAAAAAGGGAATTTTTAAGGGGGTGGCAAGATGAAAAAGAAAATCTACAGTCAATATAAATTATAGAAATAGCAGCAGATTGACCCATCAGTAAATCATTGTCTAGACAATGTGTACTTTTGCAAGATAAAACGAAAAGTTTATTCATCACACTTCTTACTATATTTAATGCTAACATCTGCATGACATTTTCAGAGATGTTTTTAGACATTTAAACTCTTGTACTTGGATTTACCTGGGGAGACCAGACCTAAACGCATCCCTTTCACATGGGAAATAAAACATATGGCTAAATATGTTGCATAAATGCTTACATAAGTGATGTCATTTTCAAGTTCAAAGTGGTGTTCTCATGAACACTGCAGCTGATTCAAGAAAATAACGATGGATGGACGGACGGACGGACGGACAGACGATAGATAGATAGATAGATAGATAGATAGATAGATAGATAGATAGATAGATAGATAGATAGATAGATAGATAGATAGATAATAACTGGTTTTGCAATAATCATATAATCATATAATTCCCTGCACTCACTAAATGCAATCATGACATCCTCTGCTTCTCTGATGGGAAAATAGACTGAATTGTTTGCTTGTAAAGATTGATCTTAGTAGTTGACTGATGTGATGACAGATGTGTGCTTTTTAAATAGCCATACCTGAATTTACAACAGGCCATTCATCATAAGCATCAAGTGATTAATAGACACATCACAACATGTATCCCTGTTGTGTTGTAGATTCAAGCTGATACACAAATCTTTTTTTTTTTTCTTTTTTTTGCTGCTGATAAATGACATTATGTAAAGATGAAAAATGGCTCTTTTTTGAGCTATTGTGATTTTTGTTTGGAACATGGCAGTTTAGAGAACGCCTAGAATAATGAAACCACATGATCATCTGTTAAAAACCAGAAGAAAAAAAAACATTGGGGGTCTGACCTAGATACTGTATATGAATTTTAACATAACATTTTAAAGTGTAGTGTGGATGATGCATTAAATCTCTGAGAAAAATGGTCTAGGGTTCCCCTGCACTTTATCCATTGTGCTCTATACATTGTTTAAATGACAAAATAATCATAATAAAATGACTGCAATATCTGAATACATTACCAGTCTGGTTGATCCCTGGGAAGGCAAACTTATATGATAATACTTGTCTTTTAGTAACTTGCTATTTGTCTAGGAGATCGTTAATCGTTTTATCTCTCTCTATTTTAGTTTCTTTCTGTCTCTCCACACCCCACTTTATTCCTTTACACACACTCTACAAACTCTCAGTCTGTGGTACAAACTGTGACGAGATGTCTTGCATGGTCCGTTCAGAGCTGTGTTTCTCCAGGCTTCAGACTGTGTCTGCTTGAGCTGATTCATCTGCTGTTTTAACTCTGTGTCAGATACAACTACAGCAGATACCATCTGTTTAAAGGTCCATGGACAGGGACAGGCCATTTTCAATTATAGTATGAGCATACAAGACTGCATATGAGTGCATTTTCCTATACATATAAAAGTAGAAATATATATGTGGCAAGCAGGGTGAGGCCGAGAGCCGTGGGAACGGAGTGATTGCTAACGAGTGTCACCTGCGCGCCACACCAGCCTCGAGTGTCTCACAGAGGAGCTCCGGATGAATAAAAGGAGGAGTGACAACAGTTGAATGAAGAGAGAGGACCAGCCCTGGGACAATTATGTTGTGTTTTTATTATGTTTATATGCGGCAGACGTCCGTGAGGAGCTGCCGCTTTACTTTTGGTTTGTATTTGTTTATTTTAAGAGATTAAAGTTTGTTGAACGTTCGCCGGTTCCTGCCAGTCCAGAAACACAGGATTGTGTACTCCTCTGCTTGGACTAAATAATTATGCCATTTGTATAGCACAAGCTTAATATATTTTCACTAGAATTTCTGCACTGTGGTACAGTAAATAAATAGGATAAGTAGAATGAAAAAAATAAATAAATAATTTTACAGTTTAGAGTAATATTTTAGGCTTATTACTATACATTACTATACATCCTTACTATACATATAGGGGAGAGTGGGGCACAACCTAACACTTTTTGACTTTCTCAGTTTGTGTAAATCCACTTCAGAGTATTTCTTTTTTCCCACATTAATTTCACACGTCTAGTACAATTGTTGTTTTGTTTCATTAATACAGTGTATACTTTTTTCCTGATTTAACCCAAAAGTACGGAAGTGAAATGTGACAACATGCCCCTTAGGTGGTGTACATTGTAACATGTGAGGGGCACATTGTAGCATGTCCATATGGCAGCTTAAAATGTTTAAAAAAGACAAACTTATTGTGTCAATAAAATACAATTATCAACTTTTTAATATAAAATAATGGCATTTTTGTAATAATTAAAAATAAACAAATTTTTGAGTTGACTTGAATTTTAATTTTAATTTTTTATTGATATGGCAACTAGTAAATACACTAAGTTTCATCATGCTGGCATGTGTGGAAAGTTTTAAACCATGTGTGTTACAACTAGCCCCGCTCACCCCCACCCCATTATCCTCCATGAGACGGCTATAAATGTGAAGTAGTTTGGACATTACCAGTTACTATTTACCAGCGTGGCTCAAGACATCATGCGAGGACCCCCTGAACGAGGACCCCAACGTAGGTGCCCTGTCTGGGTGTTTATATCATATTTCTGTTTACAAGCACCTTATGCATTACTCTGACATCTAATTTTCATTGAAATATGTGTCATCAAGGCATTTAACTGTCATAATACAAAGTAATCTTGAGGTAATCTTAGAACGCGCCATTCTTAATCTTAATGTAAACATACACAGGCATCTGCTACACCATCTGTTGTTGTTGTCGATGGAAGAGCTGACTATCTGTGATAAATAATAAGGGTATTCTAACAGCTTTGTGCAGGATGTCAATCAACAAAGTAACAGAAAAATATATTTAAAAAAAATTCCCCAAACTGTTCCCACAAAGTTGGAAGCATAGCATTGTCCAAAATGTCTTAGTATGCTGAAGTAGTAAGATTTACCTTCACTGGAGGAAAAGGGCCTAGCCCAACCCCTGAAAAACAGTTCCATACCATTTCCCTCCTCCACCAAACATTACAGTTGGCACAATGCAGTCAGGCAGGTGACGTTTTCCTGGCATCCGCCAAACTCAGAATCGCCCATCAGACTGCCAAACAGAAAAGCAACTTTCATGCACCATGTGACCCCATCACTCTGTGACCCCACTCTGTGACTTTACGTGGTCTTCCGCTTTGTGGCCGAGTTGCTGCTCTTCCTAAACACTTCCTTTTTCCAATAATATCACTTACAGCTGTATTTATAGTACAATGCTTTAATTTACTGAGCTCTTCAGAATGACATATTCATAAACATACCAATACTTTTGTCCTTAAATATTTTTTAAAAAATTCTGTTATTTTGTTGTTGTGTGTATATATGCTGCCCTGTAGTGGCTTGGCATTGAAACATTTATCCTTCTTTCTTTCCTGTCCCTGCCAAAGCCACCTGATAACAAGCTGTCAAACAGCAAATACATACATCCTTTTGATTGGCATTTTATAGATAAAAATGTTCTTGCAAAAGTGCAAGCTGTGGCAGCACTAAAATATGAGAAATGGCGAACGCCTTTCTTTGACCTCTACCATTTCTCAGTGTGATGGATGGACATCACTTACCTTCTCTCCATCCCCAGGGCAGGACGGAGCACTGGATTATAAGATCGGTAATAGCGACTGCACTTAAATTATACAGTTTCTGCACAAACAATTTATGAGAAGAAATAAGAAAAGAGAATGTGACAGAAGAAAGACAGGAAGGCCCCTGAGGGCCCTGCAGTGGTGTTTACATGGAAATCCTTGACATTTATACCTCTGTGCATCTGGCTGGAGCTGCCTGAAAAATGTACAATAGACAATGAAGTCCACGATGAAGTCTCTCTTTCTCTTGATTTTAGCTCACAGTGAAAAAGTGGGTTTTGCTCCCTTAATGCAGAAAGTATTTAACATTTAAAAATAAATTATATTATCTGTTTAAAACCGTGGTTTATTGTGGGTTGTTTCGAGATCCAGATTTGTCAAGCAGTATAAAGCTGACCTTTCACAAACCAGTGGGGTGCTAAAAAGGAGGTGGAAGGATTGATAAAGAGAGCGAGAGGAGAGAGAAAAATATATTTTTGTCAGCACAACATAGGTTATTTAACCACAATATGGCACAGTGAGAAGTCTAACGGACCACAAAGAGGCAAATATCAGAGATCGAATGGGGGGTCTCTACAGCAGGAAGGGAAAAAAAAAAAAAAAAAAAAAAAATAATTTATCACAACAAATGTCATTTAACAGCCACATCGCCGAGTGTGCCACTGGGCTTGAGATGTATATATATCAGTTGCATGCGGTCCATATAAGCTGTAAATGCTCTGCATACCCAAGCCATTCATACACTCGCTAATTAACATTAACACTATAAATTCCCTTGTTTGAGGTGTACCATAAAACTTACATGAAAATTGTTTGGCAATACCTATGTAACTGTCCGTCATTTATTTATTTGACAAACGACGGTAATTTTCTTCAAATCTGCCACTCACTGAGAGTTCCGGGTAAGCGGATCCACAGCAGCTTTGGCGCCTACACTCTGTTGTTATGTATCGTCATCATTGTCCTGCGTTCTCATTGGTTTGCTGACATATGGGCAATTTAGAAAAATAGTCATAACTGAAACAATTTTCATAGTATTTAGTTTTCTCCATAAGGAAATTTATTTTTAACGAAAACTTATAAACTGTTAAAGCCAGACCTACTGTAAGCAGAGTTACTGTAACTATCCGAGGCTGTTAATCGATCTATACGTTTGTTAAAGTCATCAATTTCAACATATTTTTTAAGAATTCTTATATTTTTATTACACTTACATTTATTCTAATTATATTTTACTTATATTTTATTTATAATATGCTACTAATATTGATTATTTTATGCTTATTTTTTACTCAATTAAAAAAAAAAAGCATTTTTGGCATACATTTAAATTGACACCTGGCATGGTGTTTCTTATTTGTCATCTCAGCCGATGCACTGTACCGTTTAAAGGTGAAGCATGTAGTTTCTGCAACATTAGTGCCAGCGGATTTACAAAAATACAGCATATTTTGTCCCTTTCATGCGTTGCGTCTGACTGAACTCAAACACAACTCAACAGCTTTTACGGGTGCTTGTAAAGGCATCAACGGGGAAATGTAGGCTACTTTCAATAAAAGGTCAAACATATTAGGAAAACTTTAGCTGTGTTGCTATGTGTCATGAGAGTAAGCAACTAACAATCTGTATACTATAGAGCGAACGCGAAACGCACACCCAGCATACCCGGTTATAAGAGTTTTATATATACACTCACCTAAAGGATTATTAGGAACACCTGTTCAATTTCTCATTAATGCAATTATCTAATCAACCAATCACATGGCAGTTGCTTCAATGCATTTAGGGGTGTGGTCCTGGTCAAGACAATCTCCTGAACTCCAAACTGAATGTCAGAATGGGAAAGAAAGGTGATTTAAGCAATTTTGAGCGTGGCATGGTTGTTGGTGCCAGACGGGCCGGTCTGAGTATTTCACAATCTGCTCAGTTACTGGGATTTTCACGCACAACCATTTCTAGAGTTTACAAAGAATGGTGTGAAAAGGGAAAAACATCCAGTATGCGGCAGTCCTGTGGGCGAAAATGCCTTGTTGATGCTAGAGGTCAGAGGAGAATGGGCCGACTGATTCAAGCTGATAGAAGAGCAACTTTGACTGAAATAACCACTCGTTACAACCGAGGTATGCAGCAAAGCATTTGTGAAGCCACAACACGCACAACCTTGAGGCGGATGGGCTACAACAGCAGAAGACCCCACCGGGTACCACTCATCTCCACTACAAATAGGAAAAAGAGGCTACAATTTGCACGAGCTCACCAAAATTGGACAGTTGAAGACTGGAAAAATGTTGCCTGGTCTGATGAGTCTCGATTTCTGTTGAGACATTCAGATGGTAGAGTCAGAATTTGGCGTAAACAGAATGAGAACATGGATCCATCATGCCTTGTTACCACTGTGCAGGCTGGTGGTGGTGGTGTAATGGTGTGGGGGATGTTTTCTTGGCACACTTTAGGCCCCTTAGTGCCAATTGGGCATCGTTTAAATGCCACGGCCTACCTGAGCATTGTTTCTGACCATGTCCATCCCTTTATGACCACCATGTACCCATCCTCTGATGGCTACTTCCAGCAGGATAATGCACCATGTCACAAAGCTCGAATCATTTCAAATTGGTTTCTTGAACATGACAATGAGTTCACTGTACTAAAATGGCCCCCACAGTCACCAGATCTCAACCCAATAGAGCATCTTTGGGATGTGGTGGAACGGGAGCTTCGTGCCCTGGATGTGCATCCCACAAATCTCCATCAACTGCAAGATGCTATCCTATCAATATGGGCCAACATTTCTAAAGAATGCTTTCAGCACCTTGTTGAATCAATGCCACGTAGAATTAAGGCAGTTCTGAAGGCGAAAGGGGGTCAAACACAGTATTAGTATGGTGTTCCTAATAATCCTTTAGGTGAGTGTATATATATATATATATACATACACAGTGGGGAGAACAAGTATTTGATACACTGCCGATTTTCCAGGTTTGCCCACTTACAAAGCATGTAGAGGTCTGTAATTTTTATTCATAGGTACACTTCAACTGTGAGTGACGGAATCTAAAACAAAAATCCAGAAAATCACATTGTATGATTTTTAAATAATTTGCATTTTATTGCATGACATAAGTATTTGATCACCTACCAACCAGTAAGAATTCCGGCTCTCACAGACCTGTTAGTTTTTCTTTAAGAAGCCCTCCTGTTCTCCACTCATTACCTGTATTAACTGCACCTGTTTGAACTCGTTACCTGTATAAAAGACACCTGTCCACACACTCAATCAAACAGACTCCAACCTCTCCACAATGGCCAAGACCAGAGAGCTGTGTAAGGACATCAGGGATAAAATTGTAGACCTACACAAGGCTGGGATGGGCTACAGGACAATAGGCAAGCAGCTTGGTGAGAAGGCAACAACTGTTGGCACAATTATTAGAAAATGGAAGAAGTTCAAGATGACGGTCAATCTCAATCTCACCTCGTGGGGCATCAATGATCATGAGGAAGGTGAGGGATCAGCCCAGAACTACACGGCAGGACCTGGTCAATGACCTGAAGAGAGCTGGGACCACAGTCTCAAAGAAAACCATTAGTAACACACTACGCCGTCATGGATTAAAATCCTGCAGCGCACGCAAGGTCCCCCTGCTCAAGCCAGCGCATGTCCAGGCCCGTCTGAAGTTTGCCAATGACCATCTGGATGATCCAGAGGAGGAATGGGAGAAGGTCATGTGGTCTGATGAGACAAAAATAGAGCTTTTTGGTCTAAACTCCACTCGCTGTGTTTGGAGGAAGAAGAAGGATGAGTACAACCCCAAGAACACCATCCCAACCGTGAAGCATGGAGGTGGAAACATCATTCTTTGGGGATGCTTTTCTGCAAAGGGGACAGGACGACTGCACCGTATTGAGGGGAGGATGGATGGGGCCATGTATCGCGAGATCTTGGCCAACAACCTCCTTCCCTCAGTAAGAGCATTGAAGATGGGTCGTGGTTGGGTCTTCCAGCATGACAACGACCCGAAACACACAGCCAGGGCAACTAAGGAGTGGCTCCGTAAGAAGCATCTCAAGGTCCTGGAGTGGCCTAGCCAGTCTCCAGACCTGAACCCAATAGAAAATTCTTTGGAGGGAGCTGAAAGTCTGTATAGCCCAGCGACAGCCCCGAAACCTGAAGGATCTGGAGAAGGTCTGTATGGAGAATGGGCAAACCTGGTCAAGAACTACAGGAAACGTATGATCTCTGTAATTGCAAACAAAGGTTTCTGTACCAAATATTAAGTTCTGCTTTTCTGATGAATCAAATACTTATGTCATGCAATAAAATGCAAATTAATTACTTAAAAATCATACAATGTGATTTTCTGGATTTTTGTTTTAGATTCCGTCACTCACAGTTGAAGAGTACCTATGATAAAAATTACAGACTTCTACATGCTTTGTAAGTGGGCAAACCTGCAAAATTGGCAGTGTATCAAATACTTGTTCTCCCCACTGTATATATAGGAAGAAAAGGAATTTGTAATAAAAATTTTAAAGAAAGAAATCAACATATTTAGTTGATAATGAAACAACATTCCTGTCAAAAAATTTAGTCCTAACCATATCCCTACCCATAAGTTCATAAGTTAACCATAAAATCAGAAATGATAGATGAGTAACGCTGATGTAGGAGCACCAAACCCTGATTGTACACTCTCTGAAAAAAAGAACATCTTTGTACTTTTTTTTTTTTTTTACCCCTAAAAGGTTTATAGTACTACATATTGTTACTCTAAGGTACTAATATGCACTTTTTAAGGGTGAAAAGGGTACAGAGATGTCTTTTTTAAGGGTACTGCCCCATTGACAAGCTGTTGTACCCCTAAATGTACAGTTTTTACACATTTGTTCTGAGAGTGTAGACCTAAACTTGACATAAACTCTAAACTTGTCCCTCAAATCTGATGATTTGAGGTTGCTTGGAATGTTGTTCCAGGATCAATAAAGATGTTGATCCAGAAACATGTTGCACTTGGTAAAATCAGCCATGCCGAACCAAGCTCAATTCGAAATATAACTGAAACCATTCCTTGCCTTTCTTAGAACTGTTCTCATTCGGCCCAAGTGACTAAAGCCTGTGTTATGGTACTGCAGGTTTTACAGTATGTGAGTGAAGAAAAAATATGTTTTGGCATGGGTATTCAATAAATCACCTTCATCAACAAAAGAAAGTATTTCACCAGACCATTCCTTTGCAAAGGGACTTCCTTCCCACAGTAAATTCGAAGGAGGTTTTGCAGCTGAGTGACATATAAGCTGACATTAACCCTGCTGGCTGTTATTTGGATGTATCGCTCTGATTTTTTTTTTCCCGGATCCATATATGCATTCATCAAGCCAGAATACTTTACTGGAGTACCCAAGTGTTCCCTGGCTACCCATTAATAAAAAATGCATGAATATGAAAGGAATAAATCCAGACAGCTGTTTAGTAGACAAAACGCCCTGTTCCGGAAAGCAATCTCGGCTCAAAGCACCTGCCCTCAATCTTACTTAACAGGCAGTAGCTCTTGCTAAGCTATGGCACCTGTGCTCTTATCAGAGGAGAGATGCCTGCTAAATGGATGTTTCCGCATTCATTCCTCAGTTCAGTGAAGGCCAAACTATGGAAATACTGTCAGCTAAATCATATTTCGGAAAAACTGTTTTGGATTAATGGGGTGGATACTTCTGAATCAAGACATTTTTGAACAGCATTGTGTAAAAAGGCCTTTTTTCTAAATCCATGCATGCACCACTTTCACTTCATGTCACAAAAATATCAGAATTAAAGTCAATTTCAATCTATTTTTATACTGTATATTGATGATTTATATCATTACATTTACAGGTTTTGGGTCAGAATGATTTTTCTTTTAAAAGAACTGTACTTTTGATCAAATAAATGATTTTGGTGAGCATAAGAGACTTTCAAAAACATTAACATATTTTACTGACCCAACATTTGACCACAAGTGTCTAACTCCTGAAATTAAAATTATATCCTGTGTACTTTTGCTACCTAAACTCAAATTCAGAAATGTAACTTTAATTCAAACAGCTTTTTAAATTCAATTCTAAATGGTGCACAATTTAGAATTTTAGAACCCCTCCCCTGAGGTCATCTATCAGTAACACCTCTTCTATCATCAGACATCAGAAATGGTTTTAAATGTCAATCTCTGCTGTGATCTTACCTTTGCCCGTCTATATTTTCTTGCCCAGAAGGAGTGTGTGTGTGTGTGTGTTTGAACCATACAGCAAAAAAAAAAAAAAAAAAAAAAAAAAAAAACATTCTCCACCCCTGTGCTAAATCTTAGCTCACACTGATAGATAACAGCAAAGGATTGAGTTATCAAGCAGGAGGGTTTTAGATATAAGTCCCTACCGTCTATTTAAAAAAAAAAAAGGGTGAAGAGAGGAACAGAGGGTGAATAGTGTTTCATTACTGAAGCAGAGTCCATTTGCTCTCACAGTTTTTCACTAGCAGACACTAAGCCATTAAACCCAATGGTCACAGCAACACCTGTTCAATTGAGCAAGTACTTCAGCTTTTAACCAATTATTGCTGATTCTAATAAAGCTAAGTCTAATAAATATTAAGGAGAGTAATGATTAGGCCAATTTACAAATATATTTATTTTTAAAAAAGAATTGACAAATGTTATTTTATCCAGCATTCTTATATGCTATATATTTAGTGAATTTATTGTTAAACTATGCTCTAACCAGATGAGATGAGATTCACTTTTAGGCAGGGCTAACAAGCATGATGCTAGAAATAGAAACTTCCATTTTAGTCACATTTCCAAACGTGTGCTTATGCAAATAATACCGTGAAAAAAGTGTGTGATCAGCATCATCACATTTTTTTTACAGAAATGTTGTTTGTCAGTTATCTGTCACAGATCATACCATGTGTCTTGCGTAGCCAGACGTTTGCCTAACAACATAAGGTCTGAGGCTGAGACTATGCCATGTGTGTTGTCAGGTCAGGTGTATATATTTACACTTCTAAATATGAAAGAAAATGTGTGCCTTTTTAATCAAAATATCTAACTATCTGTTACCTGTTTGTGTTAAAATACATCATTACAATATGTTCCAACAATGGAAACAATTAGCTTTGCAGAATACTCTTAAACATACTCACATACAGTGTTGTGTAAGTTACTCTAAAAAAGTAATTAAATACTAGTTACTAATTACATCTTCAATAGTGTAATTGGATTACTGTACAAATTACTCTCTCCAAAAAGTATTTGATTACTTATTACAATTACTTTCTAAATCCTATATCAACCTCGACTAGTTAAGTGATTCAAGGATAGACATGAAACGGCTCTTTTAATTCATTAAAAATGAATAATATAAAATGACAAATTATTCTTATTAACTGACGAAAGTATTACAAATGTGAGAAGGATACATAAAAACATACATTTTAAAGTTAGACTTTAAATTTTGATGTTAATACCACTACTGTATTATATATAATTGTTCTACAGTCTATACACAGTATTTAGTTTAATTACATCAGAAGTTACTGTAATTAAATTACAGAAAAAAAACTGAGTAATCCTTTATTTTTTTCAAGGGAAAAGTAATTAAATTACAGTAACTAATTACTTAGTAACTAGTTACACCCAACACTGCTCACATACTACATACTGTACTAGTGAACATTTATGCATGGGATTAAAAGCAAAATGGGTAACACTTTATTTTGATAGTTCCTTTTAGACATTCAATAAGTAATGTTGCAACTACATTAAAGGGGTCATGACATGAGAAATCAAATTTGCCTTGATTTTTTGACATATAACAATTCTTTGTACCTTTAAAACATCCTGCAAGATTCATAGCTTAAAATTACTCCTCATTATAAACAAAGCATTTATTTAATCAAGCTCCAAATTTTGATATTGCGAGATCTGTGATGTCACACTAGCAAATGGCAGTAAGCCATCGTTGAATACTTATATATCATCGCAACATAGGCCTCACCCACTAGCATTCAGTCGCTAAACAGCTGACATTTGCCTACACTGGATGTGAGCGTTGCATCGCATCAAAAGCAAATAGAACCCATTATAATTACTGACGCTGTCTACACTGGATACAGTATACAGATACGTGTTCAGTTCCCTTTCGTTCAGTCACTCCGAGTAACGTCAGTGACTGACGAATGGGGGTTTCGCCTAGAAGCCTATCATCTTCGAGATCTAGAAAACGCCCAATGGCAGTGCCAATGCCATGGGCATGCGGAATTTGCATAGCGTGACTCCGCCCCACAGCGTGGGTATATAAGGAAGTACGCTGGCAACATCGCATTATGTTTCTGCTTCGGAGCCAAGAGTATCTCTCTCTTCACTCCTTAAGCCTTCTGAGTTATCGTCAAGCTTCTTCGAGACGAGCAGCTTTTCAGTCGGTGTTGGTGTTACGGCGCGTTCCAGCGATCGTTTACTGCCTGCCTGCTGATCTGTACAGTGGTCTGCATCCAGCTGGTATCCGGTCCCTGGGCACTTCAGCATCGCTGTGAAGCTTCCTCTCCTAAAAGAGCTCACACGTAGCACGTCTTTTTCAAGATGTCTCGCCCGTGTGCTTCTGGGTGCGGTCGATTTCTGCCGCCCTCTGATGGGCACAATCACTGCCTGACGTGCTTGGGCTTTCAGCACGCTCAGGCAGCGCTTGTGGATGAGTCATGTTCCCACTGCGGGGACATGGCCATCTCGGTGCTGCAGTCGAGACTCAATGAGCTCCGTACTGGAGTGAGAGTCCCCTCTGCCACACCCCAATCTGCTATCTCTACGCGAGGCGGCACTTTGGCTGGTGGTCAGGGTGACCTGAGGGTGACGGTGTGGAACAAAGCCCCGACGCTCATGCCTCGGGCCACACTCCCCTCTAGCGCACCGCTCTCGCCGTGCGCCCAAATTGGGACACCGGAGCCGGCTCCTACAGAGCTGCAGGGCAGGCTGCCGCCTCTCTGCATGCAATGGCCATCCTTCAGGCCTACCAGGCCCGGATGCTCAGAGACATGCACGAGGGTAGAGCTGACCCAGGGCTCAGAAATGAGCTGCATGCCGCCAGCGACCTCGCCCTCCGGGCGACGAAGGTGACCGCACGCTCCCTGGGCCAGGTGATGTCCACAGCAGTGGAAGAAAACCGGTGGGTTACGACCGATCCTGGACCTGCGCATCCTGAACCGATCCCTTCACAGGCTTCCGTTCAGGATGTTGACAGCGAAACGCCTTTTCAAATGCGTTCGTCCATCAGATTGGTTTGCAGCGATCGATCCTTCCTCGACACAGACCGTTCCTGCGGTTTGCTTTCGAGGGGCGGGCATACCAGTACGCGGTCCTCCCATTCAGGCTAGCTCTGTCCCCTCGCGTCTTCACGAAGATTGTCGAGGCAGCCCTTGTGCCACTCAGGCAACACGGGGTTCGCATCCTGAACTACCTCGACGACTGGCTGATCCTCAGTCACTCTCGAGAGCAGGTGTGCGAACACAGAGACCTGGTGCTCCAGCACAAACTCTGCCCAGTGCAGAGGATCTCTTTTCTCGGTATGGAAATCGACTCGGTCGCCATGTGCGCACAGCTTACGAGCGAGCGCGCGCAGTCACTGCTGACTTGCCTCCGTCAAATCGAGAGCAAGAGTGTGGTTCCACTGAAGTTATTTCAGAGGGTCCTGGGGCATATGTCATCTGCAGCCGTGGTAACGCCGCTCGGATTGCTTCATATGAGATCGCTTCAGCACTGGCTACGCGATCGAGTCCCGAGATGGGCATGGCAGTCGGGCACGCTTCGGGTCCCAGTGACTCGGGCCTGCCGGCAGACCCTCACTCTGTGGTCAAACCTCAGCTTTCTACGGGCCGGTTCCCTTAGAACGAGGGCTGGGGTGCCATGTGCAATGGACATGCTGCCGCGGGCTCCTGGACAGGACCCCAGCTCCTTCTGCATGTCAATTGCCTCGAGTTGCTGGCAGTACGATTCGCCCTGCACCGCTTCTGTGCGTTGCTCAAGGGTCAACACGTGCTAGTCCGGTCAGACAACACGGCCACAGTAGCATACATCAACCACCAGGGTCTCACTTTCAACTCGCCCGCCATCTCGTTTTATGGAGTCAGAAGCATCTGAGGTCGCTTCGGGCCATCCATGTCCCGGGAGTCCTGAACCGTGCAGCCGACGAGCTCTCACGGCTTCAGCCACTTCCTGGAGAATGGAGACTCCATCCCCTGACAGTTCAGCTGATTTGGGAACAGTTCGGCGACGCACAGGTAGATCTGTTTGCCTCCCACGACTCTTCCCACTGCCGCCTGTTTTATTCCCTGACCGAGGGCTCCCTCGGCACGGATGCTCTGGCGCACAGCTGGCCGCGGGGCCTCCGCAAGTATGCGTTTCCCCCAGTGAGCCTTCTCGCACAGGTCCTGTGCAAGATCAGGGAGGACAAGGAGCAGGTCCTTTTGGTCGCCCCGTATTGGCCCGGCCGGACCTGGTTCTCCGAACTCGTACACCTTGCGACAGCCCCTCCCTGGTCGATTCCTCTGAGGAAGGACCTCCTTTCTAAGAGACGGAGCACCCTTTGGCACCCGCGTCCCGATCTTTGGAACCTCCACGTGTGGCTCCTGGATGGGACACAGCAGGTTTGAGTAGCCTACCACCTCAGGTGGTGGCTACCATCACTTCCGCTAGGGCCTTGTCTACCCGACACGCCTATGCGTTGAAGTGGAACCTCTTCGTCACCTGGTGTTCGGAAGAAGGGTTGGAACAAAGGCTGTCTCCTTCCACCCTCAAGGTTTATGTGGCCGCTATATCAGCCTACCACGACCTTGTGGAGACGAAAAAGGTAAGTCAGCATGACCTGGTCATCAGGTTGCTGAGGGGAGCGAGGAGACTGAATCCTCCTCGTGCTCCCCTCGTACCCTCTTGGGACCTCTCAGTAGTTAAGTGCTCTGCAGAGGGCTCCCTTCGAGCCATTGCGGTCAGTCGAGCTTAAGTTCCTGTCTATGAAGACACCGCTCCTGATAGCTTTGGCCTCCATCAAGAGGGTAGGGGACCTGCAGGCATTTTCGGTTGACGAAGCGTGCCTGGAATTCGGGCCGGCCAACTCTCACGTGATCCTAAGACCCCGGCCTGGATATGTGCCCAAGGTTCCCACCATTCCGTTCAGGGACCTGCCTTTGGAGGAGGCAGACCCAGCCTTGGCACTGCTCTGTCCAGTACGCGCCCTCCATGCTTATGTAGACAGAACGCAGTGTTTCAGGACCTCAGACCAGCTCTTTGTCTGTTATGGTGGGAAGCTGAAGGGAAATGCTCTCTCCAAGCAAAGGTTGTCTCACTGGATAGTGGACGCCATTGTCTTGGCTTACCAGACGCAGGGGCGTCCATGCCCCCTAGGGGTCAGGGCGCACTCCACCCGGAGTGTGGCCTCCTCTTGGGCTTTAGCGCATGGCGCTTTGCTAACAGACATCTGCAGAGCTGCAGGCTGGGCGACACCCAACACATTCGCCAGATTCTATAATCTCCGAGTGGAGCCAGTGTCCTCTCATGTACTCGCCTCTACTAGTGGCCGGTAATGGACTAGGCTCAGGTGTCTTCGCTTGCTTGCCATTCTACTCCACGGACTGGATACGTGCAATATTTTCTTCAGGTAGTTTCCCTGAAGCCCTGAGCTCCTCCAGCACTGTCGATGCCGACACCAGTGCGTCTGCCCACTCGACCAGGCCCTCGTGTTAGGCTAGGTGCCACAGTGTGCATGGTTCCCCTCATGGGCGACCCCCACATGTGTATTTCCACTGTAAGCCTCTCCGAGCATGTGTATTTCCCTCGGCAAGCCTTGCCTCCCCTGGGAGTAAAATTCTTCCACCTTCGGCTGGTTACCCCAGAGTTCTTCCATATGCAGCCCCTCGCGGGTCATATGTGTATCCTTAAGTCCTCCCTACGGGTAGGCGCTTGGCGCATACTTCCACCTGGAATATGCTTCCCAGTGTACCTTGGTATTCCTGTGTTAAGTGGGAGTCCTTCATCCGTACTAGCTTACGACAGGGAGCTCATGCTTACGCAGGGCACTGGAGGACAGCCGAGTGGCGTGATTACATTGGGACCCCCATTCGTCAGTCACTGACGTTACTCGGAGTGACTGAACGAAAGGGAACATCTCGGTTACGTATGTAACCCTCGTTCCCTGAGGAGAGAACAGAGACGTAACGTCCCTCTGCCACTTCAGCTGTACCGCTGGAACGGCCGGGAGTTCAGTCTTGGTTCCTCAGCAGGTAAACATAATGCGATGTTGCCAGCGTACTTCCTTATATACCTACGCTGTGGGGCGGAGTCACGCTATGCAAATTCCGCATGCCCATGGCATTGGCACTGCCATTGGGCGTTTTCTAGATCTTGAAGATAATAGGCTTCTAGGCAAAACCCCCATTCGTCAGTCACTGACGTTACGTCTCCGTTCCCTCCTCAGGGAACGAGGGTTACATACGTAACCGAGACGTTTCTGACATACTTTACGTCAACAACAGGACATATGGAAGAGTGAAAGAACATGTCAGTTTAAACAGCTTGTTTGCGACTTCAGAAGAATCCCAGCGTCGGAAACAAGTGGAGTTCACAAAGAAACTTTTGTTGAAAGATGAACCATCAAACTTTATGGGATCTGACAGCAATTGCATAACAAAACCTAAGAAAATTATTTTATAATACTTTGTCAGTAAATGATGGTTCCCTTTTGAAAGGGAACTCACACTGCGTCGATGACGCTATGGGGAATTCCTCAGGCGTGACGGTGTCTGAAACGCAATCTTCTCGAGGGAAGAGGGACAGGCATCTGGGCCCGGTGGTTTGGGTCCCGCTTGTGCTGAGGCAGAGCGGAGACTCAGATCATGGGGTTCCCAGATGGAGCTCGTCGCAGAGTTTGAGAGGGGTGTAAACCTCTCACGTCCTGCGGCCGCTGACGAGAGTGAGCTGCTGGAAGAGGATGTGTTGTCACTTACATCCTCTGATCCAGAGTCCAGGAGAGCAGGAGATGGCTGATGAGGATGAAGATGGTGAGCCACCTGAATCCTCACAGCCTCCCTGCCCCGCGTATGCAGAGCTGTTGGGGGTGATGGAATGCGCTTCCGGCAGGCTTCAGCTGCCTTGGAAGCATGTTAGGGAAGAGACCGCTTTCCGACCATAACCCCCCAGCTCCTGTGAGCCTTCCATTCCTTCCGGATCTTCATACTGAGATCGAGAAGGCATGGACGAATCCATATTCCACTCGCATCTATCGGCATCGGCGGGCTAACTTTGCCGTTGTTGAGGGAGTGGGCAAATATGGGTATATGTCGATGCCGCGAACTATCTCGCTACTGTGGAAGCACCGACACTGAAAGCTCCGACCCTGCCTTCTAAGCCCCTTAAAATGACATCTAGCTTGAATGGCAGGGCATACGTGCCAGGGGGTCAGGCTGGTGCTGCATTGCACACGATGGCTGTGTTGCAAGCATACCGGGCTGATCTGCTGAAGGATTTGGACCAGGGTCAAGGTCTTTCCGTCGATGCAGTAGAAGAGCTGCACCGCTCTCCGGATCTCGCTCTCCGGATCTCGCTCTCCGGATCTCGCTCTCCGGGCCACTTAACAAACTGCTGCCGCAATCAGTAGGTCGATGGCGGCAATGGTGGCCACGGAGTGGCATCTGTGGCTGAACCTGGCTGACATCGGGGAGAAAGAGAAGGGCTTTCTCCTCGATGCGCCGGTCTCGCCCTCTGAACTTTTTGGCACCTCCGTCGAGGCGGTGGTTGGAAAGTTCAGAGAGGCGAAGCCGCGCTTGGCAGCATTTAGATCCTGCATACTGCTGAGGTCCGAATCTGCGCCCAGACAGGCAGGAGGTCCAGGCCTGTCCCAGTTCGAGTATCGGAGACAGGGCCAGAAGTCCAGCGTCGCCTCTTGTGCGCCTCCTCCACCTAGGAACAAGTCACAGAGAAGGCAGGACTCCAGGAAGAAGAGGGATCTGAGGGAGGTGATTCAGCATAGATGCGCCCAGCATCAGTAAGGAATCCCCTCCCTCCGAGGCTACCGTCTCCACTCTTCTTCCCTCTCCTGCGATTTCCCCCAGTTTAAATCAACCAGCTGGCATCTAGTATCCCTGGTTCTGGCCTCCTCTCACTACAAGAGTTGTCCGGCCAAGGCCCACCTTTCTGCATTAACGCTCAGTGAAGGACCGAAACGTAGAACACAACGCTAGTCCTACGCGGCTGTTCACAAAGAATGCGTGTGTGGCAGTGAAATGGGAAATGACACAAGGTAATGAGACACACGTTGAACTTCTTTTAACTTGAGCACAGCGTTTTTAGAATGCCGTTTCATGCGCGACGAGAGACGCGGGTGCAACAGCAAAACAAGCACAAACATGTTTTTTGCAAGCGCAAAAAACATGTAAAATACTACTACTGTATGTTTGAGATCATGTTTGCATGATGGTGACAGGCTGAAAGGTGCTGTTATTATCATTGTTTTTACAAATCATTTACTGCTTATAACATTATTTTCCATGTGGAGACATTTCCCCACAACGTAGGGAATACCAGGACGCACACAAACACACACACACACACACTGCGTATACACTTAATTATTTAATCACACTGGCTTCACAGCAGGTTGTGTTGGCTGTAGTCAGATGACTTAGCTGTTTTTTGATGTACCAGTGGTCACACTGTTAGCCTTCATTGTACTGCTGGAAAAAAAAAATGTTTAACAAGATTTCATCTTTAATATGAATGAATAATTAATATATTAATATTAATATGAATTCAATCTCTCAGACAATTATTTTATTTTTATTATTAAGATGTCTGCACAATAATTAACTCTAATCTGTGCAAACATTAAACTTTGCTGAAATTAAAAATCTTGCTTTGGTCTACACTGGAAGTGTTCTGGTAACTCTGCTAAGCTATAATTACTAAAACTGAAACTGAAACTAAATATATAAAAACTAAATAGAAATGTGTTCACAAAATAAAAACTAAACTAAAACTAGCAAAACAATTTATGAAACTAACTAAAACTAAACTGAAATTTATAACAAAACTGAAAACGATATTAAAATAAAAACTAATTTAAAAATGCAAAACTATAATAACCTTGTTGTGTATAACAATCTGTTCTGCTATTAAAGACTTGCTATCAGGTAGATGGCCTTAGCAGACCTCCTTGAGAGCAAGTCGCCATCAGTTAGGGTACTTGGCAGCAAGCAAAGACTTGCTATCAGGTAACTGGCCTTAGCAGGCCTCCTTGAGAGCGAGTCCCAATCAGTATGGGTATCTAGCATGGCTAAAAACCAGATTACTATCAGGTCGCAGGCTCCCCTGGGAGCCTCCCTGAGTCTAGCCCAGAGCCTGGTCTACTTCTCAGGTCAAGCCTAGTACTCCCCTCGTCTCAGAGGGTTGTCTCTAGAGTGCTTAGCTCCCTAAGTCTGGTCAAGACAGTTGAAGGACTCTCATGAGGCCTCCCTGTCAGATTAGCCCTTATGCTGGAGGTACTCCCCTCAAAAGGGTCCCTATTAGAGTGCCCAGCCTCAATGGCGGAAAACAAGTGCAGTGTAGATCCAGAATCGAGCAGAGAAACTCACCTCAATTGCAAGGGTTGGAAAGCGCTATGCTGAGTCTTGCTTTCCAGGATGCCCGTCTCTACGGTCCGGTGTGAGTTGGTTACTGCCAGTCTGCAGTTCCTTTCATGGGATGCCTCTGCTAAAGGCGAATGTTTCAGAGGCTCTGTTCTAAGAAACAGACAGGTGGTAGACCAGACTAGGTCGCAAAAGCAGACCATGTCAGCCTCCCTGGTGGCATTCGGGGTTGACTTCGTTCCCCTGAGATGTGACTGACCAGGGCTCCTGTCGGCCCCCTGGCCATATTCCCTTAGAGGAACTCCTTCCATGTGAAGTTGTCGGTGCCAAGCCTTTGAGCGGACTTGGTAGGCCTTCGGTGTAATTCGGAGGCCTCTTTGAGGCTTATAACTTGGGCAGTGGCCGTAGGGAATACTGTTACTGACAGCCTTGTGTGACCTGAGGCGGAGTGGTTCTGACATTTCAGTTGAAACTGCCATTTCTGATGTTTGTCATAGCCATTCATGGAATGCATTCCCCTCAGCATGGTGGCGTCGGTATATCATTCCCCATAGCATCATTGATGCAGTGTGAGTTCCCTTTCGAAAGGGAACGTCTCAGTTTACGTATGTAACTGCGTCTCCTGCCATGCCTCAGGGCTGCCTGCTGAACAGTCCCTTCAGACGAAAGTGGATGACACGTTCTCTAGGCAGCCCTTATATACTTCCTGGTTGCACTATGATGATGTCATAGGCTGTCGCCGGCCAATACAATTGCCGTGATTCAATTGCGTTTCAGACACCGCCATGCCTGAGGCGTTCCCCATAGCGTCATCGACGCAGTGTCTCGTTCCCTGTTCTCTAAGCTGAGACGTTTTCTGCATATATATATATATATATATATATATATATATATATACACATATATTGTGCAAAAAGAACCCTTTATTAACATTATAAGTGAACCTCAAGGAACATACTAAAATAATAATAAAAAAATCAATTTCATGACCCCTTTAATGAGAGTTAGTTGTGTTAGTTGAATGTAGTTGCTTATAGTTAGTAGATTGTCTAAAGTGGACTATCAAAATAAAGTGTAACTGCAAAATGTATTTTTTGGAATGCAATTAATTTTTAACTGTTAAATATAGATATGTGACTTTGTGAATGCGTGGGAGAGAGTGAGAGAATGAGACAGCGAGAGAAAGAAAGAGAAGAGAAGTGTTCTCACGGGCCCAGTCTTTCCTAGTATGTGATAATGGGGCCTGTAATGCACTGTGTTCTTACTAATGGAAACACAGAGAGCTTGGCGGCACTGAAAAATGAGACACACTAAAAGCATAGGGCAAAAAAAAGAAATATACAATTACCTGTTCAATTCACACTTGTCAAAGATAAAAAATGGCATGCTGGCATGACAATGTAATTCCACTGTGAATATAAAAGGAAGAGAGTGCATCCACAGTGAAAATAAAGAACAGAGATAAAGAAATAAATAAAAATAATTCTAGCATCATATTTGATATTATGTGTGTGAATAAACATGGCTTAATACAAGCATATTGCCAGATTATATTGTGTGGCAACTTTGAATTTTAAGGCAAACCTAACAGCAGAATGCAGAAAAACCCATAAACCCTTTTAGCAAATGACCAAATGAAAAGAAAGCGCCACTGATGAATCTATCAAATTATAACATTCACACTCCTGGCTAGGAGTTAGGGTTAGGGTTTCCAATGAACTGTGCAAATTTAAACAATGAAAATCTAAACATTGAGCTGATGTTTTCAGACGTTCATGAGCAAAACAGCCCTGCAGCGCAACCACTCAGTCAAAACAAGCAACACAAAACAACATTATCGTTTTAATTCTTGGAAATATTTTCATCCTAATTGCTGGGGCAAAAATGGTAAAGTACATAATTTCAGACTATCTTTGTCTCTCTTTATTAGCGAACAGAATTTCCCCTTTAGCAAATGGAAGTTTTAAATATGCATGTCACCGATTAACTGAGCCAATTGTGGTTTAATGTTGAGATGTAAAGTCCGCACCGGTAAACGATGTGACATGACCCCATCAGTCAGCAAGGCAGACAGCATCATGAACTTCAGCTCTCTGTGACTCGATGCTTTTTGACACATGCACTCTATGACACACTGCAACGTTCTTATCTCTTCATACAAGCAAATTAACTGCCTTTAGAGATCATTGACCTCCTGAGCCCTTTCGTAACCCAATCAGCTATCAGTCAGTTTTTCTTTTATTTGTTTGTTTGTTTATTTTTTTCTTTTCCCATAGCTGCAGCCATTATGCAGTTTTCATCAGCAGAATGGGGCACTTGGTAGCACAGTGTGCTTGGTGTGCTAGACTATATAAATGAAAAGTGAAATAGTAATTTACTCTGGATGAGGGGTCTCTAGTACTGAGTGGGGAGTCATGTGGACATTAACCAGCTCAGTGGGCACAACGTTTCTGCCTTGCAAATGACCCATTCTAATAAATGCATTATCATAAATAGTAAGTGACTCGTGCAACCATGGAAATGGCCAACCTCAGTTTAGGTCGCCAAATAATTGCCCTGTTGGGTGATTGTTTCATAGTGGGGTGGTGCATTTATAGTCAAGTAAGAACTCTTATCCCTAGATTATCTCATCATGCAGGTCTGTTACATAACTGCTGCAGCAGAAAACATACATCTGTTTTTTTTATTAAAAAGTGCCTCTTTATTTGGTGCAAACAAAATAAAATAAAATAAAATAAAATAAATGACTGAACAAATACTGACAGCTGTCTCTGCATATTACTTTAGGAATGTATTTTAATATCATAAAAATTACACACTTCACCTTTAAATTGACACCTGACACATATATATTATTGCCAATTATATAATTAATATATTCATTTTAAAACTAAAATTCAACATACCTCGTCCACTATGGTTAAAATAATTGCGGTCAGAAGGATACATTTGCCTTGATTTTTTGACATAAAAGAGGTCTTTGGTACCTTTAAAACATCCTGCAAAATGCATAGTTTAAAAATTACTCCTCATTATAAACAAAGCATTTATTTATTCAAGCTCCAAAAATGGCTCATTTTGATATTGCAGGATCTGTAACATCATACTGGCAAATGGCAGTAAGACATCAACGAATAGTTATACATCATTGAACCATAGACCCCGCCCACTAGCATTCAGTCACTAAACAGCTGACATTTGCCTACACTGGATGTGAGCGTTGCATCGCATCAAAAGCAAATAGAACCCATTATAATTACTGACGCTGTCTACACTGGATACAGTATACAGATGCGTGTTCAGTTTCTGACATACTACGACATACGCACTGGAGTCTGTCGACAACAGGACATATGGAAGAGTGAAAGAACATGTCCAGTTTAAACAGCTTGTTTGCGACTTCAGAAGAATTCCAGCATCGGAAACAAGTGAAACTTTGAAAAAAGAAACTTTTGTTGAAAGATGATGCATCATACTGTGCGTCGTGCATCATACATCATAAGGAAATAAGAGAGAGAGAGAGAGAGAGAGAGAGAGAGAGAGAGAGAGAGAGAGAGAGAGAGAGAGAGAGAGAGAGAGAGAGATTGAAATCACCTTTATTTACAACATATATGTAAACTAAACTGTGTTACCACTGAAAATATACATTACACAATCTGAATTACGAAAGGAAAATACATGACAAAATAATATAAACCAAAAATAACAACAAAAACATTTAAAAAGTCAACAACAGATCATCATTTTCATTAACTGTACATAATACTCCATTTATGGCCCAAGTATTCACAAACTTTGGCAAGCACCCTACCAACTTGTAATATGCATGTTCTATCCTGAGTCTTGATGCTACCAAACCCTTGAACATTAACAAAGGATCTAATGTATCTTTTCCAAGAATCTTATTTTTCCTCGTTTTCCAAATAGCGAGTTTGGCAGTTCCAAACATAAAATAATATAAAATTAAAACATTTTTATGACTAGCAGAATATTTTGGCCCAAAGATGAACAATTGGTAAGATAAAACTTCACCTAAAGATAATACCCATTGAAATAGAAAGGAAAACAAATTACCTAAACGTACACATTGCACAAAAAGATGAAAAATGGTTTCATTGTCAGAACAGAAAGGACAACCCGCCCCTACATTTGGATTGAGGTGCACCACATGCCTGTTCGTAGCTATTGCACCATGTACAATCCTCCACTGTAAATCACCAGTCCGTTTATCAATGGGGCGTTTGTACAGTGACCGCCAGCTACCTTTAGGGGAGATGTCCACTCCAAAAAATTCTGTCCATCTTGATGACGTTACTCCAGATAGAAAACATGCATTGGTCACTTTCACACAAGTCACATACAGAGCCTTTTTACCAGCAGACTCAAGGCTGTCCAGTTGAGGGGTTTTAAAAGACAATATAAGGTTTTCCTCCTCAAGCCATCCCCTTACGTCAGCAGTTATCATCAAGGATGGCAAATCATAGTCACACCCAGCCATCCATTCATTCATATGGTTAGAGTTATTGATAAAAAGTCGTTGATCATAATTCAGCTCTCCAACCACTTCATCAGTAAGCTGTTTCAGAAACCGAATAGACTTTATCCCGGTTCTCTCACTCAAGGTCTCCAGCCTGATGCTTAAAATGTGGCCAAGTTTCACGCATTCAGCAGCTATCAGCCGTGATGACAAACTGACAGAGCTTAAGAGTCTAGAAGGCAAAAAAGAGTTCTGAAACAATGGCTCTTCCATCAGCCAAAAACCTGCATGTATTCCAGCAGGTCTTGAGACAGAAAAAACTTTCCAGGCTTCCATCACAGATCTATAGAAGGAAGTCAAGTCTTTTAGATTGGTTTCATTCAGGTTCAGTAAAAAGAGATGTTTATCAAGTCCCATATCACCTGCTTTCCTCAAGAGTACAACAGCAGTATTAGACCATGCAATGTCAGTGTTATATAGCAGTCTCTGAGCAGCTTGCAGACGAAAAGCCATAAGTCTAGATTTAATGTCCACAAGACCCTGCCCCCCTTCTTGCACTGGTAAAAAAAGGACAGCTGATCGGACCCAATGCTGCCCTGACCAAAAAAAATTCACCAGCACCCTTTGAATGTCCTGAACTAGTCCAGCAGGAGGTTGTAACACAATAAATTTGTGCCACAGAGCAGAAGCGACCAAGTTGTTGGCAACTAAAACTCTCCCCCTATAGGATAGCTGGGGTAGCAACCAGTTCCATCTAGACAATCGGGTGCACACTCTCTCCAAAACTCCAAAACTTTTGAAAGTCAGCAGATCCCAAAAACACACCAAGTATTTTTAACCCTTCAATATTCCAGTTTAAGTTACCTGGTAGTTGCGGAAGACTTTCCAAATTTCTTTGACCTGACCAGAAAGCCTCAGTCTTATCCCAGTTTACTTTTGCTGATGATGCACCTTCATACATATCAAGTACTTTAGACAGAGCTTTTATATCACTATTGTCATTGACAAAGACTGTAACATCATCAGTGTAAGCAGTAATTATAGTTTTTGACACCACCTCCCACTTTAACCATACAAGAAGCTCCAGTATATAACAACCGTATCCATTTGATAAAATCCTTACCAAACCCAAATGCAGCAAGTAGATTAAAAAGATAGTTATGATCAACACGATCAAACGCCTTTTCTTGGTCTAATGCAATCAATCCAATCTCTGCATCAAACATTTTACAATGTAAAAAACCAAAAAAAGGTTATCCATTATGGATCTCTTTGGAATGCAATAGGTTTGGTCTTGATGAATTATCAAATGTAAAAACTTCTTAAGTCTATTAGAAAGACATTTGGATAGGATTTTATATTCTGTTGTTAATAAAGCAACAGGTCTCCAGTTCTTTAACAAAGTCAAGTCTCCCTTTTTAGGTAGTAGGGACAATACAGCACGTTGACATGTAGCAGGTAAAATACCATCTTTATAACTTTCACAAAAAACTCCATAAAGGTCCATTCCAATATATTTCAATGCCAGGAGAGCGACCGGGTTTTAACTGTCCAACAGCAATAGTGAGTTCTTGAAAGGTAATTTGCGTATCCAAAGCAATCTTAGAAACAGAGTCTATTTGAGGAAGTTCATGTAAAAGTTGTGCTGTACAATTGGAGTTACAATGATCAGCTTTGTAGAGAGAAGAATAAAAATCAACAGCATTACGACGCATTTCTATAACGTCATTTGTAATCTTTCCATCTGGAAGACGTAAACATGTCATCTGTTTATATTGTGCCACAGAACGTTCTAATTTCAAAAAATAGGCACTTGGGGCATCCATATCAGTGACTGATGTAAATCGTGACCTCACCAAAGCTGCCTTCACCTTCTCATTCAAATGAAAATGTAACTGTTTCTTTTTCTGTTGTAAGTTACTGATAAAGGCTGGGTCATGTCTTCTTAGCATTTCTGTCTCTATAGTCTCTATATCTCTTTCCAGGGCTTGAATAGTTTCTCTTTGAGTGGTAGTACAATATGCCGTATACTGTTGGCAGCAAAATTTTATTTGAGTTTTACCAACCTCCCACCATTGTTTTTAATTTTCAAATTCTGTTTTTTTTCCTTCCAATACTTCCAAAATACCAAAAAATATTCAGAAAATGAAGCATCCTGCTACAATTTAGCATTAAAATGCCAATAAGAGGATTTTCTTCATATTTACTGAAATAAAAACTAAATGGTGATCAGAAAATCCTATGGGAGAAATACAACAATCAATAACCCTGTTATTTAAACATTTTGAAACATAGATTCTGTCTAATCGAGCAGCACTTACTCTATTGTCAGAAATGTTAACCCATGTATATTGTTTGTCTACTGGATGCTTGATTCTCCACATATCTAAAAGTTCAGCCTCTCTCACCAGTCTTGACAAATAGTTAGAGGAAAGCATATGAGGCTCTTCATTGTTACGATCCACATTGAAACACTCTGTACAGTTCCAGTCTCCACCAATAATGATGTTTCCATCACTAAAATCTTGTTTTAAAACATTAGTTAGTATACTAAAAAACTGTAGTCACTCATGTCCCACATTTGGTGCATAAACATTTATAAAGTAAATTTTCATCCCTTCAATAATAGTTTTAACAAGAACTAGACGACCTTTAACAAATTCTTCAGTTTTTTCAATACTAACTTTTCTATTTGCAGAAAAAAGGAGAGCAACTCCAGCACTCAGATTTGTACCATGGCTAAGTATATGCTGACCTTTCCACCACATCCCCCACTCTGCTTCATTATCACAATCACTATGGGTTTCTTGCAATAAAATAACGTGTAGCTTTTTATTCTGCATTATTTCAGACACCAAAGCCCGTTTATGTCTATCCCTCCCTCCATTAATATTTAATGAACCCACCCTCAAAAGATCCATACATAGGTTTAGGAAGGAGAGAGAAAAAAACAGCAAAAAAAACACAATAGAAAAATAGACAAGAACACCACGTGATGCATGGCTAATCACTTATAAAAATGCTTTTCGCCTCTTCTTTTTATCCACTTTTCTACATTTTCTAATAACTGTGACATGTTTTTTTTAAACGAAAACGTTTCTTTTCACTCAACTGATCAAGACTCACAGTCTTTTGAAGAACAGCCACTGACCTCTCAAATTTTTCAACATCAGGAAAGAAATCTCTAATGTTGACTTGTTTTCCAAACGTCTCATCAAGAAAGCCATTAATTTCCTCTAATGTATACAAAGAAGGATCTTTAATGGACATATCTTGAGAATCACTTTCAGGTCCACATACAGAACCTACTTGTGAGTCACATTCATAATCAAGAAGAGAACCATTTTCATCAGATACATCATCCATTGCACTACCATCATTAGTGACAACCAACTCTCTCTTTCTTGTACCCAAAAAAACAGGCTCCTCACACCTACTTGAACTGGGCCCTGCTATTTGAGTAGAATCTGTATTAGTAACAACAAGCTCATGTACTTGCATAGCGGACGGCGCTGCACCAGAAACGCTTACCTCTGATAAACCTGAATTTTCCTCTTGAACAATGTGCTCTGCCACATCTCCCTCTCCTGTGACAGTAGGCCTATCCTCTGGTGCACGCTCTCTATGTGGGCATGCAAACTTCTTATGACCTAAATCGCCGCATTCGAAGCACCTTAAACTACCAGTTTTTGCGTACACCATATAAGATTTCCCGTCGTACTCGGAATGAAACATCCAGCGTATTCTCGGGGGAGTCCAGAAACATAAACACCTGTCTTCTGAAAGATGTTTCAGAGATGGGTGTTTACATCCTAGTGTAATTGTTTTGAAACCACTGGCAAATTTGCCAAACCGTGCTAATTCCCGTTCCAACGCGTCATCCGGAATAAACGGTGGAACATTCGATACCGTGATTTTCGCTGTCGGAGCATGCAACGGGGAAACTTGAACAAAGTTTTCGTTTATAACGAGACCATTTTCGATTAAACGATTAACAAAGTTTTGTTCTTTCAAGAACACTACTACGGCTTTGTTCATACGAGAAGCGGACACAATATTCTCATGTCCTACTTCCCCGCCAGCCGAAATAAGCACGTCTTCCACTGTGACGCCGTCCTCTGGCACACACCTGAAGCCATTGCGCAAGGACAAAGACGGCATCTCCTCATGAGACGCCATCTCTCCTTGCGCACTATCCACTACAATAAACAAACTAAATCTTAATCAAAATTAAACCATGCAACAAATAAAGAGAAAAAAAAAGAAATAGAAAACCGTAATTGAGACTAGGTGAATTCACACAGCTCAGGTCTCACCCCACACCACTCTCAACCCACTCCCAGCATGCAACAGAGAGAGAGAGAGAGAGATTCATTCAGGTTTATCCAAATACTATGCAGTCACACATCATGCAGGGAATGTGACAGATTTCAGCTGCAAACTTAATATAACTTGAAAGCAACCATGCAACCAGGTCAAATTTAAGTTGGATAACAACTGCCAGTAGCACTAAAAAAAACAAGTTAAGTGTACTGTTTATTAGGTATAGAGTTCAGGCTATTTTTTATGCCCCCCTCTGTAAGGTGCATACAGGTCAGCAAACCAAAGCACAGAAGAGTCTAAGAGCCTCATTCTGCCAAACAACATGAGCTGTCCATGGTGCTGAAAGCTGAAAATACTTAGCTGTTTACTGACTGTGGAGGTTCAAGCACCATTTGAAAACATCTTTCTTTACTGAGAAAGTCTTGTGATTGTTTGTATGTAACACTGTGCTTCCGGACAAATCAGATTTAGAAGTATTCTCCAAACGTTCATACTTGCATACATACTCTTGTAAACATACTCTGTGATATATTACTGTATTTATACTGTGCCTGTCCACATTGCACAGTATAACAATTTACATTTTGCAGTGTTTGTCAAGGATTTTAATTCACATCTCTCATAAAATGCATTTGCTGCATTGTTTTAGTTTATTTACTTCGAAATTTGATTATGTTAATGTAGTCCCACAGACACACAGACAGACACACAAACACGTTGCATTTTTATATTATATACATAATATATAAATAAAATAGTTATAAAAGTTATAAAATATAATATAAAATATAAAGTTTCGGAACCACGTATGAGTCATGTAAAAAACAGACTTAGGGGAATCCCTAAGATATTGTTTTTATTTTAGTTAAAATAATGACAATTCTGATTATATTCACGCAGTGGATACAGCAAATTCCGTGAATTAATTATTTACAATCATTCATGTGACTAAAGCTTGTTTTTAAAGAGACATGACAACTAGCCTAAAATGTAAAAACGCCCCATACATAAAGACCACTAAGCACATGACATTGTTTACTGCTTGCTTGGCACCGTTCCGAAAAAATGGAGAATAATAAACCTCCGCTCGGAGTCGTGAAGACAAAGCTTCTTAATTACTTTTTTGAGGGGTAATTTTCTCTTTCTCTATCTTATTAATATATTGATCCACTCAGCGCTTTTGTATTCCTTACGTACATAAATTGGAAATATTTAGGCTTACTCATTTTCATTATTAGTAGTTCTACAGGGGTGTTAGAGATCGCGATGAACTAAAATGAGTGACAGCTTTTTAGTGATTATAAAGGAAGTGCTCTTTGTGTGCTTTCTATGCTATATATAATCCATTTAGAATTTGTATAAAACTTTTGTTTTTCATGCTGCTAAGAGGACCAACGTCCACATACATGCCGCAAAGTTTCGGGAATGACATCCTTATGTAAATGTGGGATTCACTCTTGAAATTTCAATTACAAAGTGATAACCATAACATTGTTTGTTCCTGAATAAAGCAGCCTTTTTGAGTGGAACAGCTGAATTGTCTACTGTCTGACTCACTCATAAAGACAGTCCTTTGCCCCCACTTACTGACGTAACAAAGTAACCTGCACTGAAATTGTTAAAAAATCCCCACTAACACACCAACTGACAGCCTGTCTTATCACAATTGTTTTCTTGATCAACACAAAAGCCTGTTCTTTTATGTAAGCCTGTTTTTAATAAATAGTATATAGTAGTGTATAGTATAAACAAATAATAAATTGTATATTTTGTATAAACTGTATATTGTAAGACTACCCCCCCCCCACCACCACCACCACCACCAAAAAAAAAAAAAAAAAAAAAAATATTAAAAAACAATATTAATAATCAAATATCTGGTAATCCAAAGTCATTTTATGGTATTTTTATTCTTGTGGGGTCAGTTTGTTCCCATGCAGAACATAGGGAATACCTGAACCACACACGCACACACACAAACACACACACACGTTACATTTTGGTATCTTTGTGGGGACTCTCCATAGCCGTAATGAATACATTCTTCATATTTTACATTCACTGTGCTACTATTGGTCAGCAAAACACAGCCACCAAAACTCACATCATTGGTTGAGCCAGTGTTGCTATGCTGGATTGATCTGGAACACAAAATCTACACCGGATGTGACAGTTGTCCCAACAAGGAGCTGTCCTTGCTGAGCTGTCCTTTGTGACAGAGATTTTTTCATTGTGCTGTGAAGTTAACATGGTTTTCAAAGAGCTCCTGACGCTGAATAAGATTTCAGCTTCCTTTCTTTGCACTATTTTGCCCTACAGAAACGTCTCTTCAGATCTGAAGGACAAAGTTCTTCAATCTAGCCATCACCTGCAGGTTTCGCAAAGCTGTGGCTGCCTGTCAGCCTAACAGACAGGTCCTTGATTTCAAAGGTACAAAGCTATAAGGCTGGAGTCTCTCAGCAAGACTCATCTCTGATCTTCCCCTTTTACCACGTTCAGGGCCACACAAATGACTGCGAATCTGCTCTTTAATAACGCAATCTTTACAGTGTTGTAATGTGGAACCTAGACAATTTCTTCTAAAACCATTGAAAAATCGCGCACCTTGTGAAGCGTAAAAATCAGCACAAATATGAGCCATCACGGCACGCATGGTGAATAATCACGTCCGAAAAGTGCTCTGCTATCCTGACACAAGCATTCTGATTGCGGGACCGGTGTTGAATGGATTTGCAGGTGTGTGGTACGCTGTCTCGAGTGTAAAAGTAGCTTTTAGGTGCATGGGGAGGTGGAGGCGGTCAAACTGCAAGAGCTCACACAGCGACTCTGTGTTTTCTGGGCCATGTGCTGTATACTAGTCAGGCCTTCCCACTCTCATTCTGTAATCACTCTTACGGACATGACTTAATTAAACCATCAGATCAGCTAGCACAGAATCCAGTCGAGTCCTCTGCAAATTAAAAAGAAATTAGGATGGCAGATGTGTCTTTAATGGCTTAATCATGCCTCTATATTGGATCTATTAAAACATACAGGGTGTAATATTTCTCAACTATTCCTTAGCCACTGCGGTGCATGTGTGGTTTAAAAAGTAATATGATTGGTGAGAAAAATAAATCAATAAATAAACAGGCAATGTGTCATGCAAATGCATGGGGCCAGTTATTTTGGGCCTCAGCATCTGTTAAAAGTGTAAAAAGTGAAAAATTGAGATGCATAATTGGCAGGGGTGATGATGTAGCCTGCTAAATGTAAAAGTGAGCAGTAATTGTTTTTAACCCTGTTTTTAAATGTCAGCTCAGTATTACTGATGATATTATATGACTTGAATGATCATTTTCTATCCTCCACTATGTTAAGACTGTGTCTTAAGAACTTATCTAACCAACTACACTGCTAAAATTATATTCTTCTCAGTATTTTTGTCTTTTTTTCCAGTACAAACATTCTTAAATCAAGATACATTTACATATGAAGCAGTCTAGTTTTCGAAAACTGAGTTTCTGCTTAAAACAAGAAAAAAATGCCAATGGGGTCAGAAAAATAAACTTAATTCAAAGGGAAAACAAGGTTTTTCTGACCCCACTGGCAGATATCTTTTCTTGTTTTAAGCATAAATTAATTCCATTTTAATACTTTTTGTTTTTCAGAAAACAAGACTTTGTTTGATCCTACACTCTCAGAAAAAAAGGTACCATTTGAAAAGGTACCGCTCCAGTGACAGCTTTTAGTGTATGTCATTTTGCTTCTCGAGTAAATTTATATTGATTTAAGAATGTTTACAGTAGATATTTGTACTGGAAAACAAGACAACATACTGAGGAAGAAAATCATTTTTTGCAGGTTATTCCAATCTTAAAAAAAAATTACTAGTCAGCAGTTTATGCAACTGGAGTCAGAGAGCATTTAACATCAAAATTAAACACATCACCTTTAATTCAATTTCTATAGAGCATTTTAACATTCTGACATCAACACTCAAAAGGACATCAAAAGGACACAAACACACACGCACACACTTATGCTGAGACTTTCCTTCCAGTCATGGTCTGTCCAACTACGTTTCATCTTTCAGACATGTGTGTAATTGTAGCATGGCTGAATTAGGAAGCAAAATTTAGAGTGCCGGCACTCCTCTGACGAGCCTATGAGAGAGGAGCTTGAGAGCTCTCAGCGTCTACTACATTAGGAAACAAATGGAAGGATGGAACAGATGAGAGCGTACAGGCTCAGGAAGGGATCAGATGCTAAACAAAACAAGCAAAAAAGAGAAAAAAAAAACATGAAAACAAAACCTTTGCAACTTATTTACTACTGTCTCTTACCTACATGTTCACAATCATTTTAAGGAGTATTTCTGCTGCATGTTCCTCGCTGAACCACAAACCAGAAACGTGACAGGAACCGCAAGTGGCCAGAACGTACGCTGCGCCATGCTCCACTAGTGGATGCTGGCATTTGAAACTGGGCATTTAAACATGTGGAGATGACGTATTTGACATCTCAGAGTAATTTCATCTCACATGTGCCCTTTGGGGAGAAAATGTCATACTGACACAGCAGATCAGGAGGAAGGAGAACAGAGGAGAAACAAGACTTCATTTGAAAAAGAAGGTTAGGCAAAGACATTTCATCCCAACCCCTTTGTCACATCTGCGTGCCAAAAAAAACAAAACAAAAAAAAAAGCCACCTACTTGTCCACTAATTGTTACTTTTATAGTTTCAGAAGCCAACAATATTTTTTCAGGATTATTTAATGAATAGAAAGTTCAAAAGAACAGCATTTATCTGAAATATAAAGCTTTTGCAACATTATAAATGTCTATTCTGTCACTTGATCAATTTAATGCATCCTTGCTGAATAAATGTATTAATTTCTTTAAGTTCTTTCCCCCAAAAAAAAAAATTCTTACCGACCCAAAACTTTTGAACGGTAGTACAATGTTACAAAAGCTTTCTATTTCAGATAAATACTGTTCTTTTGAACTTTCTATTCATCAAAGAATCCTAAAAAATGTTTTACACAACTGCTTTCAACATTGATAATAATCATAAATGTTTCTTGAGCAGCAAATCAGTATATTAGAATGATTTCTGAAGGATCATGTGACACTGAAGACTGGAGTAATGATGCTGAAAAGTCAGCTTTGCATCACAGAAATAAATTACATTTTAAAATATATTCAAATAGAAAACAGTTATTTTACATTTTAATAATATTTCATAATATTACATTTTTTTTTTTTTGTATTTTTAATAACATAAATGTAGCTTTGGTGAGCAGAAGAGACTTCTTTCAAAACAATCAAAATAGTGCAGTTTCCAAACTTTTGACTGGTAGTACACTCACCTAAAGGATTATTAGGAACACCTGTTCAATTTCTCATTAATGCAATTATCTAATCAACCAGTCACATGGCAGTTGCTTCAATGCATTTAGGGGTGTGGTCCTGGTCAAGACAATCTCCTGAACTCCAAACTGAATGTCAGAATGGGAAAGAAAGGTGATTTAAGCAATTTTGAGCGTGGCATGGTTGTTAGTGCCAGACGGGCCGGTCTGAGTATTTCACAATCTGCTCAGTTACTGGGATTTTCACGCACAACCATTTCTAGAGTTTACAAAGAATGGTGTGAAAAGGGAAAAACATCCAGTATGCGGCAGTCCTGTGGGCGAAAATGCCTTGTTGATGCTAGAGGTCAGAGGAGAATGGGCCGACTGATTCAAGCTGATAGAAGAGCAACTTTGACTGAAATAACCACTCGTTACAACCGAGGCATGCAGCAAAGCATTTGTGAAGCCACAACACGCACAACCTTGAGGCGGATGGGCTACAACAGCAGAAGACCCCACCGGGTACCACTCATCTCCACTACAAATAGGAAAAAGAGGCTACAATTTGCACGAGCTCACCAAAATTGGACAGTTGAAGACTGGAAAAATGTTGCCTGGTCTGATGAGTCTCGATTTCTGTTGAGACATTCAGATGGTAGAGTCAGAATTTGGCGTAAACAGAATGAGAACATGGATCCATCATGCCTTGTTACCACTGTGCAGGCTGGTGGTGGTGGTGTAATGGTGTGGGGGATGTTTTCTTGGCACACTTTAGGCCCCTTAGTGCCAATTGGGCATCGTTTAAATGCCACGGCCTACCTGAGCATTGTTTCTGACCATGTCCATCCCTTTATGACCACCATGTACCCATCCTCTGATGGCTACTTCCAGCAGGATAATGCACCATGTCACAAAGCTCGAATCATTTCAAATTGGTTTCTTGAACATGACAATGAGTTCACTGTACTAAAATGGCCCCCACAGTCACCAGATCTCAACCCAATAGAGCATCTTTGGGATGTGGTGGAACGGGAGCTTCGTGCCCTGGATGTGCATCCCACAAATCTCCATCAACTGCAAGATGCTATATTATCAATATGGGCCAACATTTCTAAAGAATGCTTTCAGCACCTTGTTGAATCAATGCCACGTAGAATTAAGGCAGTTCTGAAGGCGAAAGGGGGTCAAACACAGTATTAGTATGGTGTTCCTAATAATCCTTTAGGTGAGTGTATATATATATGTATTCTGTGTGTATATATATATATACACACATACAGAACTGTATACATACATACATACACACACACATATATATATATATATATATATATATCAAGATAATATCTAGCTGATGTGCTTACATTATAGCTGAATAATTTTGAGTTTGTATACATTTTTTGTAAAAGGAAAAAATATTTTATCGATGCAAAATGTAAAAAAGAAGAAGCATGTAATACAATAACAATAACTTTTTAATCATTTAAAAATAATAAATAAAAAAATTAATAGTTATAAATATTTTTGTGTATATATGTATATACTTTATACACTATATTAATATATATTAATATTAATATATATATTATATGCTTTATATTTTTACATTTTGCATTGATAAAATATTTTTTCCTTTACAAAAAAATTATAAAAACTCAAAATTACTCAGCTATAATGTAAGCATATCAACTAGATATTATATTGGTGATGAATCAGTGCAATAACAATATAGAACACATCACAGAAAATCATTTAACTCTGCAAGGCATACAAATAAATGTATAAGATCAATAACTCCAAAAGGGCAAGTTACAGTTCTGTCAACTGGCCCGAAATGCTCTCAGCCATGTCTTTATTGTTGAGTCCTGTGTTTCACCTATCTACAGAACCTCAGTACAATTCAAATGCATCTTACCTGTCAGGCCTGCTGAATACAGATGCCAATGTATGGGATGCTTTTTTTTTTTGCTCGCAGAAGACCGCTTCAGCAGCAGAATTCACAGCAGGATCTGCAAATGAGATAAATGACAGAAGATAGTTATCTTACTGTGCTTGAAAATAACAAGCAGATAAATGTGCTTAATCTAAAAATCCATCTGATGCCTGGTTAGACTGACAAGGAAGAACATATTGTGGTGTACACTGACTTGAAAAGCTCCTGGACAATGAGACATTTGACCATATGTACTGCCTCAAACCCACACTGACTATGCTGCCTAATGGTTTTCCTGGGCAAACTATAGCCTTCTCCTGCTGTTTCATTAAACTGCTGCATCTTCCAGCTCAGCAACTGAACTCTACTGTTATGCCATCTGTAAGAGATTCTGCATCGGCCTTAGGCTGGGTTGGGTTAATAAGCGATCCTAAACCACAAAAGAGAGTTTTATTCAGCATTTATCTAGTCATAAAAGAAACAGTGGCACCTGGCCCAACAGAATATTTTGACTCCAGGGTCCGCAAATGCTTTCCAGAATAAAGTGTTTAATTTAATTGGCCTTGCAATGAGCTGTTTTAAAAGTTTAAAAGATGATGAAGCTGATTATCTGGACATTATGGTGGGTCATATAGTGCAGATTTGTTTCCAGTGTATCGATGTGGAAGGCCCTGAGGTAGAGTCACAAAACCATGCCTGTTTACCACAAATTGGCCTTATAAAGGCAGCAGGTAGAAACTCTCCTGAGAAATACGGATAAGATGTAATGTTTTCCATGAGGTTATCTCCCATGTCAAGAGCTAACTACCTAGCATTTCCTTCGCCACCATCAATCTTGCACGATTATGCTGGGTGGGCTATATGCACAGTTTGCCTTATGCATCAGGGGGCGAAGAACTGTTTGAAGCAAGAATATGAAATGAAATCATTATGGAGAGAAACAACTCCACAGCAAATATCTATTTCAATCAGTGGCTAGATGTGGAGGTTATCGATCAAAAACCACCATCATGCGTACCGCTTACTTCCAATTGAGTGCCATTTTCCAACAGAGGACTGAAAATAAATATGTGGCAACGCTTGCTTATGGATTAGAGTATTCCTCAAACCCCAGGATTATGAAAATTAAAGTATATTGCAATGAGAGAGCCATTCAATTGCATGCCAGCATTCTCACTCAATATGGAGGATTGATGGTTTCCTCCAGTGCTGGGATTTACATATTCTACTGTTAAGAGTGATCGACTTCCATTGCAATGAACGGGAACCGGTCTCATTATAATAAGACTGGAGATGTAAGATGGAGATGAAGCCACAAAGTCAGCTTCAGTTCAACTCACATCCAACCAACTTACCGGTATGCACAAAGAATTCAAAAAAATCTTTGGGATGATGTGAGGAAGAAATGTCTGAAGGTTTGTTTAATGAGAGGGCAGAGGATTGTGGGCACTCAGCCTGATCTCATAAGAATTTGTAGTTAATGTTTACATGTATACTACTATTCAATAGTTTTTTTTTTGTTTTGTTTTTTTAAAGAAATAAATACTGTTATTTAACAAGAATGCAATAAATTGATCAAAAGTGACAGTATGGACATTTAAAATGCTACAAAATATTTCAATTTGAAATAAATACTGTACTTTTGAACTTTTATTTTGAGAAAGATTCCTGAAAAAAAATGGTTTCCACAAAAATATTAAGCAGCACAAATGTTTTAAACATTGATAATAATAGGAAATGTTTCTTGAGCACCAAATCAGCATATTAGAATTATTTCTGAAGCATCACGTGAAGACAGAAGTAATGGCGGATAATCACAGGAATAAACTATTTTAAAATATATTCAAATAGATTTTTTTTAAACAATATTTAAAAAATATTAAGGATTTTACAATATTTTTGTTTAAATAAATGCACCTTTGGTGAGCATAATACTTTAATTTTTTCATAAACAATAAATAAATACATAAATAAAACATTAAAAAAAATTCATACTGACCCCAAACTTTTGTAGTGGATGTGTTTTTTATACCTGTTTTATAAAGGTATATTTAAATATCTAACCTTACTCCTACCCCAAACCTAACCACTTCTCAACAATAAAATGATTTGTAAATCTCTAAAGTTGCTCATATGTAAAACGATGGTTTAGATGCTGTCAATGTTAATATATGTATGTTTCAGTGTCCATGAAAAAATACAAAGATGTATGTAAATTGTGCAAACCCACAATGCCACACATACCTAGAAACTCTTATGAAATCATGTCGGGATACACAGGAGAAAGTGAGAGAGGGTCTCTTATTGTAGCTGTGGAGCTGATGGTCATATCTGGAAGCCGTGAGCAGGTCATCAGTGCAGGGCTCTCAGTGGCTTTAAGGCCTTTAGAGGGCTTTGGAGGCAGACAGGGAATGCCTGAGATTGATTCAGTACAGAAAAGACTGCCCACCACTATAGGATAAGTCATAGAAGAGACCCATAAGCCTTTTACACTCAGGAGAGTATAGCCTACTCAGCCCACTTTACTCAAAACCACCCAACCTAAATATACTTGTTTCTTCTGTGGATCAACCATATGACAGTCACAGAGGTCATTGCTGTTGTGTTTTTTTTTTTTTTTTTTTTAATATATGGACAGATAATAAAAAGGTATTTTCTGTGTTAAAGTTCCTGAGGTGGGCATTAGAGATGAAATGTGCTTCTTGTAAATGACTTGTGAACATTCCTGTCTTTTTTTATTTCCCACCCACCAGCAAGAGTAATCCACCATGCGAGGATTTGCAGGGCTGGTAGAGAGAGTGCAAAAGAGAGAGCAAGCCACATGGAAATCAAGGAGGATTAATTAGAGCACAGACCTAATGAGGGTCCTCACAGGAGCAGACATTATCGAAGGAGAAAATGTGTTTAGCTACTTTACAAAAGAAGAGAAGAGAGGAAGAAAATGGAAAAGGGAGAAGAAAAAGAAGAGGAAGACGTAGAAGGAAAAGAAGAATTAGTAAAATTAGTAAAAGGGCCTCTTTAGTTAAAAAAAAAAAGTTTTAAGTTGGAGGCTGGTACAAAAAGCATTTGAACTGAAATTTATTGTCATTGTATAGCTCTGCATCTATCAATGTTGACAAAAAACACAAACATTTATATAACCGGTCCTACTCTACCTGCTCCGAGTAGGATTTGAACCAGGGTCTCCAGCGTGGGAGACGGGTGCGCTAACAAGGACACCAAAGACCGCAGCCTCTAGCGTCAGTCGCCAGCGCACTTCTTGAAGCCAGGGAAGTGAGGTTTTTTTAGCTCTTACTGGCCTACGTCTGTTACACTCAACCCCCTAATCCTCACTCCCATCCGGGTCAACGGCACCAAATGTAACCGGTCCTACTTGACCCTTTCATATTTCACTTTCATATTTTTTCATCTCGCAGCTATACTTTTGCGCTTAGCACTAATAAAATTCTCGGTTTTTATCCCATCAAAGCTTAGCCACCTTTGAGTTTCCATTACCAAGCAATAGATGAGTAAGCAAACACCCACCCACTCGTCTGCCTAGAGAACTTAAAAAAAATAAACGCTTATACACATTGTGTCAGATTTTTGGCACAATTACAATCGATTAACTCCTCTGTTTGATTAGTTTCACATTGAAAAGCACTGTTAGCAGTTATTATTTGCCAGTGCTTTGCAAGACTATATCTGTACGCTGTTCTGTTATAGTTTTGTTGGTGAAAGCCTACACCTGCAGTCAGCAGAGAGTTTCATGAGAGTTAATGGAATTGTCTGCAGAACCCTTTTTGTGTTTAAACTGCATTAGTAACTTGAGAGTAACACTGTGGTTAGCTTTAAGCAGAGCCTAACTCCATTTACAGAGCAATGCAAGATACGTGTTTAGTTGAAGCAAACAGAATATTACACCTATACTGTGTATTTATTTACAGTGTAGCAGCCCCTGTTTGATGTAAATAGTAATGATTTTGTTTTAGCTTTGCTAAAAACATGGCTTTTCACTATGTGGCACATTTAAAGACAAACTAATTAGACTAAAATCAGTAAAAGGTCCCTAAATAAAAACTGAAGCATTTGTGTTAGAAAGCTTGCTGAGGTAAATGAAGTGATATATGCTCATCTGAAACACAAAAATAAGTGAGTATGTGTATGTGTAAAAAAAAAAAAAAGGGGGAGCTAATGACCCATTTCCTGGAATGAGATAATAGGTTTGCGGTAGATTCTTTATTAAATGTTAATTAACTCCGGCTGCATGATTTGTTTTTTTTTTCTTCTCCAAAATGAATGTTTTTTTGTTCAAATTATAAGTAAACGAGAGATAAGCAAAAAGGCTTGTTTGCCTGTAGACATGTCCATTAGAGCGTGCAAAAAAACAGCACTTCAGCAGAAACAGCAGACCACACTTCATGGACAGTGAAAGTGAGATTTAACTGAAAAATTAAGGGATATCTACAAGACCTTCCATCCCAGAAATACAGAAACAGAGAGGTAGAGATTTTCATATAACCATATTTTTATTATACTATACAGCAAAAAAAAAAGACAAAGTACATTGCAAATATATTTGTTAAATACATGTGAAATATATGTTGTAAACTGCATGGATTAAGGAAAGTTTTTTTGGCTTACATTTGTACATAATGTACAAATGCAAGCCCAATCTTAAAATACATTTTAGGTAACTGGAAAAGGATTTTGGACAATGCAAATATATTAAGAAAATAAATCGCCAAACGTGTATTTCAGTCAGGACCACTTTGAGAATTAAATTTATTGACAATCTTTGGATTTGGCGAAAGGCTTAGGCTCCAGGGTGCTCGAGCTGCCATACTAGACAGCTTCAGATACATCCTTGAGACACAAATCCCCAAGCCTTAGTAATAACCAAATGTTTCTTAGCACATATTACAGAAGAAGATACAATAATTACATAAATAGAGTTTCTACAAAGAATCCAATGCTCTATCATGAAGATGCTAGGAGGTGAAGGGGTGGTGGGTGTACAGTGGGGAGAACAAGTATTTGATACACTGCCGATTTTGCAGGTTTGCGCACTTACAAAGCATGTAGAAGTCTGTAATTTTTATCATAGGTACTCTTCAACTGTGAGTGACGGAATCTAAAACAAAAATCCAGAAAATCACATTGTATGATTTTTAAATAATTAATTTGCATTTTATTGCATGACATAAGTATTTGATACATCAGAAAAGCAGGGGCCTCATTTATAAACGTTGCGTACGCACAAAAGAAGGCGTACGCCGCTCTCTACGCAATAATTGGTATTTATAAAAAGCAAATTTGACGGGAAAATGTGCGGTCCTTCACGCAAGCTCTGACCCAGGCGTACGCACAAAAACGGGTGAAATGAGAAATGGCGACACCGTCGGCAGATGGAAGAAACACGTGAAAGTGTGTGAAACTGTAGACCGTTGTGTAAAAGAAATGGCAATACTGCCTCTCATAAATAAGATGAAGACTTCACAAAGCAAGTCTTACAATTAACAGCCTACACGAACACCCGTTTGATCGATCTGCAGTGTAAAACAAACAAAATCAAACGAAAATTACAACAGAAATGCAAATTAACACATATTTGCAAAAAGAAAAGTGAAATATGTTCTGCAATAATATTGGCATGTTATGCAATTCATCCTCATAAATAATATGGTAAACAGAACGAAATAATGTACAAAACTGATATTCTCGTCAATGTGTCCGTCTGGCGGAGCAGATATAGATGCAATTAGATAGACAGATAGATAGATAATTAGTGCGATATATAGATAGATAGATAAATAGATAGATAGATGTATTAATTGTCCACTGGGGAAAGTTGTTTTCATAGTAAAAATTTGTTCATCAGATACGGAATCATGGTATTCATGCATATGCCTTTAGTTTGTTTTATTTTGATACAATAACGTATGACGTGGCAGACACACTTTGGCGATGGAGCGCTAGACGCTTTTTTGCCTCGACTTTGATGTCCGACCATTTCTTTTTTATTTCGGCGACGGTCCGAGGTTGTGAGGCTACAGCATTTACGGCGTCTGCAACCTTTTGCCACTCAAGTGCCTTTTTGGCATTAGTAATGCCCACACTGTGCCCTCCAAACAACATTTTTCTCCTCTTTTCCACCTCGCCAACGATAACTTCTACTTCACATTGAGTGAAGTTACGTTTTTTTGATTTCCTCTCTGTGTTTGCCATGATTTCGCAATCGATGAATATTAACTTGTGGGCGTTTCACGGACTATTTATGGGCAACTATGGGCGTGACATGAAGCCTCAAAAGCTGCACTACATTTAGAATTGATTGTGATTTATTAAGGGAAAACTGCGTAGGATGTGCGTGCGCACGGTTTTATAAATCCGAATATTTCTGTGCGTACGCACGTCCTATTTTTCATCCGTACGCCACTTCTGACGCAAATACTACGCAAAGTTTTATAAATGAGGCCCCAGAACTTAATATTTGGTACAGAAACCTTTGTTTGCAATTACAGAGATCATACGTTTCCTGTAGTTCTTGACCAGGTTTGCACACACTGCAGCAGGGATTTTGGCCCACTCCTCCATACAGACCTTCTCCAGATCCTTCAGGTTTCGGGGCTGTCGCTGGGCAATACGGACTTTCAGCTCCCTCCAAAGATTTTCTATTGGGTTCAGATCTGGAGACTGGCTAGGCCACTCCAGGACCTTGAGATGCTTCTTACGGAGCCACTCCTTAGTTGCCCTGGCTGTGTGTTTGGGGTCGTTGTCATGCTGGAAGACCCAGCCACGACCCATCTTCAATGCTCTTACTGAGGGAAGGAGGTTGTTGTTGGCCAAGATCTCGCGATACATGGCCCCATTCATCCTCCCCTCAATACGGTGCAGTCGTCCTGTCCCCTTTGCAGAAAAGCATCCCCAAAGAATGATGTTTCCACCGCCATGCTTCATGGTTGGGATGGTGTTCTTGGGGTTGTACTCATCCTTCTTCTTCCTCCAAACACGGCGAGTGGAGTTTAGACCAAAAAGCTCTATTTTTGTCTCATCAGACCACATGACCTTCTCCCATTCCTCCTCTGGATCATCCAGATGGTCATTGGCAAACTTCAGACGGGCCTGGACATGCGCTGGCTTGAGCAGGGGGACCTTGCGTGCGCTGCAGGATTTTAATCCATGACGGCGTAGTGTGTTACTAATGGTTTTCTTTGAGACTGTGGTCCCAGCTCTCTTCAGGTCATTGACCAGGTCCTGCCGTGTAGTTCTGGGCTGATCCCTCACCTTCCTCATGATCATTGATGCCCCACGAGGTGAGATCTTGCATGGTGCCCCAGACCGAGGGAGATTGACCGTTATCTTGAATTTATTCCATTTTCTAATAATTGCGCCAACAGTTGTTGCCTCCTCACCAAGCTGCTTACCTATTGTCCTGTAGCCCATCCCAGCCTTGTGCAGGTCTACAATTTTATCCCTGATGTCCTTACACAGCTCTCTGGTCTTGGCCATTGTGGAGAGGTTGGAGTCTGTTTGACTGAGTGTGTGGACAGGTGTCTTTTATACAGGTAACGTGTTCAAACAGGTGCAGTTAATACAGGTAATGAGTGGAGAACAGGAGGGCTTCTTAAAGAAAAACGAACAGGTCTGTGAGAGCCGGAATTCTTACTGGTTGGTAGGTGATCAAATACTTATGTCATGCAATAAAATGCAAATTAATTATTTAAAAATCATACAGTGTGATTTTCTGGATTTTTGTTTTAGATTCCGTCTCTCACAGTTGAAGAGTACCTATGATAAAAATTACAGACCTCTACATGCTTTGTAAATAGGAAAACCTGCAAAATCGGCAGTGTATCAAATACTTGTTCTCCCCACTGTAAATGGAGACTGAGGAGCATTCGTTTGAATGAGCTTAAATACTATAGTTGATTAGAGTAGGTGGAGTAACAAATCAGCTGAGCGTCAGCTGATATTTAGCGATCAGTGGTCTGCCTGAACTACGCTTGAATTCCATTCGATCACTCAAGTTCTAAAGGTAACTAAAACATAGAAAATATATTGATGTATACATATTTTAAAATGGCTTTTTTTGTATATTTTGAAACATATTTAAGAAAACATCTGAAAATCGATTTATGCAGGAAAAATACACTAACATTCTCATTCACTAACTGTGCGTACGCATACATTTGTGTGTGACATCTGCGTACGAATGTTTTCACGAACAAATCATGATTCATCAATAAGTTTAGTACTAAAATTCATTCTAAATTTACGGAAAAATGTAGGTACAACTACAACCACACGTTCACAAAAATCACATACTCTGGGTGACCTTATAAATCAAGTGAATCCTGAATCTGAATCCTGTTGTGAGGAAAGCATTTTCATGGTTAATGCAATTGTGAATTACACTGTAGCCACATGGCAGCATTAGTTTAGTCAGGCCACGTAGGCATAGTGCTGCGGTCAGCTGTCAAATCCTTCCAATCACTAACATTCTCCTATTAGACCGGGGATATATATGCGTGGCATTACTGCTCGGGAAGTATACTCAAACTGCCTGCAACCCTCCCTCCCCACTATAAGTATCAGCATATTACTGTGCACCTTCTGGCTGTCGTCTTCTTTTTTTTTTTTTTCAGACTACCAGGCTTTAAGTCCTAGCTGTTATGGATCTCACTGCCGAGAGACACTCATCCTCATAGCCAAGCTACAGTATAGACGTCCCGGGATTCACTGCACATCTACACGTTACCACTGTTTCGCTTTTAAAGACATAAAGACATCTGTATATCACCCAAGCTGATGGTTCCATGGGGGTGTTAATGCTAAAGCTCTTGTATGTTTTATTAATTATGGAGCAAGAACCCCCATAAGGAACCATACCGCCAAAGATAACTTGTGTTTCAATAAACTCAAAGTAACTTGCCAAAGTGGTCCTGTCTGAAATGTGTTAAGATAAAATTGTAGACAGATATGTCATCCTAAATTCCATAGATATTTAGAAAGCCCTTATATGGATATGGTTTGGCCGTGTTTTATGCAAATAACTAACCTTGGCCACGTGGTCGCTCATTAAGAATACAATTATTAGTGAGTGAGACCCAGTGTTTTCTGTACTAATACGGGTTCTCTTGCCCAAGATAAGTATGGTAGCTATTTTCCCCACAATAGAGTAATACATTTGCATTATTGTAATGTTGAAGGTTAATGTTTATGCTTTGCTGGCTCTTTGTCTCAGTGGCGTTGGACTTTACTAACACCTATCAGCACGGATACATGAAGTTTGCTCATTAACTGCTGCTGTTTCACACTGGAGTTGATTGTTTATGCTTTATGTTCCTTTTTGTTGATTTTTTTCCCTCTCAAACTACTCTCAACAATAAAATGGCCATTCTTGGCTTAGATCCCAATGAATCTGCATGTTGTTGGTGGTTCACACACTGATGTGCTGCTGGTGGCTTCATTGTACTGAACTCTCTCTCCCTAACTGCAGCGTTGTGACGGTTCCAGCATTGCTTGTTTGGACACATTTGCATACACATACAAAGCAAACACATTCAATGATGTACGCATACACATACACATTAACAGTTCAACAAAACAAACCTTAAATGTTATGTTGACCTCTTCTCATTTTACTATATTTATGCCTCCCTTTAGTTTAATCTTATATTAAATGACAATATTGTTAATATAAAGATAAGTTAGTGCATTTGCTAGTCATGCGTATGTCAATGCATCTACTTGATTAAACATTTTATAATAATTCATAATGTCAGACTGATCACCAAGTGGTTATCCTACCTGTATACTTGTTCTCCTCTTAAACAGGTAGGAAAATGCAAAGCAAATTAAAGGGCCCTATTTTACCGATCCAAGCGCATGGTCTAAAGCGCACAGCGCAGGTGCACTTAGGGCGTGTCCGAATCCACTTTTGCTAGTTCAACGACGGGAAAAATGGTCGGCGCTCCCGGCGCATGGTCTAAAAGGGTTGTTCCTATTCTCTTAATGAGTCATGGGTGTGTTTTGGGCATAACGTGCAACAAACCAACCAGAGTCTCATCTGCCATTCCCTTCAAAAGCCAGTTGCGCTCGCGCCATGGCGGATTTGCTATTTACATGGTGGAATTTGCAAGCGGAAAAACTGAACGCTTCTCTAGCTAGGAAACGGATCTGCTTGTCCAATGATGCCTGCTTGCTTGTCATTACTGCAAATAGTTAGGCTAATTCTGATACATGCAATGACTATCCATTGTGACATGTAGGCATTTTTATATTTATGTACACAACAATAATCTTTTACATTTTAATCCTTTTAATCCTTTGTTTGTGTGATGACCCTGTGTGTGTAATAAGCAGAGTGTACGCATGTTGTGGACCCGCCTATAGGCGCATATTACAAACGCGCTCTTTAAAAAACAAAAAAAAATATTGCACCATTGACTTTAGACCAGATTTTAGTTGGTCAATGGTGCAGTCTATTTCAGTTGCCTCGAAATAGCAATGCGGCAACAACGCGCCAGAACACACCTCGTTTTCAGACCAGCACGCCCATGGGCGCACAAATGCATTTGCTATTTAAACAACGTGGCGCAGGACATGAAAATGATAACTGCGTCGGGCTGAAACTCGCAAAAAACACTTGCGTTGCGTCTGGCACCACATTGCGCCGGGTGTATGATAGGGCCCAAAGTGTAATAAATAATAACCTGAAGTCCTAATAAATCAGAACATTTAAATTTGGTACGTAAAGGGATAGTGTGCCTAGAAATGACATTAAAAGATATTTGGAAATTCAATGGAGTCCAATGTTTCAGTATATGAACAAACAACCACAAACATTTTAAATAATATCTGTGTGTTCCACAGAAGAAAGAAAGAAAGAAAGAAAGAAAGAAAGAAAGAAAGAAAGAAAGAAAGAAAGAAAGGTGAACTATCCCTTTAATTCAAAAGTAAATACATTTCATCCAGCATTGCTTGCTCACACCACAAAAAAAAAAAAAAAAATACACGACTGCATATGCACACTGAACAATGTACAGTATGTCACCAGAGCACAAGTTTTGCTGAAACATCCTGCTTGGATGGTCCTGGTCAGAAAAATTCTTCCTTGATGGTCAGTTCCAGGCTGTGTCCTGGGAGACTATGTTTTCTGCTCTTTACCACTGAGGCACAGGAATAAACTCAGAAAGCCATTTGTCCCATAGAAAATGCCAGCGCCTTCATTAGCAGCAAAAGCATTTAAAATCTACAGAGGAAATATCTCACTACTTGCCGGCTGAGCCTCAGCGGCTTATAACGCTCAGAATAATCACTGTGCCAAGTCATTTTATTTGAATTATTCAGCATCCATCAGTGTCTGAATGTTATACATGTTGACACATGCTATTACTCTATTTACTGGCAACAGTTCAACAGTTGTTTATTCCCAGCATCCTTTGAATCCAACTTCCAAAGACGTGTCTATAATCTAGGGCTGTCATTTGATTAACATAAGCCTATCACTGACCTTCAAGCCAAATAAATAATTTTACATTTGGGTTTGTCAATGTGTTTGAGGTAGACTTAGGGCCCGTTCAAACAACACATGTTCTTGTTTTTCATCTGCAACATTATGCAAGTGTCGGTGCAGATGGATGTCTGCTGTTGTGTCACATCTGGGTGTTTTTGCACCATTTGCATTGCATTTTTAAGACACTCTGTCAAGCTGAAGATCTAGTGACAGGAAAACTCCTTATTTTAATAATTTCCTATATTCTACTTTTCTTATATATTTGAATAACATATGAGACAGAGGGCATAATCTTTTTTATCACTTTACTTTTTTACAATATTAAATTAAGTTAAACTAACAGCTCTACAATACATATTATATTAAAGCAAACATGATGTCTTCCTTCCTTACACAGTATATATAAATTTTTGTTTAAATAACAAATAAATGTAAATGCTAACACTTAACAATAAGGTTTAATTTGTTAAAATTAGTTAGTGAATTGGGTATCACAAACTAACTTTTTGCAGCACTTAATCTAGGTTAGTTTTAATTTATAAATACACAGATCAGGCATAACATTATGACCTAATATTGTGTTGGTCTTCCTTTTGCTGCAAAAACAGCCCTGACCCGTCGAGGCACGGACTCCACTAGACCCCTGAAGGTGTGCTGTGGTATCTAGCATTAAGATGTTAGCAGCAGATCCTTTAAGTCCTGTAAGTTGCGAGGTGGGGCCTCCATGGATCGGACTTGTTTGTTCAGCACATCCCACAGATGCTCGATTGGATTGAGATCTGGGAAATTTGCAGGTCAAGTCAACACCTCAAACTCATTGTGGTGCTCCTCAAACCATTCCTGAACCATTTTTGTTTTGTGACAGGGCGCATTATCCTTCTTAAAAGAGGCCACAGCCACCAGGGAATATCGTTTCCATGAAAGAGTGTACATGGTCTGCAACAATGCTTAGGTAGGTGGTATGTGTCAAAGTAACATCCACATGGATGGCAGGACCCAAGGTTTCCCAGCAGAACATTGCCCAAAGCATCACACTACCTCCGCCGGGTTGCTTCTTCCCATAGTGCATCCTGGTGCCATGTGTTCCCCAGTTAAGCGACTCACACGCACCCAGCCATCTACGTGATGTAAAAGAAAACGTGATTCATCAGACCAGGCCACCTTCTTCCATTGCTCCGTGGTCCAGTTCTGATGCTCACGTGCCCACTGTTGCCGCTTTCGGCAGTGGACAGGGATCAGCATGGGCACCCTGACTGTCTGCGGTTATGCAGCCCCATAAGCAACAAACTGCGATGCACTGTGTATTCTGACACCTTTCTATCAGAACCAGCATTAACTTCTTGAGCAATATGAGCTACAGTAGCTCGTCTGTTTGATTGGACCACACGGGCCAGCCTTCGCTCCCCACGTGCATCAATGAGCCTTGGCCGCCCATGACCCTGTCGCCGGTTCACCACTGTTCCTCCCTTGGACCACTTTTGATAGATACTGACCACTGCAGACCAGGAACACCCCACATAAGCTGCAGTTTTGGAGATGCTCTGACCCAGTCGTCTAGCCATCACAATTTGGCCCTTGTCAAACTCGCTGAAATCCTTACGCTTGCCCATTTTTCCTGCTTCTAACACATCAACTTTGAGGACAAAATGTTCACTTGCTGCCTAATATATCCCACCCACTAAGATAATCAGTGTTATTCACTTCACCTGTCATAATGTTATGCCTGATCGGTGTATATTGTTAAAAGTTCATTTATGTTTGTTCATAATATATTGTTTTTAATTAATACGATTATGAAAAATGTATTAGCATATGTAGAAATTAACATTAACCATGTTTATGAAATGCTGTAAACTTCTTAGCAATTGGATGTTAGCAATTTAATTAATTAATGTTACCGTATACAACCTTATTGTAAAGTCTTACCCTACAAATTGTTAAATTTCTAATATTTTATCAACCAAATATCTGCTATTAGAAAGCTCTGGTAGTAATTAGGCAGCTCAGGTAATGATAAAGTTCACACATTCCCAGAAGAGCCAGTCCTGTCGCTGACAGACAGAGACGGATCAGACAGGCATTCTGCTACAAACTCAGACGTTTGAATTCCAAATGTCACAATCCTCTGCAGGGATTTTGGATCCCCGAATCGTGTCTACGCACAGGGTCAGTTGAGGTGCCTTCAAAACGCCCGTCCACTTCAGCTTGAGTTAAAAGAGAGAGCTGAATAGACACGTACTCACACATACACAGTGAGCGCAGATGAAGGTTGGGTAAAAAAGGACAAAAAAAAGAAACAGTGTTCATGTTTATCCATATTTAATTGATGAATATTCTCTAATAAATGGACAACAAGCAGAATCCAAATATTAGTGCTTAGCTGTGAATATGCAAATATAATTAACTTACAGTAGATGTAAATAAAGCTAGTAAAGGTGGGCTTCTTGAATCTTTAATCCTCTTTCTGTCTGTTTGGGATGTAGCCTTTTGCTGCTTAGCAGCTGGTCCAATTATCTTGAGTATCAGATTTGCACATCATTATGTGTGACATATAATGAACGCTCCTGGATTAATACAGTACCATGGGTGCTATGTTAGTGATACAACTCAAACGTAATCATCACAAATAACAGAGTACAATAGGTCCACTTTGAAACCACCTGCACTAATTTATGCATGGTTTGAGCAGAATTTCACTACAGAAAAACAACTATCTATGAATATAAGGTGAGATTCAAGACCAAAGATGGCTTTTTATAAGTGGGTACACAATGAGTCATGCAACAGAAACTCCTGCTATGTAGCATCGCTGCACTCTTGCAGATCAAATTTTTGGAAAAATCTTACTAAATATTGTCCCCCTCAAAGAGCCGGAGCCATGAATAATTTAAGGACTGACATAATCATTTTATTTATTCAGTGTTGTATCTTTCTTTTCTTTACATCATCTTGTCCTGGTCATATTATGGAAAGACGCCTGCAGCACTACATCTCAAATAGCTTTCAAACTCTGCATGCAAACCATTTATTTATTATTTTCATATAGCTGAAGCAAAAAAAAAGAAGTTTTATTTGTCACATCATGTTGTTCTTTCTGTCTCTCCTAATTTCGCTCTCTCTGAAGTTCTGACATGTGACCTTTCTGTCTGATCCATCTTTCTCCCAGATGAAGCCCTAATGTTGTCTAACATTGGGGACAAACGCTTGACCCGAGGGAACTTCCTGAATTCTTAAGATTTTTTGATCACAGTTTAACCCTTTCACACATAAGTTTAAAATATTCTGGCTGACCCCCCAGTGTGAGTTTTTCCAAGGCAACCGTTATTTATAACGTATCACTTTATTGTTTCCATGGTGATGCGTCATTGCTTGTCACATGACGCACCGCAGTCACAATAGTGCTGTATGACTGATGATCTGCTTTTATTTCATTTTTCCTTTTTATTAAAAATATTCACAAATTTGTTACCTATAGCATGAAATATCTGATATTCCGATTGCCGCCATTTTAGTTTGTGCCGCAGTTCAGAGAATCTATTGGATTTACAACACGTGAATTCATCCACTTCTCCCGAAATAAATGAAAGTAAGTGGCCGCTGAACTGGGAGAAGAATAAAGAAAATGTTAAAGTTACTTACACAATGCATTTGAGATTAATAAAATTTGTTGTCTAAGGATTAAAGGATTATTATTACCGCTTCCATAGACATCAGTGTGTATTTTACAAATTCTAAATGCATGGTTTTGCTGGTACTTATGTGTATTTAAATGTCTGAAACCTAAAATAAACATTATGTGGTTGAAAACACTGAATAGTTGTTGTATATGACAAGCGCTGAGTGCTTCTGTCTCTGGCTCAGCGCCAGCTAAAGCGCAAAAGCACATTTCAATTTAGCAGTTGATCACGTGATGCACTGAACATTCTAATCACACCAGTGTGATCGTACGCTCCAGGGACCAGCCAAGAATGATCACACCGGTGTAATCGTATGTGCGAAAGGGTTAAGCTCTGAATTGACCCACAGTCTACGGTGAGCAGCAACTGAACATTTCTAATTATAATTCAATATCTTAAAGGAATAGTTAAACATAATTTAGATTCTGTCATCATTTACTCGTTGTCATGTCATTCAAACCCTTATGACTTTCTTTCTTTAACTAAGAAAGGTGACATTTTGAAGACTCTTAATTTGTAGTTCCCCACCCTTCCTTTTTGGTCAGAGAAGAGCGCACTGCTAAAAGCTGAGCTCTGAAAAGCCGTTTAGGAATACTAACAGGTCGTACCAGTTGTTTGTGAAGACGGTCACATCAGAACCTACATTTATCCAGTGGATAGCTATTTCTCTCAAGTTGATGATGGAAGCACTGCTTTCAGCTCTTGTCTTATTTCAGATTCGAATCTGAAACAATCTTCAACATGCTTTCATTCTCCACCATAATGTGACGTGCCACGACTCAAAATGATAAAGCTAAGTACAGATAAGTACTCTATCAGATAAGATAGAGATAAGTACATTGGGTTACACTTTATTTTAAGGTGACATAGTTGCATTAACTCAAATAAGTACTGAGTAATATTAATTAACTATGTACTTACTATAGAGTTACGGTTAGGGTTTGGTTTAGGTTACTTGTAATTATGCTTATACTACGGGGCTGTTAAATGCTTGAATCTGATTGGCTGACGAACGTTCTAAGGTGTACAATTATTTTCAATTATGCAATTATTACTCCGCTTCGCGTTGTGACCACATTACCACCTCGGGTGTGCATAATTTTTTTTCCGAATAATTCAACGGCCCGTCGTCTATTATTCCTTACATAATTGACTGTTATTACTATAGTAAGTAGATGTAGTAATGTGTAACTACATCACCTTAAAATAAAGTGTTACCATACATTGTTAAAAAATAATAACAGATAAGATATGTGAAGGAGATGTGTGTACATGCGTGTTTGACATGAGTTAACAAATGTAATGACTAGAAAATGACAAAACCTGTGCTGTTTGCTATGCTTATGCAGTGCACTGTTTGGCTTCAAGGCCATATGATTTGGAAAAAAGAAAGGATGGTCTTGTCTTGGCTATTGATTTGCATATGCTGAAAGACACTGAAATGTACAACAGCAAGTACTGACAGTATCAAACACTTTAGAGACATACAGATCTTTATGAATCCTTTGACAATTAGTCAAAACTAAAAGTGACAGAATAGTTATCAGTAAATTAAACTTTATCAAGAAAGACTTTTAAAAAGCAAATAACGAAGTTGGGACTAATAAAAGTAAAGTTATTTTCATAAGTGAAACAGCTTCAATGTTGCACTGAATGATTAGCACATCTCGTTTACTGATTTATGTGTGTATGTGCTGTCTGATTAGAAAATCACAGAGAACAGACTGAACCCGTTATAATGTCAAATTAGGTAAACGTGTTAAATATGCATTTTATGTAGATGCTGTCAATACTTTGATATACTTTGAATTTCCACTAAAATGATGCTGTATTTTATTTTATTATTATGATTTTTTTTAAATAAATAATTAATTCATGATTTTCAATAAGGTCACAATCTTTTGCCCGGAATCAGACTGCTCAGGCTGATGAGGATGGCCATTCTTACCTAAGCAGGGTAAGAAGGATGTTCCTCCGGTGGTGAAGCATTTGCATCTGACTGCGGTGTTGACACTATGACAGACAGGCACTCTGTGGCTGAACAGTTGATTGAATCTTCACCTCTCATCACATACAATGCGTACTGTTAGATCAATGACTGTTGACAGATGAGTTCAGACTGAAACATTGATTTCTTTCAAAGGCCCCATCAAAGAGATCCATCTTGAAGTCTCTAAGATCGCTATAAATCTGTGAATCTTTCTAAAGAATCTATTGCGTGAAGGTATATGTTGACTGAGTATATGCATTTAGTGCATACTTTATCTTGAAAGAAAAGCATGCTTTATATTATAAAATGGAATAATATATATATATATATATATATATATATATATAGTGGTAGCCAAAATTATTAGAACACTTGGCATCTGGGAGTCGTCTTATTGGGCCTGGATTTATTTTCCAAGAGGAGACGACCCGAAACATTCTTCTAACTATTGCTGGAACTACATGCGACGGAAGGAATCTGCTGGAACATTGAAAATGATGGACTGGCCCCCTCAAAGTCCATTGAGCACATTTGGGGTGAGTTGGAAAATAAAGTGGACAGATCTATTGTACATTCAAAGGAAAGCCTTTGGCTTCAGTTGCAGAAGGCATGGGATAACATTAGTGTTGAAGTTTTCAGAGGAAATATATTGACACTGACAAAATATTTGGCAAAAAAAGGCAAACTGCTATAGTTTTTTACTATATAAAAAAAGATTGCATAAAAAAAAAAAAGTATGTCGACTAGAACATTCAGTTATTAATATTTATTTGGTTCTCTCTTGTTTTTGCATGTGTTCATAATTTCTTTATGACAGCCTGGCAAAAAAAAATTTGGTCTGCACAATTTGGCATGTTTAATTGCCTTATCACAAATAAAACAATTGACTCCAAGCACAATGTAAAATGCTTACAAAATCTTGGGTGAGGATGTCAATTTTCCTAGGCCGCACATCACTTTTGGCCACTACTGTATGTATATACTGAATCATTTTCTCAACTGATTCATAAAATGCTGATTCATTCAGAAGAGAAAGTGCACCTAGTCCAACATTCCTGTTGTTGGTTCATTTGAAACTATTTTCACTGCTGGAGCAAATAGAAAAAGTAACTGTCAATATTGTCTAAATTCTAAGTTACTCAGTATTAACTCAATTTTCTACATTCCAAGTAGTTTCACTTGGCGCAGTAAAAAAAATGTTGAGTCTAAAACCTCCACATTTCTTTGAAGCCTTTGTTTTAACCAACTCCACAAAGAACCAATCATTTTTATATTCCTTAATTAAACCACTTAAGACAGGTAGACAGTGGACAGGACAACAGACTCCCTGAGCCAATAGTCATGTACTAACACTTTAGCCTCACTCTCCCTCTGTTTTATCTCCCATAATTCCACCTTCAGCCTCATGCTGCGTTGTCCATCAGACAATTATGCAAATGGTGGGCATAAGCAGACGCAGAGAATTGAGGAATCCATAATAAGAGTGATTTTATCTGACTGTGTGCAGAAATGACCAGGCAGGTGGTAATGATGATTAAGGCTGTGCTTCACTCAGTCCACAGAACCCATGGTGGAAGTTAATGGGGTGAAAAGCTTACTTTAGGCCCGAAACAAATTAAGGGCCCAGCAATCAATAGGGTTAGTGAATGAAACCTAATGGCCTCTGCCTCACTTCTTATAATAAAAGTGAAGAAATGCATCGATTTGCCCCTTCACAGGTGGTTTTTTCCTCCTCTTATTGATTTCAGTTAACAGAGCATTTACTGAAACTTGAAGGGGCAAAGCATGTTGTGTACATTCTGATATTGTGCCACCGAGAGAGACTTTTAGCATCGCAGTACTACAGTGTTTAGTCAAAGTTCTGCCTTCTACTCGCTGTCACACAAAGCGTGAAGAGTGCAGTTAGACATCTGCATGCATTTGATTCCTTCACCGGGGTTTCCGCAGCCCAGGTTTATTGCATGCATGCGTCATGTCATTTTTCATTAAACTGTTCAGCCCGAGAGGGAAAAAACAGACCTCATGTGACAACCGCAGACATTTTGATGTCGACATAATCGCCGCAAAATGAAGCTAAATAAACGGACAGGGTACAAAACAAGAAGTGACTGTGATTCCCCTCAAATTCAGTCCACGATCAGAAGTCCCTGAGTGCCATACAGACATACACTAAAAAAACAGCGACTAGTGCTACTGAGTGACACATTATAGAGTGTTTGGAATCTATTTAAAAATGCATTAGAGTAGGATTCATATTTCCATATGACAAGCAAGGAAGAGCGAGAGAAACAGAGAGGGAAACAAATTTGCACCGGAGCTAAAGCTGTTAGCACACGTTAAATGTAATTTTCCTTATTTGCAAATGCAATGGCTCATGCCGTACTTCCAGCGCACATTACTGCTTCTTCTTCCCATTGTCTTAATAATGGTTTCTGGACAATTTATGTGAGCGTCCCCAGATAGTTTTCCCATTTCTCGCTGCAGAACATTTTGTTGCCCCTATTGTAGGACTCCTTTTTAAAATTCAGCTTTTTCTGTCTGCAATATAATTTCAAGGATTAGATAGAATGGTTTGCTTGGCAATGCCAACAGCCATAACAATAACTTGCTCCTGTGCCAGGCTCTGGGTGACAACAGATAATAGCACCTGATTTCCAAAAACAATGTCTGAGCAGACAACCTGGCATGATAGACCACAACAGCCGACAAACGGTCCAAACTCGACTGAAAACTCTTAATTGGAGAAAGGTAATTAAAGGGGTCATGAATTGAGAAATCAACTTTTCATTCAGCCTTTGATATATAAAATTTCATCGTGATATAAGAATATCCTGTAAGTTTTGGAGCTGAAAACTTCCTTGTTAGTCAAAGAAAAGCTTTTATTGACACCAGGCCCAGCAAACGCTCGATCTCAGAATATGCCAAACCTTGACGTCATCGTGTGGTTAAACGCCGCCTCAACATAAGAATAAGTACGCCTGATTCTGTAGCCTGCCCACCGACTCGTGGAGCTAAACGGATCGCGCTACCGAGCAATAAACATGCCGAAGATAGCAAGATATTGCACTGTGCCTGGTTGTTTTTTAATGAAGATCCAGCTCACGTGGGTAAGACATTGCGCATTTGTTCCTTCATTTCACCATGGATTCGTTTGTAAACGAGACTGGATTTGCAGACAGGATGAGATTACATGAATGAATGAAGAAACACACTTATGTGAGTAAAAAATGTTTTTTATATGTGATAGTATTGCATTGTTACAGATCGTTTGATATCTATTGATTATGTGTACGTGTCTAACTGAACATTAGCATGCTGTCACAGGCTCGAGAATCCTTTATTTGTGCTGCGATTCGGGATCTAGAACATGTATGGGCCAGGGCTCGCAAAGCCCAACGTCCCGGGGCTACGTGTTTTCCTACCAAAACGTGAGCCCGTCAGCAGGCCAGTGAATCTTAAATGGTGAAATAACATTCCTTTCTTGATGTGCGTTGTTCACTCTTTTGACTTGATATTTGAAGGAAAAATACAATCGCGGAAGTTTTGATCATGCTGATTTGTCTGACTCTGCAGTGAGGCTTGTGCGCGTATGTGTGTGTGTGTTAGTGATGCACGGTTCACGGTTATATCCACCGATCGGGCGGGCCAAGTAATAAAAAATAACATTCCAACTAATTGCGGGTGGATGAGAGATAAATCATTGTGTTTGTTTGATAAAGACATATTGAAAGCCCTGTGGGCGAATCATAATTGCGGTTGCCGTTTTCCCACACGTTTTCAAAACAATTCCTCACGTGTACTCACGGGGGAGACGGAGCTATAATATGCAAAGCTTATCCAATCATAGCAGTGGGCGTTTACTTCCAAGTCTTCAGTGCGGCACACCCATAAAAACCGAGCGTTCCATGAGAGAGGCTCAAAACCAGGGTAGAAAATAGCCTATTACTTTTTCATTATGATGTTTTTGAATGTAAAAACCATGCAAACGTCATTAGTTGACCTCAGACAACAGTATAAAAAAAATTTAAAAAGCCAGTTCATGACCCCTTTAAACTCTGCAAACCACAAGGAGGGTGAAGTCAGAGGGGGCCGGGAAGAAAGCGTAAAATCCACTGACTGTCCCAAGATAGGAGCGGGGGTCATCATGTTCAGGCCCTGTAGAGATAGCATGGGCATTAAAAGGCTTCCTTGCTGTGGCTCACTGCTGAGAAAGATGACAGCCATCTCACTGGCCTAAAAGTCTCAGAGAGAGAGACTTCACTCTTTTTACAAGGTAAACCACTGCAGTACACATGGAAAAACAAGCCTCACAGATCTGCAATTAATGAGTGTATCATTATCAAAAAACTAATTTATGTACATATTTGACCTTTTGAATTTGAAATTCTTTCCCTGTCAATAAATGCAAAAATTCTCTCTACATCCCAGTGATCATTAGCAAGAAACTGTGCAAAGAACAGAGGAAACATTTGGTTGCTTATTTAATTTTTACCTCTGACAAATGGAAAACATATCTGTCAACCAAATGATGACACAAACACACATTTATATATAAATATACTGGTGGTGTAATTTGCACGAGGGAGGGTTCCTCATTAAACTGGCTTCTATGTTTTAGTCGAAGTGGAAATAAAAGTAACACACCTTTTCAGCGCCAATTTTTCACTGCTTGTCTTTAGTAAATCCTGACAGTAGTTACAGTAGTAACGGCAAAAGAGGGTTTGTGCTGGCACAAGCTGTTAGTAAATATGGCCCTTATTCTTCGTCATTAACTCTTTCCCCGCCAAACATGGAATTTTCCGTTATTTGTGAGAAAACGCTTCCCCGCCAAACACTGAATTTTCCGGGTTTCCGTGTTTTCACTGTTATACGCTAGGGGGCGCTATTACGCATCTTCTGAATGAGTACAGAATCTCCTGATCAAAATACAGACGAAGAAGCAATCGTATGTAAGCAGATGCATATGTAAAATAACGTGATCATCAACATTAAACATCATATAAATCAAAACTGTCTAATGTTACTGAATAAAATGTCGACCCAGAACGAGCTATAGGACTGTGCAAGCCTTAGGGGTGTTGATGGACTCAATCTACTCCATTTGTGTTTGATCATCGCTCTGAATCTGATCTGGATGTAGTCTTTGACAAAAACGTGATTTTCTCAGCTTTTTGTTCAAAATGTTGCTTTTTTTATGAAACTTACCCATATTTAAGTGTTGATAAAAAAGGAATGAATGAAGCTAGAATAAAACGTTTTTTTTTGTTGTTGTTGTTTGTTTAAAAGCAGAGGGTCTGCTCTTTCTTTTGATATATTGCATGCTCAGATATTCATACAACAAAATATTCTATGGGCCATTACATTTTTGTGAAAATGATCAAAAATACTGGCGGTGGCTGGCAACTTTTTTTAAAAAACGCTGGCGGGGAAAGAGTTAAAAGGCTAGTTCAAAATTTTGTCATCATTTACTCACCCTCATGCTGTTTCATTCTTCTGTGGAACAAAAAAAAAAAGATTTGAAATTGTGTGAAATAAATAAGTGCAAATGATGAGCAAACATGGCAGAAAACAGGCTGTATACTTCCAGCTAAGTAACTGCCATTACAATGAAAGGGAATGCTAACAGATAAACCAGCATGTATGCAGATCTTCCCCTCAATATAGTACAACAAGCTGGTTTCTCAGAATTATTGCATTTACCTGGTCTGAGCCTTCAAAATAATATTGTGAATGTGCAACCAGTGTAACTTGGCCTAACACTCACCACCAGGCTATATAAGATGGCTAGAAATGGTGTGCTTGCCTCAATGTTTTAAGCATTTTAAAACATAAGGGTGAACACAACATGGATCTAGTGCCACAAGGCCAGTCTGTGTGCTTGCAGCGATGTACAGCCGCTCTCTGCTGCGCTTTGACGTTCGGAATTGTGACTTTTCAGAAAACCACCCCCTCTTAGATCTTTACGTTAATGTTTAATATGACGGTTCCCACTGGGCTTGGAGGTATCAGGACATGATTTAGACTTAAAGTTGTTGTTTTAACCTCCACAACAACCATTACTGTAGTGTGGCATTGTGTCTGGTTAAAGAAAGCAGTTATATGCTGAAAATCCAGAGTTTGCAGCGTTATAGCGAGAGAGTATAAAGTGTCTGATTTGTGAATTAATCATTTGAGTCAGAAAGAATCAAATCTTTTCAATGTGTCAGCTGCTCCAGTTCACCAAACCAGTCTGAATTATTCTTTCACTTATTCACAGATTCTTTCTCTTGTATACAGGTTTGGAACAACTTGAGGGTGGGTAAATGATGACAGAATTTAAAGTTTTGGGTGAAATATCCCTTTAATCTTTGCATTGTGAATTGCAAATATTGTGGCTCTTAATGCTTATGATGTCCCTCTTATGTGAAATGAAGATAAAAGTGTCTGATAAATGTCAATGTAAACTCAATTATCCGGTCTCAATGGTTATTAGTAATGGGAAGATCGGATAATGTTACTCACTTGATCTTTGAATCTCATTCAGTAAAATAAACAAGTCATTTTGTTCATTTGAGTGAAGTTAAAATTTTATATTTTCAATAGCCAAATTTCCCAAACAAGTCCACATACGCAATCTTTGATATTTTTTGTCAGTGTTTCGTTAATTTTTTTCATCGCCATTAACAGTTATTATTCCACTAGAGTGGATGATTATCAGTGAATAATGACTTAAATTTCAGACTCTCCATTGTTTGGCCTACTTCTGTTATATGATACATTTATGGTCCTTTTGCATTCTTGAAGCCTGTTTATGAGCCAATTAACCCCATTCTGTTTTGATTCACCTATCTAGAGCCATCTTTACACTGCAAAGGAATCTGGATCTGAAGCAACATTTATACAACAAAAGGGAGCTTTTGCACATAACTGCACTGTTTGACAACGGTTGCAGACAGCCAGATTAAATTTTTTAAATGACAAAAATCCAGAAATATGAATATTAAAAATCTCAGTGGAGTACTAAAAATCAAATACCACATTTATATTAACAACTACTGTAATCTAGTATCAGATAAATATCTGTGCCAAACTATCTGACCTAAACCCCTAGACCTTTCATGGCCATAGCTTCATCTCGGATGAAAGAACGCATCCTTGCCCTTGTAAGTGCAGCAAGCACCTTGTCTTGTTGGGCACAAATTGGGCCCTGATGCGACCTGTTTTAAGTTGTAGGTATTCTCTGCTGCCACAACCTTTTGACCTGGCCTTTTGCAGCGATGATGGCTGCCGATGACTCGCACAGAATCCAAATCAGCTCAGGCTGACAGAGTCTTCTGGGGCCCCATATAGAGTTTAAAACAAGAGCAGCCCAGTTTATAGCATTAGTCCCTCTAAAAGCAATTAGTGTGATTGATCTGGGGAGAGTGAAGAGGTGGAGAACTGCAGATACAGAGCACAGAGAAGAGCTAATTATTTCTAAATTATGGACAGAGTCAGCATGGATGAATTAAATGGCACTCTGGTGGAAAAAAAGGAAAATTTACACCTAGGCTGACCCTGCCGTGACCCTGATATGTTTACTTTTATTGAAGAGAAGTTAGAGAGATGGAGAGCCTGGCAGGTAATTGCTGGTGGTAATCAGGGATGCATAAAGAAGGGAGGCGACCTTTGGCATTTCAACTGTGCCAGTTGAGTTCAACAGTCAAACACTCAGTGACCATGAGGACTGAATCAAACTAATTACTTCAGCATGCTTGTGCTTGCAGATAAATTAACATGCACACACTGAATGCACGCATACACATTTCACTCTTTAATTATGAAACAATGAGCCAGTTACATAAGCATATCTTATGCACTGTGCAAAAAGTATATTCTAGTAACAAGTGGTACAGTACAGTACATAGTGAAATAATTAAGTACTATTTAAATTTTTCTCAGTAAAAAATCTGTTTTTAGAAAAAATTATTTTTTAAATATCTAAAAACAAAATAAAATATAAAATCATATATTTATATATTTATATATTATTATATATATTTCCAGTGAAGTATTGAGTTATTTTTATACTGAAGTCCAAATGTAAGTCATTAAAGAATGTAAGAATGTCTGTTTACATTTAATAACATATAAGGAGAAGGAAAGGTTGAAAAAGCAATTCATCGATTTATACATAATTTGAATGTGAGCAAGTGAACGACATTTAAAAAACAGTGATATAATGCCTTCCCATATTTGAAAATGTATATTTACTCCTGCTATACACCATTATGCAATTTAATCATTAAAGTTGTTTCAGAAGTAGCACTGTAGTTGGACTGACTCTCCTGTCTCCTGTCTGTTAATAATATAGTGAAGATCGGGTTTAAAAAGACCAAACTGACAGTTATGTTTCCACTAAACCAAAGTCGAGTGCTATTTTATACAGTTACCTAATTACCTTATCAAAACATTGTGTGTGTTAAATGTGATGTTTTTCAGTCTAGCTTCGGCAAAACGATGCCTGAAGGCCTGGGGAACTATACGTAATATGCAGTGCCGCTGAGACAGTTTCATTACTGCAGCTCTCTCATCCATAACAGTGGTGGAATAAATGGATCAAACAGATCAACACTGTGATCTTCACTGTCAACTACGGCTAGGCTGCCTTGACAAATTATACAAGTTCCTGATGCATGTTTCACATTTAAATGTTTCAAAAATTCACATGACTGGAACATTATGATGTTCTGAACAACTGAACCGGGAAGAAAACAAATAATTGACCAAAAACATGATTTTTTCTTATCTTTTTACATGTCTGAGAGACTTGGCTCTACGGATTTGCAACATGCATGACTAGAGACAGATCCAAACACATTTGACATATTTTGACACCCTTAACATGAGAAGTTAACAACTGAATAGCCTAGAACATCAATCTCTAAAAAAAATCCAAAGAGAAGCTATTTTTCCTCAATGCATAAAAATAGAGAAATGGCAATATTTCTGGTATAAAATCCTTTACTTACTGAAATCAATGTGTCATATTCTGCTACAGTATATACAACACATGTCTGTCTGTGTTTAGATAGGTTACTGGTGGTGTCTGGATATCCCATGGAGGAATCTCTCCCTCATCACACCACCCTCCCCTCCCTTCCAGGTTTTCTCTGCTAGACGCATCAATACCAAAGCCAATGAGACATGGAGGAATGGCTGTCTGTTCGGGCAGCCACACAGCTGACTGAGATGACCATATGTCTTGTTTAAAACACTGTGCTCAGTGCCTTCTGAGTTAATCGAAGGTGCTGCCCCTCACTTCCTCTCCTGTCAACAAGTACGTGTGTGTGTGGCCCAGTTGATAGTTACAGATAAATCAGTCTGAAACATTTACAAGTTCTATAGCCATTTACACGAGTGGCACACTGAACCGCAACAGCCACTGGAACCATGTGTTGGTTAATATGTCTATAATATGGTGGTCAAATTTAACACATTAATGCATTTGATGGATTTTTTGATGTTACTGAATTCATTCAATTTAATATTAGGGGCAAGATTTACTAAACAGGGCAAATTAGCGCAAGAGCGCAATTCCATAAAAGCGCCGATGGGAGTGTACAGTTCTGCGTGTGATCTACTGACAACACGCAAATGATTGAACACAGACGCAGCGCAATCTACCCACTAGCGTCTGGTTTAAGACGTGTTTTTTTAGGGTGGTAAATAATGGCGCAAACACCAGTAAATTGATGAGCGCAAACCTTTGCAAATCACCTTGCATGATTCAATTAAATACTCTCCTCCATTGAATTTTGCGCCTGAAAGGGAAACTCCTACAAATGCATATGCAATAAGGTCAGCCGCAAAAATAACCCTGTCCACGCCTTTTCAGCGCTAATTTATCACCGCGTGTTTTTAGTAAATCCTGACAGTAGTTTTTTAAAGCCAAAAGAGGGTTTGCGCTGGTGCAAGCTGTTAGTAAATCTGGCCCTATAACTGTTTCATTCTGGGAAAAGTAAAAAAAAAAAAAATCATGCTTCAAAACCCTCAGAAAATATCAAACCAATTAGCTTTTAATTAAATTTATATAAAGCCAGCACAAACAAAGCTTGTTCTTTTTTTAAACAATATAATATAAAATATATTGGGGTCACTTTATTCTGCTATGATTGCCATCCTCACAAATTGCCAAACTCAATAATTACACATAATATTATTATTACTTTTTATATACTTACAATGACTGCTGTATTATCACAGATACAATTTATAGGATATTTTTATATGTATTTCTATTTTTTTTTTCTCTTAGTGGTATCGCCTCCAATCAGATATTTTACATGTAGGCAATAGTAGTAACAAAAAATTTCAAAACATTTTGCCTTAGGCCAATAAATAAATTAATTAATTAATTAATGCACATGTATCTATATTATTTACAGTTAAGGCAATGTTTGCTCTTAATTGAAAAGTGGGACTTTTGTTCCTATATCGCTAAGAGACTGGCTTGTCTTCTCCTCCTCACAGTGTCTCTGGCCTTATTGAGTCTTTATTTTCCATCCAAAATCATTCAGTAGATACTTAAAGTAAAAGACTGAAATTCATTTATGCTTATGTTTACACAAGGTGAGTGAAGTACTCATTAATTAATGTCATGGCTAAAGAGGATGTTTTATTGGGCTGACTTCAGTCATTTGAAAATTAGTAAATATATATTAACCTTTTCTGAATTAGCCAAAGACAGAGAATCCCCCTTAATGGATTTTTCCACTTTGCTTGCAATTAACTCTTACTCAAACACAATTAGGTTTTTCATTTTTTCTACTCTTTATCAGTAATCCAAGACTGTCACAGACCGGTGTAGTTATGGAGAGATGAATTAGTGCTTATCATGTTGAATATTCAGATCATTTTCCTGTACTCCCCCTGAAACACTGCCCTGTCAATCAAACACTGAGTGCACAACCTCCACCGTCACATTTCTTTATTGCCTTCCCAACAAACTGATATACAGGAGCGCAAGGGAGTTGAGATTGGAGAGGAGGGCTGGAGAGAGAGTGAGCGAGAGAGAAATAAAGGTGGGGGGTGGGGAATGTCAAAACAAGAGACAAGCTGAATTGTTATGCTAGGGATGAATTCATTTTGATTCATGTTTTACCCAGAAATAAATAAATATACTTTGGTGAAGAGGTGGATTAGTCTAAATGTGTATGGGGAGGGATACACAGGAGAGTGGGATAAATAAACTGTGAGAGGCAGCGATCAGTCACAGATAAAAGCATCTCATCTTCTTGTACGCGGCAGGTCACAATCCAGCCAAATCACAATCTACCTACTGAACATCAGAAGAATCGTAATCGCTTTATTCACCCATGGAAGCATATGTCAGAATCTGGCTTGGTCATCAGTACAACGAGAGTGCGGGCTTTTGAGGGGAAACACTTCAAATACAAAACAAGGGCAATCACAAAGTACTACCATCAAACAGCTACAACACGTGTAAACTTGTTTACTATCATAAAAAAAGGACTACAGATAAAAATGAGCCTCTATGACTAAATCGTGGACATTTACATGATGGATCTAAGTGCTCATGTCAATTAATGTGCATTATCCCTTTTAAAATGAAGAATAAAGAATATATATATATTACTATGTATAGCTGATGTACAGTATGTGTCTTTGTATGTTAAAGCCAATGGAATACCGTTTGATTTTATGATAAGCTCCGCCTTAAAAAACATTACTGACCAATTCTACCTTAGTAGTGTTGCCGTCATACCATTTGCTCGTTTTCTTTTGCTTTTTTCTAAGTCTACAGAAAAGCTGTTTTTAGATTTGATCGTTTAGAATCTGATAGTTTTAAACAGCTGCATGAAAATTATCCAAAAACTATGAATAAAATGTCAATGATCAATATATTTTGTGAGCACAATTTACATACATACACATATATACATACACACATACATGCATACATACAAATATACATACTGTACATACATAATCACTCTTTTGACATATAATCTTCAGTTTATTCTTTTGGGATGTTCTGTAAAGCCCCTAGCAAAGGGTCAATTTAGCAAGCAATTTAACAGTGTTAACCCACACCGATCTGTGAGAAGAACATACAAAGGGTATATATAATAAAAGGCTTTATAAAATAAATCAATACAACATAATGACTAAACCACTTGTTTGTGCTTTATATCTCCACGACACCATCAGGTGATCTGTTTGACAACTCACTCTCGTTTGATGGATTATACCGTCAAGAAGTGCCTCTACCTTCATCTCTTAATTCCCTGGAGAAATGTATGCACAGCTCTTGTGATCCCACTCTCCAACCCTGACCTAACAGGCAAACTCCGTCTTTATGAGAGTGATGTACAGAGAAATAATATTGGAAGGGGATCAGTATTACCCTTAATGATATATTTCATTCTCTGAATTACTTGTCCAAGGTACCAGTACCAGACTCTGGGGAAGAAGGGAGAAATGGGTTTAAGCCCCGATTTGGATGTTGTGCTCTTGTTCATAAATAATGCAGTTCAAGACAGCATCTAAGACCGAGAGAGCTGAGAAGAGTCATTAAAATGAGCCTCTCCCTCACTCTTTGTCTTTCTGTGCAAGAAGCACACTCTGTGTTATTTATTTATTGATTTTGAGCATTACCATTCTCTCTTATCTCTGGAGCTCAAGAGGATCACTAACAAAAGCCTGGCTTCTTACACCCTTTATGTACACTTACACAAGGCCTATCAAACTCTCTTCTGCCCTGTTTGACATGATATCCTTAAAGATAATATGGGCTCTGGACAATAGATTGAAACTTCTTGGTTACGTATGTAACCCTCGTTCCCTGAAGGAAGGGAACGAAGACGTTACGTCAGTTACTGACGGAATGGGGGTTTCGCTTAGAAGCCAATCGCCTTCGAGATCTACAAAATGAGCCAATGGCATGAAAATACCATGGGTCTGTGGAATTTGCATATCGCAACTCCGCCCCACCTCGTGGGTATATAAGGAGTTGCGTTGCACTCTCGCATTATGTTTACCTGCTGAGGAGCCGAGGCTGAGCGCCCCGACCGTACCAGAGGTACAGCGGTTGTGGCATGGGGACGTAACCTCTCCGTTCCCTTCCTTCAGGGAATGAGGGTTACATACATAACCAAGACGTTCCCTTTCAGTCAGTACACTATGAGTTACGTCAGTTACTGACGGAATGGGGGTTCCCAATTCAATCTCTCCACAACAGCTGTCTTCCAGCGTCCTGTGCTGACCTGAGCTCCCTGCCGTGAGACTTTGCACAAACGAGGGGCTAGGCACAACCACCAAGGTACACTGGGAAGCATATCCCACGTGGAGAAATGCAAGACAATGCCTGCCCGGAAGGGAGGACTTAGGAATACACATATGACCCAAGTATGGGCTACATATGGAGCACTCTGGAGTATCCAACCGCAGGTGGAATCTTTCAACCCCAGGAGTGGCAAGGGTCTTGCACGTGATCAAAGAGACTTACCGTGGAAATACACATGTGGGGGTTGCCCAACGGGGGAACCATGCACATGGAGGCACCTGACCTTACACGAGGGCTGACCATGCGGGCATGCATTCTGGTGTCGGCGTCAACAGTGCTGGAGGAACTCTGGAGGCTTACTGAGAAACTCACCTGAGTGAAAATGCGCACGCATCCAGTCTGTAGAGTGGAATGGCGCAGCAAGCGATGACACCTGAGCCTGTCCGGTTACTGGCCACTTGGGGCGAGTACCGATTACTTAGAATCTTGCGAATGTGCAGGGTGTCGCCCAACCTACAGCTCTACAAATGTCTGTTAGCGAGCCGCCATGCGCTAAGCCCAAGAGGAGGCAACACTCCAGTGGAGTGTGCCTTGACCCCTGGGGGCATGGCATGCCCTGAACCTGATGTGCCAGGACAATGGCGTCCATTATCCAGTGAGACAACCTCTGCTTGGAGAGAGCCTCCCCTTTCTGCTGTCCTCCGTAACAGGCAAGAGCTGGTCTGAGGTCCTGAACACTGCGTCCGGTCTACTAAGTGCGAAGGGCGCGTACTGGACAAAGCAGTGCCAAGGCTGGGTCTGCCTCCTCCAAGGCAGCGCTTGCAGGTTCACCACCTGAAGAGGTGGGAACCTTGGGCACGTATCCAGGCCGGGGTCTCAGGATCACGTGAGAGTTAACCGGCCCGAATTCCAGGCACGCTTCGTCAACCAAAAATGCCTGCAGGTCTCCTACCCTCTTGATGGAAGCCAGGGAAATCAAGAGAGCCACTTTCATTGAAAGGAACTTTAACTCAAAGGACTGCAAGGGCTCAAAGGGAGCTCTCTGCAGGGCAGATAACACCACTGTGAGGTCCCAAAAGGGCATCTGTAGGGGGCGAGGTGGATTTATCCTCCTCTCTCTTCTAAGAAACCTGCGGGTCAGGTCGTGCTGGCCTACCGTGTTTGAGTCCACCAGGTCGTGGTGAGCAGATATGGCGGCCACATAAACCTTCAGGGTGGAGGGAGACAGCCTTTGTTTCAACCCTTCTTGGAGGAAGGAGAGCACAGACCCGAACGGGCATTCCCTGGGGTCTTCTCACCGAGAAGAGCACCAGGTGACGAAGAGGTTCCGCACTCTTCAGGGGAACCGCACTCTTGCCCTCGAATTGACGAAGGCAAGTCAGCAGTGACTGCGCGCGCTCGCTCGTAAGCTGCGTGACTGAGTCGAGAAAAGAGATCCTCTACCCGGGGGAAAGTTTACTCTTTTCCCAGTTGACCCGAAGGCCCAAGCGGGCAAAGTGCCAGAGCACCAGGTCCCTGTGTTCGCAAACCTGGTCTCGAGAGTGAGCTAGTATCAGCCAGTCATCGAGATAGTTCAGGATGCGAACCCCATGTTGCCTGAGTGGCACAAGGGCTGCCTCGACGACTTCCGTGAAGCCGCGAGGTGACAGGGCTAACCCGAATGGGAGTACCGTGTACTGGTATGCCTGCCCCTCGAAGGAAGACCGAAGAGACGGTCTGGGTCGAGGAAGAATGGAGACATGAGAGTATGCGTCCTTCAGGTCGATCGCTGCAGACCAATCCGGTGGACGAATTCGGAAATGAGTTTCATTGTCAACATCTTGAGTGGAAGCCTATGAAGGGTTCGGTTCAAGACGTGCAGGTCCAGAATTGGCCGTGACCCACCGCTTTTCTTGGGTACAAAGCGCTGTAGAAGCCGCACTTCATCTCGGCTGGAGGGACGATCTCGACCGCACCCTTCGCCAGCAGGGTGTCGACCTCCGCACGCATGACAGGGGCGTAGCCACCCACCATGGTATAGCGGACTGTGCGAACTGAATCCCCATAGGGCGAGGTCAGTAGCCGCACGCAGCTCTTGCATTAAAGCAGGGTCAGCATTGCCCTCGTGCATGCTTCTGAGCACCTTCGCCTGATGGACTTGAAGGATGGCCATAGCATGCAAAGCGGACGCGGCCTGGACCGCAGCTCTATAGGTTATATGTTGAATCGCTCTGCGGACACAGTTGCATCGCAACAGAACGCTCAACAGGGGGAACCCCAGTGTACCCTTTCACCGTGCCGCTGTCGAGAGTGGAAGTGCCTGCCGAGCGATCGCGAAAGGTCAATGGAGACTTCCACGATTTCGACACCTCTTCATGCACTTCCGGGAAGAAAGGCACTGGGGGCTGACGGGTGCTTTCAGCACGGGCTGCCCCCAGATACCAATCGTCCAGCCTCGAGCACTCGGGACATGGCGGAGGGTTCCACTCAAGCCTGATGCTCTCAGCTGCCCGGGCAAGCATGGCTGTGAGCTCCGGATCAGACTCGGGCAATGCTGGGACTCCCGAGGGAGGCAGCACAGCCAAATCCTCATCTCCTGAGGAATCCAGCCCACCCTGTGATGCGGCGATCGACATGGCGTCATCCACCGGCGCCCCGAATGAGACGCTGGGCCCAGGACGGGAAACACCAGCGCCATCATCTGGCAACACCACGAGTTGCAGTGTGATAGAGGGGGGTGTGGCCCGAGGAATATTCGTCGGGTTGGTCCACACCGTCACCCTCAGATCACCCTGACCACCAGCCAAAGTATCGCCTCTCGTGGAGGGGATAGATTGGGGTGTGGTAGAGGGGACCCTCCCTCCTAGACGGAGATCATAGAGTCTCGATCGCAACACTGCGATGGTCATGTTCCCGCAGTGAGAACATGACTCATCCATGAACGCGCGCTCGGCGTGCACGAGGCTCAAGCATGCCAAACAGCAATCATGCCCGTCAGACGGACTAACCAGCCAACCGCACCCAGAAACACACGGGCGAGACTTCTTGAAAAAGACGTGCCACGTGTAGCTCTTTTAGAGGAGTTTTGCTCTGCAGAATGCCGAAACGCCCAGGGAGAACACACACGCTGTGCTAGATCACTGCACAGATCAGACAGGAACCCGGAACTCGCTGAAACACGCCGTAACACCGACACTCTGGAGACACGCTCGTCTTGAAGAGAAGAAAGCTCAGGAAGGCAAGTAACACTCGGCTCCGAAGCAGAATTGAGAGTGCAGCGCAACTCCTTATATACCCACGAGGTGGGGCGGAGTTGCGATATGCAAATTCTGCAGACCCATGGCATTTTCATGCCATTGGCTCGTTTTGTAGATCTTGAAGGCGACTGGCTTCTAAGCGAAACCCCCATTCTGTCAGTAACTGACGTAATTCGTAGTGTACTGACTGAAAGGGAACCAAAGCATCCTCTGTTATGCAGGCTGTACTATATTTTTTCTTATATTTTGTTTTTACTTATGTTTACTTTTAAATTAGCATTTTTTTTATCAGGCTCCTATGTTTAGGTTCAGTAATTTCACTTTAATGGCAATAAAAAGGTTATTAGTCAGTTATCGAAATGCATTATTTTCAAAAATGTCAATTCATTGGTATTTCAAAAATGTAACTGTCTTTTGCTGCAAAACCAGCTAAGTCCACCTCTTTGGACAACAAGACATAGTAAACATAGCAAAATCACTAGAGATGCAACTGGAAACATTGCAAATGATGAAAGCATAATTCAAAATGTAACAATGAAGAAACTGATCCACACAGTGGGGGGAGCTGTGATGCACGTGCATGCCACGTCTGTTTCTGTCAGAGTTTTACAGCAGCACAAGGAACACGTTTTATTTTGTTTTGTTTGTTTTTTACAAGGAACACTGTTGTGTTTACTTGCTACTCTCAAAATCCTATCATTGCCATTGTAACAATGGAAAAACATGATAAAAACTTGCAGCTCAGCAACTGAAAGCCGGCTCATATGCATGCTGTCATCTTGAAATCAAATGATTTGCTTCAAAACTTCTGATTGGTTCTTCTGTGGACTTAGAGCCTTTTGCTGGCACAGGGAAGTGGCGTTTTGCGGTTTCTGCCAACGAACCGGTATTTTTGAATGGACTGACACTGGGATTTAGTGGATTTGAAGCAAAAGTATTTGATGAACATATGCTATGTGCGGAGAGCATTCGCTCAAAATAATTATCTCATTTTTGACGGAGGTGGCATTTAGCAGCTTTTGCATCTAAACTCTTCTATATATACAAAATAACTACTATATATATACTATACTATATACTATATATACTATATATAACTACTAATACTATATAACTACTCACACTAATTGAGTATGTATAACGCTACAGATGATATATAAAATGTATCCAAGAAGATAAAAAGCACCTGCATCAGTTATACACCGATCAGGCATAACATTATGGTAAAGTTGATATAGGTGAAGTGAATTACACTGATTATCTCTTCATCACGGCACCTGTTAGTGGGTGGGATATATTAGGCAGCAAGTGAACATTTTGTCCTCAAAGTTGATGTGTTAGAAGCAGGAATAATGGCCAAACGTAAGGATTTGAGCGAGTTTGACTAGGGCCAAATTGTGATGGCTAGACGACTGGGTCAGAGCATCTCCAAAACTACAGCTCTTGTGGGGTGTTCCCGGTCTGCAGTGGTCCAAGGAAGGAACAGTGGTGAACCGGCGACAGGGTTAGGCTCATTGATGCACGTGGGGAGCGAAGGCTGGCCTGTGTGTTCTGATCAAACAGACGAGCTACTGTAGCTCAAATTGCTCAAGAAGTTAATGCTGGTTCTGATAGAAAGGTGTCAGAATACACAGTGCATCGCAGTTTGTTGCGTATGGGGCTGCATAGCCACAGACCAGTCAGGGTGCCCATGCTGACCCCTGTCCACCGCTGAAAGCGCCAACAGTGGGCATGTGAGCATCAGAACTGGACCACGGAGCAATGGAAGAAGGTGGCCTGGTCTGATGAATCACGTTTTCTTTTACATCACGTGGATGGCCGGGTACGTGTGCGTCGCTTACCTGGGGAATACATGGCACCAGGATGCACTATGGGAAGAAGGCAAGCCGGCGGAGGCAGTGTGATGCTTTGGGCAATGTTCTTTTTGGAAACCTTGGGTCCTGCCATCCATGTGGATGTTACTTTGACATGTACCACCTACCTAAGCATTGTTGCAGACCATGTACACCCTTTCATGGAAATGGTATTCCCTGGTGGCTGTGGCCTCTTTCAGCAGGATAATGCGCCCTGCCACAAAGCAAAAATGGTTCAGGAATGGTTTAAGCAGCACAACAACGAGTTTGAGGTGTTTACTTGGCCTCCAAATTCCCCAGATCTCAATCCAATCGAGCATCTGTGGGATGTGCTGAACAAACAAGTCCGATCCATGGAGGCCCCACCTCACAACTTACGGGACTTAAAGGATCTGCTGCTAACATCTTGGTGCCAGAGACCACAGCACACCTTCAGGGGTCTAGTGGAGTCCATGCCTCGACAGGTCAGGGCTGTTTTGGCAGCAAAAGGGGACCAACACAATATTAGGAAAGTGGTCATAATGTTAATTAGTTTTGTACATAAAATTTCATATTGTTTCACATAATGCTTTTCAAATGTTTTGTTTGTGATACTCAAATTGGCGAAATAAAAAATATTTGTGAATGTGAGCTTGCAGTTTAAAATGAATGTGCTAAGGAAAAAAGACGGTGTGTCACAGAGTTATTGTTAACTAAAACTATTCAAAATATTTTTTGTAATTGAAAAGGACTTAAAATAAAGTAAAATATGAATATTAGATAAATGTAAACTTAAATTTATAAAATTTGAAATGTTGCCATTGGCAACTAATTAAATTGTTTAAGTTAAAGTACTAAAATTACTATAACTAAAATTTAAAAATACATACAAATGTTTGAAATAAAACAACATGACAAAAGCACAAAAAGCACATTTACTATACTATACACAATTACTATTCTAATGATAGGAAAGCAGCTTTCTATTGAGTTTCATCACAAAAACAAACAGAGCGACTAATCTAGTCTGAGTCACATGCAAATCACTCCTGTGTGTCAATTCTTTTAATGAATCGTTCAGAAAGACGTTAGCTTCAGCCTTTGCTTCATGAGTTCATGAGAACACTTTCCACTATGGTGTGATCACACATTATCCAGCTCGGAAATCACTCTGGCCTATCTATCCATCTCCTCTTCTTTTCTAACAGCTAACTGGCAAAGTTTAGCATTCATGGTCACCATTTTTATGAGACACTTAATGCATTGTCTTTCTGCTCTAGTGCACCTGCCATTCTCTCGCTGTCAGTTTTCCGACTGACATAAGAATGCACTGGTCCCCCGGGCTAAATGCTGAGAGGGCTGACAGGAAGATGTTCACACACATAAAGATGGCAAACACACTCACCCACAGACGCTCACTATGAGACTTCTGTGTCAATAACTATTCAGGGCTAATGGAGAATGCTGGTTTTCATATACACTCCATACAGTACAAACCATTCAACTTGTACATTGTTTTGTAACAAGAGGGCATTGATTTACTTTCTGATGTTAAATTTCACAGATAGGCCCACTGAAAGTTTCGTAATTTAATTCAATGAAGCCAGAAGAAAAATGTGAATCTATTGTGCTTGGTTGAGAGGTTGCAGTGCTTGACATGCTTCAATAATTTGTCAAATCACAGAATTAGCGTGTGCCAAATTGGATAGTGAATTCATCTCTGAAGAACCCGGCCATTATCTTCAGTCCTCTCTTTTTCAGAGTAGTTGAGAGTAAGAACCATTATACTAGGGGATCCTTGCATTGTTTTTCCTGCTGAACTGCCAAACATTAAATGCATCTGCCAGAGCATAGAGTAGTCAATCTGCATCAGTTCTGTGCACATGGGACTTGCATGTCAAATGGAACAAATAATCAATAAACCAACAACGATATGTATAAACCAAAATATATGAAATGTATAGAAGACATGCAATTGATCAGTCTCTAAAACAAGAATAGCATAACATGCTTTCAGTAAGCAACTTGATTTACCATACTGTGAGCTCACAATAAGCCTGTCAATAATTCATTTTACTGCACCAGGTTTACTAAGAAAATGACAAGAAATAAAAAAATATAGCTGCAAGCAGCAATTGTCGGGGCCAAGCGAAAAGAAGACAATAAGACATGCCAGCATGGCTGGGAGTGTCAGACCAACTGCAACAATGAGCCATTAAAGACCTATTAAGGTGATTTTAGGCAAAATAGCTGTAAAATTATAAATACAGTCAATAATAATGATTTAATGGTTTATCACTTTCGACCAATAGGTGGTGCTGTGGCCAAATTGATGTGGTGTGGTCAGAGTGAGGTGACAATGACATGCAAAGTTTGGTGTCAATATGCCAAAGCATTGCCGAGATACAGCATCAAGAGTCATTTTGGTGACTCTTGATGCTGTCATCATCATGCCTCAACTTCGTCGCTGCGGTATACAGAAACGGTTTTGTCTATTGACACGAAATCCATAACATTTTGTCAGCACTGTCTGAAGATGATAAAATTCAATTTTGGTGAAAATCGGACAAATGGTCTAGGAGAAGTTCGAAAAAGAAGGTTTTTAAAGAAAAAAAAATGGCGGACAGGAATTTCGGCCAAATATGGCAAACTTAGTATCTATGTTCTCAGCATGACTGAAGGAATATATTAAGGCAAGATTTATTATAATAGAATAATTTAATCAAAAGATATAATCATTATTTGGAAATTTTGTTATAACTTTTGACCACAAGGTGGTGCTGTCTTGAAACTTTTTGAGTACCTTTAGGCCATGGTGCCAATGGCACACACCGAGTTTAGTAATGATACACCAATGCATTCATAAAATATAGCAATTTACATCATAATACTGTATTGTAGTTAATGGCATTTTCATGTTTTGTTCAATTATAGCGCCACCAAGAGGCACAATCCCATCAATTTGTTTATGTGTCCTCAGGGTGAGCCCATGCATGTGTGTATCAAATGTGGTAAAAATATCTCATTTCGTTTTGGAATTATAGACATTTATATGTATGAGATCATAAAAAATGACCCATGGACGACTTTGTTTTGATTTGTTTGCCACTTCCTATCAAAATTTTGACATTTGGGCAATGACATTTAGTTAATCAACTTGGATTTCGTGTTTCCTACACTGGTTTCGTCTCGATCGGTCTAACGGTTTCAAAGATATTCGCAAAAGTTTTTTAACCGCTAAACCACGTCGCACAAACCATAAGGCGAAACCTAGCATGTTTGGTATCCTTGGACTCAGCAAGGATTCAGGAATCTAAAAAGATGACTTGTGTCGACCACACCCAAAGTTATAAGCATTTGAATATTTAATTATACCACTAGGTGGCGCTGGTCCGAAACTTCTCAGGCTCCTTCAGGGCATCGTGCTGATGACCCATACCGAGTTTCGTAACAATACACTAATGCGTTCATAAAATACAGCATTTTACCACAAAATTCAAAATGGCCGGTATGGAAAAATTGGATATCATTCAACTCGGCATGATGCCTCGGATCTAACGAGACCACATTTATGATTTTTGGACAAACCATCAGAAGTTATAATCAAAAATAGCCATTTTTCGTATCTCCGGACCAGTAGGTGGCGCTGCGACGAAACGCTGCAGGTTGCCTTAGATCATGGTTGTGATGACATGTACCAAGTTTGGTCTGAATACGATAAAGCATTGCAGAGATACAGCCTTGTGTCTATTTTCGCAAGCGCTACGTAAAATTTGTTTGTGCGTTTTTCGAAAACGGTTTGCGAAATCGACTTGAATTCCATAACTTTTTGTCAGCATGGTCTGAAGATGTTCTAGTTCAATTTTCGTGAAGCAACGAATCGGAGCAACGGCCTAGGAGGAGTTTGAAAAAGTAGGTTTTTCGGAAAATTCAAAATGACAGGAAAATTTTCATGATGGAAAATGACAACATAGGGTGCAATCAGGAATCAGAGGAAAAACGAATTTTGTTTCTAGCCCTTAGGGTTCAAAAGTTATTAGCATAAACATGAGTGCAACTTTGGGCAGGTGGTGGCGCTAGAGGGATTGAGTTAGAGACTCCAAATTCGCTATGGTGAATGTGTGGACTGTCCTCTATCTGTGTGCCAAATTTCATAACTTTCCCGCAAGCGGTTCTGTGGGCTGCCATAGACTCCAATGGCGGAATAATAATAATAATAAATCTAACAATTACAATAGGTGCCTCCGCACCTTCAGTGCTTGGCCCCTAATAAGAAAAACAACCATTTCCATCTACACTCTAAAATGTTTCTATCCATTAAACTTGACACTGTGGTTTCAGTTATTTCCCCTTTAGAGATTTCAGAGTTCCAACTTAAATTTATTAATCAAAAATTAAAAGTGGTTGAAAAAAGAGAAACTCTCCAAGGCCATGTGTCCACCAAAGCATTTTTTTCCTGAGGCTAGCGTATTTTTCCACTTGTTTTCGATGGGAGCGCTGCATTTTTGTAAAATGGCAACAGCATGATGAGGCGCTGAGCATCTATTTCAACGGTTGCCGAGAGTTGAAGAATGTTCAACTTTGGGTAAAACGCAGCGCTCATCACTGTCACTTTTTACCCAGCCATCCAATCACAGTGGAGGAGGGGCGGGACAAATACTACACCGACCAACCGGTGTTGCTAGACCTATGATAATTATCATATTTGTACGATAATTTTGACCTCTGTACGATGTACAATCAATAATTTAAAAAATTCCATATTGTACGATAATTTCAGAAACAAACTATCTGCGAAATCAGATACTAGTAACATTTCTGCGGATATTCCATATCATAGCACAATATGCTCTCAAGTGCCCGCAGCAAGGCCTTTTCAGAATAGCGCTGGTGTTTTCAGCTGGCTAAAAATGCTTTGGCGGAACAACTATTTTGAGTTCACTGAAGTTTTTCTTGAGACTGTACACCTCACCTGTGTGTCTTTATCCATATTCGTTTCTTATTTATTTTCAGACTCACTAAATTTTTGAAATTGCTTACTGTACGAAGCTGGTCCGCATGCCTTTTTGATATCTACTTGTAAAATTTGTACAATTACAGTATTTTACAGGAACATATACTACCGTTCAAAAGTTCGGGGTGAGTACGATTTTTTTATGTTTTTTAAAAGAAGTCTCATATATTCACCAAAGTTGCATGTATTTGAATACAGTAAAAGCGTTAACATTTTGAATATTAAAAATTGTTTTCTATTTTAATCTATTTTAAAATATACTTTAAACCTGTGATGGAACAGCTGAATTTTCAGCATCATTAGTCCAGTCTTCATGATGCTTCAGAAATCATTCTAATATGATGATTTGGTGCTCAAGAAACTGTCACGGTTATCTTCAGTCACATGTGTTCATTTGTCTTAGTTTCCCACCAATCATTAGTTTCTATGGACACTGATTATAATAGTAATATAACAGCTGTGTATCATTAATTTCCTTGTTTGCCTGAGTGTTTATTCTGCCTGTATTTTCAGCTCCCATGTCGGGTTTCGTTAATGCGTAATCTTAGTTTGGTTATGGTTTTCTTTCTTTTAATAAAGTCTATTGTTAAAAGGACAGTTCACCCAAAAATAAAAATTACCCCATGATTTACTCACCCTCAAGCCATTGAGTAAATCATGCATTGATTCTTCTAAGCTTTATAATGGCAGTGAATGGCAGCCCAAAATTTGAAGCCCAAAAAAGTGTATCCATCCATTATAAAAGTGCTCCATACGGCTCCGGGGGTTAATAAAGGCCTTCTGAAGTGAATCGATGGGTTTGTGTAAGAAAAACATCCATATTTAACACGTTATAAAGTAAAATATCTAGCTTCGGGCGGACCGCCTTCCAGATTCAATGTACGAAAAAAGAGTAACACTGGCGCGACGTATCACTAGAGCGCAGCATAAACGTTTTGAATTACGAGAGGTGTTACATCTTCTTCGTATGTTGAATACGGAAGGCGGTCTACCAGAAGCTAGACATTTTACTTTATAAAGTTTTAAATATGGATATTTTTCTTACACAAACCCATCGATTCACTGATATTATAATGATTTGATTAACCAGGACATTTTTTATATAACTCCGATTGTATTCGCCTGAAAGAAGAATGTCATATACCTAGAATGGTTTGAGGGTGAGTAAATTATGGGATAATTAAAAATTTTGGGTGAACTATCCCTTTAATTCTTCATCCTCGTCCTGTCTTCAACCAACACCACACCAAGACGCGTGACAGAAATATTTCTTATAATTACCAATGTTGAAAAGACTTGTGCTGCTAAATATTTTTGTGAAAACCATAATACAATTTTTTGATTAATAGAAACAGCATTTATTTGAAATAGAAATCTTTAGAAAAACTGTAGAAAAACTGTCACTTTTGATCAATTTAACGCACCTTACCACACATTTCACTCACCTGTTTGTACTTTAGTAATTGGAGTGACAAGTTTCTTATTCCATTGTAGCAGGTTCTTAGATTTTTTTCCGTTGAGCTCAGGAAGCACTGTAAATCCACTTTGATGAAAAGCTGTTTTTCTTGCCTCAGATTACAAGTGGTGCCCAGCCTGTATCTTATTGCTAGCACTTTACCCAGGCCTGGGGCAGCATTAAACCTGTCTCGCACTTAAAATGGAGAGCCTCGCTCTTTATCCTGCAAAAAAGCCAACTGCACAAGAAGCGCACTTTACTGAGAAAGAGAATTGAAACTTTTATCTTGGAATAGGTTGGGGCCCAACAGCACATGGTATTTATCCTGATAGATCACAGGGGTGCGAGAGGGAGAGAGAAAGAGAGAAAAATAAATCTATCCAGGGTAGAGTGGTTGAATGGGTCCCCAGAAGAGTCCTGCGCTCAATGCTGCAGTCTTCATCAAAGGCCATCTTCAAACAGCACAGCTCAGCTGGAGCATGCCAATTTGACCACTTTAGAACATGCGGCCCACTCACCGCTCCAGTTTTGAAATGCCTTGTCAACATTGATTAGCCCACTGTGAATGTGAGATATCTGCTCCTATGAGAGACACAGCTGCCTACTCCAAGAAAAAATGACATTTCTCTGATGTCACAAAGTGCCAGACAAGTTGTTACACAACATTTGCTGCCCTTTTCTTCCTCTTGCTCTTTTTCTTCTTCTTCCCTGATTATCAGCCACCTTCTCCATCCCACGTCTAATGTTCTAGATACTGATACAGTGGCAAAAACCTCAACCCCTAAGCCCTTGCATTTCAACTGGAGGAAGCAACCCATGCCCAATTACCAATGGCAGACACATAACATGTGACTGTGGGCAGACGGTGTGTGATTCCATCTGCCCGGTCCGTCTAGCTTGATCCAGGCGGGGAAGGAAGAGGACCATATGGATGCTACCCTTTCCCAGCCACGCAGCTGGAGTCATGCAATGTGGATCAACACCAGCTCACATCTGGAGAAGGCCAGGAGCCAATAATTATCTACTGCCATTCTGTCATGCGGACAACATGTAGGCTGAGAACAGATGATCCTGCATGTCCACTACAGGCCATAATGAGAGCTAATCATTTTTTTAAATTTACAATGACCTTGTGCTGAAGCTAAAGCAACAATCTGCACTGTAAAAAAAAAAGATTGTAATTTTAACTGTACAAGATTGTAAAAATGCTACATTAAAAAAAAAACTTGAATAGATCTAACCTTTCATCTCATGTCATTCTATAGTAAAATACTGTTAAATGTACTGTTTGTGAACAAATCATCTTATAATTGACAGTGAAAAGCCGTAAACTAATAATCTCAGAATTCCCTGTGTGATGGTTTGATGGTTTTTCATTTTAATTCTGTTTCTTCTTAGTTTTTTGTTATCAGTTATGCGCATTAGGGTTTTATGTTATGTCACATGTTGTTTTGCATTAGTTTAGTGTCATTTGTGTTACCACAATGGTGTATTTGTGTGCACGACAATGTGTGCACCTTCAATGCTTATGGAAAAACTAATTGTGATGAACTTTAATTCATTATGTGGCTTTCTCTTTACCACTAGTGTTATTATGGTGGTTGTCAATATATCTTAAAGGTAAAAAGCAGATTTAAGTAGCAAGCATGACCTTGCAAACTCAGCAGAAAAGGGCTGTTGGACTTTTTTTTTTTGTAAATTACAGTTTGAAATGACACAATTTACAGGTCGTTTTTAAATATGTTTACATTTTTATTGTATTTTTTTTTACATAATTATTCTGGCAACCCCAGCAGCCAGTTTTTTTTTCTGTAAAAATGACAAGATTTTGGTTTCCTCCACAGTCATATTGATCAAAGGCATAACGTTCAACATGATTATGGCTATTCTGTGAGAACACAAAGAAAATCGAGAAAAATGCAGGGTCAGGTTTGGAGTAATATCCCAGACCTGCTGCTGACACTTTGTTCATCATATCACTGGAAAGAAAAAGCCATTTACTGATTTACTGTTCAATTACAATAGTAAAACTTTCAGCCTGTCTTGCCTCTAACTCACGAGAGAAACCAAAATAATACCTTTGGGCTAGCGATATCCTCACAGCCTTTGACTATAAAAAAGGAAGGGGTGGAAGGTTATTAAAAATCCAAGTCTTTCACAAATGGAGAAGGGAAAAAAAAACATATCTCTGGAGAATACGGAGAGAGCCACTAGCAGCTTTTTATCTCTGCACAGCTGAATTTCAATAACTCAGAGGATGTGGGCAGAGGAAGCTGTGGGCAGTTTTCCTGTCACAAACACGTAATAGAGTGGTCAGAGTGCTGTTAGAATGATGCATTCTGGGATAGTAACAGCACAGAGGAGCTGTGTGCTTTGAGATTACTGTCTCCATGTAAGTAAAATAAATTATATATCTGCAAGGGTTGGTAAAATTTGAATTGTAATGGTAGGAAGAATAATTTACTGAATTATAATTCAAAGTTACACAGAGACATTTCATTAGTCCAACAAAATAACAAAATGGACAAAAATAGGTAACTTCTCTTCTTAGGTGATATATTTAAAGGGGTCATGAATTGAGAAATCAACTTTCCCTTGAGCTTTTGATATATAAAAGGTCATGGTAATATAAGAATATCCTGTAAGTTTCAGAGTGAAAACTTCCTTGTTAGTCAAAGAAAAGCTTTTATTGACAGCTGGCTCAGCAAACGATCGATCTGCGAATGTGCTTACCTGTGACGTCAAAGTTCAGTGAAACGGCACCTTAACCAAAGAAGACGAGCGCCTAATTCTGTAGCCCCGCCCACCGACTCGTGCATGTAATGACATGTTAGATAAATAACATAGGCCTACGTGGAGCTAAACTGGATCGAACTTCAAAGCAATAAAGCTTATGGCATGTTTCAAACATGCCATAAGCTTCCTTCGGATTCCAAAATGCATGGTTGAACTTTATTTTTAATGAAGATCCAGCTCACTGGGGAAGACATTGCATTTGTTCGCTTCATTTCACTGTGGATTCGTTTGTAAACAACAGGCTGGATTTGCAGACAGGATGAGATTAAAAAACTTTGCTGAGGCTTCTGGATCTGACAGGAATGATGCAACACAATTATGTGAGTAAAAATTTTTTTTTATATGTGATAGTATTGCATTGTTACGTTTGATATCTACTGATGATGTACGTGTCTAACTAAGCATAACTTCCACGCTGTCACAGGCTTTGTATTTGAGGTGTTGTTGGTTTATTGTCCTACGATTCATGATCAGACTTGAACATGTATGGGCCAGGGCTCGCAAATAGTGAAATACACACGCGCGTGCGTGTGTGCGTGTTATGCACGGTTCGCGATTATATCCACCAATCAGGCCGGCCAAGTAATAAAAAATAACATTCCAATTAATTGCGGGTGGATGAGAGATAAATCATTGTGTTTGTTTGATAAAGACATTTTGCGAGCCCTGTGGGCGAATCATTCCGGTTGCCATTTCTCCACATTGGAAGTTTTCAAAACAATTCCTCACGTGTAATGACTGGGGAGCCGAAGCTCATTATAATGTGCAAAACTGTTATTCAATCATAGCAGTGGGCGTTTACTTCCAAGTCTTCAATGCGGCACGCCCATAAAAACCGAGCATTTCAAGAGCTAGGCTCAAAACCAGGGTAGAAAATAGCCTATTACTTATTCATTATGTTTTTGAATGTAAAAACCACGCAAATGTCATAAGTTGACCTCAGACAACAGTATAAAAAAATTTAAAAAAGCCAGTTCATGACCCCTTTAAAGGCCTACTTCATGTTATGGGGCTCTGGGTGAACTAAAGAACTTTGACTAATGAAGTGGACAATAAAAATAAATAAATATAATTCAATTTACAATTCTATGGGCCCTATTTTAACGATCTGAGTGCATGGTCTAAAGCGCACGGCGCAAGTACACTTAGGGTGTGTCCGAATCCACTTTTAGTTTAACGTCGGGAAAAATGGCACATGGTCTAAAAGGGTTGTTCCTATTCTCTTAATGAGTCATGGGTGTGTTTTGGGCATAATGTGCAATAAACCAATCAGAGTCTCATCTCCCATTCCCTTTAAAAGCCAGTTGCGCTTGCACCATGGCGGATTCGCTATTTACATGGCGGAATATAGACACCCTCAACCTGACGAGTCAACTGAAATACATGTGTGTATTGACACGATTAGTCAAATATGTAGCCAATTTCATTCGTCATTACTGCAGATAGGTAATTCTGACCCTAGTGAAAAAATAGTATACCTAAGCACAATTTATTCGTATGTACTTTAGTATTAACAAAATGTATTTGTGACATACTTTAAATTGGTATACTTAAAATCTGTTAAATTGGAACAACTAATTTTGTACTAAATGCATTTTAGTTGTACAAAAGCAGTCCTAAAGTTGTATTAAATATACTTGTTTGTGCTAAACTGGAACTATTCCAAGTATACAATTTAAGTACAATTTAAATATACTCTTGTATAAATGCAGAATTCACTCAGCATAAACTTCAAATGTACATTACAATTGCAATTCAATTACACTGTAAGAGTGTTGAACATACATTAATATTATACTAATAACACACTTTTAGTGATTTTAAAACACACTGCAATGGCATTCCAAGTAAACTTGAAGTGTGCTAATGGCATCATTATAGTGTGCTTCAAATAGGCTACAATAAAGTAATCTTTATAAACAATGGCACAGCTTATGAATTTGCTGACATTTTATAGTCACCTTGCAGTATACCATTAACTTGCTTATCTGGTGAACATCAGTGAGACAATGGCAACAGATATATGTATATTAATTGTAGGAACCAGTACGGACTGGAATCGAACCCGGGTCGCTGCCACAAGTGCACTTACTTTACCATTTACGCCACTACGCAGATATGGGTCACCCATGCAAAACTGGGGTTACTTTGTGTTCTTTCATACTGTTACAAGTACTGCTATAAGCAAACAGATTTTTGACAATGACACGAAAAATGATATGGATTTAAATACTTTGAATCGCAGAGAAAAGTCTCAATATAGGCGCAGTAGGCTAAGCGGTGCGTGAAAATAAACGCAAAACGGCCTGTATAGAACATAAAAGTGCGTTTAACTTGGAGCTGTTGAAGAAATAAAGCCAGCAGACACAACATTAAATATTATCTACAGAATATTTTGCTTCCCATTTTACCTGACATGATGCATAAACCGGCATATAACATTAGTTTTATTTTTGTGCACGCACTAAAACACAGACAGTTTCGTTCGTTGGTGGAAGAATGTGAACGTGCAGAACAGCTTGTGTTTCAGTGCGTGCGGATGGAATAAAAACTGTAACATTTCTCTGCGCGCTTCAACTCTCAATGTACAGTACAACTGCTCCTGATGGAAAACACTATGAAATGATTGGGCGATCTTGCATTACGCTGCGGATTTAAATGTGACGCATTAATTGAAATGATTTACTTTTCATGCAGTTAACGTTTCTGAATTGATTTGACATTTTAACTTTTTTAGAGTTTTGTGTAAATGTTGAGGACTGGTCAGGATACATTTAATAAACATAATGGGAAAAGTGCATTAGTACAGGTGCATTGGAGTGTATTAGGAATACACTAAAGTAATAAAACGTCTGATCAGGTACTTTCTTTCACCATTTTAAACTGACTATATGTTGTTTTCTTTAATTTTGTTATAATTAGCCTACATAAAACTTTTATAACTACTTGTATGTAAAGCTGTTTTGCAACCATGCAAAATTGTGGAAAGTGCTAGAAATAAATTTGAATTGAATTAAACAATAGCCTACCTGATATTCAAAGTGCGGGCAAATTATTGAAATGGTTAAGGTCATAATTATAAAACTTACTTCATGATTATTTTTTTTTTTTTTTAAAACTCAAAACACATTTCCTGTAAACTTTTATCTAGGCCTATACTGTTTTTATACTCAAGTAGAACTCAAATACAGTTCGTTGAATTGTACATTTAATCATAACAGGTCAACAGAGGATTCAACAAAAATGACTGAAGTGGTACTTAAATATTTAACAAATTAAATCATTTTATTTGCAAACTGCTCATTGTTACATTTGCACTGTAGGCAAAAGTTGTGGAAATTCTGCCCTTACAGCACCTGTTAGCAAAAACAAACTAGATGTTTCAGTTCATACCTCACATTTCTATTGGTCTGCACAAAAAGAAAGCCCCATCTAAAAAAAATTACATAGCATCATCTAAAAATAATTTCATCATTCTCAAAATCTGCTACATTCCCAATAGTGTGCACTCTAGTGAGTTTGGTTATTTAGCAAAAGTACAGCAAAGCCGATTGTTGGTGAGTGTGATGGCACTGGCTTTATGGCGTGTTCGAAACAGATCAAGCATAGCGGTCTGACGTGTCAACTTCTGGTTAAATCAATGGTAGGACGTTGGGGCAGGCCAATGGGGGTCAAGGTTTAGCTTCGGCAGTTATGGTGTTTTCAAGTCATGTCAGAAAGAATGTATTTATGTGTTAAAATGCACATGAATATCAGCACAACTCGTGATTATGAGTTTTGGTTACTTTGGACTTTCTTAAGACTTTCCGAGTTAGGTGCGTGACAGTGAGAATACATGTCAGAAGCAATGGATGCAGAGTCTGCCCTAGTGAAAAAAACTATGCCAAAATGTATTTAAAATAGGCCTACATTTATTTCATACTAACTATACTACAAACCCATTAATATATTTACTGACATATCGCTTGAGACTTACTGATATAAATATTATAATTAAACTTTATTTGGAGTTCTTCTTTATTGCACAATGCATATTTCTTAATATTAAGCCTAAAAAGTGTTTAATATCACTATTACTAAGGATAGTATGATCACTGTATAATTTAAATGCAAGATATTTAAAGTGCACCTAAAGTATACTTGCAATAGTTCCACTTTAGCACAATCAAATACTTAAGTATATCTTTAGTTGGACCTCAGCACTACTTATGGATAACTAAAGTGCATTAAATACAAAATTACTTGTTCCAATTTTAGCAGTCTTTAAGTATACCAATTTAGTACACTAAAAGTACAGTTGCAGGGTATTTATATTAAGTACACAAATATAAATGTATTTGTAGTATATTTAGCATAAAATAAATGTATTTCAGATACATTTTAGTATATTTATTTTTCACTAGGGGATACATGCAATGACTATCCAATATAACGTAGGCATTTTTATTTTTTTGTACACAATAATAATCTTTTACATTCTAATCCTTTTATTTTTAATATTTGGCATGTTTGTGTGCTGCTGCGCATCCCTGTGTGCAGAGTGTACGAGCGTTGTGCACCCGCCTATAGCTATTAACTATATTAGGTACTAACGCGCCCTTTAAATAACACAAAAAATACTGCACTATTGACTTTAGACCAGGTTTTAGTTGGTCAATGGCACAGTCATTTTCAGTTGACTCAAAATAGCAACGCACCAACAATGCGCCCGAACACACCTCGTTTTCAGACCAGCACGCCCATGGGTGCCATATTATCGCACAAATTGTCGCAAATGCATTTGCTATTTAAACAACGTGGTGCTTGACATGAAAATGATAACTGCATCGGGTTGAAACTAGCAAAAAACACTTGCGTCGTGCCTGGTGCCGTATCGTGCCAAGTGTATGATAGGGCCCTATATCTGTTTTTTTACCTCTTTTAAGTTAATTCAAATGGCTTTCTCAATAGACTTCTGAATGGTGCACAAGCCTGATGTAAAGAGAGATTTTTTTTCAGTGTAAACAGCCTAAATACACTCACCTAAAGGATTATTAGGAACACCTGTTCAATTTCTCATTAATGCAATTATCTAATCAACCAATCACATGGCAGTTGCTTCAATGCATTTAGGGGTGTGGTCCTGGTCAAGACAATCTCCTGAACTCCAAACTGAATGTCAGAATGGGAAAGAAAGGTGATTTAAGCAATTTTGAGCGTGGCATGGTTGTTGGTGCCAGACGGGCCGGTCTGAGTATTTCACAATCTGCTCAGTTACTGGGATTTTCACGCACAACCATTTCTAGAGTTTACAAAGAATGGTGTGAAAAGGGAAAAACATCCAGTATGCGGCAGTCCTGTGGGCGAAAATGCCTTGTTGATGCTAGAGGTCAGAGGAGAATGGGCCGACTGATTCAAGCTGATAGAAGAGCAACTTTGACTGAAATAACCACTCGTTACAACCGAGGTATGCAGCAAAGCATTTGTGAAGCCACAACACGCACAACCTTGAGGCAGATGGGCTACAACAGCAGAAGACCCCACCGGGTACCACTCATCTCTACAATTTGCACGAGCTCACCAAAACTGGACAGTTGAAGACTGGAAAAATGTTGCCTGGTCTGATGAGTCTCGATTTCTGTTGAGACATTCAGATGGTAGAGTCAGAATTTGGCGTAAACAGAATGAGAACATGGATCCATCATGCCTTGTTGCCACTGTGCAGGCTGGTGGTGGTGGTGTAATGGTGTGGGGGATGTTTTCTTGGCACACTTTAGGCCCCTTAGTGCCAATTGGGCATCGTTTAAATGCCACGGCCTACCTGAGCATTGTTTCTGACCATGTCCATCCCTTTATGACCACCATGTACCCATCCTCTGATGGCTGCTTCCAGCAGGATAATGCACCATGTCACAAAGCTCGAATCATTTCAAATTGGTTTCTTGAACATGACAATGAGTTCACTGTACTAAAATGGCCCCCACAGTCACCAGATCTCCACCCAATAGAGCATCTTTGGGATGTGGTGGAACGGGAGCTTCGTGCCCTGGATGTGCATCCCACAAATCTCCATCAACTGCAAGATGCTATCCTATCAATATGGGCCAACATTTCTAAAGAATGCTTTCAGCACCTTGTTGAATCAATGCCACGTAGAATTAAGGCAGTTCTGAAGGCGAAAGGAGGTCAAACACAGTATTAGTATGGTGTTCCTAATAATCCTTTAGGTGAGTGTATATATATATTTACTCAGCTTGTACCAGAGTGCATAAAGATTGCTAAAGCTGTTTCTGAGCAGTGATCTTTTTTCCCCCTTTTGGTGTTTATACGTGTGTCTTTGATTGATTGCAACTCAAAATAGAAATGCGAGGGAGTTACCATGACTTGAGAGAATGTTTTGATTAATTGTGTTGTTTGCTGTGTACAAACACCGAGCATCAGATCAAAGGGAAAGTAAATGGTAAAGGGGGAGGGGGGGGGGGGGGGTGCAGTAAATAGGATGCTAAATAGCTAGGGTCAGTAAGGTTGCTTTAAAATTAAAATAATATTTTTATTAAACAAGGACACATTGATAACTAACAATAAAGGCATGTATAATATGTATAATATTACAAAATATTTCAATTTCAAATAAATGCTGTTTTTAACTTTCTATTTATCAAAGAATTCTGAAAAAAATAACAACAACAACAACAACAAAAAACATAATAATAATAAATGTTTCAAAGTAGACACAGAGTGAGTTTTAAATCATTTCAATACTTTGATTTGTGCGGATGTTAACTCTGTCTGCAGATGTTATGCACTAACTTACTTTAAGAAATGAAAAATTAACCTTCTTACATAGCAGGAGTGACCCGCAAAAGATTATTTACATTCAGTACCTTACACTCATCAGCAAACATTATCTTTCAGACATGAATTTTCATATGCACCTCTATGTCACCATAATTAGTACACAATTGCTCAGAGAGAGAGAGAGAGAGAGAGAGAGAGAGAGAGAGACAAAATGCTGAAAATGCTGACACTCATTTAAATTATTTAGGGTTAAATGCTAAGGAGGCAAAAGTGTTGGTCTTAACAGCTCAAGATAGGCCACGTTACATGCACTTTATATTCACTCCATGACCAGATGTTAGTTTGTTCACACACATATGAACAAACAGACAGGCATTTCTACTGTGGATTCAAATTTCCACTACTGCTACAACATTTCAATAGCATTTTCATTATGCTTCCAAACATTCATTAAAAAGCAAATGCAAAAGAACTGTGACAGGAAAAGTGTGATTGAAATCATCCAGAGGCCACCTGCATGTTTCTCATGCACTTTACATTTCCAACCCCTCCAGTCAAGTGTGTCGAAATCATGACACACTCTTTCACAGACCGCTGGCTTGCCCAGGGACAGAACATGTTTACACATGTTTGTGCATCTAGCTGATTATTTCAAGAGAAGAGTGTGTCCCCCATCAGTTACCTGCTCCCCCTCACCCCATCCCAAAAAAACAAACAAAAACATTCAAGTAAGGGCATATTGCACGTGAGAATTGGCCGGCCAGAATTCCAGGCACGCTTCGTCAACCGAGAATGCCTGCAGGTCCCCTACCCTCTTGATGGAAGCCAGAGCAATCAAGAGCGCCACTTTCATTGAAAGGAACTTCAGCTCCACAGACTGCAGGGGCTCAAAGGGAGCTTTCTGCAGGGCAGATAAACCCACTGCAAGTTCCCAAGAGGGTATTTGAGGAGGACGAGGAGGATTTAATCTCCTCGCTCCTCTAAGGAACCTGCTGACCAGGTCGTGCTGACCTACCGTTCTTGAATCCACCAGGTCATGATGAGCCGAAATCGCGGCCACATAGACCTTCAGGGTGGAGGGAGACAGCCTTCGCTCCAACCCTTCTTGGAGGAAGGAAGCACAGACCCGATTGAGCATTTCGTGGGGTCTTCTCGGCGAGAAGAGCACCAGGTGACGAAGAGGTTCCACTTCAACGCATAGGCCTGTCTCGTGGACAAGCCCCTAGCGGAAGTGATGGTAGCCGCCACCTGAGGTGGCAGGGTACTCAAACCTACCGCATCCCGTCCAGGTCCCACACGTGTAGGTTCCAAAGGTCGGGACGTGGGTGCCATACGGTGCCCCGTCTCTGAGTAAGGAGGTCCTTCCTCAGAGGGATCGACCAGGGAGGGGCTGTCACAAGGAGTATGAGTTCTGAGAACCAGGTCCGGCCGGGCCAATATGGGGCGACCAAAAGGACCTGCTCCCTGTCCTCCCTGATCTTGCACAGAACCTGTGCGAGAAGGCTCACTGGGGGAAACGCATACTTGCGTGGGCCCCGCGGCCAGCTGTGCGCTAGTGCATCCTTGCCGAGGGTCCCCTCGGTCAGGGAATAATACCAGCGGCAATGGGAAGAGTCGTGGGAGGCAAACAGATCTATCTGTGCGTCGCCAAACTGTTCCCAAATCAGCTGAACCGTCTGGGGATGGAGTCTCCATTCCCCCGGAAGCGGCTGAAACCGTGACAGCTCGTTGCCTGCACGATTCAGTTCTCCCAGGATGTGAAAGGCACGAAGCGACCTCAGATGCTTCTGACTCCATAGGAGGAGATGGCGGGCGAGTTGCGACATCCGGCGGGAGCGTAGACCACCTTGTCAGTTGATGTACGCTACTGTCGCCGTGCTGTCTGAATGGACCAGTACGTGCTTGTCCTTGAGCAGGGCTCGGAAGTGGTGCAGGGCAAGACGTATGGCCAGCAACTCGAGGCAATTGACATGCCATAGGCGCTGTGGTCCTCTCCAGGAGCCCGCGGCAGCATGTCCATTGCACATGGCGCCCCAGCCCTTGGCAGAGGCATCTGTTATTACAACAACATGCCTGGAAACTCGTTCTAGGGGAACACCTGCACGTAGAAAACTGAGGTTCCCCCACGGGGTGAAGGTCTGACGGCAGGCCCGAGTAACTGGGACCCGGAGCGTGCCGTGTTGCCATGCCCATCTCGGGACTCGATCGCGAAGCCAGTGCTGAAGAGGTCTCATATGAAGCAAACCGAGCGGCGTTACCGCGGCTGCGGATGCCATATGCCCCAGGAGCCTCTGAAAATATTTCAGTGGAACCGCTCTCTTGCCCTCGAACTGGCGAAGACAAGTCAGCAGTAGCTGCGCGTACATGGCGACCGAGTCGATTTCCATACCGAGAAAAGCGATCCTCTGCACTGGAGAGAGTTTGCTCTTTTCCCAGTTGACCCGAAGGCCCAGACGGGCGAGGTGCTGAAGCACCAGGTCCCTGTGTTTGCAAACCTGATCCCGAGAGTGGCCTAGAATCAGCCAGTCGTCGAGATAGTTCAGGATGCGAACCCCGTGTTGCCTGAGCGGCACAAAGGCTGCCTCGACGACCTTCGTAAAGACGCGAGGGCACAGGGCTAGCCCGAATGGGAGAACCGTGTACTGATATGCCTGCCCCTCGAAGGCAAACCGTAGAAACGGTCTGTGTCGAGGAAGAATGGAGACATGAAAGTACGCGTCCTTCAGGTCGATCGCTGCAAACCAATCCAATAGACGAACGCATTCGAAAATGCGTTTGGCTGTCAACATCCTGAATGGAAGCCTGTGAAGGGTTCGGTTCAAGATGCGCAGGTCCAGGATTGGCCGTAACCCACCGGTTTTCTTGGGTACAATGAAATAAGGGCTGTAGAAGCCGGACTCCATCTCGGCTGGAGGGACGATCTCGACCGCACCCTTCGCCAGTAGGGTGGCGACCTCCGCACGCATGACAGGGGCATTGCCACCCACCATGGTATAGCGGACTCCCCGAAAACGGGGAGGAGACCGTGCGAACTGAATCGCATAGCCGAACCTGATGGTGCGAGCGAGCCAGCTGGACAGATTGGGAAGCGTTAGCCAGGCTCCCAGAAACTGTACCAGCAGGGTCATGCGGACCACAGGCGTACCCCCAATGGGGCAGTGAGGCGGAATGACTGGCCCAGACATGGGAGGCGTGGGAGCGTCCCGAGGTGTGGGCGGGGTCGAATTCCGCGCCCTGACAGAGGAGACCAGGGAAGGACCAGCGTTCCACGGGGGTCTCGTCTGCCAGGGGGCTGGCGACAGAGGGGGCCGAGAGTGGCGAGGCTGCTTGGCATCGCACACTGCCAGCCGTGCCCTCTTGAGGCTCAGGGGTGAAAATGTCAGTTCTTTCTTTACAAGGATTCTCCCCCGGCCCTCCAGCGGGGGAAGGAGTGGCCCTGCTACCATCTCCTGGGAAAGAACCCAGTTCACCTCCGAGCCGCCCGTCTCAGGACCGCCGCTTAGACTGCCGTTTAGCAGGCTGGGGGCCTGGGACGGGCGGGGCTGCCTTCCTGCGGCGTCCTCCACGCCTCGGCCCGGGTGAAGGCTGCTGCTGGGGCTGAGCGGGAGGGACAAGGGCCGCAAGAGGGCGGCCTCGGCGGGGAGCAGACTGAGGCCTCTGAGCCGGCGGCTGGGTGGAGGCAGCAGCAGGCCGCCGGGGCAGAATATGTTTGATCGCCTCAGTCTGTTTCTGAGCGGTCGAGAACTGTTGGGCGAAGTCCTGGACCGCCCCGCCGAATAGCCCATCCTGGGAAATGGGAGAATTGAGGAAACGGGTTCGCTCAGATTCTCCCACATCAACCAGGTTGAGCCATAAGTGGAGCTCCTGGACCACAGAAGTGGACATCACCTGACCGAGAGAGCGAGCGGTCACCTTCGTCGCTCGTAGAGCGAGGTCGCTGGCCACCCGCAGCTCCTGCATTAATGCAGGGTCAGCATTGCCCTCGTGCATGTCTCTGAGCACCTTGGCCTGGTAGACCTGAAGGGTGGCCATCGCATGCAGGGCAGACGCGGCCTGGCCCGCAGCTCTGTGGGTCTTCGCCACCAAAGTAGACGTAAACCCACAGGCCTTGGACGGGTGCTTTGGGTCACCACGCCATGTCGCAGCGCTCTGCGGACACAGTTGCATTGCAACAGAGCACTCAACGGGGTAACCCCAGTGTACCCTTTCACCGCGCCGTCAAGGGCAGTGAAGGCGGAAGTGGCTGCCGAACGATCGCGAAAAGTCAAGGGAGACTTCCACGACTTCGACACCTCTTCATGCACTTCCGGGAAGAAGGGCACTGGGGGCTGACAGGCGCCTTCGGCACGGGCCGCCCCCAGATACCAATCATCTAGCCGAGAGCGCTCGGGGCATGGCGGAGGGTTCCACACAAGCCCAAGAGCCTCGGCCGCCTGGGAAAGCATGGCTGTGAGCTCTGGATCAGACTCGGGCAATGCTGGAACTCCCGAAGGAGGCAACACAGCCGAATCGTCATCTCCGGAGGAATCCAGCCCACCTTGTGATGCGGCGATCGACATAGTATCCTCCGCCGGTGCGCCAAATGAAACGCAGAGCCTAAGACCGGAGTGGGAATATGACTCATCCATGAATGCGCGCTCGGCGTACACGAGGCCCAAGCACGCCAAACAGCGATCATGCCCATCAAACGGAGGAACCAGCCGACCGCACCCAGAAACGGAGCACGGGCGAGACATCTTGAAAAAGACGTGCCACGTGCAGCTCTTTTAGAGAGGAGTCTTTGCTCTGCAGAAATGCTGAAGCGCCTAGGGAGAACACACACGCTGTGCTAGATCACTGCACAGATCAGACAGGAATGCGGAACTCGCTAGAACGCGCCGTAACACCAACACTCTGGAGAGACACTCGTCTTGAAGAGAGAAAACGCTCAGGCAGTAACACTCGGCTCTGAAGCAGAAACATAATGCGAGATTGCCACGCAATGCCCTTTATACCCATGCGGTGGGGCGGGGTTGCGTTATGCAAATTCCGCAGACCCATGGCATCTTCATGCCATTGGCTTTTAATATTAAACATATATCACCAATGTTCTTAGGTAATTAAGACATAATATCATGTAGTTCCATTGATGTTTTAACATTTTTACACAATAAATTGAAAAAAGAATAAGACATTTCTTTCAAAATTAACAAAAACCTTCACCTGACTGTGTAAAATACTGATGGAGTTGACAAATACTGACGGTGTTGCCAAAGGTCCAGCTGGGGCCAAATATACAGTATATGTAAATAGAATCATAAAAACAGCATTAGAAGAATTCTCCATATGCAAAAAACATATTAAATCACATTATACAGGTTTTTTGAGAGCACTTGTCAACCATCATTCATAAAACCTGACGGAGTTGACGTCTGACGGAGTTGACAAAATTGAATTTTTTTCCACCTTAACCATGTTGTACAGTGGAGCAATTTAGTTTTTTTTCCTCAGTTGTAGCTGCCTTAATAAACATGTCAAAATGGCAAGATTTACCCCACAACTATTTACAGAAACTATTACACTGAGAAGACGGAGTTGACATGTTAAGGCTGTGACCACAGAGACATCAATATTGTTTGTTTAAAATATTTTAAAAATCTATAACTTCCATGATTATGTGTCCTACTGTGAGATCCACAATGAGCAGGGAATAGTAAGTGCTCTTGAGAGTTAAAGCTGCCCATGACACTGCCTGATTTATTCAGAATTATAAAAAATCCTGACGGAGTTGGCGCAAAGTGAGGACGCAACTCTTATAGCTATTTTTTAATGGATATATAATTCAATATTTACTTTTTGTATTGTTTGATACCTTAAAGATCTCCGCCTTTTAATGTAACTGTGTATTTTTTAATTTGTTGCATTTTTAAACACTTTGTTTGGCAGTTTTACATTGTGACCTCATGCTGAGGGACAGGTTAAATTACATGTGTTTCCAAGTATAGTGAGTGATTTTAAAATAATAGTTTCATTTCGGTTGATCTCTATTCCGGACTTGCACACGAACTGCATTGCAATCATTTCCTGAATGTCATTTGTGTGAAAATATTACGAAGTCTGTTAACAGGACGTTAACACGGCCCAGAGATGGGACACGCTGAAGACGGACGGAAAGAGGAGAGTGCAGACACGCAACAGAGAAAATACCAGACACAGTAGACCTGTTTACACATGGTCACTTGCATTTTCTCTGATCAGATAGCTGGATCCAATCGTGAAAAGACCAGGTGTAAATGCCCTCCGACACGCATTTGAGACGGATTTAAATCCGATCACTCAAACCACTACAGGAGGTGGTCTGGGCCGCATTCCAGACGAAACTGGACAAGTGTAAATGCATCTGGTTGTTGAAACCACATATGTAAATTTTACTCCTCCCAACAATGCTAATAAATAAATGTGTGACAGCGTGTTAAGGGCTATATGACATGTTATAGCCAGATATGACAGCGCTACTGCAGCACGCATCGCCGCCGCTGAATATCTCTTCAACAAACTGCCGCAAACGAAAGTGAAAGTTGCAGACGCACAATACACAATCATCATCATTAAAAGTAAAGAAACTAAACGATCTTACCAGTGCTTATGCCACTCTCTCTCCTATTGCAGTCTTTGATTTTGAAATTAGCTGTTGATCAATAAAATACAGCTCATATCTGTTGATTTCGGTGATGTGAACTCCATTAAATCTGCATATAGCGTGGGAACTGAACGGATTTATATCCGTTTTGCGGAGACACATTTATGTGACCAAGTGTAAATGGAATCGTTCTGATAAATCAGATAGATATCTGATCTGTAAAAACCATAGACTGTAAAAAAAAAATACAGGTAAAAAAAAAAAGTGGACCAGGTATAAATAGGCCCAGCAAGATCACTGTTCGCGATGCTTGAAATATAAGAAGAAAAATATAAATATTGAATTGGGGAGGGGGGTTACATGAATGTATCTCTGAATGAAACTGTCTTCAGAATAGTTTTGATGGCATTTTTACAGCGGTACCCAAAGAAGCGCTTCTTTTCCATGTGCACCACCTACTGTCAGAGATTGAATTTGCATTTTTATTCAGTCCATCTGTTTTTGTTTTGTGCAGGTGTCTTATGTAACAATTTCACAAAGCTAAAGTCAGACCATTCTGTATTTGCTCTAAGTCTTGAAATTATGCAATCTAATGTCAAAAACAACTGCTCATGCTACATGTGTATCTTTGTTTGGATCGTGATTAGAATGCAGTGGTTGCTTCTCATTTCAAATGGCTAATTTTTTAAAGGCCAGTTTGGCCTGTTATAGAGCAAATAAACAACAAATACATTTGCTTAAACAAAGAAAAAAAATCGGCAGCTGGTATCAGAAATAGCCAGTTTGCTTGTAAAAAAAAAAACTCTGAATCGGCCATGAAAAATCTATAGGTAGATCTTGCCTTTCATCAAGGCTGAGGTCAGGGATCTTTGGCTTGAAAAGGTTGGTGACCACTGGTGTAGAGTGTCTTGAAACCAAAGCATGTGCAGAATGAGGCCTGGCATTGTCTTGCTTCCCAGGAAAGATGTCATTTTGATGCCATTAAATGTCTCTGTACAATATCAATATAAGCCTCCACGTCACTAGCTGGGTTTCCATCCAAACGTGAAGCAAATCTTTTCAAAGTTCAGAAAAAAAGCTAATTAGGTGCGTTTCCATCAAGTTGTTCGAGCGGATGATGGTGGTATTAGTAACCTTGTAACTAGTCTCAGCCTCAGACATCACACCCACGGACCGTTGGCTAAACATGCACTATGCACAATGTTCTTGAATGAATTATAGACGCACGGCGGTCTGTTATTGCAGGGACATCGACTTTACATTTTCACGCCCCTAAACATGACGCGGAACAAAACGAACTGTGACTGATTGCGTTACGTGTCAAACGTCCTCTTGGGCGGTCCTTGATCAATGAAAGCTGTGAAAGAGTCCAGACCTTCTGCCGTCAGTCTGAAGGTCTGGCTATGTGAGACTACCAACAGTAAATAAAACACCTTCAGCGGAAACAGCCGATTAGTCACGTGAGTTTAATGTTCGCTACGTCAGAATTTATTCAGCAAATGCATTTCCATCTTCCATTATTCACATGAACTCTTTTTCGCACAAGTCAAAAACCACCTCAAGCGAGTGTAAAAACAAAATTTGCCGTTTCCATCACTCGTTTCTGATGCGATACTTCAGAATGCGCATTAAAAACAGGGTGATGGAAACAGCTAGTGGTACCTTCACACACATGCAAGGAACCCATGCCGTTTGCACTGATGAACCCCCATATCATGGCAGATGTTTGCTTTTGGACCAGTCGCTGATGAAAGTCTGGATGGTCGCAATACGTTAGAATTAGAGGATTAACATTTTTTATTTATTATTTTATTGATTTTATTGCAAAATGTCCCAACTTTTCTGGATTTGGGGTTGTAGAATACAATAAAATTAGAACCACTGCTATACTATACTATATGTATTATCTACCTCTCTCTCTGTTTGCAACTGGTGTAACATATGATTAGCCATTTAAGCAACCTAATGCCTTCACATCAAGTTAAATGTGTTATAAAAGCCTTCTACTTGCTTACGTTAATTTAAATGCTTTTTAGAGGCAATGTGCTATTCTCCGTTGAACAGACCTGTCATAACATAACCCTTTACACTTGGGTAATAACCATGTTTAATAACATGGAAGTGAAATCATGAACGTGTTATTTCATCAGTGCATACACAATTGTAGTGCTTTTGTTTTCTGTAGCAATAGCAGATTGTTAGCAATAGCAATGGCTGTCCAAACTGTCATTTTGCAAATGATGAAATCGGATCTGTTTGTTCAGACATTAAAGGATTACTTCATTTTAAAATGAAAATTACCCCATAATTTACTCACCATCAAGCCATCCTAGATGTATAAGACTTTCTTCTTTCAGACGAACACAGTCGGAGTTATATTAATAAATATCCCGGCTCTTCCAAGCTTTATAATGGCAGTGAACAGGGCCCACGAGTTTGCTCAAAAAAGTGCATCCATCCATCATAAACGTATCTCCACACGGCTCCAGGGGTTTAATAAAACCCTTCTGAAGCGAATCGATGGGTTTTTGTAAGAAAAATATCCATATTTAAAACTTTATAAAGTAAAATATCTAGCTTCTGGCAGACCACCTTCCCTATTCAACTTACGCAGAAAGTGTAACGCCTCTTGCAGTTCAAAGCACTTATGCTACGTTCGACGTCATACGTCGCGTCAATTACGCTTTTTTCCGTAAGTTGAATACGGAAGGTGGTCTGGCGGTAGCTAGATATTTTACTTTATAAAGTTTTAAATATGGATATTTTTTCTTATAAAAACCCATCGATTCACTTCAGAAGGCCTTTATTAACCCCCGGAGCCGTGTGGAGTACGTTCATGATGGATGGATACACTTTTTTGAGCTTCAAACTCGTGGGCCCCGTTCACTGCCATTATAAAGCTTGGAAGACACAAGATATTTATTAATATAGTTCCGATTGTGTTCATCAGAAAAAAGAAAGTCATATACACCTAGGATGGCTTGGGGGTGAGGAAAAAAATGGGATAATTTCCTTTTTTAACTGAACTAATCCTTTAAGTAAAAGTGACATGTGACAGGCCAAGTATGGTAACCCACGTTAGTGCACACACATTAGGAAGAGTGAGTAGTGAGCACACACACTGCAAACCATGGACACACACACCCGGAGCAGTGGGCAGCCTTGCTCAATGGCACCTCATTTCCTGCCGGTATTAAGAATTGAACCCGCAACATTCGGGTTACCAGTCAGACTCTCTAACCATTAGGACACGACTTCCCCTATTGTAGTCAATATCCTGGGTATACTATCTACATTACTTGCTATAGTAATGATGTAAGCATCAGCAAAAAGAGACTTTCTCATACAACAGTTGAGTGTGTCGCTATCAGTGTGGAAAGAGTGAAAAAAATGACATTTCCTCTGTTCATGTATAACATGACATCTTGCCATGGTGCTGAGGTGTATGAGAGAACATAAATGTAAAAAAAAATTACTGACCTGTACAATAAATGTCACATAACTCTCCATATGATGAAAGAATGCACAAAAATAGCTTTGAGAAAGTACCAGACAATTTCACACTTTGTATGACATCACAAATGTCATACAGCTGATGCTTACATCATTACTATTGCAACTAAAGTCTTGATCTTAGGTTCCTCTTTGTCTTGCTTACCTGGCATAGTTGCCTAGTTAGGTCCGTTGTCATCAAATGTACAAGATCATGGGCCAGATTTACTAACAGCTTGCGGCAGCGCAAACCCTCTTTTGCCGTTAAACAACTACTGTCACTAAAGACACGTAGTGAAAAATTAACACTGAAAAGGCGTGGACAGGGTTATTTTTGCGGCTGACCTTACTGCATATGCATTTGTAGGAGTTTCTCTTTCAGACACAAAATTTATGGGAGGAGAGTATTTAAATGGATCATGCAAGGTGATTTACGGTTTGCAAGGTGATTTAAGGTTTGCATTTGTCAATTTACTGGTATTTGCACCATTATTTACCGCCCAAAAAAAGCACGCCTTAAACAAGTCGCTAATTTGCGCTACTGGTCCGCTAATGATCCGGCTGCATATATGTTCTTTAATTTGTGCGTCATCAGTAGATCACGAGCAGAACTTTCCACTCCCATCGCCGCTTTTTTGGAATTGCGCTCTCATGCTAATTTGCCCTGTTTAGTAAATCTGGCCCCATGTGAGGAATCTTGGACTGATTTTTGACTCATCTCTACTTTTCAATAAGCAGATCAGTGCTATTGTCAGGAGAGTAGTTTTTTTTTTTTTTACCACCTGAGATCGAACGCTAAAATAAAGCATTTTATTTCCCATACTGACTTGGAAAATGTGATCCACTCACTTATTTCATCAAGGTTAGACTATTGCAACTCATTGTATATGGGTCTGCCCCAAACTGCGTTATCCTGTCTACAGCTTGTCCAAAATGCAGCAGCCAGGCTGTTAACAGGGTTAGGAAAGAAGGATCACATTTCCCCAGTTTTAGCATCCCCCCGGTGAAATTCAGAGCTGATTTTAAAATTCTCATTTTTGTTTACAAGGCATTATTTGGTCTCGCGCCCCAATATATAAGTTACCTTTTACATCCCTCTCCAACCAGAGCACTCAGGTCTTCTGACCAATTTCTTTTAAAGGATCCTTGTTGCTGTTATAGATCTTAGGGTGACCGTGCCTTTTCTGTGATAGTCCTGTGATAATCCTAAATTATGGAATAGTCTTCCTTTCCATGTGAGGTCATCTTTATCGCTAGCCATTTTTAAATCTTCTTTAAAAACATTTTTTTTTTTTTCTGTGGCTTTCGAATAGATTACGGAATAGGTTTTGAAGCTGATAAAATATATGATGTTGTATTTAAATGTTCTGATTTATTGTATTATGTTTTACATTTAATAGTTAATTATTATTATTTTTCTTGCTTGATCTGTAAAGCACTATGGGTCAGCTTCTGATATTTTTAAATGTGCTATAGAAATGAAGGTTGACTTGACAAATGCATTGCATACAAAAAAAAAAAAAACATCCATTCAAACTGAGATGCATTCGATTTGTGAACATTGGATTTCCTGTTCACACAACAAAAACATTTAATCAGATATTAAGGCAAAATAATATTATTAAAAAATAATCCAATTTTTTGTTGCCTGTCTGAACAAAGTATTAGGGATCATTCACACAGAACGTGTTTTTGCTTTGAAAAACGCGAGATGTGGGCAGTGGAATGGCAAAAAAACGAAAGTGATTTTAACTCGAACGCCGCGTTTTTAGAATGCCGTGTCGACGCTGCAAAATACGCAAGATGCGAGCGCAAAGGTTATACACGTCCGTCTAGCATTTACATAGGAAAACAAGTAGCGCATTGGAATGAAAAATGCGTTCTGTGTGAATTCACACTAAAGTCAGATCTCTGGTCACACTCAAAAAAATTGGAAAGTCAGACTCCAGAACACTGACAGATATCTTTTCACAGCAACTTAAAAATGGGTTCCATGTGGCATTAATGGCTGATACATTTGGTGGTACAGATGGCTTTGCTAGGGAGAGTTCCAGCAGATTTGTTTGAAAAGATTTTCATCATCTACTTATACATAGATAATGCATGAAAAACCACTGAAACAAACGTAGTCCATGCTAACGCAAAGAATGTCTTCAATATGGGTGAATTAAAACTATAAAAAAGGCAAACTATGTGCACAGTAGGATAAACAAGAATTAAATTGTACACAGTATCCAATCTTCACACAGAGCTATGTTAACAACAGCCATCTAAGTGGCGACTAATGAGTGTCTGCTAAAGCACTATCTGCCTGTAGAAATATGATAATCGCATACAGTGTGGAGAAATATGTAATCATCAAACAGAACATTAACCCTTCTACTGGCTTTTTTTGACATTCTCAATAACAAAAATAAATAGAAGGGTTAATACTTAAAAATATATTTTCTTCAATACTTTATCTCTCCAGTGATACACTCACCTAAAGGATTATTAGGAACACCTGTTCAATTTCTCATTAATGCAATTATCTAATCAACCAATCACATGGCAGTTGCTTCAATGCATTTAGGGGTGTGGTCCTGGTCAAGACAATCTCCTAAACTCCAAACTGAATGTCAGAATGGGAAAGAAAGGTGATTTAAGCAATTTTGAGCGTGGCATGGTTGTTGGTGCCAGACGGGCCAGTCTGAGTATTTCACAATCTGCTCAGTTACTGGGACAACCATTTCTAGAGTTTACAAAGAATGGTGTGAAAAGGGAAAAACATCCAGTATGCGGCAGTCCTGTGGGAGAAAATGCCTTGTTGATGCTAGAGGATGGGTACATGGTGGTCATAAAGGGATGGACATGGTCAGAAACAATGCTCAGGTAGGCCGTGGCATTTAAACGATGCCCAATTGGCACTAAGGGGCCTAAAGTGTGCCAAGAAAACATCCCCCACACCATTACACCACCACCACCAGCCTGCACAGTGGTAACAAGGCATGATGGATCCATGTTCTCATTCTGTTTACGCCAAATTCTGACTCTACCATCTGAATGTCTCAACAGAAATCGAGACTCATCAGACCAGGCAACATTTTTCCAGTCTTCAACTGTCCAATTTTGGTGAGCTCGTGCAAATTGTAGCCTCTTTTTCCTATTTGTAGTGGAGATGAGTGGTACCCGGTGGGGTCTTCTGCTGTTGTAGCCCATCCGCCTCAAGGTTGTGCGTGTTGTGGCTTCACAAATGCTTTGCTGCATACCTCGGTTGTAACGAGTGGTTATTTCAGTCAAAGTTGCTCTTCTATCAGCTTGAATCAGTCGGCCCATTCTCCTCTGACCTCTAGCATCAACAAGGCATTTTCGCCCACAGGACTGCCGCATACTGGATGTTTTTCCCTTTTCACACCATTCTTTGTAAACTCTAGAAATGGTTGTGCGTGAAAATCCCAGTAACTGAGCAGATTGTGAAATACTCAGACCGGCCCGTCTGGCACCAACAACCATGCCACGCTCAAAATTGCTTAAATCACCTTTCTTTCCCATTCTGACATTCAGTTTGGAGTTCAGGAGATTGTCTTGACCAGGACCACACCCCTAAATGCATTGAAGCAACTGCCATGTGATTGGTTGATTAGATAATTGCATTAATGAGAAATTGAACAGGTGTTCCTAATAATCCTTTAGGTGAGTGTAGTTGTAATACTTTTGACAACTTGTCCTGACATCAACCACAAAAGTTTTCAACGCTGTCCTTTTTTGTTGTCTACAAATCCTGGACAATAGTGATGTCTTCTCACCATGAAAAAAGGCATGAAGAGTTGAGTAGACCGACAGTAGAATGAAATAATAAATAAGTGCCAAGACCTTTTGTTGCTTCTCGCCAAAAAGACACATTATCTGTTTGGGTTTGTGTGGATCTGTGAAAAGCTAAGAGGCTTTCCTCCAGCTCTCCTGCCCTGTCAGCACAAAGGAAAGTCGCTTGGAGAGAATTACAGAAAACACCAGGGGGATATTTTCACTGTGACATGCTGTTGACCTTATGGCATCTGATCAGAGCCTGATCCTTCCCCTTTAAGATGCCTCAGAGCATTGTGGGTAACCTGAAGGGCCAGGGTTTGCTGTGGCGTTGGCGCAATAGGGCTTGTAGAGAATATACGAATAATAATAGGTAAATCCATGCATTCCCCTGTGAAATAGATGCTGGTACAAGGAGCGAAAAATAAACCCTTTTTGATTAGGGAGGCTGAACTACCTGATTAGTGTCTCATTGTAAGAGGGATTATCTCAGCATGAATTTATTATCTATGATGAAATTTACAATAATAACAGTCAATTTGAGAACAAACCAGCATATGGGATTAAGAGCTTTTAACACAAACACAGTAACACTTGAGTGTTAGTAATGGTCTATGTCCCTTGGTTAATAAGAGGATAAGAGAAAACATTCTTGTTTAAAACAATGTTCCAGCTGTGAATACATTTAAATAGAACAGAACAAAATACAGGTGCTGCCACTGATATTAAAGAATGTGAATGTATTAAGGTGAAGGGTTTGCATCCATTTTTAACAATTACTATATAAGTTAAGGCCATATTGCATAGTCTGCATAAACAAATTTATTATACTAGCAACAAACATTTAAAAAAAAAAAAAAAAAAACAGGTAATACCATGGATTTTTGGCATTTAAAGGTTTAACATCAGAACATACAGTTTTCTTTTTCTCTTTATAATATACACACATACATTCACAAATATGCATCCACTTTAGTCTTTATGCTGTGCCTTATTAATTTATATATTATTAATTGTATAATTATATAATATTAATTTATTCCTGTGTTGTTAAATCTGAATTTTCAGCATCATTACTTCAGTCACATGATCCTTCAGAAATCATTCTAATATGCTGATTTGCTGCTCAAGAAACATTTATTCTTATTATTAATCTTGAAAACAGTTATGTAAAAAAAAATTAAGGATTCTTTGAGGAATAGAAAACTTGTGTAACATTATAAATGTCTTTACTGTCACTTCACTGCCATCAATTTAATGCATCCTTGCTGAATAAAAGTATTATTCCCTTTCAGTCGGTCATGTTCGAAGTACGTCGGACGTCACCGACGAATTGGGATCACTTCTGGGAGCCCCTATCAGCTTCGAGTGTATAGAGAACGGGCCAATGGCCATTGGCGTGCGAGATTTGCATCTCGCGCTCCGCCCCGCATCGCGGGTATAAAGCGGAAGCGGATGCCGTGCACATTTGTCATTCACTTCGGAGCCAAACAGGTGTCCATGGAAGACTGTTCCTGCGTCAGCAGAGAGAAAGAGAGAGAGCGAGAGAAGAGGCTTTTGTGCTGGGGAGAAGGCACGTGCAGTGACAACCGCGAGCTCACCGAGATCGGTGAAACAACTGCTGTTCTTACAGCATCCCGGTTGGTTCGGTGGGGGCGTTCCACGGTGAGTGCATACACAGGCTGCACTATTTCCTGTGTTTGCCGCGGTTGTTCCCTGGGTGCTTTGGCACGTTAAAAGAGCTTCTTCTAAAAGAGCAACACGGGTGTGACACTGCGTCTTTTTCAAGATGTCATTCCACCCGTGCGTTTCTGGATGCGGTCGTTCCCTGTCACCAGCTGACGGTCACAATCGGTGCCTTACATGTCTGGGTATTCAACATGCTGAGGCAGCGTTTGTGGATAGCTCGTGTTCCCATTGCGGGAAAATGACTATCTCGGCGCTTAGGTCGAGACTCGCCTACCTTCGGGAGGGTGGAGTCCCCTTACCTATGCCCCGATCTAGTGCTATTCCTGCCCAGCAGGATAGACCTACTTCGGCGAATAGCCAGGGTGACCTGAGGATCACGTTTAGGGCACACCCGCCGAGCCAGCCTCCGTGGGCCCCTAAACCCTCTGAAGTGCCGCAGCCGGTTGAGCTTCCGGAGGAAGTCGCTGGCCCCTCTCGGGGTGGTCCAGCGGTGACCTTTGGAGCTCCAGCAGACGATAGGATGTCGATCGCTGCATCGGAGGGGGAGTTTCAGTCCTCGGGGGATGAAGACTCGGCTGCGTTGCCTCCCTCTGGGAGAGTGGCGTTGCCCGAGACGGAGCCCGAGCTGACGGCTATGCTTTCCCGGGCCGCCGAAAAGGTCGGGCTCGTGTGGAACCCTCCACCGTGTCCCGAGCCTTCTAGGCTGGATGATTGGTTTCTGATGATTTTTGGTGCCTTTCTTCCCGGAAGTGCATGAGGAGCTCACGAGGTCATGGACGGCACCTTTTTCTGCCAGAAACCAGCCGAGTGGCTCCTCCCTCCTCACTACCCTCGACGGCGGGCCAGCCAAGGGGTACGTGGGGATCCCGCCGGTGGAACGGGCTGTTGCGATGCAACTGTGTCCGGCGTCCGCTTCCACCTGGCGTGGAGACCCACGCCACCCATCCAAGGCCTGTAAGTTCTCCTCCAGTCTAACTGGGAAGGCTTACAAGGCTTGTGGACAGGCTGCGTCCGCCTTGCATGCCATGGCGTTGCTCCAGGTACACCAGGCCCAGGCACTCATGGACATGCACGAGGGTAGGCCTGACCCAGAGCTCCTCCGGGAAAGTCACCGCCCGTTCCATTGGTCAGGCGATGTCCACTCTTGTGGTCCAGGAGCGAGATCTCTGGCTCAACCTGGCCGATATGAGGGAGACCGATAAGTATCGGTTCCTGGACTCCCCCATTTCCCAGGTTGGGTTGTTCGGCGACGTGGTCGAGAGCTTTGCCCAGCAGTTCTCGGCCGCCCAGAAGCAGACGGAGGCCATTAAGCACATCCTGCCCCGGCGGTCAGCTGCGAAATTTAAATATTATTACTGAGTTAGAACTCTATTTTTATTTAAATTAATGAGTACTCTATTTAGATCACCACAGGTAAAACCACACTGCAAAAAATGCTTTTCTTACTTAGTATTTTTGTCTTTTTTCCAGTCCAAATATCTAAAAATTCTTAAATCAAGATGCTTGAAAAAATATCTTATGGCATTTTACTTATCTAGTAAATGCATCTTGATTTAGGAATTTTTAGCTATTTAGACTAGAAACAAGACAAAAATACTAAATAAGAGCATTTTTTGCAGTGCACACATGACACAAGTTTATGACAAAAAATTGTCTGTAATTTGGCCTTTATTACTTTATTACGTCTACATTAAAAATTTAATAAAATTAGATATTAACCTACATTTCTGACAAAATACCATGGTTACAGTTAGCGTTACAGTAAATCCATGATAAATGTTGGTGAATTGTTGGTTGAAATGTATTGTAATCACTAGCGTAGCTACGGGTCTGGGTTTGCCCATCCTGTCAGATCCAGGGAAATACTTTTTTTTTTAATAATACTATTTTCTAACGTTTAACAATTCTTCAATAATTATTTTAAATGTGATTTATTTTTTCATGCATTAGAACTCTATTCTAATATTAATAAAAATATGCTAATTCGTCTCTTCAGTTACATCATGCCAGTAGTAATGTTATGTTCTTCTTCGCGGCAATATCCGGATTCGATTCCAACTAGCAGCGCCCTTTTTTGTTATTAAAAAAATAGCTAAACTGCCATTTATGACACATTTAAGAAAGAAACACGTCTTGACAAAGATGACAGGACGCCAAACATTTTTGTCGTTTGAAAGTGAACTAACAGAATATGATAATATTATCAACATCTTCAATTCAAAACCCAGCCATCTCCGACTTGTTTAGAACAGACATCAGCCATACAAGGTAAGCTATGGGTAGGTTTTTAGTCTGGCCCGCCGTGGCATGGCTATGCAATATTTGCATGTAATATTTGTGAGCAAGTGGTTTTCTGAAATGTACATGCCACAGGTTGTCGATACAGGACTCAGACATTGTGATTTCTCTTTGTGATATACAAACCCGATTCCAAAAAAGTTGGGACACTGTACAAATTGTGAATAAAAAAAGGAATGCAATAATTTACAAATCTCATAAACCTATATTTTATTCACAATAGAATATAGATAACATATCAAATGTTGAAAGTGAGACATTTTGAAATGTCATGCCAAATATTGGCTCATTTTGGATTTCATGAGAGCTACACATTCCAAAAAAGTTGGGACAGGTAGCAATAAGAGGCCGGAAAAGTTAAATGTACATATAAGGAACAGCTGGAGGACCAATTTGCAACTTATTAGGTCAATTGGCAACATGATTGGGTATAAAAAGAGCCTCTCAGAGTGGCAGTGTCTCTCAGAAGTCAAGATGGGCAGAGGATCACCAATTCCCCCAATGCTGCGGCGAAAAATAGTGGAGCAATATCAGAAAGGAGTTTCTCAGAGAAAAATTGCAAAGAGTTTGAAGTTATCATCATCCACAGTGCATAATATCATCCAAAGATTCAGAGAATCTGGAACAATCTCTGTGCGTAAGGGTCAAGGCCGGAAAACCGTACTGGATGCCCGTGATCTTCGGGCCCTTAGACGGCACTGCATCACATACAGGAATGCTACTGTAATGGAAATCACAACATGGACTCAGGAATACTTCCAGAAAACATTGTCGGTGAACACAATCCACCGTGCCATTCGCCGTTGCCGGCTAAAACTCTATAGGTCAAAAAAGAAGCCATATCTAAACATGATCCAGAAGCGCAGGCGTTTTCTCTGGGCCAAGGCTCATTTCAAATGGACTGTGGCAAAGTGGAAAACTGTTCTGTGGTCAGACGAATCAAAATTTGAAGTTCTTTTTGGAAAACTGGGACGCCATGTCATCCGGACTAAAGAGGACAAGGACAACCCAAGTTGTTATCAGCGCTCAGTTCAGAAGCCTGCATCTCTGATGGTATGGGGTTGCATGAGTGCGTGTGGCATGGGCAGCTTACGCATCTGGAAAGGCACCATCAATGCTGAAAGGTATATCCAAGTTCTAGAACAACATATGCTCCCATCCAGACGTCATCTCTTTCAGGGAAGACCTTGCATTTTCCAACATGACAATGCCAGACCACATACTGCATCAATTACAACATCATGGCTGCGTAGAAGAAGGATCCGGGTACTGAAATGGCCAGCCTGCAGTCCAGATCTTTCACCCATAGAAAACATTTGGCGCATCATAAAGAGGAAGATGCGACAAAGAAGACCTAAGACAGTTGAGCAACTAGAAGCCTGTATTAGACAAGAATGGGACAACATTCCTATTCCTAAACTTGAGCAACTTGTCTCCTCAGTCCCCAGACGTTTGCAGACTGTTATAAAAAGAAGAGGGGATGCCACACAGTGGTAAACATGGCCTTGTCCCAACTTTTTTGAGATGTGTTGATGCCATGAAATTTAAAATCAACTTATTTTTCCCTTAAAATGATACATTTTCTCAGTTTAAACATTTGATATGTCATCTGTGTTGTATTCTGAATAAAATATTGAAATTTGAAACTTCCACATCATTGCATTCTGTTTTTATTCACAATTTGTACAGTGTCCCAACTTTTTTGGAATCGGGTTTGTATATTTATATACATGTATAGCATTTCTTCTCTTGTGGAAGAAAGATTACAAAAAAACAGAGATAAATAAATAATCCTGGGCTACAGTTGGGGCCTTGTTCACAAGTACCGTAGCTGATATCCCAGCATCCTCCCTAACAGAGCACTAGCGGCATTTCCTCTATTTTCCCTTATCAGCCGAAGCACAATGGCTTGGATTAGTCTCAGGGTTGACTTTCTCCAATGTCTGTCAGCCATCAGCTTCAGGTTTTTCCTATCAATCCTACGAGCCCTGCATGTCAGAACATGATGTAACATGCTCAGTGAAGCCAAACACAGCTCAGGTGGCAGGCAGGAGATGTTTCTTGGAAGGTGGGGCACGGAAATATTAAGTGTCAGTATGAAATGATTACATAGATTCTGTGGATAATCATTGCCTCGGTGTGATGCATTACAAACATGTGCGTTCTTGTCTCATTGTGTCATTTTATGACCCCTTGTGTTTGGGAACATGAGAGAGCCCAAGGCCGATGAGAACAGAAAATGTGATTTGGAGTTGCTGTGAATGCGTATTTGCTTTATTGCGCTTAAATAAATAACCTTTGGCCCAGTGGCATAATTCATCTTCATTTTCTGACGTAAATAAGGAGCGAGATGGTGGTGAGAGTGAAATTCATTTGTGTTTTGCCTTTGAGCAAACGTCTGTGCATTTTTTCATCTAATATCTTATTGAAGTCTAATTGTGTGTGTGTGTGTGTGTGTGTGTGTGTGCGTGTGTGAATGTGTATGTGTGTCCATGAAGTCATTTCTGCTTGTCTTTTTCACAAAGACTCAGAGACAACATGTCACACTAGCAAACAATACACCGTTTAAAAATTGACATAGGCAAAAAAGTAGGAAAGAAATTGAAGAATTTCTTACTCTGTCATGGAGTCCAATATAGTTTGAGTCTTGAGCTAACACAAAGAATACATGACATATATAAACAGACCTGTACACTCCTTTTTTTGTCAGCTTGTCATAGACTTCATAAGATAGCAGAAGCGCGTTTCAGATCTCTGTAATGTAAAATAGTGTCGCATTGCTCTGCACAACCCAATTATATAACCAACCGACCTCTGTTTTTACGGCACACTTGGAAATAAATCTTCAGATTGCCACAAAGCATTACTTTGTTTGACTTGTAATAGTTTGACTATAAGGAGATGAGGAGAACAACAACCAAAGTGAATTCAAGAGGCTTTAAAGTCATATATTTTAAAGCGATACAAGATGATCAAGAAAAAAAGATTGTTTTTAATCAATTGGAAACTGACTGAGTATAAAAAAAAAATGACAGAATTGAGCCAGACGGAATGTGAGTTTGCAAAATAAATGCCTAAATAACTATTTGGCTTTTGTTTAACACTGTCCAATAGTCTGCACAGCCTAAGTGGCATCAGCGGAAAAGGAAAATTGTTTCAGAGGAACACATTTTGACAAAAAAAATTCTTTGGAATAATGCAAACTGATGAATCACTCAATAATAAGACCAGGAATGTGCATTAAGAAAATAAATAGGGTGCATATTAATTGGTTTACACATCATTTTGATAATCCACTCTATACATTTTACTAACTATTAGTAACTTATATAAGCTTATTCCAGAGAAATCTTTTTGACACTGGGAACAGATCTTCACTTTTGAGTCAGTCTGAAGCTGGTGAGTGACTGCAATATAGGAAAGATTTGGATATTAGAACACATGGAATTTGTGAGTAGATTCCTCAGAGTGTTAAAATTGAGAGGGCATAGAAAGTTGAAGGACAGCAACAGAGGCAAAGTTTGATGAGCGATGAGACCACGGTCGTGCAATATTCTGGCACAAAAAAAAAAAAAAAAAATATTGCAGCACTACAGATTAAAAGTGGTTATGGAACAGAAAAAAGAAAGTGCACTACATGTAACTTATATATAACTACATGTCAACTAGCTCTCATTAATTTGCAACTACATGTCAACTAACTCTCATTAGACTACAGTATTAGTAGACTGTTATGTTAGGGCTAGTAGAAAGAGTTGACCTATGACCAGCTTTGTCTCCATACTGGTGTGATGAATCCGATCTTCAAGCAAAAGGAACTGAATGAAATAATTTGAATGCTACCGATCCACTGAACTGAGCTGGATGATGACATTGCTGTTTTCTGCAGAACTGTTTTATAGATTAAAATAGCTAATTTAATAATTGATGATATTTACAACAGAGCTGAATTAACACTGAACTGGCTTCAGCTGAACAATGACAATATTTTCTTTAAGAGCTGCTGTACAGCCGAAATGAACTCTGTTTGCATCATTGAATCATTTTCCTGTTATCACTGTAAATATGCTTTGAAACAATTTGTATCTGTAAAGCGCTATATAAACAAAGGTGACTTGACTTGCATGTACTTGCAAAGTTACTTATAGTCAGTAGAATGTCTGTTGGGGGAGCATCAAAATAAAGTGTTAGTAGATATTAAGCAGACAATCTACTAATACTCTAATGACTGCTAGTTGAGATGTAGTTGGAAAGTTACTTATAGCTAGTAATGTCTAAAGTGGACTGTTAAAATAAAGTGCTACATTTATTTGTTTTGAATTATGACTTTAAGAAAACTTGAGAGTTTTTATGTCCTCTTGTTAATTTTTGTTTCCAAACATGAGACACATTTTCTTAAAAAGTGCTCAATCTCAGTGTAACGAACGTAGGCCAGTAAGAGCTGTGTGTGTTAACCTCACTCCCCTGGCCTCAAGAGGCACGCTAGCGTCCTTGTTAGCATACCTGCCTCCCACGCTGGTTCGAATCCCACTCGGAGCGGGTCGAGTAGGACCGGCTTCATTTGGTGCCGTTGACCTGGATGGGAGTGAGGTTTAGGGGGGTGAGTGTAACGGACGTAGGCCAGTAAGATCTGTGCGTGTTAACCTCACTTCCCTGGCCTCAAGAGGTGCTTTAGTGACTGACGCTAATGTTGTCTTTAGAGTTGTCTTTAGCCTCCTTGTAAAGCCCCGGATATACTTCAATTTCGGTGTCCGGACGCAGTCGTGTCCACACAGCTTTCAAAGAATACTCAACCGCGGATGGGTGCGGATGGCCAAGTTCGACACATGCACAGTACAATTTGTTTATACTCTGCCAGACATCGGAGGGCAGCACAGAGTTATCAACAGGACATTCGCTCGGCAGGATCGAAGAAGAAAAGTAGTGGATCAACCATTGCAACACAGTTCAGAAGAAACAACAATGCACAAACTTCACACAAACGCTCACCAAGTTTGCCTTCCATTGTAGTGTTTTCCTCCTCCTGCTTCAAGCATGTTGTTTTGAATCGCTCGTTCTGCACTCTTCTTCGTTGACTGCACACAGTACTGTGCGTATTGCCACCTAGTGGACTCTTCTGTCTTTATTGCGCATGCGCTGTTGTACGCGCATTGTCCGCGCGGTCTCAAAAATTGGGCTGCATGCGGACAGGGTGTGCGGACGTCCGCGAACACTCCTGATGCGGACGGTGCGCGTACACGGACGGCCAAAGTATACTTTGGGCTTAAGCATGCCTCCCACACTGGAGACCCCGGTTCGAATCCCGCTCCGAGTGGGTGGAGTAGGAATGGTTACATCCGCCCTCCAACTAATCATACTTATATTCTAAAAAGAGCCTAATTCCAGTCTGTGTCATCACAGGATGGATAGCAGCAGCAATCAAAAGAAAGAAAAAAAGTAATAAGACAGTCCAATAATATTTATTCCACCTCTTGTCCCCACAGGCCATATCAGCCTTAGTTACCATAGACATAATAGGGTAACTTACCACACTAAAACAGAACAGTTTGTCATGGTCAGCCTAGAGGCAGGAGAACAGGCAATTTCCATGGCCTACAAGGAAAACAGAAAAAAAGAGAATAAAGAAGAGGAAAACATTCAGAGATAAACTATATTAGAATTCACTTCATTAGCACTAGAAGGGGAAAAATGTATTATTAGCAATCTTGTCATTTCAATATGGTAAAGCCAAAGATGGTGAGTGATGCTCGGTGAGCTGTGCTTCACTGATTAGATGACGTAGACTATGACGTAAAATGTTTCAGCACAGAACCAGAGCGCGAGAACAATGGAGAGTAAAGTGCTTTAGGGAAAAAGGGGGGGAAACAAACATTTGCTACTTTATTTAAAAGTGCCATAAGAGGGACAAAAGAAGAAGAGTTTAAAATTGATCAGATAATATATAATAATAAATCTTCCATGAACCGCATTAAAGAGGAAGTCCCATATCTTGCAGCATTCCTGTATACCCTGTATATCTTAGGACAAGAAAAATGGTCCATGTGTTTACTTGGGATCAATAAAACTAAACAATGGAATTCAATCAGTCACTCCAAACAATTAGCCTAAGGTAAACTAGCTTTGAGATTTTAAATAAAACAGTAAAGCTTTTTTGTGATAAATTAGTAAAATCTATAATTAAGACATACATAATGACAGAATTTATTTATTTTGTCAATGTTTTCTTTTTAATAACGATCCCAAATGAACAAAAAGTACTCAAGCAGCTCACTGTTGCTATGGTTACCTTCCCAGGTGAATGATTCTCTGTTCATGGGCATCTATTAACCATTGGTAGAAAAATCGTATAGAAGAAATCATACAATAATGCAGAAGAGATGAGTTGCTATGTTCCGTTCAGAAAAAAAACGGAACCATTTATCTATTCAAATATTCATAATGTCAGTAGCAACTGCAGATCGTGAACTTTAAGTGTAGGTTAAAGGATTTGTAAAGCCTCGGTAATAATGCCTCAACTCTATTTGCTAACTATTGGCAGGAACAGTTTCCTGTCAGCCACCGCAATCCATTTTACATGAAAATAACCAGAAACAATATCTCCACACTGCATATGCCCTAGTTTTATATTGTCAACATTGCTACATCAGGTACATGTTCCGCAGGCATATATCAGAAATGAAATTCCCCTCTCTCATTAAAGGTAAACTGTTTAAAGCATCTGACAGATCCGGCCTATTGAGCTACTTTTCAGTGATAGTGGATGGCAGGCTTGTTCTTTATATGCACCAACTAGACAAAAGCATGTCTCTTTGATCTCTTTGTTATATTTGAAATAAACCAATAAAGTAAGCTGTAGGTAGAAGTGAAAAAAGAAGCAGACTATTCGCTCTATAAAAAGCATGTATTAAGTGCACCAAAAACAGAAGGGAGTGATGCCTTGTGTTTCATTCAGGAATCTTTTTGACACTGGGAACAGATCTTCACTTTTGAGTCAGTCTGAAGCTGGTGAGTGACTGCAATATAGGAAAGATTTGGATATTAGAACACATGGAATTTGTGAGTAGATTCCTCAGAGTGTTAAAATTGAGAGGGCATAGAAAGTTGAAGGACAGCAACAGAGGCAAAGTTTGTGAGAGCATGATGAGCGATGAGACCACGGTCGTGCAATATTCTGGCACAAAAAAAAAAAAAAATATTGCAGCACTACAGATTAGGGCTTGCACTTACAGATTGCAGCACTACTGTTCATACATAATTATGTTTTGACTCTTTCTGCAGTTTACATTGATAATTAACTAAGATAACTCTTAATGGGTCATTTACTCATTCATTAAACTGAATCATTCAAAAACAGATTTATTCAGTAAATGATTCAATGACTCACTTATAAGACATATTAATGGGCTACGTCTGAAATCACTTACTCTCTTGAGTAGGTACTTATTTTGAATAAGTAATTACTTCACGACCGCTAAAAAAAAGTAAATGAGTTTGTGTAGTATGAATACAATCCAGACGTACTACATTCGCCATGTCATTATAACGTGACCTACCAGCGTCAGTTGTGTCGCTTCACTGCCATTGAAAAATCTTCTCCCATTGCCTCATGGGATAGTAAAGTGTCCATCGTGTGCACGCTTCAGAATCTCGCCGGAAGTAGAAGGTAATCCGGGTACTTTTTGCCCACTCTTTTATAAGTACTGTGCATGCTTATAATAGGGAAGTATGCGATTTTAGATGCCATGCGTGAGTTACTGAATTCACTGAAGTGGTTCGTTTAAACACAGTGATTCATTCAGCACATCTCTGGTTTCATTCCTGAATAAACTGATATAAATACCATATAATAAATAAATAAATAAAAATGTTCTTGTTAATTATGATAATGTTTATGTCCTGGAATATATGGAGAGTATATTTGGAAACACGCATCAGGATGATATTATGTTCACTTTTATATGCTATTAAATAGATAAAAACTTGGTAATTCTATAACCCCGCATCCCACACATAATCAGTACTGTATTTACATAACCATCTGTTCTGTATTACGATATCAATAGCAAATAATCATAGCAGTTACTGTACTGAAGCAGAAAACTCTGGTATGGAGCCAACCCTACATTAGAATAATGAACTATATCTGTTGTTGTATGTATATGTAAGCTTTTCTGGTATCAGTTAACAGGAGTAAAAAGTTTGTCATTATGTACAGTAATATTAGTTGCCATGTCTTTCTCTCGTTTACACAACCTGTACACAGTTGCAAGTTATTAATGGCTTCATTCCATCTGTGATTTCTCTCCTTCGCCTCCTCTGTCCTTTCCTTATTTCCTTTCACTTTTCCTCCCACACACACACACACACACTCCAAATGAAACCACTACATCTTAGTTAAGTGGCACCAAAATAGGTTAGTTGTGTTCAAGTAAATAAAATCTCGCCCACCCTTTCTCTATACTTTGATACAACATTGTTAGAAATTTAAATTATGATCATGGAACTAGCACACCCTGAAAGCAAACGTTGTGCAAGTCCTAGTATTTATTTACAGGTATTCATCCATATCTGTCTGCTAGGTATATGCTGCATGTGTACAGACGGTAATCAAGTCAAGTCACCTTTATTTGACCATCCGGTACATATCCTAATGACAAGGATGGATGTTTAATGCCCTTAAACCAGGCTTCATATAAATGAATTGATGGTTTTCTCCGGTGTGGTGATGTCTCTATATGTCCAGTTGCTCCCCAAGTCCCTCACTTCAACCTTTACCAGGACATCAACCTGCAGCCAAGTCCACTGAACTCTTTGCAAATTTTATGTGCCCATTCCACTCTCTCAGCTCCTCTCTGTTCATATCCTTGTGAATTTAGGTCTGGACTCAGAGGTGCCAATTCATGTGTGAAAATGATTCTTCATGCTCCCTCCCAACCATTCTTTCACAGTTTGAGCCTGATGCATCTTGACTGTCATCCTGGAATATGGCCATAATGTGTCTTTCTACATGGTTGTTTAAGAAATGAAAAGCTACACACTCCATCAATTAGGGTTGGAAGAACTGTTGCCAAACATATAACATGCTAGAAACACAAAAATCACTGCAATAATGATCAAATCATAGACTCATTCGCCAATTTAAATCCAAACAGCGACCTTTTTTTTTTGGCCGGGCAGTGTATTTTATTATTTTAAATTGTAATAATATTTCACGCTATTACTACTGTTTTACTATATTTTTAATCAAACAAATGCAGCCTCGTTGAGCATTAGAGACTCAAAGTCTCAAAAGTATTAAAAAATGTACGTTACTGGTTCAACAGACATCAATATACTCATATATGTGCTGATATATTTTTTTCTGACATGTTTTGTTATTTTTTAATTTATTTTTTAATGTAAATATAAATTGGGTTACTATCTGTGTGTAATTTGGAAATGTCATAAAATTTTGAAGTTTGGACATTTACGAAGCTTTTAAAGCCTTACAAAACCTAGGGGAAACTTGAAGCTAGAATTTGTCTCTTATTGCCAGAGATAGTCATGTTTCACAGTGTCCCTCTGAAGCCAGACTTCATGTCTCCAAAACAGAATCATGTATCCCCAGGGTCCAAAAATAAACTTGATTCTCTGTTTGGCTTTTGTCACCTTGCTCACATCCCTTTAGTTGCTAATCAGAAAAAGTCAATACTCTATCAAGCTTTGCCTGGGAAATCTGAGATGGACACAGTGGCAGTGTCCCTGCACGCTCTTCACCTCAGGTCTTTGGAGCTATAAAGCAGAATGATTTATGATCTTCATTCTCATAAAAGTCTCGCATGCTGTCTCGAAGCCTCAGATCAGCTCACTAGAGAACGCCACTTATGGTGAAGAAGCAGTAAGTAAACACATGGCACCAACGAGGAGACAGATAGCATTAGCATTAAGTGCTACTAACTGTCATCGATCAGTTCCGGAGACTCAAATCAGGATGCAAATTTCCAGTTAAATCTCGGGAGCAGTCGACATCAAAGCAGCGCTAAATGCACCACACGTGCCAGACTGCTGATGACGATGACGTGTGATTGAGCGTCATTGGCTTAGTCTGAAAAACAACAGGAGCCATCATATCAGCATTAACGCCAATGCACTTCCGCTTGCATTCTTTTCTCACTTGTGGTTCAGTGAGCACCTAAACTGCTGTGGTCTCAAATACAGAACATTGCCAATCAAAATGGGAGCTTTGGCAGAACAAGATTTTAATACAGCATTTAATAAATTTAATACATCACGCTCATCCCTAATGACATTTGTGCAAGTTGTGCAATTTGTGCCCTTGTTGATTTGCATAATTCTTTTAGTGACTCGGGTGCTGAAACAACAGCGTGAGCAAATAAACAATACTATCAATGGGCACAATCATTGTAGCTGAATTCCCTCCTCAATGTTTGCTGGAATAATTTCAGAATAAACGCTTTAAACCAGAGGCCTCAATTCACATGGTAAGAGGGAAACTTTAATTGAGTTGTCTGCTAGTTCCTAATAAACCATCTTGTGTGCTTTAGTAAACAGTGTCATATTTTCCCAGCGGATGTAGCTGACACATATTAGCTCGTATGAAATATAGGCCATTGAATGCAAATCACCACCGACTTTCCCACCACTTAAAAATACCTAATCTACTTTTTGCTTTATTCCCCCTCTTCGTGTGGATGAGAACGTTGCACAAAGCAGTAGTAAAAGACACGTCGCTTAAAGCAATACACAATACTTTCACAGGCTACCTTTGCACAAAGAAGAAGAATAATAAGAAAAAAAAAAACTAACAAGAGTGTAACTGAGCCTGTGGAGGCTGTTTAGAAAGGTACAGTACATGTTTTGCAGTGGGTTTTAGGACATAAAAGGAATTAAAGTTCACCCAAAAATGAAAAGTCTGTCATCATTCACTCCAAAACTGTATGGCTTACTTTCTTCTGTGGAACACAAAACGTAAATTATAAAAGAAGCTACAAAATAACTCCATAAATAGTAACAAAAAAAAGGTCCAACAAACAATAGGTTATATAGAGAGAGCAAAATAAACTCTTTCCCTGTTTCCCACTGTTTATTTTTTAAGTTGCCAGTCAGCACCAGCATTTTTTATAATTTTCACAAAACTTTCATGGACCCCAGAATGTGTTGTTGTATATGAACTATTTTTTTTAAGTATTTTATTTTATTTTATTTTATGAAGTTTTTTTTTTGTTTTTTTTTAAAGCTACTTTTTGAACAAAAAGCTTATAAAAATCACGTTTTGTTCAAAGACTACATCTGGATCGGATTCAGAACACCCCCAAAGCTTGCTCGTCCTGGGTCAACATTTCATTCAGCAGTTTTGATTTATATGTTGTTTAATATTTAATGACCGCATTAGCATACATATGTGTAATCAATGCTTCTACCACTAGTTTCTGCTTCTTCACTTGTTTTTGGATCCGGGGATTTCATAAGATACGTAACGGCACCCCTTCCCGTATAACAGTAAAAGCATGGATTGCCGGAAAATGTCGTCAATGGCGGGGAAAGAGTTAAGAGAACTCATGTGAGAAATAAATATCATATTCATGAACGAATCATTCTTTTGCATCAGATCTTTTCAATGAATCCTTTAATCTAGATTACAAAACTGGTCTGAATGATTTGTTTACAAATGGTACTGATCCGGTTCTTAAGTTCAACTTTGTTTTCCCCTGCCAAACATAATATGTGCAAATATGACCAATGATTCCACTGATTCCAACAAGGCCAACTGGAGATTAAAATTTTAGTCTGTTTGTCACAAAAAGAAAAATGGAATATAGTATACGAGTTGCATGGAACACTGCAGATACTTTATGGTGTTTTTGCATTAATTTCGCATTCAGAAGAGAGACCAGCACATTATTCACAAAGTCATATGGGTTTGGAACAAAATGAGTTCAAGAATTTGAAGTGCAAGAATTTAAAACATTGTATTTTGCAAGAATTTAAAACATTGTATTTTGAGTTTCATGAAAGAAAAAAAAAAAAGCATGAAGATTTAACTGTAACAAAAGAAGACTAAGTAGCTCCAGTGGAATCAGTAATGTTCCATAATTCATACCAGCAAACATCATTAGTAATTTATGGTGAGGTAACATTGTGGAAGTAGCAGTTAGCAAGTAGAACAAACTCATTGGTCATATTTGCACATATTTCATTGTTTGGCAGGAGAAAAGCAACATAATTGTGCACTTTTAAACCTCTTAATGTCTTAACTGACATTTTTTATATATCAAAACCTTTTATTTTAAAATAAATGATCTAACGTACTAACTAATAGATGGATGGAAGATATCAAATGTTTTTATTTATTTTCCTTCTGTACATAATACTTCTTGTAAGCAACATCTCCAGTTCTAAAAGAGTACTGCTTTTTAAAATATAACACTGATTTATATAACTGCATGCTCTTACTATTTATTTTTTGCGAACAAAAGTATTAATTACATAAAGTCATAGAACTCTAATGTGTTATTGTCTGCTTAAGTGTGCCGTTATTAAAAGCATGCTCCATTTCAGAGTAAAACAATGCCATTCAAATCCATCTTAATCAGTTCTGTGTCGCTGTATGTGCGACTTTGGTGTCAAACATCTAATTTAATGTGATATTATCACACTAAAGCTGTAAAGTGATTCAGAACCTGTGGTACAACCCATTCTGGCATTCTCTCGAGAGCAGGAAAGGGGAGATCACGATCACTGTCAGAAAAATAATAACGCTGATAATAATAGCATTGACGCAATTAAAGTGGGTATGATTGAGACAGGCTGGAGGAGGAGACTCCAATTCAGATGGGACTCATCTGCTTTTTTCACTTTACATGCTAATGCAGCAAGCACTAGACCAACAAAGAAAACCATTTATTTATTTTTTTGCAATTAAAACGATTCTCCCAGTTCTCTTTCACTTCTGCCATGTGTTTTATTCTCTCCTCTCTCTCCACTGGTTGGGAGTCTATGATGGCACTCAAAGTGGGAGAAATCTCCAGACAAAAGAGTGAACAGAAATTAATGTATGCCAGATGCTTTCATCCAAGTCCAATCAGCACTTTCCTAAAACAGAAGTTTGGGAAGGTACATGGCATTTTTCTTTGTAGAATAAAGTACAGTCGTTCAAATTAAGTACATCAGCATAAAACCCATGCAAAATTCTCTTCATCTAGCCATGTCTTTCTTACTTTCATTTATTACATTCTCTTCAAACACTTTTTTCCCCAGTGGAGTGGAATATGTGAGCGCTGAAGTGCAGAAACAGATTTCAGATCCCTCCCATACCGCTCATCATGACAACACATCAACTTCACCACATTAAACACCGTGTTAAATGACTATTAGCACTCCAAATGGAACAAAGATGGAATTTTATAAAATATTATCAGAAAGTCTATGGGCCCTATTTTAACGATCTGAGCGCATTGTCTGAAGCGCATGGCACAGGTGCACTTAGGGCGTGTCCGAATCAGCTTTTGCTAGTTTAACGACGGAAAAACCAGTCGGCGCACCAGGCGCATGGTCCAAAAGGGTTGTACCTATCTCTTAATGAGCCATGGATGTGTTTTAGGCATAACGTGCAATAAACCAATCAAAGCCTCATCTCCCATTCCCTTTAAAAGCAGTTTTTACATGGCGGAATTTGCGAGCGGAAAGACTGAATGCTTCTCCAGAGAGGAATCCTTTTATTTTTAATATTTAAAAACGTTTGTGTGCTGCTGCGTCCCTGTGTGTGTAATAAGCAGAGTGTACGCGCGTTGTGCACCCGCCTATAGGCGCATATTACTAACGCGCCATTAAAATACTGCGCTATTGACTTCAGAAGAGAGACCAGCACATTATTCACAAAGTCATATGGGTTTGGAACAAAATGAGTTCAAGAATTTGAAGTGCAAGAATTTAAAACATTGTATTTTGCAAGAATTTAAAACATTGTATTTTGAGTTTCATGAAAGGCGCATGGTCCAAAAGGGTTGTACCTATCTCTTAATGAGCCATGGATGTGTTTTAGGCATAACGTGCAATAAACCAATCAAAGCCTCATCTCCCATTCCCTTTAAAAGCAGTTTTTACATGGCGGAATTTGCGAGCGGAAAGACTGAATGCTTCTCCAGAGAGGAATCCTTTTATTTTTAATATTTAAAAACGTTTGTGTGCTGCTGCGTCCCTGTGTGTGTACTGCGCTATTGACTTTAGACTAGGTTTTTGTTGGTCAATGGCGCAGTCGATTTCAGTTGCCTCAAAATAGCAACGTGCCAACAATGCACCTGAACACACCTCGTTTTCAGACCAGCACGCCCATGGGTGAACAGATGGGCGCGAGTGCAATTGCTATTTAAACAACATTGCATTGGACGTGAAAATGATAACTGCGTCGGGCTGAAACTACCAAAAAACACTTGCAAACATTTATATAATATATACATAATAGATTTTTAAAGAATTGTCTTTCTTGCTCACCAAGGCTGCATTTGATCAAAACCCCCGTAAAAATATTCTGAAATATTATTACAATTTAAAATAACTGTTTTCTATTTTAATATATTTTAAAATGTTATATATTTTTGTGATGGCAAAGCAGATTTTTTAGCAGCCATTACTCCAGTCTTCAGCGTCACATCAAAATCATTCTAATATGCTGATTTGGTGCTCAAGAAAAAATTCGTATTACTATCACTGTTGAAAACAGTTGTGTCCTGCTTAATATTTTTTGCATAAATCATGATACATTTATTTAAGGATTATAAATTTTAAAAGAAACAACATTTATTTAAAATATTTTGTAACATTATAAATGTCTTTACTGTCACTTTTGATCAATTTCATGCATTCTTTCTGAATAATTTTTTTTTTTTTTTTTAAACTCAAAACTTATATATAGTGAGTGTAGTGTAGTGATTAAAGTGGAAAGTGGAAATCACTTCTGCTTCATTTCACTCACATACTCTGCAATCGAGTTGCTGTCTAACTAAAGCTTGACAGGCAAGATTATAATGAGATACGCAATATACTGTCACTGGTGAGTGTTAATAAGAAAATATGAACAGCGTTCTATTAATTCTCCTGATGCGCTCTGTATGTTTGGAGGATCACTGCTGAGCTTAGTCATTAAGATCATTCTGGTGATGACCGAAGTGTCACTAATGATCTGCAAACATGCAAACAGCAGATTATGAAAAATGCTGAGAACACTCTTGTCATAACACACTGTGCAAGCTTCAATGTGTCATGGACCCAAATAAAGGACAATGAATGCATCATAAGTGAAACTGAAAAGTAGCAATAGCATTTTCTAAGACACTGGAAAACACTACAGCTACTGTAGTTTTCAGTTTCACTCACAATCTTTGATCTCATGGTCACAGTAAAAAGTGTTGGGGAAAAGAGTTTGAATATGCTAATAGCTCATGCAAATGAGTCTTTGAAACACTTATGTGTTCCACAATAATGTCTCTAAAATGTAAATTAACACAATACTGTACCTAAACAATGAAATCATATTTTACTATATTAAAATGAAGACAACCTCAGGGATCCCACACTTTGCCAATACATTTCCATGATTCGTATTTGATGACTGGATAATTTTATAGAGCTCACACTTATAAAAATTAATTTCTAGCTGAAAAAATACTTTAGAACTAAACTGCAACTTTCTAAAACTTTTAAGGATCTATTATTCTTGAAAACCAGGAAATTACACCTTTTGAAATTTCCTGATATTTCCAGAACCGCAAGTTTTTTTTTTTAGATGTTTTAAACTGGTCTAGCTGGTCTCCCTGTTTTATCAGCCAGCTAAAACAGAGCAAAACCCCTCTAAAACAAGCAAATCAGACCAGCCTGGCAAAGCTAGGAGAGCAGAAAACATCATAGATTGGTTTAAGCCAATTGTTCAGCATTTATCAGTACAATCTACACAAAACCAACTAGAGCCAGCCCAACTATTCAATTAGCAGCAGGCTAATAATTACAAATAAGTATTTGTAGGCAAGAGATTAGCCAACACTCATAAAAGTTCAGTATTTTTGTTGTGATGATTTGCATGCAGTAGCACGATAAGCATTTCATTTCTACAGTTCCGAAGGACCAACACGCCATCATGTGTATCTGAAAGCGCAGTCGTCACAGACATAATCTGTCAAGCAGAGGACGAAGCTGTGTCTCGATATGGCATCGCAAGATATGGGGTTTTAAACAGGCAATAAATCACTGCAACAGCAACAAAATACAAGAAAAAAACTCATGAATCATCCTGAAGACCCCGCAATGATCTTTTTTGAGCACAGACACCATACTAGCATATCACTAGTCCATATTTACACACAGCCAGCCTATATGCGATATGCATTCATCTGCCATGCCACAATTATCCACAGATCTGAAACTATTTTATCCAGAGCCTATTTTTCTTTTGTCATACAATCCTTGGTTAATATAGTCAAGCTAATTATTAATTTATCGCTAAGAATATCCAATCCAGAGTGTCTTTACATTGCTCATGTTTGTGTGAGTTTGATGAGGCATTTTTTACCGGATAAGCATTAATGAATTATTAAAGAACCTGAGTTCTTTTTTTCTGTGGAGGAAGTGGAGCCAGAAAGGAAGCTTCTGGGCTGTTTCCTGGAATGAAATGCACCCACAGCAACCAGACAATCTGCCTGCATAAGCACATTAATGTGCAGTCACTGTCAACACTACTGGATTGCTCTGCTTTTTTCTTTCGTTTTTTTTTTTATTTGTGCAATAAAATCGACTTTCCTAACAGACACACACAAATGCATATTACCTCCCATGTCCTGCAAATGCTAAGTGCTTTTACTGTAGTCTCAGATAGCTCATTTGGACAAATTACAGCTTCAAGTTTCACATTTTCTGTTCATCACCTTTTTTTTGCACAGTTTCAATTACTTTGCTTAGCTTCTTCTGCTCCCGTACTTCAGTTTGTCCTCTGGAAACCACAGACCGAAATGCGATACACGACAATTACATTTGTTTTAACACAGGGTGTTAAGAGCAACGATCCTCTGGATTCAGTGTGACAGATACACATTTACAGTTTTTCCTCAAATGATTTTGCACATTTCTCCTAGCCAAGGTCAGCGAATTTCTCCAGTCCAAGGTTCTTTCAAAACCGTTAAAGAAACAGCTCGTCGAAAATGAAAATTCTGTCAATATTTACTCATGCATCCTCATGTTGCTCCAAATTCGTATGACTTTCTTTCTTCTGTGGAACACAAAAGATGATATTTGGAAGAATGTTTTTGTCCATATAATCAAAATCAGCGGGGTCCAAAAACATTAGTATGGATAAAAAAAAAAAAGTTCAGAAATTGGAATCAAATGTAAAATAACACTGCACAGTTTTCTTTTTATAAATTAAATATAAGATTAATTATTAAAGTTACAAAAGTTATTCAGGACCTTCCCGAAAACCCTACTCCGGATTCACAAATGCTTCGTAAACATCGATTTGATCGGTAAAGGTGTGTATGTTAATGAATTCCAATAATTCTTATAGGATGTGCGTACATGCTCATTCACAATTAGCATAATCCCCGCCTATGAGTTACTAAAGCAATAAGCCCCAAGAGGTTTACAGTGATTTATAACAGTTTAGGGGCGTTGTTAGGCACGATGCGGAGCGGAGGCTTATTGCTTTTATAAAACGGTTACCACACAATACAAATATTAAAGCCAACATATATGTATCAATGCAACTTTCATGAAGTAAAATCACTAAAAGCCTTCCTTCCGCCAGAAAAAAATAGTCCCTGACCGTGAACAGCAACCACTGATCTATATAAATGTTGTCTATATAGATCAGTAACAGAAGTTACATTATTACGGCATTAGATGGCGGCAAAGACTCTTAATGAGTCACTCAATAGCGAAGACTTTTATATTGAAAGGACTAAAACTTGTTGTGTGAACACGGGAAATAGACGCAACTGACAAATGAGCGCTGTCACTGTCAAGACACGGGAAAACCCCTTTACTGTTAAAAGGACAAGATATCACAGCGGACATTCAACAGATTTTTTATTATGAACATAGGACTGACCTTAAGGAATATGCTAAATCTGAATGCAGGTAATACACTCGGTCACGCAATCTCTCTCTCACAATAATACAAGCTTCAATGAACAATATCAATGAGAACAAACATATGTTTACGTTGCTAAGAGTGGTTGCTAAGGGTGTTGTGCAGTGATACAAAGAACTGTTGGGTGATAGCCGTGTTTTATCGTGAATAAAGTACAGCTATTGACCAATCAGAATCAAGGACTGGAAATACAAAGTTCTGTCATGAAACTCTAGATGGCGCAGGCTAAGAGGTCCTTTAACTACCTGCTCATAACCACATCATCATCTTTAGGGTACAACTGATTGGTTCTGTATCAGTAGCCAATGAGCTTGTGTGCTCAACCTTCAAATACTCGGGTAGCATTTGCCTTTGCAGTGCAGCGCACTTTCAGAAACACTCCACCTTCCCCAGCTCCACCTGTATAGATCTGCTTCAGGTAATTCATGTACGCTTTATTGTACAGCAGCAGCATGTCTTACTTGCTCACAGCAGCTTGTCGTGTATGTATTGGCAGTAGCAAGTCCCGTACTTGCTCTGCAGCAGCAGCAGCAATAACCTACAGCGGCAGCAATAAAAGCAGCAGCAGCGTAGCAGATCTATTCCGCCAAGACCAAATATATTAACATTGTCATACCCATGCATGCCAAACACTCCGAGAGTTGTTATGACAGAACTAAAACTACGTAAATTACGTGTCCAGGAACGCTGTGGAATCTTCTGGACTCCCATCTCATGTTTGGCTCCAGTATATTGCATACATGCTAAAGAGACTAATTGGCCATATGCCTAACAATAAATATTCAATTAACACTGGATGTACACAGCACAGAAAACAGCGCATGCCGAATTGAGTTCTCTTTCGTGTCTTCTTGGGCTTGATTGGTTTAAAACCACATTAAAATGTGCGCAGAGGAATCCCTAAATGGAATATTTTTATTTTTAACAAGTGTCTGATTCCTGACCTTGAGTATCCGATTCCAGAATTGTAATCGATTTTCGATTCCCAACCCTAATCATGTGACACTGAAGTCTGGAGTAATGGCTGCTGAAAATGTATTGCTATAATGGCTGCCATCACAGGAATATATGACATTTTAATATAATAAAATAGAAAACAGTTATTTCAATAATTGCAATAGCATTTCACAATATTACTGTTTTCACTATATTTTTTATCAAATCAATTCAGTGTTTGTGAGCATAAAAGACTTAATTATTTAATATTAGTAATCTAGTAATCATAGTAATTTATTAAAAACAATCTTACTGACCCCAAACTTTTGAATGGTAGCTTAGATTTGGTTCGACATGCGGGTGCATAAATGATGACCGAATTTTCATTTCTGGGACTATCCCTTTAACACAGACAAGAAAAAATAAAGCCAAATGCACGTTGCATGTTGTCAAATGTCATTAAATTCACTAACACTGCAGTGTTAGTACTCACAGAAAAGAAAGTTGAATTTAACCAAAAAAAGTTCACACAACTGTCATGACTCTGCCATGTATAAAATTTGAGAAAACTCAGAGCAAAGAAATAATGAGGACCCTGGAGGAAGTGTGAGGAGAAGAAGAGGTGTAGGACTGAGAAGAGGTGGAGAGAGAGAGAGAGAGAGAGAGAGAGAGAGAGAGAGAGAGAGAGGATAAGGAATAGGAGGAAGTGATGAAGAGGAGCGAGGAAGGGAAGAAAAAGATTATAGAAGAGAGAGAATGTAGGATGAGGAGGAGAAGGAGAAGGCATTCAAGAAGTTGATGAAAGAGCAAGAGCAGATTGTTTACAAGAAGAAATGAGAAGTAGGAAGAAGCGGTGAGTCTCAAAGAGATGAGAGTCACTCTAATTGACTCTTTAATGACTTATGGTTTCTAAATAAGTGCGACTAAACATGGTCAACAAGGATCCAGCATCACCATCTGTGCTGTCAGGGAACCTTACAATATAGCAAGACTAATCTCTTCCTCTTTCCACAGGAACAATCCGAAGCAAAGGGTTTCTTGTGGTTTAGGACAATGTCCAATTTCAGTCCTGGTGTGTGAGTGGTTTATTGTATAATCACTTTTCACCATACTCTCCATTTTTGAATCCATTTGAGGAGCTCTTCTCCTCTTGGAGATGGAAAGTGTTCGACTGCAATCTTTGACAAAGTAACTGTACACCAAACAGTTGAAGAGACTCACAGAGAGACAAAAGCCTATGTGGGCAAAATGTAAAGAATATGATTGTTTTAAATAATCCAATCCAATGTGTGTGTGTGTGTGTGCGTATGTGCTTAATATAAGTGAGACATTTTTAAATATTAAAAAAAATATATATATTAATTCAACTGAATTGAATATAAAATATGAATATAAAAGTTAATTAAAATGTTTGGCAATTTTTTTGAATAAATTAGATGCCATTATTCAAATTGGCAAACTGGCTAAAATGAATGAATATGCAAGGAAATATTGTTTAAAGTTAAAGAACAAAAACTGACAAACAAAGTAATAATAAAAAAAATAATAATATTAATACATTGCATGGATCTTCATTGTGGAACTTGTGGAGTCTATTTGTGTTTGTCTAAAACTGAAATGTCCTGAATGTTAAAAAATACAATATTATAACGCAGAGAATTTTGCTAAATTCTGAATCTGCATTTTGGATGCCGCTGACCTTAGTTTGACATAATATGTAAAATCAGTTGCGAAAACCTGTATCAGTAATCACGATATGGCACAGACCTGTGGTGACGCATGCTCATTTACTCTAGGCCCATTCTGTTTTAAAGGATAAGATATTTGCATGCTAATTCTTCAAGAAATTAGGAATGAAGCATAGCCTGATAGTTTTGGCTCTCAGTTATAGGTTAATCTGTTCTACCCAGAGGCATTCACGTTTCAGGATTACACATTCCCAGACCCAATCCAGGCAGAGGAAGACAGGCAACATGAATGCCAATCACGTCCAGAAAGTGGAAAGATGTGATTCGCCTCACAACGAGTTCTGCATGAAATGCGGGAAGCTGTAAAAGGAGTGCTGATAAGCCACCAGCTCTCTCTCCTACTCGCCTTTTCTCCTACCCATCATCCTTATTTCCGATCTTCATTCACCGTCAAAAGGGCCGATTGGAATTCACCTGAGCCATAAGGCGCTCAACCCGAGGCGCTACCGTGACTCATACCTACATTTCTGCATTATACAAAAAACATTATCACCTGTCCCATAGGGAAAATAACAGCATTTTTAGTTGGCCACCTGCAATCATAACATGACATTCCAGCCCCCGCTATCATGTTTGGACTTGTTCTAGTCAGTGACCCAAAAACAGAGAGCAAGCAACAAAATGCAAGTGATGATATACATTTGTGCACTTAGGCCCTCCTGTGTACCCTTATAGGGGTTCCTGAATTAAACATGAGCTTGAGCCCAGTGTTGCAATGCAGCGGCTCTACAGCTGCTTACCTGCTGTTCCTCATAAGCTTGCACACACAACTTCATATGTACATTCATGCTCCTCTGATTCTGCAGAGTGCCACTGCAATTCCTGCCAGATAAAAGCCACATCCTGTGCAGGGGTATGATGGGGTCTCTTAAAGCTTTCTGAAGGACAGAGTACAAAGCGCAGGAAGGTTTCTGCCATTTTGACTAAGGTTCAGGCCGCTAACATGCATGTGTCTGTGCTACAACATTAGCTATAATTTGATTATGGTTTATTACTGTACATTGTAAGTGCTTAAACATGATGACTTTATGCAGATAATGCAATGCCAATGTCATTTTAAGAACATTTCATTTACTCATCCTCATGTTGTTCCGAAATTTAAATGAATGAATATGTGAGGAAATACTGTCTAAATGTAAAGAATAGTTAATAATAATAATAAACTTTATTTTATATAGTGCCTTTAAAAGTTGCATCTCAAAGCGCTTCACAGAAACATATAGATAAAAATACACTGAAAAAAAGAAAAATAAGAAAACATACATTAGAGCAAATTTAAGTCACTTGTATGCTAGCCTAAAAAAATAAGTTTTAAGTGATGATTTAAAAACACTAAAAGAGTCAGCATGTCTGATCTCAGTGGGAAGAGCATTCCAGAGTTTGGGAGCAAAAGAAGAAAAAGCCCGGTCACCCATAGAACGTAAACGCGTTGAAGGAACAATTAAAAAGCCAGAATCAGAAGAACGAAGATTGAGTTTTGGGGTGTATGCAGTTAAAAGTTCAGACAGATATTGTGGCGCTAAACCATGCAAGGCCTTGTAGGTGAGCATAGGAATTTTAAAATCTATGCGAAACCTGACAGGGAGCCAGTGCAAGGACTCCAAGATGGGAGTGATATGCTCACTTGTCCTGGACCTTGTCAGGATTCTGGCGGCTGAGTTTTGGACATACTGCAATTTGTTTAGGGTAGATTTAGAAACCACAGCAAGCACAGCATTACAGTAGTCGATGCGAGAAAAGACAAATGAATTAATCAGTTTTTCCGCCATCGAGAAAGATAACATGGGGCGCAATCGTGCAATGTTTCTAAGATGAAAAAATGAAATTTTGACCATATTCTGGACATGAGGATCGAATGTTAAATTTGCATCAAATATCACCCCCAAATTTTTTAATTTAGTTTGAAACTCCAAAGCAGAGCCATCCAACATTAAGGTTACAGCGTCAGCTTTGCGAATTTGTTGGGGTGAACCGATAAGCATAACCTCAGTCTTGTCGCTGTTGAGACAGAGAAAATTATGAGACATCCATATTTTTATCTCAGAGATACAATGTTCCAGAAAGGCAACAGCCATATTATCGCCAGGTTTTGAATGAATATAAATTTGGGTGTCATTTGCATAAAAATGAAACTTAAGACCCAAGGATCTGAGAAGTTGACCCAGGGGAAAAATATACGTACTAAAAAGTAATGGACTCAAAACAGATCCCTGGGGAACTCCAAATTGCACTGCCCCAACTTTGGATCTGCATCCACCCAGGGACACAAACTGCCTTCGATCTGAGAGGAACGACTTGAACCAGTTTAATACAGTGTCGGTAATACCAAAAACAGTTTCCAAATGATTGAGTAAAAGAAAATGATCCACAGATCGAGAAGAATCAGAATTGAAAGACAGCCAGAGTCAGCCGCGATTAACAGGTCATTTGCGACCTTAACTAATGTTTCAGTGCTATGTAGTTTGCGGAAACCAGATTGGAGGGGCTCAAAAAGATTATTGACAGTGAGGTGAGTGTATAATTGAGAAGCCACAGTTCGCTCAAGCAATTTAGCCAGAAAGGGGGAATTTGAAATGGGATGAAAATTATTGAGGTTGTCCGAGTCTGCGTTGGTCTTTTTTGGTATAGGTGTTACAGCAGCAATTTTAAGTGCAGCAGGCACAACACCCATGAGCAGGGAGTCATTTACTATACTCAGGACAACAGGGCATAGAGAAGTGAAACATGATTTAAACAAAACACTAGGTATGGGATCAACTATGGAAGTGGTAGCTTTCAATTTTGAAACCTCCTTACCAAGGGAAATAGAATCAAGTGAGAAAAAATTTGAGAAATAGGAGCCAGAAAAATTTGTGATACTAAGAACAGAATCAGACAAGACAGAAGTAATGCATTTGCGAGCATTGGCAATCTTACAACTGAAATGATCAAGAAACCTATTACAAAGATGAACTGAGGTGGGTAAACTAGGGGAGCTGTTTCCTTTTAGAAGTTTGTTTATGGTATGAAACAGTCGTCTGGGGTTATTTTGGTTATTGTCAATTATCTGAGAGAAATATTGAGAACTGACTGAAGCAATCTCTGCCTTATATTCAAGTATATGGTCTTTCCAAGCTTGGTGATGCACATTCAGGCCAGAAAGACGCCACCTTCGCTCCATCTTACGGCAAGCTACCTTCATAGAGCGCAGCTCGTCATTATACCAGGGAGCAGAACGCATAAAGGCCACAGACCGGGATTTCAGAGGTGCAAATGAGTCCAGACCAGACATAAGAACATTATTTAACAGTGAAATTTTGTCCTCCAGAGGGTCAGATGGAGAGAAAACACTTAATAAGGACTCAATACAGGCAGAGAAGTCAGGGAGATCGATGGATTTCCATTTGCGGTAATTTACAGTATGGGAAGAGACAGTGTTATGATGTGGCAATTCCATATTAAAAAAGATAGCAAAGTGATCAGACAATCCTAAGTCAGAGGAGGAGAACTGTGACAAGAATGATCCATTTGCAATGACAAGATCAAGGGTATGACCCTTAATATGTGTAGAGCAATCCACAAGCTGCTTCAAATCAAAACATTCCAATAAAGACAGAAAGTCCTTAGTCATTACAGAGTCTTTTTTGTCGATGTGGATGTTAAAGTCCCCTAGGATGAGTTCTCTTGAACTTGAGGCATAACATAGACAGCAGTTCTGCAAATTCAGATAAAAAGTGTTCAGTTGTCTTAGGAGGTCTGTAAACTGTAGCTATACCGGTAGTGATGGGTGCAGAGACACTCAAAACAAGACATTCAAAAGAATTAAACTGAGGTATGACTACAGGACCTATTGTAAATTTTTGATTATATAGCACAACGATGCCCCCACCCCTGCCGGAGGGTCGTGGGGCATCAAACAATCTGTAGCCAGAGGGAGTAAGCTCGTTAAACAGAAGTCCATCGCCCCATTTGTGCCATGTTTCTGTTAAACAGACCAAGTCCAGTTTTTTTTCAATGATAGTATCTGATAAAATCACTGCCTTATTGTTTACAGAGTGAGCATTAAAAAGAGCCGATTTCACCAGACTCGGAGGCATTGAAAATGCCGGAGAGATCTCCACACGTTTGACCACTGACAAGTTGTTAAAATCCACACCATTGCAAAGAAGTCTGTTTGTTTTACGTTGAAATACAGGCACAGAGATGGAGTCGGATACGTCGTGTATAAACTTGCGCCTTGACGTGCGATGCATATAGCGCATAGGACGCAGAATTCCGACATTTCGACAACATTCAAAGGTGTCATTCGCTAAATAGTACTTATTTTATTAGTACTTAAGTTCATCAGTTTTCCAGCAGTGTACCTCAAAGTCATGACGGGAGAATCCACACCAGAGGCAATCTTGCAGGATCGTATGTCGTTGTCCGTGCAACAGATGAGTTGATTCCAACAGAAGTAGTTCAAAGATAAAAACAGCAGGCCGAAGATTAAAACGTAATTCCGCATTTCAGTAGTGAGGGTAGCATAAGGGCACTTCCCGAGCTCCAAAACCCTCATAAACCACTTCGGGTAGTCCGATTTATATTTAAAATCAATAAACTCGGAGAGAGGAGCGGAAGCCAGACGCGCCAGCGTTCCCTTTCAACCGGAAACTGGAAAAGTCTCAAAAAAAATTTGTCACTCTTTTAAAAGACTATGACTAAAATAAAAACCCTGCATATAGAAAAATAAATAATCTTCTTTGTGGAACTTAGTCTATATGTGATAGTCTAAAACTGAAATGTCCTGAATCCATGGATCAACAGATAACACTTGATTAGTTTTAATGTTCATGTAATGTTGGGGTTCAAACAACAGTGTACCCAACTGACTTCATTGTATGGACAAAAAAACACAAACAAAATATCTTTTTTTTTTTTCCCCCCCACAGAAGAAAGTATTCACTATATAAAGCTTCCTGGAATGCTAAGCTCTAGAATGCTAAAAGATTCTTGTCAACAAGGAGCTTGCTGGAAAATTAAAAAGATAAAAGAAAGATTAAATGCTTGTGCTCCTTTGACGAATCACAGCAAAAATAGTCCACTTTAATGGATGTTTGCAGTGGACTTTTGTTCATTGTTATTGGCTAATCTCCTGCTTGTACAAATGCTGTATCATTTGCCTTATGCTAATTGTGTAGATTGCACTGATAAACGCACCAAAGTACAGTATATAAATGCTAACAGATTCCTGTCAACAAGGGATGTTTATGTAAGACCTGATTCATTTTTAGTTTCCCTTACAGAAACCACACAACCCTGTACGAAAGTATCAGAGACCTGTGCTTAAATTCTGCATCTTTCCAACTTATGCTTGAAGTCCCAGAATTTTTGGCTCCCTAATCAGCGGTAGCAGCCCTGTATCAAAGACAAACCCCTTGTCAATGGCACACTTTAAAAGAGATAGTTCACCCAAAAACCAAAATCTTGTCATCATTTACGCACCCTCATTTTGTTCCAAAGTTGTATGACTTTCTTTCTTCATAAAAATTAAAGGGGCAGATGTTTTTGGATCTCATTACCTTTCAAAACATCATCTTTTGTGTTCTGTGGAGTTAAAAAAGTCATACAGGTTTGGAACAACATGAGAGTGAGTAAATGATGACAGAATTTTGATTTTTGGGTGAAATATCACTTTAATGCAGCACATCTATCATGCAAAACAAATGAATAACCAATATCTTTTGATCCTTTGAAGATCTTTCAAGGATGTTTCAAGCTTAAATCCTTGTAAATACATCAAACAAAATGTTTCTGTTCATCTGTTCTGAGCCAGCAAGCTTTCCCAATATTTTTTTATTTTATTTTTTTTTTTTTAAGATTGTACTTAGCATTCTCGTTTATAATCAATGTTTATTCATTCATAGTCAAAGGTCTATTTCAATTACTGCTTGCTTGAGCATTCCCATGAATCATTTGGGTGCAGCTTATGTGAGAATTATGTAACTGAGTCAGTTAGAAAGAAAAGATTCACAGACTAATTTTAAAACATACTGGCTCCCCAAGAACATGTCTCAGCTACTGTCTAACACACCTGGTTGGATCTTTTGAATTATCCAGAGACCCCTTGTGAGCTGAACCAGAGGTCTTTGTGTAGGGCAGGACAAAACATACTAATTCAATTTCTCCTCACAGGGAGGACAAGCCACCCTTGCACTATCCCTCTTCCCTGAATGAGACAACTGCGCATAAAAAAAAAAGATTAAGGATTTGAGAAGAACGTTCGGGTTTGTCTTCTTTACTCCAGAAAACACAGAGAATGGTTTACCGCCGAAATAGAAAAAGAAAGGAGGATGATAAATGTTGGGAAGACATTCAAGCTTTCAGGTTATCGGAATAACATTTTTTAGAACAAAGGCTTTATACAGGCTGTGGACTGCAATGTTTTTGTGCTGAGTTTGCTCATTTCATTGTGATCTGATGCTCATCATTGGCCGCTCATTTATGAAGAGCTCAGTCGAAGTTTCACAGAAACAGCAAGGGAAAAAGGGAATTCACAAATTATCTATCTAGCCAATCATTATTCGTCTTCTGTAGTGTATATAAGTTCTGTTCCCACCCATTACTACGTTCGCAGATACTGACGTTCACAGTTCACAGTTGACGATCCTGACGTTCCTTAGCGGTCGATTGATGGTCCTACATAAAGTTAAAACATTAATAATGTTGAATGCTACAGTGGTGTTTTAAGTCCATGTCAGCCTATCATTCCGAATGTTCATTGAGCGCCACGGCAACAGACGCGAGTTTCTACTTCTTTTGTCATTAATGAGAGCAAAATCTCACGTTTCAGATTTCAGAAGCATGCAGTCCTCTCCTCGCGGATTTCTTCTTTCGTTTCGATTTTGTTTCAGCAATCACTTTCATTTTGACTCTCTGGGCCTGTTATCAAAGACACGGCTGCAATCTTCATCACCATTCTGGCAGCATCACTACATCAGCATTCATCTCAGTGATACGTATATGTTTATGCACTTCTGATGTTGATTGGGTGTAGCATTTTACTCCTCTGCTCTTTCGCTCACAGCAATGTCAATTTTATGTCGCAAGCAGGTCTGTACAGAGCAGTCGCACGCATTTGTATGAGACACTTGATTGTGCGACGTGATCGCTCGTTTGTCGTTGCTTGTTTGTGTCGTAATCTAACCATAATGCCTCTATCAATAACATCATACCCGCGTTACCCTCGATTTCCAGTTTATTTTGTAGAAACCATGAAAACACCAAAGACACTTTAATATATTATGTGTTTTATTAGGTGAGCAGCTGTTTGGAAAGCTGACAGAAAACTGATCATTGTTATATAGCTCAGCACAGTTAGTCTTTTTGTTTTAAATCTCGTTTTCTTAATTTACCGCGAGTACCATGTTTTACCTGTCGTTACATATTGCGCTATAAATACGCTTTATTTCCATAAAAATACTGGTTACGTTAGGCTCAGCACAAACAGACCATATATAGTAGTAATTGTGTGCTTTTATCTTCGTGTCACTCCAGTAAATATGTCTCTACCTGCGTTTTATTAGCTACTGTGATATCTGGATGCCTTTGTCTATTTTCGGAACTATCGAATATAGTGTTTCGTCTCACTTGGACTTTCTGTGTTAGGGCACCCCTGGTTACGATTATGAATAAAACAGAAATGTGTATTCTCGCTAAAGCTCACAACACCATATTTCGGGTATATCAAAGGTTGTATACACAACAAGGTTTGACTTGTTATTCGACAGCAGCACTAATTTAATTACGTACTCAATCCGACCCAGTTTATATAAAGATTGCATCCCGTATAGCAACTGAAATCACAGCATGGGAACATAATTCAAATCTTTTATGAATACAGTAAGTGAGCAGAGTGCGCTCTCTTTATAAACGCATAGAAACTGTCAAATGCTTCAGTTCAGCTAAACTCCTACACTCTAGCGAAAGCTGTTATAGTCTAATCTGACCACACTGCACCATGAATCTTTTGTATGTTCTGCTCTTCGTTGGTTAAATGTATTCACTAGCAGGCAGAATTTAGCCAGTGAACAAGCGCTGAACCACTTGATCTTGATTGTGTGTATTCTGTGTTACGTAAACTCCTCCAATTGGGCATTGCATTCAAGCGCTCAACAGACATGTCTGTGATTGGCTATGCTCAACACTGCAAAACGCGTTGTAAATGCCAACCCTCAACCGTCTTCAGAGACTAACACAAATATGCAGGGGAGTGTTTTAAAACAGCTGCCCATCAGCTGGTACCGGATATAGAATTGACTATTGACATGCAGTCTGCACGTGCTTATTGATTCCCGTGCCACACCGCAAATGACAAGGGCCCTCTCGCAGCGAGCTTTTTCTCTTCACTAAAGCTGGCACACACTGTGCAACTTTATAATAGTCATCGTTATTGTTGCTTTTCAGACTGTATGAACATGAACACGACAATGTTTATTCCAAAAAAAAAAATAAAAAATCCGGACGCACACAAGACCTTGTCTGGAGTTTTATATCAACCCATTCACATTCAGTGAATTTATTTCAGGTTAAAATTGTATCACAATGGTCATTAATCGGCTGTGGTGAGCTTGTCAAACTAACTATCAAAGACGTCAGATTTTAAGCTTAGGTTCAAAGGATTCTTTTAGGATTGCGATTATTGTCTCAGACTGCCAAATCGTGGCCAAAATCGTGCAGTATGAACCTGGCTTAAGGTATCAAATGATGACACTCGCATTGATTTATTTATTTTTTTATTTTTTCAAAGGTTGGTAGCTTTGCAGGGTTCAATAGCTAGCTATGGTTAGCTAGTAAAGCATTATCATATAAAACATTTTTATCCATTGGCTGAGGTTTCTTAATCGTCTTCGTTCTATGTATTTTTGATTATTTCTTTTACTTTTCTGTCATGTTGTTCTGGTTATTTTCTTTTGGGGGTTCTCTCGGCAGGTTAGATGACGGTTAGATGGAGTTTTATCGGCAGACTTCTATCAAGCTGTGAGCGGGAGTCACGCCCAATGGTTTAGAATCCTCCTAACTGCAGATGCAAAGAACTGCGGTTCTCCAACTCATCTATGCATAGGACATTCTTTTGGATTGATGTTGCTACGAACGCAGATCAATGTGTGGAGTCGGCATCCTCTATCAAGGTGCTGTGTACATTGTCATCCTCAGCATTCTAGTTACAAGCAAGATTTGGCTCAAAATATCTCAAACGCACAGCAACTTTCAAGTAGTAATTCTCATGCAAATACTGGTGGTGGTGTTTTCGCTAGTCTCTTTAGCCTTTCATGAATTTGTCTGTGGCCTAACGTGGTCTCTGTCCAGGTGGCCTATCGTAGCCTTCATCTCTATGTGGCCTTTGTCTCCATGTGGCCTACTGTAGCTTTGTCTGCGTGGCCTTTGTCTCTATGTAAAAGAAAATATCTCAAAGCACATCCCTTCACCCCTAATCATTCTGCACTTTTCATACTCCCCAACGGGTCTCCCTATATAAAGAAGGTGGTTTAAAACTCATCTAGTGACAGTTCTACAGAACTGCAGACCATCATCTCATCGGTATACCAGACATTCATTCAGGATCATGTGCTGCTACAACAGCAGCCGAATGTAGGATTCTATGATGGTCAAGATGGTCTTCTTCAGCATTCGAATTCTATATAAAATGCGATGATCAAACCATCAGGCATGCTCCGCAAACTCTCTCGTAATTCCAAAGGTACATTCCTAATTCAAACTACTGGTGGTGGTGGCTTTCATATGCTTCAAAATCAATAGTTTATTTCCATATCTGCCCCACTCAGAGCTAATCGAGGCAGTATACACGGCCTAACGTAGCAGTCCATACAGCCTACGCGACTTTTCGTAACCCGGCCTTTCGAGGCGATATACACGGCCTAACGTGGCAGTCCATACAGCCTACGTGGCTTTTCGTACCCCTGCCTATCGAGGCGGTATACACGGCCTAACGTGGCAACCTTTACAGCCACGCGGCTTTCTCGTACCCCTGCCTATCATGGCAGTTCTTTCGGACTATGGACGGGGCCTACGGCAAAAAACTTTATCATTTCATCTATTCGATACTCATTGTATACAAACTGTAAATAAATCTTATTCAAATGTTTTTCTCGCCTCCTGAGTCTTTTGGGTAGAACATATTTTCCTAAGCTCCTTTACCCTAGAGAAAAAAAGCATCTAATTTTTAAAAATATTTTCTTTCACACCTTTTCCACAGTTGCGGCTTATCTCCTTTCTGCAGTATTTGCCTTTTTTGTTCTCCCAATGTCATGCTACAATTCTTCCACAATCCCCCCTCTGTTCTCTAACAACAAATGGTCGCTCACCTCTTTTAGTCTTAGCGACAGCAAAATTGTCTTTCTTATTGAAACTCTCAGCCTCTTCCTCAACCCATTGTCTCCAATTTCCCATTGCCCGATGGCCGTCTGCTGCCTGTTATTTACGGTTCTTCAGAACTGCAGGGGCAGAACCCAATAACCCGCTGCTAAAACATGGGCCGTTCCTGCCACTTTTGCCAAGAAAACATTTATGTTCTAAATTTACTGTCAGCAACTGTACCCATACATCCCATGCATACTGTGCATATGCTGAGTCAGTATGTCTCTCTAGGAAGAGTCCACAATTAACACTTGCCAAGTGCTAAATTCGGTGCTGGGAAGTAAATAAAATAAAATTACACACCACAAGCTGGTGACTTTATTAGGATTTACTAGAAATGTTCAAGGTTCATTACAAGGTAATCTTAATCGACAGCATTTGTGGCATAATGTTCATTGCTTAAATTATTTCTGGTTACAGTGAGGGACTTACAAAAGAAGGGATTGAGGCCAATCAGTAAAACTATATCCAATTTTAAAACTTTGCCTTTACAACGTAACAGTATATACCTACCTAACGACTGTAAAAACAGATTTAAACAGCATTACAGCTACAAACCCGATTCCAAAAAAGTTGGGACACTGTACAAATTGTGAATAAAAAAGGAATGCAATAATTTACAAATCTCATAAACTTATATTTTATTCACAATAGAATATAGATAACATATCAAATGTTGAAAGTGAGACATTTTGAAATGTCATGCCAAATATTGGCTCATTTTGGATTTCATGAGAGCTACACATTCCAAAAAAGTTGGGACAGGTAGCAATAAGAGGCCGGAAAAGTTAAATGTACATATAAGGAACAGCTGGAGGACCAATTTGCAACTTATTAGGTCAATTGGCAACATGATTGGGTATAAAAAGAGCCTCTCAGAGTGGCAGTGTCTCTCAGAAGTCAAGATGGGCAGAGGATCACCAATTCCCCCAATGCTGCGGCGAAAAATAGTGGAGCAATATTAGAAAGGAGTTTCTCAGAGAAAAATTGCAAAGAGTTTGAAGTTATCATCATCTACAGTGCATAATATCATCCAAAGATTCAGAGAATCTGGAACAATCTCTGTGTGTAAGGGTCAAGGCCGGAAAACCATACTGGATGCCCGTGATCTTCGGGCCCTTAGATGGCACTGCATCACATCAAGAATGCTACTGTAATGGAAATCACAACATGGGCTCAGGAATACTTCCAGAAAACATTGTCGGTGAACACAATCCACCGTGCCATTCGCCGTTGCCGGCTAAAACTCTATAGGTAAAAAAAGAAGCCATATCTAAACATTAACCAGAAGCGCAGGCGTTTTCTCTGGGCCAAGGCTCATTTAAATGGACTGTGGCAAAGTGGAAAACTGTTCTGTGGTCAGACGAATCAAAATTTGAAGTTCTTTTTGGAAAACTGGGACGCCATGTCATCCGGACTAAAGAGGACAAGGACAACCCAAGTTGTTATCAGCGCTCAGTTCAGAAGCCTGCATCTCTGATGGTATGGGGTTGCATGAGTGCGTGTGGCATGGGCAGCTTACACATCTGGAAAGGCACCATCAATGCTGAAAGGTATATCCAAGTTCTAGAACAACATATGCTCCCATCCAGACGTCGTCTCTTTCAGGGAAGACCTTGCATTTTCCAACATGACAATGCCAGACCACATACTGCATCAATTACAACATCATGGTTGTGTAGAAGAAGGATCCGGGTACTGAAATGGCCAGCCTGCAGTCCAGATCTTTCACTCATAGAAAACATTTGGCACATCATAAAGAGGAAGATGCGACAAAGAAGACCTAAGACAGTTGAGCAACTAGAAGCCTGTATTAGACAAGAATGGGACAACATTCCTATTCCTAAACTTGAGCAACTTGTCTCCTCAGTCCCCAGACGTTTGCAGACTGTTATAAAAAGAAGAGGGGATGCCACACAGTGGTAAACATGGCCTTGTCCCAACTTTTTTGAGATGTGTTGATGCCATGAAATTTAAAATCAACTTATTTTTCCCTTAAAATGATACATTTTCTCAGTTTAAACATTTGATATGTCATCTATGTTGTATTCTGAATAAAATATTGAAATTTGAAACTTCCACATCATTGAATTCTGTTTTTATTCACAGTTTGTACAGTGTCCCAACTTTTTTGGAATTGGGTTTGTAAAATAATACAAATATTTGGTAACACTTTCTCACTATTAACTAGTTGGATATTACATGCATATTACTAGTATATTGGCTGTTTATTAGTACTTATAAAACACATATTAATGCCTTATTCTGCATAACCATATTCTACATCCCTTTATCCTACCCATTACCTAAACTTAACAACTACTGTACTAACTATTAATAAGCAGTAATTAGGAGTTTGAGGCAAAAGTCATAGTTAATAGAGTAAATTGGACTCTAATCTAAAATGTGACCAAACATTTAATTATTATTAATTATATTTTAATTTGTTTGGGACTACACTTCACATTTCTGCTTTAAAACCTGCCCATTTTCAAATCCATAATAAGTGCCTTGCAGTAACCTTGATTTGGTTTTGGTTTTATATATAAGCGTACTTGTTACAGGAACTGTTGTAGTGCGGTCTGACTGTTATTCTGGATCTACCTTAGTGATTAAATAACTATTAAGGAATTAAGTTAACAGATTAGCCTCTACCAAATGGTTCTGGTTCTCATTATTTTCAAATTCCCCCCACAATTCCAATACGAATCAAGAACACTTGGTTGCTAGACCAACCACAGAGTTTTACATTGACTGCTACAGTAAGGCAAGCTACTGTTACTTCTTCCGGCTGCTTATATGACTGCACTTTTGGATTATAAGCGAGACCCAAGAAAAAGACAATTTTGAGTCCAGACAGTTGAATACAAACAACTGCCAAACTGTCACTCTCTTAGTATGTAACCCACACATATACTCTGCAGTATAAGTGAAGACAGCTGATGTTTGAGTTCACCATGCCAGTTGCTGTCTATTGATTCCCTCAAGGTGTAGAATGACTAGGCAATGAAAGTGAAGAGTACTCTGCTACCTCTCCATCCTCTCAAGGTCAGGGGCCCAGAAGAGGATACCAGAGCCCTATGAAAGAATACCTCAGCTATTCTCATCTGCTGTTCCTTCAGGGACCTCTAGCTCATAATATTTAACAAAGAGAGTGCAGTACGGCTTGCTAACACCAGTTTCTATAATGAGAAGAAAGATAAGGAAAGAGAGAAAGGGAAAGCTATAAAATAGATAGATTTTAGACATATAAACTGTATAGAACATTTTAAACATCCAAACTAAACAACAATAATACTAGCATGTGTGTTCAATAGTGATTACAAACCCTACTCAGTCACAGACATACTGCATAATTATGATATTAAAAAACTTAAATGAAGATCTTTTCATCTATATTTTTCTTGAAATTACTGTTTGTCTATATGGCAAATATTGCAACTTTAAAAGAAACACAAACATGCACATATTAATCAAGCCTCTCATTTCTGCATGCCCAGATAATTTGTCACATCACACAATCCCCCGGTTTCACAGACAAGGCTTAAGCCAAGTCTTAGACTAAAATGCATGTTTGAACTGTTTTAACTGAAAGCACCTTGCACTGACATATTTTAAGATATGTCTATTGTTTTGTCTCAAGATGCACATCAGTAACGTTTTCCTAAGGCATGTTTATAAAAGCTACTTAAATGTCCTAATTAAACTAAGGCCTAATCTTGGCTTAATCTAAGCCCTGTCTGTGAAACCAGGCAAATATCTTTTAGAGTGAACAGACAATGTAAATGTTGAATCCACACTTGGCACACATATAGTACAGCCCTAAGACAAAACAGCACAGCAGAGCAATGCTATTGACTGTGGCACACTGAACAATGACATTGCCTCTTTTCCTTTTTTTTAAAGACTGACGCCATTGTAGATTAACCCACATTAGGCTAAACTCTCTGTCCAGCCTCTCTCATATACAGACCATGATTCATAACACTGCCAGTTAGAGTTCTCACCTCCTATTATATCATCTCCTCTGGCTTTTCTCTCAACTCTTTCATTGCCTTATACTTTCACTCTCTCCCTCTCTTCTTCTGACATCTCATATCTCTCCCTTAATCTTTGTACGTCCTCCACTCTTCTCTTCACCTCTCCCTCTATCCACATCACCTCTTCTCAGTCCTACTCCTCAACTTCATATTTTCCTATTAAATTCATTCATTTGAATCATGGCACTTCTGGCACCATGTGTATTACTGACATAGCAGATGTCAATATGATGTCATATGTTAAAAAGTTATGTGCATTTACATTTAACATTTATTCATTTAGCAGACATTTGTATTGACTTATATCACAAGCACTTTGCCATTTAAGTGTCAACACCACAATTTCAAATTCAGAGTTTAAAACTAGATTAGCATACATAAGAATATGACATAGTTATCCATTTTAAAGGTGGCGTATGTAATTTTATTTTACTGTATTAAAGCATAAAAATACAATAATACATTAGCAGATATTTAGTAAACATGTTAAGTGCTTGTTTATCTGAAAAACAATTCTACAGCCAGTTATTCTACTTTGAAATGTGCATTCCGTGTCAAAATGTCTGTTTTTGTTTTGGTCTTTGTGACCCCGCCTACTGCCAATTTGCCCAATAGTATTTTGACAGCCTGGGTTGCCAGTCGACGGAAAACACAGTGTATTGCAGCCATGGAAGCCAGCAAACACACTGGGTCAAAGATCGCAGATTCTTCCCGATCTAAAAAGCCTCGCCATCTATCTAGATCTATGACCAGAGACATATTAAAACACGGACAAATCATCTCATCAACTTACAGTATAAGGCTTGTGCCTTCCATTGTCAATTGCTCTCATTCCTGTTGCGTGTCCTTAATCCAGCAACCCGCATGAGCGTTGAGTCTGAGGAAGAGGAGGCGGGGGGAAACAACTCTCTCCAATATTTTGAATTTGGACTATAGTACCCATTTTAACTGCTAGCTGTAAATATTACATACTGCACCTTTAACTCCCCTGTGAAAAAAAAGCCTTGCACCTAATTGAATATCCTTTAAACATTAAAAGAATATTAAAAAACTGTACTTGCAGATAATATAAAATTAATGAGATGAAAGGCCATTTAAGTATACTTAGAGTGTACTTTCATGACTGTTTCTTAACACTTAAGTACACTTTAATAAGTGCACTTTGTAATAATCTCAAATTAAAAAGTTTTACAGTTCCCTACATTTTAAATGATGTTTTAATTATATTTTGTCATGCTTTAAAGTAGTACACTTTTTTGACTAACATACTAAATCACATATCAAGTAATTGATTATAATTTAATAAAAAAAATTATAATACATTATTTATTTTATTTTTATTCATTTATTTTATGTTATCATTTATAACATGCAATTCTTACATTCAGTTTGCACTTATAAGTAAAGTATCCCTGTAATAAGTCCTCTTTTTTTTTAAGTAATCTAAAGTTTACTTCTTTTTTTTCCAAGAGGGCTGTTTTGAAAGTACTGAAAAACTGTGATCCTGATTTTTTTTAAAAACTGTGGAGAAATGTGTTATATTTTTTACAAAGTATTCTGATTACTGTGTTAACACTGATTTTAGTTTTTGCATAAAAAAAGAAAAATACTTTATGCTTTTTTCTCCCCCACAATGGATCCAGTGTGAATTTTCCCTGACTAGCATACATATTACCAGATGGTATAAAAAGGAAACCAGTATTAGTTAGCCGTCTGGGCTGCCAACGTTGGCTCCCTCCTGCAACTCTGGGCCCTGTTCCCTGAATCACCTCTAAAAGAACACAGATGTTGATTTCCTAAGGCATTACTAACCACTCTCTCATTCCTTCCTGGCCTCTATTGCTGCCCTTATTCTCTCAGCCCCTCACTGCATTTCCTCTCATAGAGACCTGGAGTGTCTGTGAGTCAGCTTTAGGACACATTACACCTGCAAATCTGGTTCTGTGTTCTGATTTTGTCTCTCTTTTTTTCCATCTACTGACACTGTCCTGAGAGAGATTAGCTAGGCATACCTGGCAATATAAATAAACTCTCTGTCCGGAGAAGCTATAGAGGCCAAGCAGGAGGAGCTACAAACAAGTCAGAAAGCTCAGACCGGTTTAATATTCATTCCGTGAGGGGATGAGAGGACGGAGGAATGGATGGTCTCTCTCTAATCCATAAAAACGCCTCTGTAAGGCTCCACCTGCCAAAGATGAGGCATCAAGTGATCAGTCATTCTCAATGAACCATTAGGGTGACTCTGTGTTACAGGCCCGAAATCCTACACAAAGCCCCTTATTGAGCTGCTGCCCTGATTTCTAGCTAATTGGATCGCCGCTGTTGTTCCTCCTTGCTGCTTTGGAGTAGGTGGTTTATAAGATTGAGAGCATTCCCTATTCTTCCTTTTACAAGGTTGATGTCTTCGCACCCACTCTCAGCCCCAGGAACTGTCAAAGACTTTTATGAAATGGGCTGGAGATTACCTGATTAGTTATCATTATAAACTGGTAACTGGGTCATTCTTTATGCCATGTTCATTTATTTAAAAATACATGCAAATAATGCACTGGAAAATAATAAAAAATAAATAAATAAAATAAAGCAATTTAATCATGCATCACTGCAAAAACGCAGGTGCATGAATTTCTGTATTAAAATTTAGGTAGCATGGGGGAACAAATATTCACTATTAATTATGACTTTTGCCTCAATAAACTCCTAATTTACTGCTTATTAATAGTTAGTAAGGTAGTTTTTGTAGCGTTTAAGTTTAGGTATCAGGTATAAGGAATGTAGAATAAGGTCATGCAGATTAAGGCATTGATATGTGCTTTATACTATACTAATAAATAATATCCTAGTAATATGCATGCTAATAAGCAACTAGTTAATAGCGAGAACTGAACCCTGAAATAAAATGTTACCAACATTCATTATCGATCATAAAATTGATTATTCCCTAACAAAAACAAAAACCTTAAGTAGTTTGCCATTGTCTTTAAATCTATATTTAAAAAATGTATCATAAATAAACAAAAACTTTTAACTGCTTATAAAAACTGTTGCCCACACAATTAGTTATATGGTCCAACCACCATCACACAACAAAAAATAAAACAGGAAATTATATCATACAGAGGACCCCTGCAGACCCTCATGAGTGTGTCCAATTGGGTCAGTAAGTCTCTAAAAAGTCTCAGATAATATGATCTTTTAAGACAAGGCCATGTTAGGTCAGGCAGTAAAATGTCATGTGGAATGACTCAACACAAACTCACTTGTAAATATATTTTTAAAAAGTTTGTGTAATAATGAAGATGTATACACTCGCATGTACTCAAGGTGTAAGGAAAATGTATTACTTTTTATTGGATGGCTACACCATTTTTAGTCATTAAATTGACACTTTTACTTGAAAATTGTTTTTCAAAACCCTTTGAAACCAACATAAATACTGAGTAATTATCCATATGTGTGCTAATTGACCCAACTATTCTTTCCATTTACACATATTTTGTCTTTATACATTAACTAATCCTGCAAAAGGCACCATTAAGTCTCATATTTTTAAGCCCAGATGTTATCAACCACAGGATCCAAAATATCCCTGTACAGTAGCCTCTGTAATTCAAGTTCTGGCTCCTGGGGCTCCAACACACTGCAGAAGCGTTCAGAACACATATGCCAGCAACACTCTACATGCCACAGCACAAAGGCGGTATTCAGGAGACCTTTGTCGGCAAGAAACCTCAGGGATGCACATCTGATGTGGTACAGCACAAAAGATGTCCTTGTCGGAGATCACCAGAGAAACTGCAAGCCCGAGAGATAGGAGTGTCGCGCAAGGTGGCGAATAACCTCTAAATCGGGTGGTAACCGTATGCACATGCGCTGGATTTCCATATGTCATTGGTCTCATGAATACAGCATTAGGACAAGGTATGATGAATTATTGTCATTGCCAAATGGTAGGGTGCATCATAAACCTTTCAATGGGCATGTGACATGACACGGAGATTGGATATCCAAGGCAGCGAGGGGGTAATCTTGCACGAGCAATTGCATTATTTGAGCGGCTGAGTGAAACTAATCAGGTTTGAGGGCTCCACTCATCTCCAAGCCAGACGCTCATTAGAAAGGCCATGTACTGCTGCCGAGACACAAACTAACTGAAAACAGCGTCATCAAAAGCGCTGTTCCTTGCCTTTTGCCATTTAGACCATGCTGGTGATTTTTAACATTTCCGCAAGGACTCAAGCAATGATCACTGAGCTGAGCCATTGAATCATCAAAAATGTGCATCTATAAGAGATTAAAACACACACACACACACACACACACACACACACACACACACACACACACACAATTAGGCCCTTACAGGACTCCTAAGAACAAAATTCCTCATCTCTTTTAACTTTCTACATGTGGTCGGACAGCCATATGGTGAGTTTTCTCTGGCTTTGTGAAGTCATTTTCACTGATCGTGTGTGTAAATTTGCGTAGTCTGAGTGAAAACCGACCATCTGCTACATGCATCATTAAGTTCATTCTCAATATTCAAATGAGAGGTTTATCATGAGAAAATCACAACCATCATACTTGTAATTAGAGCGGTTGTAGCAGCAGAATGTATAGACGATGGATTTAAAATGAATGTGTTGACATAGTGTAAGTTTATAAACGTTATTTCACCTAATTAGTGAAGACTTAAGAAAAAGATGCAACAGTAAATACTTGACCACAAAACAATGAAAACCTGTCATTATTTACTCACCCTGATGTTTCAAATCCATATTGCTTTAGCTTAATAAAATGCATTTAAAAAAAAATACTGGTGCATTTAACATGCAATAAAATTGGATAAAACTCTGCCCATCAGAGTTTTAAGAATGTTGAAAAATTATTATAAAAGTAGTTCATACGACTCATTATTCCAAAGTCTATTTAAGCCATACGATACAGTTGCAGTCTTTGCTTGCCTTGAAATGTTCATGAGAACCATATCTTTTCAATGAATCAGTTGATCAGATTCACAAAACCAGTCTGAATAATTTGGTCCGGTGTGAATATGGTTAACAGTGACTATCAACTTAAATATTAAATTAAATAAAATGAGATAAAGTTTGTTTTTCATTTCATTCAACACTATCATAAGGCTTCAGAAGATATGGATTATAGCACATATGGACTACTTTATTGGTGCTTTTGGTTCCTCCACTCCTCCAGTCCCCAACTTAACTTGAAAAGAGCAACCAGTCCACATTTCTTATTTTGTTTTCTGTGGAAAGTAAGTTGAAATGACATGAGGGTGAATTTTTTTTTTTTTTTTGGTGAACTATTCCTTCAACACTTAAACACTGCAATGATATCTTCATGAAAATTCATTAGCACCCATCAAGCATATTAGCACCCAACAAGGAGACGAGAACAGCAGAATATTATGATATATTATGTAGCAGACATCTGCAGATTGGACGAGATATGGACGGAACAATTCCATCTGAAAAATAATGAGGAATGGTTATACATGACTCTGCTGGGTCAATTTTGTCTTATAAATTCATGAGATTTAGAGGACTTCTTAATGCAACATTTTAGAGGCAAGACAAAAAAAGGAAAGGAAATTAAAGAAGTGGAAATCCCAGTTTCGTTGCACCCATGTTTTATGAGAGAGGTCAGGGGTATTCTTATACAGGAATTTACTCTGAAACATATCCTACTGCGATTGATTTTACTGGCCTATTTAAAGTTAAATTTTAATATAAATTCAGGCTTCAGGAACAGGAGAGACAAGTCAGGTCCACAGAAAGAGAATAATTGAAAAATGACAGATAGAAAAAGAAAACACACTCTCATAGTTATATAGTTATATAGCTATCCACTCTTAGGATTTAAATTATCTGGAATATGAAAAGGCCTCATTTATCATTCCTGGCCCCTGGTACTTAAAGCCCTCATTATGATAGGCTAATTATGTAGCACTCTCCATAACAGGTTCTGTGCCTGTTTGGACTGGGCCTTTCATCAAGATACATAGTTGGTCCATTTTTTTTTCAAACCTAGGACGGAAATAATGTCTTAAAGGGATTTTTTCCGGCTGTTTCTGTGTGGACTGCATCCAGGAGCTGAAAAATAAACCAAATTTTACATTCTTTAAACATGTATGCCTGTGGCATGGCTACAAATGAGGAAGCTATGTTGAGCTCAGTCATATCCTGATGAGATTATATTCATTCACCAGTTAAAAACACTTAAAAAAATAAGCCATAAAGAGGAAAGCAAAAGCAGCCATCCTCCATGTCTTCCCCAATTTCCGCTATTTTAATAATGTATGAAGCTGCCGCTTCAAATTTAAGATGCCCCAATTTGTTTGCGAACCATAATGGTTTTAATACATAGTCAAGCTCACAAACTTTTTTAATCTTGGCTGGTTAAGTGTCAGTGTAAACGGCAGATATCTCAATGCCTGATCGTGTTGCAACTTCTTTAGTTTTGCTTTGCATGTTAAATGTAAGAATCCAGCTGGCTTATGCCAAGGAGCTCTTGAAAAGGAGCTATCTTGCCACTTATACTCCCGCTGAAGACATTTCATAACAGTACCCGCCCTAAAATACAGTACAAATAAACAGACGGTGACTGCAACGGATTAAAAATTTTGTAGAGGGATGTGATGCAACATTTCGTTATGCCTGTCAGACAGAAAATGTCTATATACAGCACAGAAGCTGTTTCTCAGATTTGATTATGCTATTCTTGTCTAGCAACTAGCACAGCACATGGTATGTCTAATTTGCTCAGGAAAGTTACTTGCTCAGGTGATGATGGGATATTGCATCACATACAAGACCTCTGGACCTTACTGGATGGGCAGTGTCACATTGCAGCCATTGCTGTAAGTGCACATTCTCACACCAGAATAGGCTATGTTTTTCCAGTCATGCTTATTTGCATGTAATGAGGGTAATTAGGTGTTGTGTTCCTTTGAGACAGCACAAATCTCCAGACACTTCTGAAGTTTTACAAGCAAATGCAAATGCATTGATGCATTAACTGACTTTGGGAAAAGTAAAGCACACAAGAAAATAACTCGAGATAAAAATACGATTGAACCACAGCCTTGCATGTTCACATTGCAGTGCTGTTGTTTTGACATTTTGAGGAACCAGATGCACCCTGAAGCCTTATACATCAAAAACACTCCAGGTGAAACTGTAAGTCATAAATACACAAAACAGAACTTTAAAAAACAGCATGTTGATAATAAAATTATATATCATATCCAATCATTCACACTACATGATTGCTTCTCTTTAGCCCACTGTAACCTTGTTTTCTTCTGTTTAAGTGTTAGTACTCATTTTGGCTTTCCTATATGTAAATCCCATTTCATTCAGCTGGATGCTTATAGTTCTGTCAAAACATTGGCTGCTGTTTCTGTCCATTTGTTTTGTTGTGCATTTTCCATTTTAAAGGCATATTCCTTTGAGATTTCCTGATGCTTTGACGTCTTCCTTGGTCTGCCCATGTGTTTTCCTTTATAACCTTCCCATTTAGTTTATACTTGCACCAAATTGTAGACAAAGGTGACTGCAGGGAACAACCAACTTCTTTGGCCACATTCCGTGTTGAAATCCATTCATAAAGGAGTTTCAGCTTACAACTCTCGTTGAGGCCATATTTCCTTTAAATTAGCCAAGTCAAACAACCTGTTAAGGAGTGTAAGCACACTGCTGACTAATTAGCATTTTTAGACTTGTCCCAGTATTTGTTTAAAATGAAAATTAAAAGATGATTCCATCATTTTTTTTTTCATCATTGAGTGATTCCATATACATTTTTCTCTCTACTTGATCTGGAAAAAGACATGCAAATATAATTAAAAAAATTAAGTGGATTTGTTTCATGAACATCCTGTGTGGTGATTCCATAATTTTTTGCCAGGGGTTGTAATCCTGACAGGAAACACCAAGCTAACTGGTTAATCATACATTGAAATAATAGGTAGATGTTATAAATAGACTACAGGATTTAGATGAACAAAATGTGCAAAACTAGAGACTGGAGATTACAGTGTCATTTGCCCAAGTGAGTCATAAAACTTATAAGTACACGCCTACACAAGCTTACGGCCGTTTTCTGACTGCAAGTGCTTTGTACTGGTGTAAAAATACTGGATCTATGTGTGTGTGTGGGGGGGTGCATATATTCACGTGCATATATATGCATGTGCATATATTCACATCACTTTAACCTTTACTGTGCTGTTATGTGCAGGATACCTCCTGTCTGGCTGAGACAGTAATTCTTGCTGTAATGAGCCCATGTGGTTAACAGATTTGCTGAATGTCCACCGGTCTGGGCAAAAACCTGTTCCAAACAGTTGGCTGGGATGCTGCAAGAGGCAGCTGCCCACTTTAGCGCAGCTCTTTCTGTTCACTTAGTGACCTAGCACTGTCAGATGACTGTGTGATGGCTGATATGTTGTTCCTGTACTGAGAGTCTATTTGTCTTCCTGTGACAGGCGAGGTGCCAGAGTTCTCCTCAAACATGGGGAAGAGATGCTGGCACAGTTATTTTTTCAACAGTGAATGAGGCCATTAGCATTTAATGTGGACTTGCCACTTTTTTCCCAATCCATCAATGAGAATGTGGAGTTTTTTTTATATACTAGATACCACAATACATTTTACTGCTACTGTGTGTTCGACAGCCTTTTGCATCTGTGCTTCTGGCTCCTAAAGTATATACTCTATCAAAAAGAACAGCAGAACAATTGTGTGCTATTCAGAATTGAATGGACAATCCTTTTCAAATTCAAATTTATTTTCTGAATTTGAATTCAAACAAACAGTATGTATAATTAAAAACTGAATTTTCAAGAAAGTAAAAATAAAGTGAATTGAAATTGAAATGAATTCATAACTAACCAATAGATATACACTGTAAAAATTATTTTCATGATTTGATATCACAACTTTTTATCTTTTGTCAAATTAACTTAGATAATTAATGTGATTCAGATAAAATAATATTTTGAGTTTCTATTTATTAAACCAATATCCATTGTATTAACTCACATTTTTAATTTTAATTAACTCAACATTAAGGCAACCAGGTAACTTACTTTTAAGTTAAACCAACAATATTTTTTACAGTGTAGAGAACAATAGAATGGTATAGCGCACCAGACAGACAGCCAGACAAATAGAATATGGATGGATAGATAGATAGATAGATAGATAGATAGATAGATAGATAGATAGATAGATAGATAGATAGATAGATAGATAGATAGATAGATAGATAGATAGATAGATAGATAGATAGATAGATAGATAGATAGATAGATAGATAGATAACTATAAGAAACTGAAAGGGAGACTTTTTTTTCATTTCTGAAAACCCTGGGACCCAGTTTTAATCCGGTTTGCCAGTTGTAACATTCTGCCCTTGAGCAAGGCACTTAACCCCAAATCCTCCAGAGAAGCTGAAGTGACTTACGGCAGGATGCTAGTACAGTATCAATTTTCTTTGTCAATATGTGCACTTTCACTCACATTTGCTCTGTGAAAAGGCTATTTTGTATTAGCTGAGCAATGGCTACGCATGGCACCTTCTATACACTGTTAAAACACAACTTTGCCCTGAAACATGGTAACAACAACAACAATTGCTTTTGTTGATTTCGCTTTTGTGCAAATATGCACAAAACAAGAAGGTCACCAATTCAACGGCACACTCCAGTAGGCTTGTTACAGCCCTATTGTGCACAAAAGATGCAAAACAAAAGGGTACCAGCAGGACAAAGATAGACTGAAAAAATGTGATTTAGGTTCCTCTATTGTAATGAATGTCTTTGTTCAATAAAAGCTCCATCTGAGGAATATATACCTGTGAGGGAGCCAAGGTAACCGTAAGTCTTATCAGCAGAAGGAGAGATAAGAAGCAGGATTCGGTGGACAGCATGGCCTACCTTCTAAGGTGTGCGCCTTAGCCGCAGATAAAGCTAAGCGTTGAACATCCACTCCTGACAGCTTCCACTATATCTGTGAGTCAAGGTTACTCTCCAATTTAAGCTGAAGCACTTGCAGATCAAGTATATCAGAACTGGTTTGGTGATTATGGATCACCTTTTCTGTATCCTACACAAAAAAAGAATGACAAACCACTTTGGTTTATAACTTTAAACCACTGTTTATACACTAAAAGTAGCAGAAAAGTAAGCATTGCCTACAGTACATTTCCAAATACAATGGCTGCATTGAATGCAAGTGAATGAAATACAAATAATGTGTAAGTGACTTAAAGGTGGGGTAAGTGTTATTTCAAAAATGCATTAGAAAAGTGTCTCGGGCCGAGTACCAAAACAAACTTGTAGCCAATCAGCAGTAAGGGGCGTGTCTACTAATGATAGGGAGAAGAGAGCGCTCAGTGCAAGTCATTATTCAAAAGACACGACACACAATACGGACATTAGCCGAGCGATGACAGAAAAAGAGAAATGAAAGAGAGAGATGGCTGATAGATGGCAGAAAGAGAGAGATGGCAGATGAAAAACTAAAGTGGAAGATGTCTGTGGAACAAAAGAAGGCTTACGATCAGGCAGTATCAGCTTTCCAGCGCTGGAGAGAACTCAAGGAGAGGGAAGGCCGAGGTTGCTTTATTTCTTCTCGATAGGCGAGTAACACTGGTTTTGTTTTGTTTCATAGAACTAATTATATGCTGGCTTTTGCTTGAATATGTTCGTGTGTCATGTTCACTTGTTTGTCCATTTGCGATTGTATTGTCGTTCACTTCAGCGACGATAAAGACCCATTCATTTCCACACCCGATAAGCCTGGAGCGTCTAAATATACTCCTAATATATGTTTGTTTCCTTTGGTTCCTCTTTTCGTGATAGATATAACCCTCTAATCTTGTCATAATTGTAATATGTTCATTAGTTTGACTGTCGTGCTCGTGCTATTGAGTTGTTAATGAGAACTGTTTGTGTTTTTGGGATGGAAGGGATGACTTTTTCATTGAACATTCGACCTGGATTACCATAGTAACACACAGATTCCACCATAGTCGTTACGTATGTGTGGGGCGGAGCTATCAAAATAGGGGCGTGTTTGTTTTGGTGATTTGACATCGGTTACCAGAAAGCACTTACCCCACCTTTAACAGAAAGAAGACCAACAAATAAATCAATTTCTGTAAGTATAGTATCTCGGTTTAACAATCGTATTGTTATTGAAATGCATTTAAAATCTGGGTCAAATCAGATTGCATGTAGTTTGTTTTCATCCTTCAGGTTGTGACGTGTATGCAATGTCATACAAAGTGTGCAAAATGTCTGAATACACAAATTTTCGCTTAGTCATAGCTCATGGCGACATTTACTATGTAGTAAATAATAAGTGAATGTGTCAGTGGTTTTGGACGCAGTATGCATAAATGGGTAAAAAATTCCTCAGTCATGTGCCTCAAGATCAGAACAGCAGAAATGATAGACATGAGCAGAGGCAAAATTTCCACACTGACAGCTCTCAGTTGTTGTATGAGAAAGTCACTTGCTGACACTTACATCATTATTATAGCAACAGATGTAGACGCACCAGATATTGACTACATACACTGTCTGAACAAACAGGTCTGATTTCATCTCTTGCAAAATGAGAGTGCGGGCAGTCAGTACTACAGATCTGATTTTAAAACCAAATTGGATTTGTGTGCAGTGTGAACAAAGGCTTTGAGCTTTCAGCCATTTTGCTTCATGATAAATTTGCTTAGAAAGATTTACTCAAACTTTTGTTGTTGTTTTTGTCTAAGCAGACCTTTAAATCAATCATTTTCAAGGATTTTTTTCAAGGATATTTGAGCCTATAGGCTTCTCAGAAACACAGAAAACTAAAATCTGTTTTGTTTGGAGCGGAGTATCTGACAGATCTCTTGAGTTGTTAGTCTAAAGAGAGGTTTAACAATTTTATCGTTATGTGGTTTGAAATACATTTAAAATCAGATGTTTTGGAATGTGTCAAATTCTGAAGGGTCAAATAAGATTGCGGGTAGTTTTTTCATCATTTATGATGTGATGCTGTTACGAACTGCTCTGAGGCTTGAAGGGTTAGGATCCAAAAGCAACTTTATTTAAAGGGTAATCCACAATCGTAGTCAGAGAAAAGGCAAAAGGTCATACACAGGTAGGCAGTCCAATCAGGCAAACAAAACAAGGGACAGAGGCAAAAGGGTAATCCAGGACACAGGCAAGAATTCCAACAAAACCGAGAGACATGAAACCAGGGATAACGCTCAGAAATGCATTGTGAGACAAAACAAGACTTAGCCAAGAATGACAGGGTGAACAGGCTAGATATAGGCAGAGGTAATGAGGTAAATGAGACACAGGTGTAAACAGTGAGTGCTGATGAGTCCGGGCAAAGGATTATGGGTGATTTAGTCTATGATGGAATGACAGTCCAGGTTGGAGTGCCCTCTGGTGGTGATCAGGGGCACTCACACTGGTGAATTGTTACTGATGCACATGCAATGTGCAAAATTTCTGAATGCATTCATTTTCATTTACTCGGGTCTGGGATAGTTAAATATTTTAACCAAATATGAAAATTCAATCATCGTTTACTCATGCTCATGTCATTTCAAACCTGTATGACTTTCTTCTGCTGAACACAAAAGATGATACAAAGACAAAGGTCATTATGATGCTGTTTTTGCACTGAGAGAAATTTCCTGTCTTCTTCCAGCAATATCTTCCTCTCCATCTCTGCTCGGCTCTCGAAGTGACCTAGTTCGTAGCTAATGAAAGCATTTTTTCCCCTTTCCACCGCCATCACATGGGTACGTGCAAGGCTACCTGACCTTAGCATATGTTGGTGGTGCTTGGGCCACTGCCAACCAAGGAGAACACATTTCAAACAAGAAACAAAAAACCTGGGGCCAGGGCTGTGGAAAACTAAGCTGGCCTAAAACATGGGCATTCATTCACAGTACTGTAGGGATAAATGAAGCTTCTGTCATAAATCTTTCCTGTCATGACAGAGGAGGCGATTCCTCTTGGCCTGACTGAAGTCAGGCAAAAAGTCTGCCAGACTTTTTCAATGGAATCTCATTCGATAACACTAGGGTTTTTTTTATCCGAATCCTGCTGAATGACAGACGGGGAGAGACACGTGCCAAGAGCTTGATGCTTCAATTAACCATGGCGAACGCCCCGTTCCTTCCCCTCCTAATGAGGCAGCAAATATATCCTTCTTTTCCTCCTAATTCACCTCCCTGGGTGACTGCTCATTGGGACGAATCTGAAAGATCCTACTTCAATCAGTTGTCCATTCACAGATTGTTGGATGTAACATTATACATATATATATATATATATATGAAAACATGTCTCCATTTATAGGCTAATAAGGCTATTGTAAATTTCTACTCAGTCAGCACTTGCAAAAACACTTGTTCCTGCAGCGTCTTTCAGCATGTTTCCTATAACAACGTCTGATATGTTTGTTTTACGTGACATGAGAAAATTACATAAACCACACAAAATCCGTCAGACTGAAACAGATTTCCAGAAATGCGATTTGAATAGGGTCTCAAATATTGATAAGATGGACATTATTACATATGAATGTAGCTCAAAATGGATTTGTAAAAAAAAAAAAAATTAAAGCTGCAAGCAGCATTTATCGGGGTTCAAGCAGTTTAAGGCCTTTAAGCACATACGCATTTTATTTAGCAAGCATGTAACCAATTAAGTCATAGAAGGAAAAGACCATTTACTGCCAATTCAGGCAAATTGCCTTAGGAAAGATATAGTTTTCAAAGCTTTTTAACAGCTATAGCGCCTCCTATGGTCTGATCTCTATTAAAGTTTGCATTCTTGTTTAGAACCATATGTTGATATGCTCACCTATTTTTGTGAAGTTCCACGTTTTCGTATATAATTTGTAGGCTTTTGCATGCACTTGACCACACCCATTCTATACTAAATGACTCTATTATAGCTATTTAAAGCTATATTTTTTGTAATTATTGATCTAGTCGAGTCCAGAGAATTGTACTGCATTGGTTTTATTGAGTTTGAGCGAAAAACCTAGGACTAGTTCGCAAAAGTAGGTTTTTAACATAATTGTGAATATTTAATGAATGATTTTATTGACAGCAGTGGTTATTGAGGCAAAGTTGTTCAGTATGAGGAGATTCATATTCTTGGCTTATCTACTCGCCTGTTTATATTACGCATAATCAAAAAGGTGTAAACTGAATGTGATCTTTTAATATTACTGTTTTACTACATTAAGGCACTTTAAGGGTAGGTTGCACTAATAAGGATTCTTTAGCCTGGCGTCAGCTCACCCTCTGCCTATGCTGCTCGATCAGCCACATTATTTAAAATAAAACCCAGATTAACTTTGATCAATTTAATCCTTATTGGTGTAACCCACCCTGAGTGTTTTTCACATTAAGCATTTTAAAAATGTCCAGCTGTTTTTAGTGATTGAAATACTGCAGCAGGTGCTGTATATGTATCACAAGTGCCCAAAACTTGCATCTTGTTCACATATTTTTAAAGAATTGACAGGCTTGTGCTGTAGTTCTATGGCGGTTTTGCCCTTCAGGCGACAATCATGTGACTGAAAACTATGAATTGACCAGGTAGAGGAAATAAGACTTCTTTGAGTTATATTAGGCAGTAGGCTGAAGTGGTCAAAATTAGAAAATATAGATAGATCTATAGATGGATACAGTGGGGAGAACAAGTTTTTGATACACTGCCAATTTTGCAGGTTTGCCCACTTACAAAGCATGTAGAAGTCTGTAATTTTTATCATAGGTACACTTCAACTGTGAGTGACGGAATCTAAAACAAAAATCCAGAAAATCACATTGTATGAATTTTAAATAATTAATTTGCATTTTATTGCATGACATAAGTATTTGATCACCTACCAACCAGTAAGAATTCCGGCTCTCACAGACCTGTTAGTTTTTCTTTAAGAAGCCCTCCTGTTCTCCACTCATTACCTGTATTAACTGCACCTGTTTGAACTTGTTGCCTGTATAAAAGACACCTGTCCACACAGTCAATCAAACAGACTCCAACCTCTCCACAATGGCCAAGATCAGAGAGCTGTGTAAGGACATCAGGGATAAAATTGTAGACCTGCACAAGGCTGGGATGGGCTACAGGACAATAGGCAAGCAGCTTGATGAGAAGGCAACAACTGTTGGCGCAATTATTAGAAAATGGAAGAAGTTCAAGATGACGGTCAATCTCCCTCGGTCTGGGGCACCATGCAAGATCTCACCTCGTGGGGCATCAATGATCATGAGGAAGGTGAGGGATCAGCCCAGAACTACACGGCAGGACCTGGTCAATGACCTGAAGAGAGCTGGGACCACAGTCTCAAAGAAAACCATTAGTAACACACTACGCCGTCATGGATTAAAATCCTGCAGCGCACGCAAGGTCCCCCTGCTCAAGCCAGCGCATGTCCAGGCCCGTCTGAAGTTTGCCAATGACCATCTGGATGATCCAGAGGAGGAATGGGAGAAGGTCATGTGGTCTGATGAGACAAAAATAGAGCTTTTTGGTCTAAACTCCACTCGCCGTGTTTGGAGGAAGAAGAAGGATGAGTACAACCCCAAGAACACCATCCCAACCGTGAAGCATGGAGGTGGAAAAATCATTCTTTGGGGATGCTTTTCTACAAAGGGGACAAGACGACTGCACCGTATTGAGGGGAGGATGGATGGGGCCATGTATCGCGAGATCTTGGCCAACAACCTCCTTCCCTCAGTAAGAGCATTGAAGATGGGTCGTGGCTGGGTCTTCCAGCATGACAACGACCCGAAACACACAGCCAGGGCAACTAAGGAGTGGCTCCGTAAGAAGCATCTCAAGGTCCTGGAGTGGCCTAGCCAGTCTCCAGACCTGAACCCAATAGAAAATCTTTGGAGGGAGCTGAAAGTCCGCATTGCCCAGCGACAGCCCCGAAACCTGAAGGATCTGGAGAAGGTCTGTATGGAGGAGTGGGCCAAAATCCCTGCTGCAGTGTGTGCAAACCTGGTCAAGAACTACAGGAAACGTATGATCTCTGTAATTGCAAACAAAGGTTTCTGTACCAAATATTAAGTTCTGCTTTTCTGATGTATCAAATACTTATGTCATGCAATAAAATGCAAATTAATTACTTAAAAATCATACAATGTGATTTTCTGGATTTTTGTTTTAGATTCCGCCACTCACAGTTGAAGAGTACCTATGATAAAAATTACAGACTTCTACATGCTTTGTAAGTGGGCAAACCTGCAAAATCGGCAGTGTATCAAATACTTGTTCTCCCCACTGTACAAGAGGTTTGTCAGTTAAGAGATGTGTAAACTTTTTACCACAACATTGTATGTGTCAAATTGTGCAAACAATGGTTCTTATTTAGATCATTGCCCAGTGGTGTGGTTGAGTGCATCAAGTAAAGACTTGGAGATATTACAATTAGTCCAGAACAGAGCCGCACAACGATTTAAATTAAATACAATAAGATATATATTAAGATATAACTATAATTAATATATAATATAATAAGAATGCACAAAACTAGGTTGTCACTGGAGAAGGATTGTTTGTGTTCTTTGTTTTATAAGTATATAGTAGTACTAGTCATAATTTTAACACAAGGCATGCATTAAAAGGATGTTTTTTACTTTCTGTTTTGAAAATCACTGCAAAACAGCTGACTGTAATGTATAGAGGAATGAAAATATGGAATGATTTATCACCTGATATCCTATTTTTTTTAACAAGTAAAATGAGCTTAAATTTTTTTTAAAGGAACATTTAATGGCACAATATATAGAAAGTTGTGGATTTTGATATTTGGAATGAATTTTGGGTTTGTATGTTTCACTGACTTGACTTTTTATTGTTTTTGATTTAATGTAGTTTTGTATTTTTTACTTATTGGGACCCTAGGAAGAGTAGCCACTGCCTAGGAAGTCAAATAGACAAATAAACTAAGACAAATAAATCATAGATGGAAAAGACAATTTACAGCCAATACAGGCAATTTACTAAGGAAAAATATGTTTTTTAAAGTTTTTTTGACCGTTAGAGCACTATGTCTTTCCCAATCTCCACCACTTTTTATAGGTGTCCTCAGAGTGTGGCCATACATATGTGTGTAAAATATGTTGTAAATATGTCATTACATTTTGAAGTTATAGACACTTGTATTTATGAGAGCATAAACCCATGATTAGATTGACATTGATTAGATTTTTTGCCACTTCCTTTCAAAATTCTGACATTTGGGCATTATTGTTTAGCCATCGACCTATGTTTTCGAATTTCCTGTGGTGGTTTCATTTTGATTGGATTAACGGTTTCGAAGATATTCGCTAAAGTTTTTTGAAGTGAAGTGATGTGTGGCCAAGTATGGTGACCCATACTTGGAATTTGTGCTCTGCATTTAACCCATCCAAGTGCACACACACAGTAGTGAACACACACCCAGAGCAGTGGGCAGCCATATTACTGCACTTCCCGAGGAGCAGTTGGGGGTTCGGTGCCTTGCTCAAGGGTCTGACCTCAATCGTGGTATTAAGGGGGAAAAGAGCGATGGTTATTCACTCCCCTCGCCGACAATTCCTGCCAGACCTGAGACTTGAACCCGCAACCTTCAGGCTACAAGTTTGACTCTCTAACCATTAGGCCACAACTGCCACTGAAAACAGGGCGGAAAAAAACATGAAAATGTCTATGACCACACCCAACCATTAGTTCAAATGTCACGAGAGTAACCTCCTTATACTCCTGAATCCTTGCCGAGTCCAACGATACCCCCACCGACAATTCCAAGTATATTTTAAGTGTTAAATCTCACTGTTGCACAAACCATAAAGCGAAACCTGGCATGTTTGGTATCATTGGACTCGGCAAGGATTCAGGAGTATAAGGAGGTCACTCTCGTGACATTTCAACTAATGATTGGGTGCGGTTAAAGACATTTTAATGTTTTTTTTCCCTGTTATAGTGCCACCAAGTGGCCAATCATCACAATTTTTTTAACGTAACCTAAGACTGAGATCATACACGTGTGCCGAGTTTAGCAAAAATATCTCGTTCCGTTCATGAGTTATAGCCATTTTAGTAAAAGTGGCCCCGGTCACATCGAGCATTTTGGTTCCCCTTAGCGACCATGAATTGAAATTTCTAATTTTTTTCATAATTATTGATAATCTCTCCAGAGAACATTTCTGCAGTGGTTTGGTTCGGATCAGGCCAAAAACCTGGGAGTAGTTCCCAAAAACAAAATTTCTCGAAATTGGCGCCTGAAGGCAAGCCAATCTGTCAGGCCGATCGGGGCGCGCCTCGGTGACGTTTGTAGTCGGTGTGAGTACTACCAGCCCTGAAAGTTTCAAGTCTCTACGACTTACGGTTTGGTCTGCCCGATCAGTTTCAGATGGAGAATGATGCATCATGGGAAAATTAACAGTAACAACAGGGTTTCAGGGTACATCGTGCTTGAACCCCTAATAAAAAGGGCCTTAAAAAAGGCCTATGAAAAAAACCTATAGGGTCTCAGCACTTGATTTTTGAGCTGCTGGTTACAAAATCTTTATCAAGCCTGTTATCATGTACATCAGAGAGGAAAAAGGTCATTTATCATGGAAATGTGGTGGGGTTTTTTTTACCTTTTAAACTGTAATACCTCTACTGATGGCCCGATGTCTGTGAAAGTTTGCACGCTTCTTTACAATAATATGGCGCACATGCTCAGCTAATTTGGTGAAGTTGTGCGCAGAGCAGACAATTTTTAGTCATTTAAATGTCATTTTGCATAGGATAATATAGTTCACCTTTATAATAGTTAAAGTGCCACCAATGGCCCGACGTCCATAAAAGTCTGCAAACTTCTTAAGGATCATGTGACACGTGCGCACGGCCGATTTTGTGAAGCTGTATGCAAATCAGGCAGGAAGAGGGCAGATTTCAGCCATTTAATGGGATTTGCCATAGAAATACATAATTTTGACACCTTTTTAACCGTTATAGCGCCACCAAGTGGCCAGTCGCCGCGTCTTTTTCTTACACCACCACAGAATGAGCTCTTAAATAGGCGTGCTGAGTTTGGTGAAAATATCTGGTTCCGTTCTCGAGTTATAGCCAGTTTAGTAAAAGTGGCTCCTCCCACTTTGCACGTTTTGGCAGCCCTTTGGGACCGTGAACCCAAATTTCCACTTTTTTTTATAACTATTGACATTCAGACTCCAGAGAATCTGGCTGCACTGGTTTGGTTCCGGTCGGGCCAAAAACCTAGGACTAGTTCGCAAAAGTAGATTTTTGGAAAAACCCAAAATAGCCGAAATTTTTCTCCAGGTGGTGAGCGAATCCGAGCATGCATTTTGTCCGTCTTGAGCCAAGGATTCCAACGATATAAGACACTTGAGCCTACGCCTAATGGTTTAGGAGTTATGAGCCATTTCATACTTTTGACCGCTGTAGCGCCCCCGTCAGGCCGATCGGGGTGCGCCTCAGTGATAACGAGACAATAACTAGACAAAGGTTGGCTTGAGAAAGCTTGAAAAGTACTTGTGGTGGTTGCTAGGGTGTTACTATGCGGTTGCTAGGGTACTCAGGGTGGTTGCTAGGTTGTTGCTATGTGGTTGCTAAGGTACTCGGAGTGGTTGCTATGCGTTTACTAGGGCACTTGGGGTGGTTGCTAAGGTAATCAGGGTGGTCGCTAGGGTGTTCCTATGCGGTTGCTAGGGTACTCAGGGTGGTTGCTAGGGTGTTGCTATGCGGTTGCTAAGGTACTTGGTGTGGTTGCTAAGGTGTTGCTATGCGGTTGCTAGGGTATTCTGGGTGGTTGCAATGCGGTTGCTAAGGTATTTGGGGTGGTTCCTATGCGGTTGCTAGGGTACTCTGAGTGGTTGCTAAGGTCTTGCTACGTGGTTGCTAGTGTACTCAGGTGGTTGCTAGGGTACTCGGGGTGGTTGCTAAGGTCTTGCTACGTGGTTGCTAGGGTACTCTGGTGGTTGCTAGGGTGGCTGCTATGCAGTTGCTAGGGTACTTGGGGTGGTTGCTAGGGTGTTGATATGTGGTTGTTAGGGTACTCAGGTGGTTGCTAGGGTTTTGCTATGCTGTTGCTAGGGTACTTGGGGTGGTTGCTATGCTGTTGCTAGGGTACTCAGGGTGGTTGCTATGGTACTCGGGTGGTTGCTAGGGTGTTGCTATGCGGATGCTAGGGTATGTGAGAGTGAGTGTGTGTGTGCGAGTGTGTGTGAGTTAGAGTGAGTGATTGAGAATGATGAGTAGATAGACAAACTTATATGATGATGACGCTGATGATGATAGATAGATAGATAGATAGATAGATAGATAGATAGATAGATAGATAGATAGATAGATAGATAGACAGATGAGTTTAAATGAGTCTCAATGGTTTAGATATAGTTCATAGAATGGCAGTTTGATTGAGTCTGGGCTTTAGTGTGTTTAGATTTGAATTTTTGACAGATGGACAGTTTGAAAATCTGAACTGAATTCTGTCAATGTAAGTCTATGGGAGTTTTTCCGAGTTTTGATCGTCATTTTTAGGAAAACATTTTCGGATCAGTCTGAAAAGATATAGCAACGCGAGTCAGAACAGTCTGGAGGTCTGAGCCGAGTTTGGTGGTTGTGGCTTTAAAGCTCTAGGAGGAGTTAGAGTCAGAAATTTAGTCTCAGAAGAATAATAACTATATAGTTTAAATAGGATTTCAGTAAATTGGCTCTCTCAAGCCAATTTAATAATAATTCGCATTTCTTGTGATTTTTTGCTGTACAAACTTGCTAAATATGATCAGATTCCAATCGGACATGCGCAAAAATCGGATTTGGACCGAAAGTCTGAACCTTTGTTGACGAGCTTTCCACAAGTATAATATTTAAACATCTCATTTGAATATTTTCTTGCAAATAACCTTAAATGGTGACGCCTAATGAATGTTGCATGCAAATCTGAAAGCTTTAGAGTAAATAATGACACATTCACCTTCTTTATGAGGATTCTGCCAGATCCATTGTGTAAATATGCTAATTCTGCAGAAAGACACTCTAGCTGACTCGTCTCTTTGCCGCATGTGGTGACAGAGAATCTTTTGATCTAAATTTAGCTGCACCATCTTGCCCTTCAACCACACCCATCAATTCCAGTCTCAGTTGGACTTGGCCGTGACAATCAGCAGCGCCTCCTCACTTTGGCAAATGAGAGAAGGTCTGCTTGGCACCTTCTAAAAAAGCAGCAGTGTTAGAGGAGGATGAGACTTCTTTTCCTGGGTGAGTCTTGGGTGTCTGCCCTGGCCATCTGGGGCTACAAAGAATGAGGAAAAAGCCAAAGACTGTGAGCAAGAACAGAAATCTGTGTTTTTTACTGTGAAGAACGGCCCTGCTGTTAGCTTGAGCTTACCAAATGACATCTGAAACGTCTATTTCTCAACTTTTCACTTGTATGGGAACAGTGTGCGGTGGCAAGGTTCTTATTTCCGAGTCAATCTCAAACGCTGCAGCTGAATACAAAACATGATCTTTTGGGCTTACAGAGAATGCTGACTAACTGACTTTTAAGAACTTAAAAGCTCCTAAATTATGCCTGGAGAAAGAGTATCAAAGTTCATACTTGGATGAATTTCACGGAACATGTCAAGAGCATCACTCAATCACATTTCACCACAAATCAAAAGAGAGAAATATGAAATATGAATATTTCACTGAAAATACAGCCTGTTTTTATGACCATTAAATGTGTTTGCACTGCTTTCATGACAATAAAAAATATTTTACCCACAAATTCTCAACATCCTTGCAATAACATATTTAAATACATTTAAATTATATATCAAGATAGTATCTTGTACTGGCTGATTTAATTCACAAAGGACACATTCTTGCATTCAATCAGCAAAATGAAACAGAACGACAGCATCTTAGTGGTGCTATAAATAGACTTTATTTTCCCTCATACACATTCAAATGTCTTTTGTTTTTTGGTTGGGGGTGACCTGGCCTTGTTTTTGTGAGATTTACCCAGTTCATTCTAGCCTGGTGGTGAGGTGAGTCATAACAGATGTGATGCTGCCAGTCAATGTGCCAAATGCAGCAGTGGAAAAAAGCTTGATCGCTTCACTGTATCTTTTAAGCCCTAATCTAATATGATATGATAAGGGTGCAGGCTGCTCGTATTGTCATGCATGACTTGGCAAGCTCCCACAGAGAAGACGAATACTTAATCCGACGCGCGCTCTCTCTGTTTTCATTTCCCCCTATCGCTCTCCTGTCCTCCTAACAAGCTTGTACCAACATCTGTCTAGAGTCATGTCTCATCAAAGATTTTTCCATCCTTTCCCCACTTTCTGAATGCCTCACTCTTGTTCTTTCAACAATAGCATACAAACAGTTGGAGATAATGAAGTCTCCTTGGGCTGGGACAAAAAGGAGAGAGAGTGCGGCTATGAAGTGATCAAATATGGCCTAGAGCCAAATGCCTTTGTAGATGGTTTTTGAGTTCCCATTGATCTGAGGGTGGGCACATTGAAGGATTGAATAATTTATGGGCATTTTTTTGGTGGGTAGGGATTTTCAGAATCGAGAAAGGCCGACAGCGGAGTCTAGTGGGAATATGACTGCCAGAACTGAGGTAGTCCTCATAATCTTCTGAGAATTGCCGGGGCTAATTCCTGCTGAGGAATGCACGCTATTAAAAGACAATATATTTCTATCAAATATGCAACATGCAGGACCCTCTCAGAGAGTGATGGATGGAGCCTCACTTTATTTAGTCATATTTCACTATGTACTGATAGCGCCATATTGTCACATAAATCAGTGACAGGTGCCTTTGGGACCTGTATAGGAGCATTCCAGCAGCTGCCGAATGCAGCTTGATGCACATTGCTATCCCAGGTGAGAGATTTTGATATTATCAGCTCCGTTCTTACAGGTACAGTAAGGAACGTGCTCTGCACAGCGTCTGCAGTACTGGAGCACAGCCAGTAAGTATGTGCACTGACGCTATGAGTCAGAGTGACTCAGAATTTGGCTGCAGTTGGTGAGATAAATATTCAAGGGCAAGTAAGACTTTGCACTTAAAATATCCAAAATAGTTGTTAGCAAATATCCTTTTAAAAGTACATGAGTATATTAAATGGTGTTAAAACGGAAAACAGTTCTGGTGGAAAGGTAGAAAAAAGGTTGTAATGACTGAGACAAATCAGACACACAATTGCTACATTTAACAAATATGCTTTAAATGCTTTCCCCAAGAAAGCCTTCCCCCGACATACCACTCAGAAGGGCCTCAGTTGCCATAGATACCAACTGATAAGACAGTTTATGGCTTAAAGGAATTTGAGAAGCAGCGCCATAGGAAAAACCTATGGCCCTTAAAACAGACTTTCCTGCATTAATTTATAGAAAAACTGTTCTATAAATGAACACGCACCCCAGGACATTGCATGTACTATTATAACTGTTTTGTAAAGGGTCTCTTGTATGGTATTTTGTTTATGCATGTCTTATAAGCAACTTACTAGTTCATGTAACCTCATATATGTCTTGTCTCCTATCAAATTAATGCTCGTTTCACGACTTACACCTTCGTGTATGTTACTTCCTTGTAGGAGGCAGTGTGTGTTTGTTGCATTAATTTGAGTATAAATGGGCACAGACCCATTGAATCATGCTTGAAACAAAGAGCCAAACTTCACATTGCAGGCTACTAGTTGAACTATTGCCAGACTAAAATGTGTGAAATCAATGGAAACATGTTGAAATATGAAATAGGTAGGCAACCTTTCAATGCTAAATAAAGACACACGTACGACATGGGGATATTTTATGCTCTATAATATTAAACACAGCATGATATAAAAGCAGGGTTGCCAACTGTCCCGTATTAGCCGGGACGTCCCGTTTATTGGGCCTAAATGTCCCGTACATAACTGTCCCGTTTATTCAAAAGTTCAAACCATTCAAAAGCTTTAGATTTTCAAATGTTTTCAAAAAAATTTCTTCTGCTTAACAAGGCTGCATTTATTTGATCCAAAATACAGCAAAAACAATAATATTGCAAAGTATTTTTATAATTTAAAATAATTGTTTTCTATTTGGATTTTTATTTACTTCAGTTTCACATGATCCTTTAGAAATCATTGTAATATGCTGATTTGCTGCTCAAGAAACATTTCTTATTATTATGAATGTTGAAAACATTTGTGTACAATTTATTTCAGAATTCTTTGATAAATAGAAAGTTCAAAACAACAGCATTTATCTGAAATAGAAATCTATTGTAACATTATACACTACCATTCTGAGTAAGAGTTTAGTTTTTTTGTTGCTGTTTTGTTTTTTGTTTTTTAAAAAAAGAAATGAATACTTTTATTCACAAAGATGCCTTATATTGATCAAAAAACACAGTAAAGACATTTATAATGTTACAAAATCTTTTTTTTTCAAATACATGTTATTCTTTTGAACCCAGAGGGAACGGAAAGAACCCTCTGGGTTCAAAAGAATAACATATATCTGAAATAAAAAGATTTTGTCTTAAATCTTTGATTTATCAAAGAATCCTGAAAAAAAATTACACAACTGTTTTCAACATTCATAATAAGAAGAAATGTTTGTTGAGCAAATAATCATATTAGAATGATTTCTGAAGGATCATGTGACACTGAAGACTGGAGTAATGATGCTGAAAATTCAGCTTTGACATCACAGGAATAAATTACACTTTACCATGTATTCACATAGAAAACATTTATTTTAAATTGTAAAAATATTTCACAATATTACTGTTTTTACTATTTTGGATCAAATAAATCCAGCCTCGGTGAGCAGAAGACTTTTAAAAAAAAAAAAGAAACATACAGATCTAAAACTTTTGAACGGTACTGTAGGTCTAAAGTCTTTATGTAAAGAAAATGTATAGTCAGATTACTTCTTTTAAATTAAACGTGATTTTGTGAATAAGCTACAAACAATACATTCAATCATTAAGTCTCCTCACATGCATTCTCTATAGTTCCCTCTGTCACATTCCTCATTGATATTCAGGAGAGGAGTCGTTGACGCCTCAGGTGTGAATCACAGCATTATTCATGATGGTCCACACCCTCCCCGCATACAGCCATTCTGACAATAAGTGTCTTACAAAAGTTAAATGACTATATTGTTTTGTATGAATGAGTGATCAAAATGGTTTTCACATTGTTTTGAAGAAAAACCTCTAGGCAACAACATCCAGTTGGGAAAAGCCTTGTGAACAAATGTTTACTGTGTGTTATATGGCCTGATTTCAGTGATTTAACATTTTATTTTTTTCAAAAACTACGCATAAACATTATTTTCTCAAAACTACAAACTTTTATGTACATGTTGCTCACATATTACTGTAGCCCTGTTTGTGCTGAATACAGTGTAATCAGACTTTAGCCATTAATATGCTTTAAAGCAACTGAAAAAAACACAAATGTCAGAGCATGTCAAACTTCTTCAGGGCCACAAAATATCCTTAGGGTCCAGAGGGTTAAGCAAACCTACACGTATAAGCTAAAGCCCTTTACCTCAACTAAAGCTGTTAGCACCCTGCTAACACCTAGACATGTTTGAGCGTAGAGTGTAACATTCGAACCCAAGACTCTACAGACTTTGGGACCCTTTTAGACTAAGGGACTTTGAACCACTGATGAGGGATCTGAAGCTTTGTGAAAGCTCCGAATCAAACAAATCCATTGAGTCACAAATGATTCACTGATTTGAACCGCTCAAAGCGCCACAAGCCAGTGGCGAACAGAAAGTTCAGCTGGTCAGAACAGGAAGCGCAACTGAATGAAACACCTTTAACAAACCATTCACAAATGTTTTGTTGAAGATGTAATCAATTAAAGACAATCAATGAACCATTTAAACATAAGGTTTCTTATAAGGCGTGATATTTCAGTAAACTGTAGGGCTCATTTTGTGAAAGGCTGGGCTAACCAGACAAGTAAGAGAATGTTAAATATGCCTTTTTCCTTTATCAATCAAAGGCATCATCAAATGTGTCTAGATTTATAATTGATATGAGCTCATATACAAATTATATATAGACATTGGTTCACCAGACCTAATGACAAACCATGGAAATTTGAAATCATTTTTGAAACTGCTATGATGCTTAACGATCTTGTTTACTGAAATCACGTGACTTTAGCAATTTGATGCGCGCTTCGAATCACTGATTCAAGACAAATGATTCGAGCGAGTCCCGAAGCTTCACAAGGCCCCGAGGCCTCAAAGGCACCCATCACTGGTTTAAGCCATCGTGTTTTTGTTTTGTGTGTGTTTGTTTTTCTCCGACTTTATTCCTCTATGTTTTATTTTATTTTTACTTACTTTTGTTTAGCCTGAATATCCCTATTGTAGCGACTGAGGCAAATCAGACACATAATCGGCTGTTACATTTAACAAATATGTTTTAAATGCTTTGTGCTTAGTAACAGACCTTCCCCCAACACAACAGAGAAAGGTCCTCAGTTACCCTGGATACCAACTGATAAGACGTTTTATGGCCCTAAAAAATGTTAAGACACAAAGCCTGTAAAACACACGCTTTTACCTCAAGTTATAGACAAACCGTCTATAAATGAACATGAACTCTAGGACATTGTATGTACGCATATAACTGTCTTGTAAAGTGTCCCTAGTATGTTATTTCGTTTATGCATGTCTTATGAGCAACTTGCTAGTTCATGTAACCTCATATATGTTGACTCCTATCAAATTAACGCTCACTTCACGACTTACACTTTCATGTATGTCACTTCCTTGTAAGAGGCAGTATGTGTTTGTTGCATTAACTGAAGTATAAATGGGCACAGACCCATTGAATCCTGCTTGAAATAAAGAGCCATAAATCTCCCACAGAGGAATTTCCCGCTGGGAAATCCCAACAATCCCACTGGTTAACTCGATCATAAAGGGTGGGACTTCTTGCAGACTCTTAAGGAGAGGCACACAGATTTTCCCTCTCTTCCCTCTCTTCTCCCTCTGGACCAAAACGACGCGTCATTTTGGCTGTCTATCAGCCGGCCAACAGGCCAGGCCAGATAAGGCCTACACACACAGCCTCACGTGTGTGTGTGGGACAGGAAACCAGATGCCACCACACGGCCAGGCCCAACTCCTCAAGGCGTGTGCAACTTCCTCAACCTCGATGGAGTCAAAGCAACCATGCAAGTTCACAGTCGTTCCTTTGCTCAACACGGAAGGAAACGATCGCAACTGCAAAACCATCGGACGGAGCCATCAAGACTTTCTCCTGCAACCGTATATCTGGACACCTACCCGGGCAAATGCAAGTAATGTACTAAGAAATACAAGTCGCTGTGTAGTTAGTAAAACTGTAAACTCCTTTGCTCAGACAAAGGAGCTTATCAGGGATGGTTCTCCCAAGTTTTAGAGTCTTTGCATAACTTCATCCATCTGTACTGACCCGGTTCTTCTAACCACTTTAACTTTGCCTCTTGCCATGTATGTTTTGTGTATGTATGTTTTTTTTATGTCTGTTTAATCTTGTCCATGATTTAGTTATTAAAGTTTGTGCACAATATATGTTTGGTTCTGACTCCCTGCTGCAAACAAATTGTCACTTAAATGATCGATCTTGTTATGCGCTCTAAGCGCTTATGTAAGTACAAAGGAAGAATTATTTTTCTGTGGCCATGAAAAATATCCTTTTCTTAGAATTAATTAATAATCAATACTGAAGGTTCAATAGGATGAACTGATTGATTGATTGTAATGTTAATGTAGCCACATCAAGTTAATCTATTTAACTGATTCATATATTCATAATTAATCATAATGAATAATCATAATGAGTTATGAATAATTATTAATATTTCCCCTCTGAGCTAATTCGCTACACTATTCAGCTAAGTTGAATTTGATTAAATTTCAAATTTAATTAAATCTACTTTTGCATTTACCTTTCCTTTAGTTCTTCTAGAAGCTATAAGGAAATTCTAATTTCACCTTTATTCCTCCTCTATTTTTATTAGAGGAGCTTCAAGAACCTTCCCCTCCAACACCAGTTAGTCACCTTGTAGGCAACATTGCCTGCCCCCACACAATGCCATGCATGTGACTTGACAAAGAAGGCCTTTAACGAACACAAGGCCCCCTCCGAAGGGGTTCTCAAAACCCCAATGACTTTGAACTTTGAAACACAGAAGCCAAAGTGGGCACCAGAAGGCACCCAGCATGGCCACAATGCAAGACACCCTCCAGGAAAGTTCCTAGTCAGCATAGGACATAAAAATTTCAAAGTAGATGAAAACATGTTCACAGAAACACAAAAGTCTGCATTAGTGAAATTTGAATTTTACTGAATGAAAGAGAAATTTTGACTGTGTAAGCCTCACATGTCAACAGCCTAGACACAGCATTGAAATATACAGACATTTGATATACACTGTTTGATCTGGCGCTGCTGCGCATTGGTTTCCATGACAATGACTTGTCAAAAGAAAATGCTAACTCCAGATAGTGCATGCGTCACTGTGACGACAGATTGAGCTGGTTAAGCTAGCACGGCCTAGCGCCATTCTCTTAAACCACTGTCCACCTAAAGGTCTGACTTTGATAATTACGACACATGACATTACATTCAATACGCATGCAGATCGCTAGTGCTGGCTTGTTAGATGCAGGTAAAACGATAGCTTGAATTGACATCTCTACTGTAACAGAAAGAGTCTTAACACATCTTAACATAGGTCAAATGGTATCAGCATAAGGTTACTCTGATTTTAGAAAAGAGACTCTAATTTCAGTATTAAAGCGTAAGTCTGTTTTGACAAAAGAATCTCAGCTCAGCAGCATATACAGTGAAGAGAACAAGTATTTGATACACTGCCGATTTTGCAGGTTTTCCTACTTACAAAGCATGTAGAGGTCTGCAATTTTTATCATAGGTACTCTTCAACTGTGAGAGACGGAATCTTAAAAAAAATCCAGAAAATCACATTGTATGATTTTTAAATAATTAATTTGCATTTTATTGCATGATATAAGTATTTGATCACCTACCAACCAGTAAGAATTTTGGCTCTCACAGACCTGTTAGTTTTTCTTTAAGAAGCCCTCCTGTTCTCCACTCATTACCTGTATTAACTGCACCTGTTTGAACACGTTACCTGTATAAAAGACACCTGTCCACACACTCAATCAAACAGACTCCAACCTCTCCACAATGGCCAAGACCAGAGAGCTGTGTAAGGACATCAGGGATAAAATTGTAGACCTGCACAAGGCTGGGATGGGCTACAGGACAATAGGCAAGCAGCTTGGTGAGAAGGCAACAACTGTTGGCGCAATTATTAGAAAATAGAAGAAGTTCAAGATGACGGTCAATCTCCCTCGGTCTGGGGCACCATGCAAAATCTCACCTCGTGGGGCATCAACGATCATGAGGAAGGTGAAGGATCAGCCCAGAACTACACGGCAGGACCTGGTCAAAGACCTGAAGAGAGCTGGGACCACAGTCTCAAAGAAAACCATTAGTAACACACTACGCCGTCATGGATTAAAATCCTGCAGCGCACGCAAGGTCCCCCTGCTCAAGCCAGCGCATGTCCAGGCCCGTCTGAAGTTTGCCAATGACCATCTGGATGATCCAGAGGAGGAATGGGAGAAAGTCATGTGGTCTGATGAGACAAAAAAAGAGCTTTTTGGTCTAAACTCCACTCGCCGTGTTTGGAGGAAGAAGAAGGTTGAGTACAACCCCAAGAACACCATCCCAACCGTGAAGCATGGAGGTGAAAACATCATTCTTTGGGGATGCTTTTCTGCAAAGGGGACAGGATGACTGCACTGTATTGAGGGGAGGATGAATGGGGCCATGTATCGCGAGATCTTGGCCAACAACCTCCTTCCCTCAGTAAGAGCATTGAAGATGGGTCGCGGTTGGGTCTTCCAGCATGACAATGACCCAAAACACACAGCCAGGGCAACTAAGGAGTGGCTCCGTAAGAAGCATCTCAAGGTCCTGGAGTGGCCTAGCCAGTCTCCAGACCTGAACCCAATAGAAAATATTTGGAGGGAGCTGAAAGGCCGTATTGCCCAGCGACAGCCCCGAAACCTGAAGGATCTGGAGAAGGTCTGTATGGAGGAGTGGGCCAAAATCCCTGCTGCAGTGTGTGCAAACCTGGTCAAGAACTACAGGAAACGTATGATCTCTGTAATTGCAAACAAAGGTTTCTGTACCAAATATTAAGTTCTGCTTTTCTGATGTATCAAATACTTATGTCATGCAATAAAATGCAAATTAATTACTTAAAAATCATACAATGTGATTTTCTGGATTTTTGTTTTAGATTCCGTCACTCAAAGTTGAAGAGTACCTATGATAAAAATTACAGACTTCTACATGCTTTGTAAGTGGGCAAACCTGCAAAATCGGCAGTGTATCAAATACTTGTTCTCCCCACTGTAAGCTGTACCAGAATCGATTAGTCTGCTTTGGTTGAAAAAAAAAAATACAGTGTTATAACATACAGTGTTATATAGATATAGATTTGGGTGATGCTCCCCTTTCGACAGTGTAAAGGCCTTAGAAATTATAGTCAGATTGATGTCATTCATCTAAACTTTGGCTGCATCTACAAGCATAGCAACCTAATGATCAATACTATGTTTTATTCGCTGAAAGAAACATCAGTATTCATTCATGAGACGGATGTAATTCTGTGTGCTTAAACGAGTTTTAACTTGTAGCAAAACTGTTTATTTACTCTTTAGATAAGTGCAAGAAGCCTATCGTCCAAAATAGAGAGAAACACTTACAGAAAGAGTCTACATGAGTAAAATTCGCAAATGCCAAACAATATTTGCGTTTTACCGAATATAACGTCATGTTCTTGAATATCTGAAAGTATAGGCACCACCTTTTAACTCTATATAGTGTGGTTTCGTCCCCTCATAGAGCCCAAAAGGAACCAGAGACATTTTTTATTTGTGATTCTGTTTACTCTCAACGAGTGTACTAAGTTCTGTGACCCTGCTACACAGTAATCTCAAAGACTACTAGAGCATAACTATAGTTCTGAGCACCGGTAATAAACATAATCTGAATAGGAAAGCTGTTCTTTTTCCTTTTCCACCTCTTAAGAGGTCTATCCTGTGCGAGTCATTAGGAGATTCTGAGAAATAATTTGACCATAAGAACCATCTTAATTCATTTATTAAATCTCGGCTTATACCTTTCAGAAACATCCTCAGAACCACTCAAATCTTAGCATCCTAGCACCCACAGCTAAGTTAATAATCATAGCAGACACATCTCCATAGCAAGCTATGCCAGAGACATCAAGCTGTATGCTATATCACTAGTTGACCCATTGAACCTTTAGCTTTTAACTCTTTAGGGTCATGCATTGGTCCCCCACCCTACTCTCAACAACAAGTGTGCCAAAATGTTGCAAATGCTCAGTCCATCCTCCCAGACGGGAGACCTAAAGGACAGACTGGCCATTGTGAGAAACATGGTTCCACCCAGGGTTGCGGAAAGCCTACAGCACCAGGGCCAATGCAACTGGACAGTGAGAGAAGAGGACTAACAATACATGACCCGAGCCAGAGTTGCAGCCACACAGGTGACCAAGGGTATCACCTCCTTAGCTTCCACCTCATGGATCTGAAACAGAAGGTAAAACAACCTCACACAGCAGATCACAGAGACCAGCAAGGAGCAGACACATGGTCAAAGCCTCACAGACCAGCTAGAGACTGAGGCTCCAACCAGAATCAAAAGATTTGAAACGGCTCAGACAGCTGCTGAACAACGAGAGCAGCTGGACAGAGCAAGCACAGGACCAGTGCAGAACTGTCACTATGGCAACCGCCCAGGTACCAGACAAGCCACTGGGCGAAGCCATGGAAGACAGCACCCTAAATCTGCGCACACCACAGGACGTACCACAGGACGTCCCACAGCCGTCGACGTCAACATCCTCCTCTAAACCCTTCACACAAGTGTCAAGTGGAGGCTGCACAAGGACAGCTGGACATGACTATCTCAGAGTTACAGGAGCTGCTGACACCAGCAAAATAGCTCCATGAACAGGACTCACCAGAGGAGTACTGCAAAGGACAAGCTTCCCCAACCTTGCCCCACACAGCTCAGGCAAGCTCACGTCAGCACTGCCAAAAGAGCAGAGCAGAACTCCAATCCTTCAGACTTCTCATGACTGAGAGGCTAACAACCACCTGCGGCCCTCCTGCCACCACCACTAGGTCAGTCTAAAAACCCTCTTCGGGCCACACAGACCCCTAACCACTTCCTGAAACCATAAGCAGACACCTGCCTCACACAAACGGACTTCAGGATGACAGGTGACACACGGTCAGGGCACCTGCTGCCTCGACACCTGCTGCACAAGCTCAGAGACCTGAAGTTGGCTACTGTCTGCATTATCTGCCATGGAACGACCATCACTCCAGGGGACACAAACAACCAGAGCCCACCACTGCCGGGGGTGTGTCTGATCTTTCTGCACTTTCGATATTGCTCGCTGTTGTCCGTAGGAGGGTCAACAACGATCGAAAAGGGGGAATTATGTAATGACTGAGGCAAATCAGACACATAATTACTTGCTACATTTAACAAATATGCTTTAAATGCTTTCCCCAAGAAATGAACATTGTCTTGTCTCCTATCAAATTAATGCTCGTTTCACGACTTACACCTTCGTGTATGTTACTTCCTTGTAGGAGGCAGTGTGTGTTTGTTGCATTAATTTGAGTATAAATGGGCAAAGACCCATTGAATCATGCTTGAAACAAAGAGCCATAAATCTCCCACAGAGGAATGATGCCACCACACGGCCGGTGGGCCAGCAGGCCCAAACTCCTCACGCTACGTGCAACTTCCTCAACCTCGACGGAGTCGAAACAACCATGCAAGTTCACTGTTGTTCCTTCGCTCAACACGGAAGGAAACGATCGCAACTGCAAAACCATCGGACGGAACCATCAAGACTTTCTCCTGCGACTGCATATTTGGACGCCTTCCCAGGCAAATGCAAGTAACGTACTACGAAATACAAGTCGCTGTGTAGTTAGTAAAACTGTAAACCCCTTTGTTCAGACAAAGGAGCTTATCAGTGATGGTTCTCTCAGGTTTTAGACTCTTCCCATAACTTCATCCATCTGTTCTGACCCGGTTCTTCCAACCACTTCCAACTTTGCCTCTTACCATGTATGTGTGATGTGTGTTTCATGTTAGTTTTAGTCTTGTCCGTGATTTAGTTAATAAAATTTGTGCACAATATATGTTTGGTTCTGACTCCCTGCCTGCAAACAAATTGTCACTTAAATGATTGATCTTGTTATGCGCTCTAAGCGCTATTTTTCTGTGGCCATGAAAAATATCCTTTTCTTAGAATTAATTAATAATCAATACTGAGCGTTCACAGGATGAACTGATTGATTGATTGATTGATTGATTGATTGATTGTAATGTTAATGTAGCCACATCCAGTTAATATCATTAACTGATTCAAATATTTATAATTAATCATAATGAATAATCATAATGAGTTATGAATAATTATTAATATTTCCCCTCGCTACAGGTGGTAGGTAAAAAGCTGTGGCAAAAAAAAGAAAACAACAAAATATAATAGAGGAAAAAGATAATACGTAGGTAAAAAGCAATGATTATCAAATAAATATGGTTTCTATTTATCTAAGAGGCTAACAAACCTAATTTAGTAAGCTGCTGAGCTAGTTTCACTGGCAAATGAAGAATGCAAGATATTTTGGTAAGCTTTCCGTTGGTAGACCCAGCAAATTCACGTGACCAACTTGAACATGAGTGAAATCTCTGTGGGGAATTTTAATTGCCTTCATGCAAATCTCCCAATCGCACAGATGCCTATTGGAATGACTGAATTTCACCTGCAAAATTTCGCTGAGCACGTTAAGTCTTTCTAAATATATCTGAATACATACAATTCATGCTTTTCTGGTTCAGTTAAAGCAAATATTTTAATACTTCACCCTGTAATGCTGAACAATAGTGATGTTTGGAGATCACAAGACTAAAAGTGGCAAATATCACCAACTTCGATAAATCTGGCTCCAAGCAATGAAGGAAAATCTGAGGGGAAAAAAGGGAAATCTGATGGTTCTTCACTTTATACTTTGAGCAGCTTTGATTGAACACCACATGCATTAAGATCCAGCCCTGTTAGAAATGTGTCAAACCACCTGGTCTAAGATGTTCTCCTGCTGTCATTTGCAGAGAGGGTATAGCTGAACGTTTCTGTAGTAGTTTATATACACTCTCATTTAAATAATAAAATAAATAAATAAAAAGAAGAAGAAATAGCATACAAATTAAATAGATGTATTTTATTGTATGTCCTTCAAGGTGTTTATGATAAGATGGATGTTTCTTGGTTCTCTAATACCCCTTTTCCACCAAGACAGTTTGAGTGCTGGTTCAGAGCCAGAGCCTAGTTTCAAATCAGTTCTTTGTCTTTCGACACCTAAAGCACCTGATGCTGATGTAGGTTCGCAAAGCCATGTGCATCAATAGTAATGTAACGTCCGCCATTATTGATGGAAGGCTTGTTCGAGATGCATCGACGCTGCGCAGACCGATCGGTGTATGACATCAAAGTACCGCAAGAGCGTTTGGAGAGCATATGACTCCTTATGCTTTTAAATTGCTCTTGCGGTACTTTGATGTAATACGCCGATCGGCCTGTGCAGCGCAGATGCATCTCGAACAAGCCTGGCGTTTTTGTGTTTACTGCTGCCGCGCTAGCGTTGCTGGAAAAGATGAGACAGTGACGTAAGACCTGGCTCTGTAGTGGCTCTGTAGTAGCTCTCTAGCCCGTGGAAAGCCAAACTGGTTCTTAGAAGGCTCGTCAGTCGAACCAACTCTGAACCGGCAATAGCACTAGCTCTCGGCTACTAGCACCCGGTTCATGCTGGTGGAAAAGGGACACAATATCCATTGCTATTTGTCAGGAACAAGGAGGTCGACAGTATAATTCTTGGAGATGCCTATCCATTAGTATCCCTTTTTATCTTAATGGCTCTGCCTTTGTAGAAAGTTGGGTAACAATTTATAATAACTCACGCTATGAATCATTAGTTAAGCATTAGTAAATAGTCGATTTTATCATTTATAAAGCATTAATAGACCTTAGTAAGCAGTTTATAAATACAGCTATAAATGCTTTATTCTTGATTTATAAGCACATCTATAATGTATTTAATCATTTTATTTTTTATACTTTATTAATGATCAATTTAGATCAATTAATAATCAATTTAATTTCTAAATTAAGTATTACATTATTTACAAACCAGTTATTTATGGTTGACATGCAAAAAATGAGACTCTACAACTGTAAACTTGAGGCTTAGTTTCATTTTACTGCACAGTTATGTTTTCTGGAGGTGTACAGGAATTTTTATGATCTATGACATTGCAGAGGTTTATTTTTCATTATACAGTGTACAGTTGTACAGTTTATTTTTTGCATCTTTAAATGAATATTTCTATTTTCTGTATCACTCTGTGTTGTGTTTGTTTCCTTTTTCTGTTTAGAAGATAACTGAGCCTTTAAATATCATTTGTAAAAGCTTTACGAGGCATGAATAGTCCTCAATTTAGATGAGCTCACAAAAATAGTTAACTGACAACTACTAAATGTTTTATAACTACCTGAATTAATCATTAATTACAGTAGGAATACATAAAGCATTTATTAACACACTGAGTAACTATTACTATATGTCAAAATGATAATGTATAATTGTACATTTAAATACTTTATTAATCATTTACTTACACTTTCTAAATGATCTTATGACAACTAAATAACTGGTTTGTAAATAATGTAATACTTAATTTAGAAAAGATTAATTGATCATTAATAAAGTTTGAAAATACAATTTTTAAACACATTATAGATATGCTTATAAATCAAGAACAAAGCATTTATAGCTGTATTTATAAACTGCTTATTAATGTCTATTAATGCTTTATAAATGATGAATTGACTATTTACTAATGCTTAACTAATGATTCATAGCATGCAGTTATTATAAATTGTTACCGAAAGGTGCTATCTTTGATCAAGGTTTCTGAACCGATCACCTGAACTGTGATGTGAAAGGCAGCAAACGGGAAAAAAAATAAATTTCAAGCTCTAAAGAGCCCTCCAAAAATTCTGTCACTGGGAAAATGTCTATAAATAAAATAAAATTCTTGCAGTTTATTTGTTGCAAAAAAAGTAGCTATGGCTGGTTGGGATAATAATTTGGAGGACAAGGAACTGATATATAATTAAAATTTAGCAGATTGCAAACACACACACACACACTTATGCCCATAAAAACACTAAATAGCTGTTCTCTTTTTGTAAGAGCTCGATAAGAGCCTCTTTCTTCCCTGGCTCCCCTCTGGATGCCTGCCAGTGGTGGACCGCAGCTTTGTGAGCTGGACACAACAGCGGCATCCCCAGGAAGTCTTTCCCTGCCACATTCCCCCACATCCTCTTCCGTCCGACCCCCACCGCCTATGACTCTATCCTCGGCTAGACCCAGGGACCTGGGGATCCTCGGTAAAGCAGCCTTCATTGATTTATAATTCTGTGCTATGCTGACATCCAAGGGTAGAAATTACACGTTGACAATGGGAGCACTGCTTGTTTGAGCCGAGGTAAAGGTCATCATTTAGATGCGGTGGCTTTGTTCCCAAGCCTCTCAAACGGGGTATTAACATCCAGAGCGCATCTAATCCAGCAAGTTAAAACACAGCAAGAATGCTCTATTGTGAAAAAGCCAGTGCACTTTGATAATGCAGTACTCTGTTCAATACCACTGATCTCTGCAGGTTTGTATGTTCTGTATGGACTAATGTGGGTTTGCCAGCCCTCAATTTTGGTCCATTCATTAAAACTGAAACATCTGAAACGCCTTTTGGCATGAATGACAACAAATATGCAGTCAAATCCAAGGTTGGCAAACATTAACCTAAGTGTTTCTAAAGGTGCTTGAATAACATCTTCATGACCTCCCTCAGGAAAGCTTTCTCTAAACAAGAAGCCATTTTTCAAATTTAACACACCACTCTTGTCCCTAGTTAAACATCTCTCAGCAGAGCGTGTCGTCTGAAGTGCCTACGCGAACTCTATGCTGTGCATAACTGAATAGATAAGGGAGTGACTTGTTGATTGAACAGATTCAATTGAATTTGATTAAGTTTAAAAAGCTGGACACTATTTTTATGAGGCATCAAACCAGTAAAACTGTTGTTTTCATGTTCAGTATATAAACTCCATTATTTTCTTATTGCATTAGCACCAATACCCAGTAATTGTAACCTCGCTTTATCCTCTCTGCTGAGTAAGACTTAATATCCCCAGGCTAGTCAATTGGTTTATGCCATGTCTCAGCTTAAATTTTGTTACAAAGTGTATGGATGAGCCTTGTGCCTTAATAGAACACATGCAGCAGTTTTCTGGCCTTCGAAGAACAAGCCGGTCAATAACCTAAATAAAAGGCTCACCAAGGAGGTGAAGTAAGAGAGAACATTCATCAAACTATTCCAGAACAGCCGATACTAACAAATCCACTGACCAAGCCCACGCCGAATCTACACACACAGAGCTCCACAGAAAGCTTGGCTGATTTCTACAGAATTAAAACACCCACCATTCATAAAGTTGTATGCATCTTTGCCCCTTGCATGTTTGATTATTAAATATTCTGGCAAATTTAATTATGCCTTTAGCTACTAGTAAGAACTGTCATACTCTGAGCTCTGTTCAACAAAGTTTTTCCATGTCCAAATGCAGATTATCCATTAAAATGAGAATAATATACTCCTGTGATGAAAAAAGCTGAATTTTCAGCATCATTACTCCAGTCTTCAGTGTCACATGATCCTTCAGAAATCATTCTAATATGCTGATTTGGTGCTCAAGAAACATTATTATCAATATACACTCACCTAAAGGATTATTAGGAACACCTGTTCAATTTCTCATTAATGCAATTATCTAATCAACCAATCACATGGCAGTTGCTTCAATGCATTTAGGGGTGTGGTCCTGGTCAAGACAATCTCCTGAACTCCAAACTGAATGTCAGAATGGGAAAGAAAGGTGATTTAAGCAATTTTGAGCGTGGCATGGTTGTTGGTGCCAGACGGGCCGGTCTGAGTATTTCACAATCTGCTCAGTTACTGGGATTTTCACGCACAACCATTTCTAGAGTTTACAAAGAATGGTGTGAAAAGGGAAAAACATCCAGTATGCGGCAGTCCTGTGGGCGAAAATGCCTTGTTGATGCTAGAGGTCAGAGGAGAATGGGCCGACTGATTCAAGCTGATAGAAGAGCAACTTTGACTGAAATAACCACTCGTTACAACCGAGGTATGCAGCAAAGCATTTGTGAAGCCACAACACGCACAACCTTGAGGCGGATGGGCTACAACAGCAGAAGACCCCACCGGGTACCACTCATCTCCACTACAAATAGGAAAAAGAGGCTACAATTTGCACGAGCTCACCAAAATTGGACAGTTGAAGACTGGAAAAATGTTGCCTGGTCTGATGAGTCTCGATTTCTGTTGAGACATTCAGATGGTAGAGTCAGAATTTGGCGTAAACAGAATGAGAACATGGATCCATCATGCCTTGTTACCACTGTGCAGGCTGGTGGTGGTGGTGTAATGGTGTGGGGGATGTTTTCTTGGCACACTTTAGGCCCCTTAGTGCCAATTGGGCATCGTTTAAATGCCACGGCCTACCTGAGCATTGTTTCTGACCATGTCCATCCCTTTATGACCACCATGTACCCATCCTCTGATGGCTACTTCCAGCAGGATAATGCACCATGTCACAAAGCTCGAATCATTTCAAATTGGTTTCTTGAACATGACAAGGAGTTCACTGTACTAAAATGGCCCCCACAGTCACCAGATCTCAACCCAATAGAGCATCTTTGGGATGTGGTGGAACGGGAGCTTCGTGCCCTGGATGTCCATCCCACAAATCTCCATCAACTGCAAGATGCTATCCTATCAATATGGGCCAACATTTCTAAAGAATGCTTTCAGCACCTTGTTGAATCAATGCCACGTAGAATTAAGGCAGTTCTGAAGGCGAAAGAGGGTCAAAACACAGTATTAGTATGGTGTTTCTAATAATCCTTTAGGTGAGTGTAGAAAAACAGTTGTGATACTTAATATTTTTGTGGAAATAGTGACACATTTTTCAGGATTCTTTAATGAATAGAAAGTTCAATAAACAGCATTTATTTGCATTTATTAAATGTATTAAAGCATTTATTAAATAGAAATCTTTACATTATGAAAACATTATGAATGTCTTCACTGTCACTTTTGATCAATTTAATTTAATGCATCCTTGATGAATAAAAGTATTAATTTCTTTTTTAAATCTTACCACAAATGTTTGAATGGTTGTTTCCACAAAAATGTTAAGCAGCAAAACTGTTTTCAACATTGATAATAATAAGAAATGTTTCTTGATCAAATCAGCATATTAGAATGATTTCTGAAGGATTATGTGACACTGAAGAGTAATGATGCGGAAAATTCAGCTTTGCCATCACAGGAACAAAATACATTTTTAATTTATAATTGTTACAAACAGGCTTGACACAGAGAACAGATGGTAAGTAAACAAAGTCTTTATTGAGCAACCAGAGGAAAACGGGGCAGGTACGTGAACGGAAGATGTTAGCAGAAGAATGTAGCAGATAACTGGATGATACTGTACTTTTGTCTTGCAGATGGCGAAGGGAAACTCAAACGGAGGAGACACAGGAAACACAGGAGACACGGAGACTAGAAGACTGGACGCGGAGAACACTGGAGACTTGGAGGAACGAGGAGAAGGCAGGTAAGTATCACAGGGGAGTCCTTGAGGTAAGCAGTAGCGGTGCTATGTGCAAACGAGACAGGACAGTGACTGAATGAATGCATGGGCTTAAGTGCTGGTGGTGATTGCCGGTGATGATGACGTGCAGGTGTGTGTGATCAGTATTCCGGTGATGGAGTGCGCTGTGATTGGGAAAGGGTGGAGCCTGGCGTGCTTGTAACATTACCCCCCCCTCCACGGCCCGCTCCTGAGGGCCGAGGACCCCGACGTCGTGGTGGGCGTCCTCTTCCTCGTGGTGCTGGTCTGTCAGGATGAGAGGCATGGAAAGTGTCAAGCAGGTTCGGATCTAGAATGTCGTTTCTGGGTACCCATGAGTGTTCCTCGGGACCATAGCCTTCCCAGTCCACCAGATATTCTAGCAGACCACCACGACGCCGGGAGTCCAGGATCTCCTTGACCTCGTAGGCTGCACCGTCTTCCAGGATGATTGGAAGGGGGGGCTCCGAGGTATCGCCAGGCTCTGTGGAGACATGAACAGAAGGATGGTGAGGTTTCAGGAGTGACACATGGAATGTGGGATGAATACGAAATTGAGGTGGGAGCTGGAGCTTGTATGTGACGGGATTGATCCGTTGAATGATGGGGAAGGGGCCAATGAACCTGGGACTCAACTTCCGGCATGGCAGACGCAGCCTGATGTCTCGTGTTGACAGCCAGACCTTCTGCCCAGGTTGGTAGGATGGAGTCTTGGAGCGGCAAAGGTCTGCTGTCATTCTGCGTCTGCGAAGAGCCTGTTGGAGTTGATGGTGTGCCGAGTCCCAGACCCTCTCACTCTCCCGGAACCAGTAGTCTACTGCAGGGACGTCAGAGGGATCCCCCGACCAGGGGAACAGAGGGGGTTGGTAACCGAGTACGCACTGAAAGGGAGTGAGTCCGGTGGAAGGTTGACGTAACGAGTTCTGGGCGTACTCGGCCCAACCCAGGAACTGGTTCCAGGAGTTCTGGTGGCCGTGACAGAAGGTACGGAGGAAGCGGCCGATCTCCTGGATCTTGCGTTCCATCTGCCCATTCGACTGGGGATGGTAACCCGAGGAGAGGCTGACGGTCACACCTAGGAGGGTGAAGAAAGCTTTCCATACCCTTGAAATGAACTGAGGACCTCTGTCAGATACGATGTCTTCGGGAATGCCGTAATAACAGAATATATGGTTAAACATCAATTCAGCAGTTTCCATCGCAGTGGGTAAACCTCTCAGAGGGAGCAGACGGCAGGACTTGGAGAATCGGTCTACTACCACTAGGATGCAGGTACAATTGTCGGAGACAGGGAGGTCGGTAATGAAATACACTCCTAGGTGTGACCAGGGACGGTTAGGAATGGGCAGAGGATGGAGCTTGCCGGCGGGAAGATGACGAGGGCTCTTGGAAATGGCACATTCCTGGCATCCCTGCACGTACCTTCTGACGTCAGATGCCATATTGGGTCACCAGAAGCGCTGTTTAAGCAGCGAGAGGGTTTCATTGACCCCGGGGTGGCCAGTGCCCAGAGAGGTGTGGGAGGAGTGGATGAGTGGAGTGCGCTGGGACCGAGTGAGGTATTGCAAGCCAGGTGGGCAGCCCGGCGGAACGTTGGTGGAGGCATTGGAGGAGGGCAGAGTCTCTTCTGACCAGACAATTGGGCTAACGAACAGTTTACCAGGCAAGATGGGCTCGGAGTCCTCTATCTTTTCCTCGGGACTGTAAATGCGGGAAAGGGCATCCGCTTTGACGTTCTTGGGACCTGGTCGGTAGGAAATCGTGAAATTGAACCGGGTGAAGAATAATGCCCATCGTGCCTGGCAGGGGTTCAATCTCTTAGCATCTCGAAGATATTCTAGATTCTTGTGGTCCGTTAAGAGGAAGGGATGTTGAGCGCCCTCTAACCAATGCCTCCATTCTTCAAGGGCGAGCTTGATAGCCAGGAGTTCCCTGTTCCCTATGTCGTAGTTGACTTCACGGTGCGTTTCTCTACAGGACTTTCTATGGATGTGGCACAGACAGACAGGTCTTGGGAACACGGAAGAACAGGAAGAGCAGAGAAACAATGCGGGAAACAGCTGTCGCCCCACTTCAGGACCTCTCCCGTCTTCCACGAGATGATGGGGTTGTGCTGCTCCAACCATGGGCGCCCTAAAATGATGTCAGCAGCGGATTCCTCCAGAATCAGCAGATGTTGATGTTCCACATGAAGGAGACCCACTTGGATTAGAACAGGACCCACCGAGGAGTGGACTTGACGACGACTTAGAGGTCTCCCGATTATGGAGTGGATTTGGTAGACCGACGGAGTGGCTGACGTCCGGAGCTTGAGCTGGCGGCAGAGGGTGCCTGAGATGAAATTACCGGCTGACCCAGAGTCGAGGAGAGCATTGACTGGAAGAGAAACACTGGCAGCAGTAAGGTTTATTATTGTGGTGAGTGGTTGCATTTTATTCAGACAAGGGATAATGGCACTCACCATAGGACGAGGAGGACGAAAGGGGCATTCAGTAATGAAATGCCCTGCCGATCCACAATATAAACATAAGTTCAGGGTCAGACGCCTCTGCCGCTCACCCATCGTCAACCGAGAATTCTCCACTTGCATGGGTTCGTGGGCTGATTCTGGAGGGCTGACAGGCTCTGGTCGGCGGAGGACAGGAGAATGTATTAGCTGGCCCTGGTGTTCTTCGAGACACGACTGCATACGAGTGGCGAAACGGATGGACAGCTGGATATAACGTTCGAGCCCGATGGTATCCTCGTATGCAGCGTGATGCAACCGCACTCGGGGATCCAAACCCTGTCGGTAAGTCGTCAGCAGGGACCGTTCGTTCCATCCACTGGCAGCAGCGAGAGTTCTAAATTGAAGGGCATACTCATTTACAGACTTAGTTCCTTGTTTAAGGTGATACAGTTGCTCACCGATAGCTGAATCCCAGGCCGGCTTTCTGAAAACCTCCTTGAAGTGAGAAGTGAAACTGGAGAGAGACTGAGTAATCGGGCTGCCCTGGGACCAGAGAGTCTCTGCCCAACGAAGTGCTTGGCCTGTTAACTGGGAGATAATGAACGCTACCTTAGCGCGATCGTCAGGAAATAAGTGCGGTTGCATCTCCAGGACCAGCGAGCATTGAACACTGGAGACTTGGAAGAACGAGGAGAAGGCAGGTAAGTATCACAGGGGAATCCTTGAGGTAAGCAGTAGCGGTGCTATGTGCAAACGAGACCGGACAGTGACTGAATGAACGCATGGGCTTAAGTGCTGGTGGTGATTGCCGGTGATGATGACGTGCAGGTGTGTGTAATCAGTATTCCGGTGATGGAATGCGCTGTGATTGGGAAAGGGTGGAGCCTGGCGTGCTTGTAACAATAATATTACTGTCTTTTAGGTCATAATATTACTGTTTTACTGTATTTTCGATTAAATAAATGCAGCTTTGGTGAGCATAAGAGACTTTTTTCAAAAACATAAAAAAATGTAATGTTTCCAAACTTTTGACTGGTACCGTATGCATCATAGGTAATTTGTAACCAAACATGCTTGAAGTGATTTTTTTATATCAGTACTGTTACAAACACAATTATCTGTAACCTAACAGAAGTGCAAATATGTCTTTTATAATTCATTAAATTACTTACCTATTCATTCTTTTTACTACAACCTTTATGTAAAGCAATAAAGGCTATACAAATATTCATAATAACGATTAAAAAATAAGGTACATAAAAATATAACGTTTTATTTAACTTTAGATATGTTTAATAATCTTCAAGCATTTTATATGGTAGAAATCTGTATCATATTCATGCTTGTGCCAAAAAGGTATTCAAATAGTCAATTTCACAAGCCTATGGTACTATGCTTTCAGCTCAACAGGAGAATGACCGTGTCAACGCCCCGATTGCCATCATTTGTTTCAAATGATTAGTGTCAATAATTACTTCCCTATTAATGAAATGCATCTACTATCACAAACAACATCATTATGGATTGGTTAATTGGATGAGTTTAGGCATATTAGCCAATATTACATCTGAGCATGCAGGGGTGCTGCTTTATGGTCCATTTTCAACTAATTGCATTTTGGGCCCTTGTTACAAGCATCATGAACGTGCATCTGCCATGAGACTCTCTCTCTCTGTCTGGATCAATGTATGGTAGAAATGTAATTATCAAGCCAGTGAAGGCGTAGACAGCCGTGTCTGTTTGCATTCTCGCTAACCATGCACCATAGCGTTCACAAACCATGTTCTGATTATCTGCTTGGAAATGGGTTTAGATATTTAGGGCATAAAAAGATCTATGTTAAAGCAAAAAGTGTATTTTTTAAGGAATAGTCCAGATTCTGATTTGAACCTGAAATCTGAAAGAATGATTTGTCCATTCTTTTCTGGAAAACAAAATAATAATCTGGTTTACAGTGAGGCACTTACAATGGAAGTGAATGGGGTCAATCTGTAAATGTATAGTACACCCCACAATAAAAAAATAATGTAGTCATTGCAAACCTATATGACTTTCTTTTGTGGCACACACACACATTTTGGTTCTCAATGACTTCCATTGTATGGACAAAAAATACGGAAACTGTTTGGTTATCAACATTCTTCAAAATATCCTTGTGTTAAGCAGAAGAAAGAAATGGATATAGGTTTGGAACTGCATAAGGGTGAGTAAATTATGACAACATTTTCATTTTTGGGCGGACTATTTTTAAAGGGCACCTATTATGCAAAATTCACTTTGAACATAAATGTGTGTTGGCAGAGTGTGTACACAACCACCCTATAATGGTAAAAATCCATCCACTCCTTTTTTTTAATCCCCATAAATCATAAGCAGTGTCTCAGAACATGACGTTTGCAGATTCCTGGCAAAGTGACGTCACATATTACAGGCCACGCCCACGAGTGTTGATGGACACTGCCTTATTAGCAAAGACCCCGCCCTCAGAGAGCTGTACACAGTCCGCCATGTTTATCTCCTCGCCAGAGCATTTAACAGCAGCATTCAAGTAAGAAATGTGTTCTCAATAAAGCTACTAAAGTTAATTCAGTCAAGAGCAGTGAGTGATTTTCTGTTTTTCTTTTGTTGTTTGATTCATATTAACAGCATATATAGCAGTAGGTACTGTATATTACACTGCTTTCACTTTAGTACACAGATCTAATATACACACGGGATTTCTGTACTGGCTGCATACGTGCACAGACATAACCAACTGTTTTCATGTGAACTTTGTGTGTTTCTGACATAACCTTGTGTGCATTTGACAGTTCAATCACAATAACACATGAAAGAGAACTAGTCTAGTTTAAAATACTCACGGACGCACGACATCCAGCTCTCTGTGCGCATGCTTTGGGTGTGTGTGCTCAAGTTGAGAGTGATAAGGCTTTAAAACGCATGCAGATGATAATATTACATGATGATGAAGAACTGCAATGTCACGTGAGCGTTTCCGCGATAGAGATGATCATAACCAAACAGATGTATCATGTTTCAGTTTTCATTCCTGTGTTCACAAGCTGTGAAGGCTTCGCCCCAGGCAGCAGCAGCTCATTTGCATTTAAAGGAGACACACACAAAACAGCTAATTTTTCTCAAACCAAAAAATTGGCATTTTCAAAATGGTATATTAAATGATCTGTTAGGAATTTTGATCTGAAACTTCACAGACACACTCTGAGACTTATATTACATCTTGTAAAAAGGGGCATAATAGGTGCCCTTTAAAATATCCTTTCAATAGTATAGCTACAAGACACAAAAATATGATTTTAGTGTGTACTAAAACCACTGATCTTCTCTGTATAAACTAATCCAAATTTAAAATGACTACATAAAGCTTTAAATGTAAATATGGTGAGAATGACTTTACAGCTCAAATAATTTATTAAGTAAGTGCTTTTAAATAAGCCTCACATTTCTGCTTTTAAAATCTTCAAAAATTGGACCCATCAATTTCCAATGTTCCAATCTTAGATTATTTATGTAGTTATTTACTTATTGTTTGTTTGTTTGTTTTTGGAAGAACTGAACTATACCTGTGCTTCCTCTTCTTCATAACCCTACATTTAATCAATATATTTACTTTTTAGACATAAGCCAAAATGTTACTTAAAGGGATAGTTCACCCAAAAATAAAAAAATTCGGTCATAATTTAGTCACGCTCAAGTTGTTCCAAACCTGTATAAATGTATTTCTTCTGCTGAACACAAAAGAAGATATTTGGAAGAACGTTTGCAGATCTTGGCAGCCATTGACTACTATAGGGTCGAGTGGGGGAAAACGCCCCCCTTAAGGACTGTGTAACTTTTTCTGTGAAACAAAAGTTAAATGTGTCTAGAATAGTTATCCTAGTTTTCAGTGACAATGACATAAGTTATAAACCAAGCATGAAAAATGTCCAGAGTTTTCATGTTATTAGATTTTTAACAAAAATTAAATTTGTACCAAGGTGGGGTAAAATGCCCCCACTCTGACAAAGCAATTTGCTTTATAAGTTTACAGCAAAATCAGAGTACAAGCATGTTTTAGCTTAAAATTAAAAAGACAAGCCAAAATATCAGTAGATAAATATGAATATTATTAATGAACCATTTTGAAAATCAACCTTTTTGAAAAATATTGTTAGCTGATGCTAACTGGCTGGCTAACTAGCTAGCTGATGCTAATGTGAGGTAATTTTTAAATATAAAGTCCAAATATTTTTATTCAACCACCTAGTTAGATTACATTTGATGGAAAAACAAAGAATGTGATGTTCAGAACATGGCGACTACAGTATTTATGATAGTGGGAAGCGATGCTCCCTGGGTGCGTTTTACCCCACAGAATAGGTTTGAAAAAAAAGTTATGTCATTCTGAAAATATAATTATCTTTTCCTTAAATAACAAGTACTCACTAACTACAGGCCTTGCTCTTCTCATATCATATAAAACTGTGATGTTCTGCAAAACAGCAAGCTTTAAAACATTTTTTTTCTTACTGTTAAAAATTATATCCCTTAACGTGAAATCCGTTTTCTCTCAGGTACGTCACCAGTGTAAGCTTCACAGTGAAAACTTCGACATCACTCTGGTCAAAGTAGTCCATAGCAACAACAAAAACTTCTCTTGATCTTATCTAGTGGTTATTTTGGGAAAAAAAGTAGGGGGGCATTTTACCCCATGGAGGCGTTTTCCCCCACTCTACCCTATTGGGGAAAAAAATACTATAGTAGTCAATGGCTTCCGAGATCTGCTTGGTTACAAACATTCTTCCAAATATCTTCCTTTGTGTTCAGCAGAAGAAAGAAATTCATACGGGTTTGGAACAACTTGAGGGTGAGTGAATGATGACAGAATTGTCATTTTTGGGTGAACTATCCCTTTAAATGTAGGTCAATATATTATTTGCTTTTTACAACTTATTCTCACCATGAACAAAGGCTAAATAAGCTTTAATAGAATTTTCATTACTGACTAAATAAATAAAAACAACTCTGAAATATGAAACAGAAAAATGAATAATTCAATAATTAATAAAAATCAAATAATTTCAAAAATCAATAATTTCTGCAGTCAGTAACGCTTGTTTTTTTTTTCTATGGGAAGTGTTATTTGCTTTTTGACAAACCGAAAAAAACCCCAAAAAGGTTTAAAACTGAGACTGTGATTTCCAATTAGAGCAATCTAAAAATACACTTCAAATAAATGACACATTGTTTTACTTTTTTTCACTGTAGTGTCGCCTAACAGTACAGAAACTCTGAAACATTGATTCAGAATGATACAGAAGGCAAAAGACCTTAGGTGAAGGTCAGACAAGACCAGAGCCCTCTCTATGCAGCAGAACCTGAGGCAGGCTGACCTACCCTCGCTAAAATACAGCTAAAATACCCTCGTTCCTTCTCCATTGTGTCACCCATATGAACTCTCGCTAATGCTTGGTGTCAACTCAGACTCAAAAGCTCAGTACACTTTAGCTCGAGGTGGCCCGTTTCCACCAGCTCCATGGCAATTTGACTGCAAAGGCGGGATGGATGTCGGGGTCATCGGTCCTAATCCACCCCTCTAGAGCCAGTGAGCACCTGCTGACATTCATTCCCATGAGCACCTGCTGACATTGCCCTCCACCCTTCACTACACTCTTCTCAGGCTGTGAGAAGCCCTGTCATGCCACACCATCCGTTCCCCTAAGCACCCCTCACATCACAGGGCTTGGGCTGAAACAGGATGGAAGACGTCCTCTTAAGTTAGCATTGCTACGGGCTACATGTTTCAGTTTGGAACAGACCCTGGAAGACTTGGCAGACTCTGTATGTGTCATTGGTGTCACAGTTATTTTCAGCATCTGCCGTCTCAATATATGAGGACATGAACACATGAACTTCATCTCCAGAGCAGCTTTGAGAACCACTTCACAAGCTTTTCACCATTTCAGTTGAGAAAAACTACCGTCAAGTACACACTGAAACTGAAACTAAAACTGATAGATCTTCACGACAAAATAAAAGTTTGGTTTATTTTTCAAGAAATTATGACAGAAATGTATCACTACTGTACACTAAAAAGTACTTCTCAAAGTAATAATAATATTATTATTTCTAAGGAATATCATACAACCAAGGTATTTTTTCATCCATGTTTTAAATTTATATATATTTAATTATATATTTAATTGTGAACAAACAAGTTAGCATGTTTACATTAATTTCAAAGTCTAACAAATATGTGGAAAGCATGTCCTTCCCCATTAATGGTAAATTAATATTGTGATAAATATCGATATCATATTATATGGAAAAAATATTGTGATAATATTGTTGGCCATATCGCCCAGCCCTATCATGAACTGCATAAGCCCAACAACATGCAAAATTATTCATGTAACAGAATGGATAGGTAATTTTGTAAAAAAACAAAACAAAACAAAAAACACACACTTTACAGAAGCTATGGCTACAATTCAGTGGGATGCAGGGATTTCAATTTGATCATTGTTTCCAACTTTTTATTATTTATTTAATTATTTTATTGTTGTTGTTTTATTATTTGCATATAAATAAAAGTATTAACTTTTTTTTTTTTTTACATTGTGTATCACATGCTATTTTTTAAATATCTTTATTTTGTGTATTGGGTGTAATAGAATATGTTAACAAATACATTATTTTTCACATTCTGTACATTATTGTAGCTCCTCTATGCCCAGTCTTTCTAAAACGTGACGATTTCTACAAAGCCCCTCCTTCTGAAAAGCGTAGTGTTCTCTGATTGGCCAGCTGACCCAGTGTGTTGTGATTGGCCGAACATCTCAAGCGTGTGTCGGAAATGTAACGCCCCTTGCCATAAACGCAAGCTTCAGCTTCCAAAGCAATTATAAAGACAGTTAATTGTCGTCAATTTTGCCATATCAGTTCGCGCTAAGCTTGTATGTATTTGCAGTACACATGCTGCGGTTCAGATGCACATGACAAACGCCGCCAGTGTGAAAGCACAATGGGCACATGCTATTTCAGCTCTGCTTTAGCGGCCAGTGTGAAACAGAACATGTAGTGTCTGTTTGTCCTATTTTCACCACAAGTTAAAAGCAGAGAACAGAGGATACTATGTTTGTAAACATAAATCCATCTCTTCACTTTTGATCGTAAAAACGTCAAACAACATACATTACACTGCACAAAACTCCACATTTGAACAGTCAATAGCAAATACTTAAATACAAATAATAAAACATACTTGCAGGCTCTAATTCAGAATCAGAAAGTTGGAATTGCCCCATTTTTTAGAAATATCCTTTGTGCACAGCTTGCCTTGTACTCTCCCAGGTTCAGGAAACTGTCCTCCGCAAAATATGCTGCATACACAAAGGGAACATTTGGGTTGTACTGTTCTGGAACAGTGTTGTAAATAAATCTTAACCACTGATTCCCACTTGCTTCCACTTTCGGAAGGCCAAATAAAGTGCTTTTGCTTTCGCATAGAAACACACAGCGTCTCACAACATGGCGGCGACAACACAACTACGACATATGAAGCCACGCCTTCTTTCTTTGCGCATGCATTTGGGCGGCATTATGCAAATATTTCCACCTAGTGACGTATGTCGTTTTCTATATTGATGACAATAATAAATGTTTCTTGAGCACTAAATGATCAGAATGATTTCTGAAGGATCATGTGACACTGAAGACTGGAGTAATAGCGAAATTTGGTAATCACAAATAAATTACATTTTAAAATATATTAAAATAGAAAGTTCTTTTAATTGTAATGATATTTCACACTATTATGGCTTTTAAAACATTAATAAACAGCAGTGTATATTAACACATTTTTATATACACACATTTATATTTTTAATTCTGAAATGAATGCAGTTTCACCACTGTTTAACCAGGATGTCATGAAAGTCCTTAAGAAGATCATCTAAAGTATTTTTAAACGCTTTGCAAAATTTGGCAGAACTTTACTAACGTCATGAGCATAGTGCCAGCTTGTTTTCCAGAAGACTTTAGGGACCCTTGAGGATTAGTGCCACCATATGTCTCTATATACCATCCAGATGTGTTATATAAATACATACAATTGACAGAAAGCAGAGGGATGTAAGTGTAACAATCAAAGGAGAAGCAGCAGTGACAGATCCCTGCTAAAATTAGTCTATGTGCGACACATCTCTCCGGTCATTCAATGGTCAACACTTGCCTTAGAGATCAAATCAACAACACTGAAAGATAGCAGATGGGGCCAGTGCCCAATTTAGAGCTTTTTTCCTGTTATTTAGACTGGCGGCAATGAGGAGGTATGACTGTTTCTGTGGACTGTTTCATGCCAACATAACATCACCCTGATGTGCACTAAAGATCTGAAGCCCTGTGACAGAGTCATCAAAGCTCTCTCGTGAGAACGTAACAGTCACTCCGCTAAAGGTCACGGTCTCCAAAATACAGAAAACAAATGCTGACAGAACAATGAGCATTGATTTTTTTTTTCTCCATCTCTTAATGGACTCACTATAAATATAGTTCCAAAGGCTGAATCATCTCTTTCAGGTAGCAAGAGCTCTTGTACTACTGAAGGTTTGTATATTTAACCACGTTGGTCTCCCTTTGACTTAAATTTCATGTTTTTGTTGCCCTAGCATGTGGCAACTTTTTTTTTTTTCAAAGGCACAACACAAAAAAAAAAATATTTAAAACAATTTTCATTAAGAAAACGCTAGAAAATTTTGAAGTAAAAATACCTGAAACAGTATTTTCTTGTAAAACACACTCATCATCTTTATTTTATTTACAACTTCAATTTTTTTTTTTTTTTACTTTTTAAAATACAAAAATACTTCTACGCAAATTCTACCACTGCATTCTGAATGTGTCAACACAATTTGTAACAATGCAGTCTCAGAGCTGTCGCAATGGCCACTATAGCTGTCTTAAAATATCTGCTTCTACAATTAGTTTTGGATTCCAGGTCAACCACTAATGGCACAACACATTTGAAAAGAATCTTGAAATACATATTTTAAACATACATTCTAGACATTGCAATTGGTTTCTGTAGCTTTTGGTCCGATTTGTACATCATAGCATGATGCTAGCAAAACCAAGGTCATAGGTTTGATTCCTAGGAAACAAAAAAACTAAATTATACTATGAATACATTATTAGTCGCTCTAAATGAAAACATCCGCCAAACTGTAATGTAAGCATATAAAACTCATTTTATGAATCTACTGTTAACCCTTTTGCACGTACGATCACACCGGTGTGATCAGTCGTGGCTGGTCCCTGGAGCATACGATCACACTGTGCTGAGCCAGAGCCAGAGGCAGACGCGCTCAGCGCTTGCCATATACAACAACTATTCAGTGTTTTCAACCACATAATGTTTATATTTTAGGTTTCAGACATTTAAATATATAAAGTACCAGCAAAACCATAGAGTTTAGAGTTTGTAAAATACACACTGATGTCTATGGAAGTGACAATAATAATCCTTTCCATTATAATTAGACAAGTTTTATTCATATCAGATACACATTGTGTAAGTAACTTTAAAGTTTTCTCTATTCTTCTCCCAGTTCACCGGCCACTTACTTTCATGTATTTTGGGAGAAGTGGATGAATTCACATTTTGTAAATCCAATAGATCTGATTCTCTGAACTGCGATACAAACTAAAATGGCAGCGCCCATAGTGCATATAGCTATAGCTATTGACAATCGGAATATCAGATATTTCATGCTATAAGTAACACATTTGGGAATATATTTAATAAAAAGGAAAAATGAAATAAAAGCAGATCATCAGTCATACAGCACTATTGTGACTGCGGTGCGTCATGTGACAAGCAAGGACGCGTCACCATGGAAACAATAAAGTGATACGTTCTAAATAATGGTTGCCTTGAAAAACTCACGCTGGGGGGTCAGCCAGAATATTTTAAATTTACGTGTGAAAAGGTTAATCCCGGGTATAGTGTGAGCAGTGTGAAACGTGAATAAAGATAACCCAGGATTTAGAATGACCCTGGGTTAACTATTTCAAGTGTGAAAAGCCCTCGAGTACTAAGGTTTTTACCACCAAAGAAACGCAAAATTTGCAATGTGTTGTCCATCCTGCCAAAATTAATTTAAACCAACCTAAGATGGTCTGTTTAGGTGGTTTTAGAGTGGTTTTAGGCACTTGACAGCCTGTCAGACTGGCTAAACCAGCTAAATACCAGCTTGGATGATGCAGGGAGACCAGATAAACCAGCTTAAACAGGACAAGACCAGCAAACCACTGTAGGCTGGATTTAGCACTTCTTTTAGCTGCGTTTGTGTACTTGCATGAAGTATGCATCTGCCCTTACAGGAGTGCAATTGAGACATCATGTTTGTAATGACAGTCAGTGTCAAAGCTTGTTTATGAGTGCACTGAAAAAAAAAAAAACATTTTCATCAGTGTTATTCTCTGTGTATCTAGACAGAGTGAAGCAACATACCTTGGAATTAAAATAATATTTGAAAGAAAATCAAGTACACAATCAAACCATCTTTGTGCATTCGGAGTGCATCGCAGTGACCTTGCCTCCTACATTCACGTTCACAGTATATCTGTCATCCCCTGACCCAATCTTTTCCACCATCAAACAACACATTTAACATACAAAGTTATCGAGATGGCCATGAGAGCACCTTCAGGCATGGCTGAGCTTCAGCTTCACACAGTGGCAAACCTCCTCACAATGGCACATGTGTTGATGCATCTGGCTACACTGGGAACAAGCGGTCTTGGCAATGCAGTGAAAGGCTTTTTCTGTGACTACATCTGCCGGTGCATTCTCATTTCCATCCAAGACCCTCGAAGGCCTGTTTCATAACAGCAGGCAGGCAGACTACGCTACTGCTGTCGCATAGCAATTACTCTATTTATACATGCAAAAAATCACAATTAATGATTGTTTGAATGGAAAAAGCAATATATGGAGAAGTTAATTCTATATATCCCAATCTAGACTCTACATGCCAATGATTGTGAGTGCACAAAAAAAGCTAAGAAATGCAACTGTCTAAAATTCAGAGCTGCCTCTTCATACACAAACCAGCAGATCCAAGGACTGCGTGACTCTGCCCAGTTAGCTCTCAATAAAACATCAAAGACATAGAACACACAGACATCATCACCATCTCGCTTTTCTTTTTCTCTCTCAATCCAATTGAATTCAGCCATGTATAACTGTCAAGATTGTTCATCACATTTCTGAAGCATTCAGATAACTGTGAAAACCTATGCCTTTCTCTGCTCCAATATTCACATGGACATATAATGAGAATTATTCTGTCACATTCAGATACTTCCTCTGTAAACTCACATTAACAGACCGCTGTTTTATCTGCAGGCAAAGTCATGGGCGTACCGGTAACACGAGTGGACAGAATCATCACTGTGGAAAGGATAACAGAGGGGCCAATTTCAACAGCCAGTGTTATTTATTATTCAATTATTTTAAATATTTCAGGGCAGACAGGATGTGCATGCGATCATAAATATTTCAGTTCCTCCGACAAAGGAGGGGGGCCACTTGTCCACTACCGCCAGGGGAGTGCACACACGCTCCTCGATGAAGCTCTGGGACATTCACGCCCAAACCTGCCTGTCCTTCAGTTTGCAAGAAAAAAAAATCAAAATAAAAAAAAAATTATATTCTGCCCCCTCTCCATCTGGCCTGTGGCGTGAAGCAGCAGCACAGATATGAGGCTGTCAAATCCCCTCCATCACGCCTTCAATCTCTGTTTGCATTTTTGCACCCCTCCTTTCTAAAACATGGTCAGAAGACGGCCACCAAATTGCTTCGTGAGAGGGAACTCGTAGGATAAGTGACAGCAAAAGTAATTGAGTCCGGTGCAAGGGAAAAAAAAAAAGACAACAGTCAGTTGGTTGCCAACTCTAAAAGTTGCGAAAGCATATTAAGGTGTAGATTTAAATATTCCCCTCAAAATTACATATAGCTGCCTTTAACCCCATCCTCCCAACCCCTCACTTCTATTTCCGACGAATGGGGGATCCTGTCAAAATGAGGACTGTCTCGCACTGTAATTATGCCCTTTGTTCCCCAACACCCCATTAATATCCGCTAAGGTGCAAATTAATAAATCACGTTTTTAACGCCAGACCTAAGCACCAATTAAAATGCACACCACCATCTGAATAACATTCACAAAGCCTTCAACTTTCATTAAACTGAACGATTTATGTAAATAGTTCACAAAAAAAACAACTCTGACTTACATTTCCCCCTCATTTCCTCTTCAGCAGTCGTTGCGGAACAGTAATCTCAGCTCTCTCAAACCTGACTTGCACTTGGTTGCACATGCAAGACATCGAACTTGACTAACATCTTACCTTGAAATGCTATTTGTGATCCTATACTCCACAGGCTGGCTGAAGCAAAGCAATGCACGACCCAAATCTCTTCAGTTTAGCCCTCGCAACGCAACAAAAACAGGAGCCTTCCTGACAAATTCTTTTTTGTCCTTGTTTCAGATTTCCCTTTATTATTCCCTGCTTTTATAATCCCGTCCTTTTCTTCTCCGTTATTTGATTTTCCTTGAACGTCTTCACTTCTCAGTGTTAAGGGGATGCTGCCTATCTCTGCAAGACTGAGAAAGGAAAAAGAGAAGAGAGAGAGACAGGAACGGAGGCAGCTCTCCTCCTCGTGCGCAAGGTCCTCCCGTCAGTGGCTGGAGACAGCAGCTGTGTTCCAACCTCGAAGAATCCTGCCGTCTACCGCTCCACTTAGCTTATCCTCCACAAGCGCTTGCATCCCAGAGAACTTTCAGGCTCCACACTCCACATTGAGACTGAAAGGAGCACAAACCTTCTGTGTTTAATCCATGTGTCAGTTCTTTTTTCTGGATTGTGGATTTAATTGTCTCTTCTCCCACCCGGCACAATGTCTAGATGCTCGGAGTATTGAACATTGCGCTCTCTCTCTCTCTCTCTCTCACACGCTTGCACATATGCACACACACGCTCGCCCTCCCTCTCGCAGTTCTTTCCACCCCCTCCATCCATCCATCTCTCCCTCCCTCTTTCTCACTCTCTCGCTGCATGAGAGTCTGACAATTACTGCATTTGTGTTCGGAGTTTTCAAAGATAAAGGATCGTTTCCTACTGTCCTTAAGTAGCAGTAACATGCGGCTCCATATCCAAAGGAGAATGTGCAAATAACAGCAAAAAAAGGAATGAGTGATAATAAAGGGAAAGCTCTTCACAGCTGTTCCTATCTCCTGAGCAAGCACACCACCTACCCCTCCAAGGAGACAACTCTAGTGGCACCGGCGCAAGGGTCACCATTCAGTGTTGGCCAACTGTCAAGAGTGATTGAGGAGGTAGATGAAAATAGAAGCAGATAAAGCAAGCAGATCAGAGCGCTACCAGGAAGCAAGGACAATACGCATCGAACAGCAACCGTGGAATCATATAATTAGCAGCATAAACAAAATTGCCAATTCCCTTATCTCCTCGACACACATATGCACGGAGAAGAGCCTCCGGGGGGATACTGAATGAGAGGCAGTGGCAGAACTAATAAAAAACAAAAAGAAGATTGGCCTGAACAATGGTATGAAGCGAAAGAGCCTTGCTGGGCCTAACTGGCACACACACACAAACAAACAAAATGAAAGGAGATGGCATATTTGACCTACTAAGTTATTTGAAACGACTTTTAATGAACTGCAGACGCTGACATTTTGAGGTGTAGGTAGCATATATTTCTGATTAGCTGCATTGTTGTACTAGTGTTTGCATTAAAGATGTAATTTTTTCAGTGTTAAATGGAGGCAGCTTAATATGTAGGCTGATTTCCCAGGAGAGCACTGACTCTAGCTATCAAAAAATTGCTTGGTTCGTTTCAGCATCCCAAACAGCCTGATAAAGTCATTGACATGAGTTTGGGGGCGGGACCATCTATTTGGCCAACAAATGGGAGGGGGTAAGTGTTCAGGAAACTTGTTTGAAAACAGTCATTATTTTGAGAAAAATATGTTGGCAGTGGGAGTGGCACAGAAATTACACCCTTTAGATTGAAGTATATTAGACCCTTTTCACAAAATATTTCTCAATAGTTTTTTTTAACTATATTTTACCTTGGCAGTAAATTACAAAAAAAACTAATTAACACTTCTGCGAGGGTGTTTGTAATACAAAGGCTGAGGAAGTGATGGCAAATTTGACATATTTTTCGGTAACATTTTATAATAATGTTCAGTTATCAGTCACTTATAAGTTATTAGTTAATGATGATCTAATCATTTAAAAAACTTGACTATACATAATATGATTAATAAGTGATATGCTAACATTTTATGAATGTTGTGTTAATTCAGTCATAAGTCATTTATAAATTATTAGTTAATACATTCATAAATTATTAATAAGTGGTATGCTATACCGTATATCCGTATATATAAGTGATGAATAGTTTACACTTTAGATTAGGAGATGCAGAAAGTGTTGTAAATGACTTGTATACACGTACACGCAAGAAAGGTAAGAAAGATCTACAAATGATGTGTAACATTTACAATTGATGAATTGTTTACACTTTAGATTAGGGGATGCAGAAAGCTTTGTAAATGATTTATTCATGCGTTTACACATCATCTATAACAGATGTTGAACACTGTAGTATGTACTGTAGTGTAAGTGATGACTGGTGAGGGTATAGACCGCTGTCTTCTCTGACACACACGGACTCTTTAACCGCTGTGAAGCACCTGATGTGAGCTTCAGTGGAAGGTAAAACCGGTTCACATTATCACAGATCCCACACAGAACACAAGTCTGTGCTGATGAGTGAAAGGATTTATCATAACCCACTGCAATCCCCTGACAGTAAGTCATTTATAAATGTTTATTTCCTTGAAAACAAATAAATTACTCTTAAAAATAATTTTAGCATCCTGCATGTTTGTGCTTTTGAACACAGACCAGCTGACAACTTAAAGATAAATCAATAAATTATATACTGATCATCTACTAATGGTTTGTTCATCATTTGTTCAAGATTAACCATTGTTTATTAAGATGATACTAAAACAATTTTGACATAAATACTTCAATGATTTATAGGTGATAAATAATGTATCAACTAATAACTCATCAAACATCTACTATTGATCTTTTTAAATTTATTTCATGATTTACAATTTTGTTAAGATAACTTACAGCACATTTGTAAATCATTAGCATACCACTTATTAATAAGTTATTAATAAGTAAAAAATATAGTCATGTTTTGTAAATGATTAGTTCACCATTAACTAATAATTTATAAATGACTTATGACTGAATAAACAAAACATTTATAAATTGTTAGCATACCACTTAATCATTTATGAATGTATAGTCATGTTTTGTAAATGATTAGTTTATCATTAACTAATTACTTATAAGTGACTTATAACTGAACGTTATTATAAAGTGTTACCAGTCGGGTAAAACGCTATCACAGATTTGTTATTTTGCTATTAGAGCAAACGGGAATGCAAAAATTATATTTGCTGTCGTCTCCCATTCAACACTATAGATGTTTACCCAACTATGATGACTTCCGCTTCTGAGAACCCCGTAAATGTCAAAAAGGTCTATTGTAACTCTTAACAATAAAGTTCAATTAGTCAACATTAGGTAAAATGAATACATTTGAACTATTGGCCATCTGGCACCAGGCATTAATAACTCACCAGAAATCCATCCATCCCCACAATGTCATAGCACAAAGATTTAACAACAATCTCAATTGCCTGATGAATAACTATGGTTTACTCATATTTTGTGCTGGTTAGTCATGCTGTTTAACATCAAATCCAAAAGAAATACAATGTATCATAACTGTTCTAATTTATTCTAAATTAATCAAAGCAATACTGACATTATACAGTCTAGCAATAGTGTTTGAGATTTATACACATTATGTTCTTAGACTCGATCATTAAAAGAGAGTCTGTCACTGTGGACATACTGTGCTCTGTTCGGCATAAAGTAAAAAATGAGCCAACTAAAACACTCTTTTCAGTATGAACTGATAATGAACTGCTAAACTGTGCAATATTAATGATTAACGTCATCAACAGGACTTTATCTCTAACAGAATAATCTTAAAGGCCTGATTTTCCCCCTCCTGTTGTGCTGATAATGGAGGAGAAGACAGATTTGGCTTGATCCACATCTTAAGAGTTGTTTTAGTCTTCCAATCAAACGTTTTAGGACAGAAAACATTCCAACAAGGGCAAGCAGAGAGTGCTTAGTATTTCTAATCAATGCTGAATAGGAGAGAAAACCTCAAACTGTGCCAAGCCATCAAGCATCCATCCACAAATGACTTTGACTGAGAGGATCTGGTGGCCAGCAGCAAGATGCAGAGAGGCCAATAAATTACTTCAGATAAAAGTAATGTCAAAGCAGTCGGACAAAAAGTAGCAACTCCTTCTTTTAAAAAAGTTATTAACCAAACATTAAAGGAATAGTTCACCCAAAAGTTGTGTTTTCATCACATATGCATCCCCATTTTGTTTTCTTTCTTCTGCATTTTCTTATGTTTGCCACTAAGCTTCAAAAAGAATATACTATATACACTACCATTTAAAGTTTGGAGTCGGTATGATTTTTTAAAGTTTGTGAAAAAGTTTTCTAATATTCACCAAGGGTGCCTTCATTTACAGTGAAAACAGAAATCTTGTGAAACATAATTTAAAATTTGTTTTCTATTTTAATATATTTTACAATTCAATGTATTCCTGTGATGGCAAAGCAGAATTTTATATATTAAGCATAACTATATTTTTATTGAAACTTTGATACTTTTTAGGACTTTTTTTTTTAATTCTTACTTACTTACTTACCCACCTCAACATTTTGAACACTATAGCGACATAACAATATATTATATCATGTCATGTCAGGTTAGGTTAGGTTAGGTTAGGTTAGGTTAGATTATAACAGAAATCATTGTTTAAGGTGAACTATTCCTTTAATAACCAAAAATTGGTGGAAATGTTCTTGCACATTCACATTCTTTATAACTTATGTCTTCATACTCAAAGTTCTCATATAGCATTTGCTCTCTAGCTGGGTTTAAGATTATCACTAAATCCTTTTATCCAGTCACATGGCACTCCAGGTGTCGGGTCCCCACCTTGTTTCATGCATTGTTCTAGTTGTAATAGGAGCAAGTGAGCTGAGAAGACTAGAATGTGCAACTCACACTGTGTGTTCTCCGTATGCAGTGCAGCCTGTAGATAAGCAAGGCTAAGCCTTCTAGCAGATACCATGGCACGACCAGTACAGAATCCCCTTTTCCAGGTGCCACTATCCACCAAGGACATCGTCACGGTCTTCAGTGTAGTACAGTGTAGTAACCTGTGGGTTCCTAACCCATCGATCATCACGGACATGATGGCTGAGTGGCCTGGTGTCACTAAACATAAGGTCAAATAAATAAGTGTAAAAAGTCAAGTTGCTTGCTTAGTTTGTTGAACAATTACAGGATTTCTCAGAGTTGTGGCACAGTGGGTAGTGCACATGCTCCACAGAAAACCTGGTATTAACATCCATCTCAAGTGATCCAATCAGAAATGGTCAGCCGGGGCACATTACCGTTTAGACTTCTAAAATCTAAAATGTGTCCCCTGTGATTATGATCAGATTGCAAGGGGAGAGACTTCATCTTCTCAAATGTAAATGTATTATTAGTATTATTATTATTAGCAGCAGCAGCATATGTTTGCGCTCCTACAAGTGCAAATGTGGTCACATGCATTACCAGTTCAAAGCTATTTCTAGAAGTATGATGTGCTTCATGTCGAGTCTTCTGAGAGCTTCTGATCCTATGTGGAATATGTTGGCATGTGAGCTCAGACTTAGTTTAAGAACTCTAGTGTTGTTTTGAGGAGACATGGCTAATTTAAAATTGACACGAAACGTCTTTTAAAGCAGATGTGTGTATGCATAACAAATAGGGCAAAAAGAGCACTGTGGTAATTGTCACCCCTAACACCAAGGACCTCAAAAATGTTGTTGTTCTAAATGCTAGCTGTGTTAAACCTTTATTTATACCTAAATTTATAAAATTATGATAATGCATGCTAACCAATATGAGCACTGAAAAAGTTAATCTTCCAACATAGTAGCTCCCTTTCTTTCAGCAATCATTACAACAAAAATCTAATATAATACAATTAAACAAATCCCCTTCAACTTTCAATCCTAATTTTAAACTTAACTGGAAGGTTAAACATACACAGTCGCCATTTACATTCGCCAAAGTCTATTTCTCCACTCCATTTACTGCTGTTAGCTCTCAATAAAATTGAGTTATTGTTTTGATGACCTGAAGGAGTAATTTCATCGAGAAATATATTGTAATTGAGGTCGACCAGAGAAAAGTGAAGTGGGTGGAGGAGAGGTACAGACGTGTACCTGAGCTTTCTTTTGTAAAGAAAAAAAAAAAAAAAACATGTATTCTGTTGTATTGTAACATGCTCATAATAACTGATGATGAAAATAACTCTAACTGTAATATTCACAATTTGTTAAGTTCTGTGTTTATTAGAAGATAATACTAAAAGAGAAGCTTCAAACACTGAGCTTGTCTAGGGAACTCAGAGAAGCTGCTAGAGACTAACATGTTGTCACGGTTTTGGGTTTTGTTTGTGTTCATGTCTTTGTATGTATGCTCCTTGTCCTGTTCCTGGTTTTGTCATGTGTTCCTGTTTGTCATGTGATCCTGCCATGTGCTCCATTGTCATGTGATTCCCTTGTCCTCATGTGTTATGTTCTCATTGGTTGTTTTTGTCATGTGTTCATCAGTTCTGTTTTGTCATTGGTTCATTGTTTGATTGTTCACAGGTGTGTCTTGTTTAGTCATTAGTCCTTGTGTATTTAAGCCCTCATGTTTGCCATGCCTTTTGGTCTAGTATTGTCCGTGTAATCTCTGTTGGTAAGTTTTGTTTCTGTTCAAGTTTAGTTCGTGTAGTATCAAGTCAAGCTTTGTCAAGTCTTTTATTTTGTATCTGTTCACGCTCTCAATAAAACTGCACTTGGGTTCAACTACGCTCGCCTTCAGTGGAATCCGTTACACATGTTCTGGTCACTGTTGGTTCAATGTAATGTTTTGATTTGTTGGATGGACTTTATCACACTTTAATCACATATTTATAACTACTGATTAGTCCCATAAGTATCCTTTAAAAAAAACGTGTTGGACACTTGTGCCTCAAGGTTCTTATGACTTCACCAGCCCATTGATCAAAGGAATTCTTATAGCATGTCTAAGCATATCAAATTAGTATAATATGGCTCATTAGACCTAATTAAATCTAGAGTGGTGACAGCACTACCCTAAAAGACTATACTGTAAGCTCAGTGTAAATTACTAGGTATGTTGACTGGAATATGTGTAATATAAATTAAATTTAAACAGTAAAACTAAAACCCTTTGATGCAATTCAGCATACATTCATGAATGTAAAAACATCTTCAGTTATGTTAAACTAACTATTTAAAGAGAACCACCTACACAGACAGCATTTTAAAGGGTTAGTTCACCCAAAAATTCTGTCATTAATTACTCACCCTCATGTCGTTCCAAACCCGCAAGACCTTTGTTCATCTTAGGAATACAAATTAAGATATTTCTGATGAAATCCGAGAGCTCTCTGACCCCTCTATAGACAGCAATGTAATTACCACTTTTAAGGCCCAGAAAGGTAGGAAAGGCATCGTTAAAATAGTCCATGTGACTACAGTGGTTCAACCTTAATGTTATGAAGCGACGAGAATAGTTTTTGTGCGCAAAAAAAAAACTTTTTTTTTTTTTTTTTAAAGGTGCAGTATGCGATCTCCCAGAATTGTTGTTGAACACTGTTGATATTTTAAATCAACCCTCAAAAACCTCTTTATTGCTCTGCCTCCAAAATTCACAAACACTTTACAGCCCGCATCTAACTGCCTCGCTCCGAGCTGGTCTCAAACCCCGATTGCCGGCATGTGAGCCCGGCTCGCTAACAAGTACGCTAAACACCGCATTCTCTAGTCTAGCGTCACTAGCTGACCTACACTCAATTACAATTGCGTTACACACACAATGCAAAAGTGGATGTCTATTCATCATAGCAGAAGCGAAGCAAAATAATGCTTCACGAAAAATAAAGCAAAGATGATGAACGAACGACAAGGAAGCACAAAAAATGAACATACAGTATACATAAGTAAATACAAGCGAGAGTGGGTTGTTAGTCGCCAGCAGCACAGCAGCTCCAGACAAACAATGACACTCAAAACTGTCCTGTAACTATGGCTAACATTACAACAACATTTCTTGGTTCTGTGAAACCGCAAAACCAAATGTTACTCAAGTATGGAGCCAAAACAACACAACCTTTTCCAGGCCTTACCGTGTAGGTCTCTCTATCGCTGGAAAGCTTTTCTAATATTAACACGGTTCCTACAGCTCTTGCCTGATCATAACCCTTCTTATTCCAGTGATGTTCCTCTGAAATGTTCTCTTTTGTATTGTCTCTTATCTCTCTTTCAACAGTCTTTCTTCAAATCTCCCTTTTGCTCACTCTCTCTCCTCCAATATCATACGCCCCCTAATGCTGACTGGCTACACGTTTGTTGTGGTGCTCGGTCCGACCAACTTTTCAACAGCATTTGTAAAAAATTGCTTACTGCACCTTTAAGAATTCTCTTTTGCTCACCAAGGTTGCATTTATTTTGAATAAGCACACATTGCCACAATAATATTGATATTAAAATTGGTATAAAAGCATGTATTGTACAGCGGTCAGATGGGCCATTTTATAAGGTTCCATTTCAGATAGGTGTCCGATGTCTTTAAAGGGGTCATGAACTGCATTGTTTTATTGTTTTATGATGTTTCCTGGGGTGCACTTATAATGTTAGAATGCTTTTTACATCAAAAATTGTCATAATTTATAAATAAAAGGCATTTTTCCTACCCTGATTTTAGCCCTCTGGTTTGAACGCTCTGTTTTAAGGGGCATGTCTGCTGTGAGAGTTCAGTGTAAACGCCCACTGCTGTGATTGGCTAACGTCTTTCCATTTGAAATAGCTAAGTATTACTCTCTCTTTTAGTGCGTTTTTACTATTACAGCTCTCATCGGTTAACTAGTCGTGAAAAGTGTTGCATTACATTTAGATCTATGGCATTATATTAAGATCGTGGCATGAAAGGTTGCAGAGATGAAAGATGATCATTGTAGCCGATCACAGACATGTTGAGCGCATGAAAGCAGTGATCTTGTCATTGCAACTCAGTTTCTGTACACTAACGAATGCTTTCATCTTCACTAACAGTGTAAACGTGATATAGTTAAGAGATTCGTTGAATAAAACGTGAGTCACTGATAAACGCGTCATTGATAAACTCTCCTGTTTGATTGACAGGTTCAGCGCGGGCTGCTCCAACGACTGCAAAGGGAGCTTTCTTTGATCGCTTTCTTTATAGAATTTAATCACCGTTAAATAACAGATTATTTTCAGCCTACTAAGAGAAACAACGCAAGTTGACTTTTTTAGTCACTGGTTTGATTTACTAACACACAGACAAAGAACATCTGACTGTACACAAATCATTACATATCAGATCAGGCATTTACTTACATTAGAATTAACACAGTTACTCACATGTTGCATTACTGTCGAGCCCAGGCACTGCACAATATTTTGTAATCCTCAACGGCATGTTTATTGCTTGGTAGCTCGATCTGGTTAAACACTAGGCCTATGTTACTTAGGCTTAGGCTAAACAGGCAGTGATGAAGTAGGCGTTGATCTTCTTCTGCAGAGGTGGTGCTTGCCTCCTTTTGACGTCATAGATCCCCACTTTGAAAAACCTGTCGTTAGCTGGGCCTGGTGTTAATAAAAGCTTTTATTGGACTAACAAGGAAGTTTTAAGTTCTGAAACTTACAGGATATTCTTATAGTATGGTGGCCTCTTATATGTCAAAAGCTCAAGGAAAATTTGATTTCTCAGTTCATGACCCCTTTAAAAAACAGCTGCCTATGAGGCCAGGACACAGCAAGATAACTCACTAGGTTTTGGAAAAGAGCCATAGACATTGATGAAGGACAATTTTTGTTCAATGTATAAAGTGTTAATGAACTGAATAGAACAGAGCGGTCTGTTCAGTAGCACAGCAAAATATCCATTAAATAATGAATAAATGAAAATATCCCTCAGGTCAACTATATCTGTTAGGACTAATTAAGAAGATGCATATAAAAGATTTTGGATGTACAGGCCAGAGCCATAAAGAGAAACCTGTGTGTGGCAGCCTGCTGACCATATGCTACCGCTGAGCCCACCCATGGAGCAACCGCAGAGGGTTCAGCAACCAGCCCCAGTAACCAGGACTGCCGGCAGGGCATCAATGACAAGTAACAACTTCAGAATGTTATTTTCCATTATATGGCCAGCAAAAATCCATCAGTTTCCTAAAGTACACATCCCTCCAGATCGTATAGTCAATCACTGTCCGTGGCATGCACACTGCATTAGATGCACAAGGTCTGCCAAAAATGAGTCTCTCAAAGACCTCTAAATCTAAAAAAAAAAGTAAGAACAAATGAGGTTTTAGAATACAAGCATGGGTGATCTTTGCATAGACATGATGGTAATAGAAATAAACATGCATAGCTTATTGATCTTCACAAGAACTGAGTGACTGAGCAACATGAGTTAAAATTACATTCTGAATTACTTTCTCATACTAAGCTGTGTGTCATCCTGACATTCAGAAGAGTAATTTAAAATGGTTATTTTTGCTATGACAAGGCGATCTTGCAAACATGCCATTTCATTCTCATCTCATTCTCAAGCCAATGAAGGTCTGCTTAAGAATCAGAATCAGAAACAGAAATTTGAATGGAATTCCTCAGGGGAGTTCAGCTTTTCCCATTTACATCAGGTAAGCAGATTGTTTTGGTCAAAGAGGGTCTTTCTGAGTAGTTGTCTGTAAGGTTTGGTTGCAAAACATAGTTGCAGTCTCTGGGTGTCAATGCACCATAGTGCTGAGAGTTCAAAGAGCAGCTTTGAAGAACATCTGAGCAGTGGGTGCCATCTAAAACTCATATTGGCCTGCCTACAATCACAATAGCCTTTCCACACACTGTTACATCACTGTTGACTGAACAAATTTGTATTCTCACATTTGTATTCTTACTACAATAGATCATAGGATATGCGCCACAGATGTGAGATGTTTGGCACAAAAAAGATTTCATTTCATAACTTCAAACAATCAGAAAGTTTCTAAACCCAGACTTTTTAAGGTGAAACTGCAACGTTATCATTTTGTACACAAATTCTCATATAAATTGTTCTATCACAACATGATTTTAGACCAAAAATATTTGGTTGTGTTATTTTGATTAAAATTATAAAGAGCACGGTTATGGGGAGATGCCAAAAGTAGAAGAAACACTCACAAGCTATCTTTCCCTTGAGTCGGCATCTTCCCTAAAGGCATTACCCACTAAGCCAGTCAGAACTACATCATCGCTAGTGGGTAAAGCTTACTCAAGCTGCTGGTCAGGCTGCAGCATGCCTTCACACCATGCCGCTGCTGCAGGCCTACCTAACAGAGTTGTTAGGAGATATGATTAAGGGTGGGGGTATTGGACCTGACGTAGTTTGCGAACCAAGGAGACGGCTAAATCTATTGGCCGCTCTATGGCAGCCTTGGTGGACATTGAGAGGCATCTTTGGCTCAATCGGAGTAATATTAAGGAAAAAGATAAGAACTTCCTCATGGATGCACCCCTGTCACCTTCTGGCCTCTTCGGCAACGCTGTTAATTCAGTCGTCGAGAGGTTCCAGGAGGCAGCCATGCAGGCGGTCGCATTCCAAAAACTCCTCCCCCGCCGCTCTCATATCTCCGGGGCTGCTGACATCCAGCCCCAAACATCCAAAGCCAGCTCCTCACACCGTGCCGCACAAAAACAAAGCATAGCTTCCCGTGCTCCCCCTCAGAAAGACAGGGGAAGCGCGCTCAACCGCAGCCTTCGAGGGAAAAGGTCCTGACACCCGAGGGGTCAGGCCAATGAGGGCAGTCCCCCCCGAAGTGGAGCGGTCAACACCTCCTTATACGGTGCCCGTCTCCCTTCGGTGCCCTCAGGGGACCGTTCTGCCAACTCTGCCACCTCGGGTGTTTCAGGGCGCAGCGGTCTCCGGCGAGCACATATCTCAAGGTCCACCCGGAAACGTAGTGGCCTTGGGATGCCCGCCCCCTCCAAGGAGGGTCCTAGAGCAGTCAGTTCGGTTGTTCCCTGCCGGTTCGCTGTTACAGGGCGCCAGACTGATCGCACAACAAAAACCAGAAGCCAGTCTCGAGAGGATGGTACCTCTAGGAAAATTTTTGGCAGCGTGGAAGCTACTGCCAAATGTTTCTCATTGGGTACTGCAGACCATAGAAAAAGGGTATCAAATACAGTTTGGGTCTCGCCCGCCCAGGTTTATGGAGGTCCTATCCACAGTGGTGGGTGCCAAGCAGGTTCTGGTAATGGAACAAGAAGTAAAAACTCTGTTAGAGAAAGGGGCCATAGAATATGTACCTCCCTCCAACAGGGAAGCCGGATTTTACAGCCGGTATTCCATAGTTCCAAAGAAGGATTGGGGGTTGCATCCCATTTTGGATCTTCGGGTTCTGAACGAGTCAGTCATGCAACTAAAGTTCAAAATGTTAACTTTGAGACAGATCGTGCCACAGATCAGATCCGAGGACCATCCTTCCATATCCATCCTTCCATATCACAGGAAGTTCCTTAGGTTTGCTTTTAGGGGCACAGCATACCAATATCGAGTTCTTCCATTCGGCCTAGCACTATCACCCCGCACTTTCACAAAATGCATGGATGCAGCTCTGGCGCCTCTGCGCCTTCAGGGTATTTGCATCATGAACTACATCGACGATTGGTTGATTCTAGCTCAGTTGCATCAGTTGGCGGTTCGGCAATCGAGATGTCGTTCTCGCCCACATAAAAGAGTTGGGGTTACGGCTAAACGCCAAAAAGAGTGTTTCTAGGCGTGGTTTGGGACTCAATGTCGATGCAGGCACGCCTTTCACCGGCACGCATAGAGTCCATCCTTTCGGCAGTGAAAAGAATAAAGCTAGGCCAGTCACTCACTCAACAGTTTCAGAGACTGTTGGGTCTGATGGCAGCAGCATCCAACGTAATACCTGTTGGACTGTTGTACATGAGACCCCTGCAGTGGTGGCTCAGAACCAAAGGGTTTTTCCTGAGGGGCAACCCCTTTCGCATGATCAGGGTCACGTGGCGGTGCTTATGTGCCCTGGTTATGTGGAAGAAACCTTGGTTCCTATCCCAGGGTCCCGTGTTGGGGGCTTCTGGTCGTCGCAAGACGCTAACGACAGACGCCTCTCTCACGGGCTGGGGAGTGATCCTATGAAAGACGCTCGACTCAGGGTCTGTGGAGGGACCATCATCTCTCATGGCACATCAACCGCCTGGAGATGTTGGCTGTATTTCTTGCTCTGAAGAACTTCCTCACAGACCTCAGGGGCCATAATGTGCTCGTCCGCACAGACAACACATCAGTGGTCACCTATATAAATCACCAGGGGGGTTTGCGCTTGCGTCCACTTTGCAAACTGGCGCACCAAATCCTCCTGTGGAAAAGCTACTTTCCCAGGGAAAGCTACTTTCACTCAGAGCAGTTTACATCCCTGGGGCCCAGAATATAGGAGCAGACATCCTGTCAAGACAGGGGCTGAGGCCCGGGGAATGGAGGCTCCACCCCGAGGTGGTGGAGCAAATATGAAGGGTGTTCGGCCAGGCTCAAGTGGATCTGTTTGCGTCTCGAGAGACGTCTCACTGTCCACTGTGGTTCTCCCTCACGCATCTAGCTCCTCTGGGGCTGGATGCTATGGTATAAACATGGCTGAGGCTGCGTTTGTATGCTTTTCCCCCGACCGCTCTGCTCCTGGGAGTTCTGGAGATAGCTCGCAGGGACCAGGTGCGCCTACTTCTTATAGCCCCGTAGTGGCCGGGCCGAGTATGGTTCCCCGATCTAGTGTCTCTCTTCGACAGGCCTCCGCTAGAATTATCTGTCAAGAGGGATCTTCTGTCCCAAGCAGGGGGCTCGATTGTTCACCCCCGTCCAGAACTGTGGAACCTGTGGGCTTGGCCTCTGAGGGGGCCCAGCTCATAGGGACAGGTCTCTCAACTGAGGTTGTGGAGACCATTCTACACTCCAGAACTCCCTCCACGAGGAAACTTGAAGTGGAAAGTCTTCACCTCATGGTGTAGTGACCGTCAGTAGGACCCAGTTAACTGCCCGGCTGGTACAGTGCTGGAGTTCCTGCAGGAGCGATTCACTGCAGGTCTATCCCCATCCACTTTAAAAGTTTATGTGGCGGCTATAGGTGCTTACCATATTCCTTTGGGTGGAATGTCTTTGGGTAAAGACCCTTTGGTATCTTGTTTCCTCCGTGGCACTCTGAGGCTGAGGCCTGCAGTTCGCACTAGGGTGCCGACATGGGATCTGGCCATTGTCCTTCAGGGCCTTTCCCTGGCTCCCTTTGAGCCACTGGAGGAGGTTCCGGCCAAGTTTTTGACCTTGAAAGCTTTGTTCCTCCTCGCCATCTCATCTCTTAAAAGAATAGGAGATTTGCAAGCACTGTCGGTTGCACCCTCGTGCCTGGAATTTGCACCTGGCATGGTTAAAGCGTTCCTTCATCCTAGACCAGGCTATGTTCCTAAGGTCCCTACTAATGTGGCTAGATCTATTGTGCTGCAGGCCTTTTGTCCTCCTCCTTTCCAGAACTCAGACCAGGAAAATAATAATTTGCTATGCCCAGTTAGGGAGCTAGATGCCTATGTCCACAGAGCTGCCCTGTGGCGTAAATCTGAACAGCTGTTTATATGTTTGGGCCCCCTAGCAAAGGGTCCCCTGCATCTAAGCAGAGAATGAGCAAGTGGGTGGTCGAGGCTATCTCACTTGCTTATGAGTCGGTCGGACAGCCTTCACCTATGGCTGTCCGTTCCCACTCTACTAGGAGTATGGCGGCCTCCAAGGCCCTTATGTCAGGAGTTGCTCTTCAAGATGTTTGTGATGCGACGGGGTGGTCCTCACTGCACACATTTGTAAGATTCTACTCTTTGAACTTGGACTCTACACCAGGGTCCCAGGTGCTCTCATCTTAGTGCTGCTCTTCTCGATTTCATACTAGACAGACACTTCTCGCTATGGTGACGCTGGTATAGACGTTCCCTCAGCGTCAATCTACGCAGCACGAGTTCCCTCTTCAGTCGTAACCGAGGCGATAAACCATATATTATGAGTGTTATCTCACTTTTCGGGACACACTTTGGGAGCTAAGGCTTGAAACAGGCAGTGGAGGAGGTTTAGACGTTCTAGGCTTATAATAATAATAATGCAAATGAACAAACAAGCGCAGATGACACATGAGTATATTCAAGCAAAAGGTAGCATATCTTAGTTCTGTGAAACACAGCAAAAACAACATTACTCACGTATCGAGAAGAAAAAAAGCAACATCGACATCTGTTTTCAGGCCTTCCCGCTCCTTAAGGTCTCTCTAGTGCTGGAAAGCTTCTCCGATATTAACACAGGTCCTACCTCTTGCCTGATCGTAACCCTTCTTTTTTAAAATAACATTCCCCTGACCCTTTCATCTTTTGTATTTTCTCTGCCATCTCTCTTTTTCTATAGTCGTTCTGCATCTGTGTTATGCACTGAGTTCTCTCTCCTCCCCAATCATGAGTGTATATGCCACTTAATGCTGATTGGCTACAAGTGTATTTTGGTGCTCGGTCTGATCCACTTGACAAAATATAGATGACATTTGAAAGTTTTGTTCTCTACAATGAAATATAGATGATCACATCCACCATTCTTTTCGTTTTCTGTCTTATAAAGTACCCCCTATATGGTGTGATAAACCTCTGTAAATGATTCATTTCAAATGATGTGAGTGAACTGTCTGATCAAACTGAATCGCAAACAATTTCAGACATTTTTGTAAAACCACTTGGCCAGTTATATCAAATGAGTGATTAATTTGTGAATTTGACATCATTCGTTTTCAGGTACACACAGGGCATGATTGCTGAAATATCAGGGAAAATGATTCTTGGAATAGTGTATGGTCATCTCCATCGCCAGACAAGGATTTATCAGTAATATTTAAATAGGAGGCAACAAGTAAGACATTAATCATTCATTCAATCAATTCATTCAAAAACACTGATTCATTCAGAAACCAAACTGTAGTCTGTATTTGTGAGTGAACCATTGAATCAATGTGAGTGAATCATTGAATCATTCATTCAACTCACCTCTGCAAAACCGTTTCACATCCATTTTGTGTGAATATATATATACACACACACAACATCTGTTTGAAGACAGGAAGACATTATGAAGGCAGGAAATTGAACTAAGCTAATGAAATATGATGGTCTTTTTCAGAATTTCCCATTTTTGTTGCTTTGATGACTGTCATGGATACAGATGTCAGTTCATCGAGCACAATGGGCATTTCCGATCACAGAGTGCCACAGCAGAATGGCTTTGGGTAAAAAATAATGCTATAATACTATAATAACTCAACAATTATCCCCTTAATGCGTATCTGCCATAATAAGATCCTGGATGTTTACGGGTTAGACCTCTGTGCCATTCATTCCCACGTCTACACATACTGAGTGACAACTCACTACGTAATAGTTATGACTCTTGCCGCCCACCTTCAGGAAACAAAAGGTCAGGATGACACACAAGGGACAAATACATGAGTGTATGTGACAGGAAGTCAAAGAAAAGAGACTTGATTTATGCAGGCAAATGTCAGACAACTTGATCATAGAGTGTGAAAGTGCCGCTTTACACTCTGGAGTGTCAGAGGCGGATCTTGTTGGATCTGACAGCGCCTGACAGTCGATTCATTTTCTATTGAAAACACAAAGCATTATGATATTGCTCAAGTCAATTTCACGGTTTATTTCGTCAGTGTGTTTTCAAAGGAACTTTGTAATGTTCCTACAGTCAAACAGCTTTAGACGGTTCAACAATACAGAATATCTCTATATCTGTTCTGAATATTAATTTCATTTCCAGCAGAGATTAGTTTGTCATTTTGGATTTTTTTTTCCAACTGGAGAAAAAAAGGGGGTTGGAACACAATTTCAGTGGTTTAGCAACCTGTGACCTACATTAATTCATCAATTTATTGTAGTTTTTAAACTTTAGGAGTAATGATCTGGCCGTTTCTTTCGTGGTGTGCTGGTGCTAATGGGCCAGTGATATTACTCCAATAAATCTCCTGTCACATTCAAAGAGCTCTTGGCATTCATGGAATGCTATAGCATGGTCTCTCTCCCCTTATACACACATATCTGACCAAATCTGACCATTTTCAAAGGTCAACAAAATTAAGTCATCATCTGTATCATGTTGACCTTTCACTGAACCTAAATGACAACCATTGACTGGAGAAAATATCTTAAAGGTTACCTGTCGGAAAAGAACACACTTAACTGACACTCACAATAAACCCAGTGAAATGACCAGACCGAGGCGCTTACACACTGCGGAAACATAACGCCTTAATCTTTAAATCAATATAATGCGAATTCCACCCACTCCCCGTTCTTCCCCCTAACCGCTCACAGGCTTGACTATGGCTAGTGCTGTAATATTTATCACATTTCATGCACATGTCCCATTCAGGGCCTAAAGTAATTTGTGCTGGCATATTCAACTGGATTAATGTATCAAGGCAATGACACAAAATACTTAAAATGGGACAGAGGCCCAAATCGTAATGTATCACAATTCTGATAAAGGTCTCGAGGGTCACTGGGCCGATTTCATAAAACAGTCGCACAACTTTTGCGTGGAGCATTGCAGCACAAAAACCTGCATTTTATTCACCAGACACTAAAAGCCCTCATTGTATTTAAATGAAATCACACCTCTTTATGTAAATTAATCTTATTACAAATATAATCTTATCCTCAAAACTTGGTGCAATTAATATCGGAATTTCATTTAAGCAAATTCTCCACTATACCCCCTATGACACTTAAATGCTGCGGACAAAAACACAGTCTGTGTTACAGATGCCAACTAACACTGTGTAACTGATAATTATGATGTGATTGCTGAAGAGAGTGAAAAATCAGTCATGCTGTGAACAAGTAGGAGGGACCAAGACTCCACTGTTCAACTTGGGCTGTGGACCTTATTTCATCATAATTAACCAGTGAAATGACTAATAGAACTGGAGTCCATCAATCCGCCGCACACCTTGCCTGTGTGTGTGGTCATTTGCATACAGTAATGAATCTCAAAAAAGCAAGAAGGGAGGGTTTTAAGTGTCATTATCTTCATGTTGTAATTTGGTCACAAGGTAGTCCAAGGCATTTTTCAAAGCAAAAAATACTAATGGCAAATAATATCCCTGGGGAGAATGGGAGGGAGATATGCTCTCGGTCTAAATTACAATTTTCTGGCTAAAATATTTATTTATGCAGTGAATTACTAGAAATTTGGATTTCATTCATTCTACAGCATCACAAACACACAAGATGTATTTTATTTATTAATACTTGATTAAATAAATAATAAATAGTTTGCATGGAATATTATCAGTCACCAAATTCTGATTGCCTAATCTTGTTATAATGTCACAACTGCATTTTTTTTTTTTTTTTTTTTTTTGGAAAATACTTCCTCGCATAATTCTATTAGAAGTAACAAGCTTCATGATATAGTGCATGAGTTTCCCTTCTTAATAATATGGTTGAATTCTGAGAGTACTTGAGCACTGAGTCTCAGATGAGTTTAAAGTAACAGCACTGAGAATGATACACATGTTGTGCCAGAGAGGTTAATTGGACAGGCAATGTATCTCTCTGGAAGGCAAATGTACAAGAGTACTTTTCATGGCTGCACCAGCTCACCACTTGATTGATGTCGGCTGTGGTAATGGAATGACTTAATGTATGTGACATGAGCTTCACAATTAAAGCTAATGCAAAACATCAATCAACACAGACTAGATTTGTTTGGAAATGTCCAAATTGAGCAAGATTTCCATCTCTGATTGAATCTTTCGATCAAGTGCTGTGCATTTACTGGACATTCAGACAATTTTTCATTTTAAAACATCTCTTAAATGGACAACAAGTATGAATACTGATTAAGTACTAATTAGACAGTGGTCTAGGACTTCATATTGATATACACTCAAAAAATAAATAAATAAATAAAATTGTGCCAAACCGATTAACACTGGGTAAATGTGTCAACGGTCATTTTGTGTTCTGTTCTAGATAAAACTTTCTGTGAAATTAAGGTTTGTATTACAATGTTTTCCTATAAAATTATTGTAGAAACAGGAAAACTTCTGTAGTCTCACATTATACCTTCTTTTGCTTGGAAGGCTATAGCCTTCTACAAATGCAGCATATATACACTCACACCACTTTGTGAAAGTTCACCTCTCGCCAAACGAGTGGCGTGACCAACTAGAATCATAAAATACTCAAAGACATTTAGAAAAGGTATCAGACACTGACCTTCCAATAAAATGTAGTCAAGTCACCTTTATTTATATAGCGCTTTTTACAATGCCGATTGTATCAAAGCAGCTTCACAGTGTTAACAGGAAAATAATGCAACAGAATTTGATTCGGCTGTACAGCCGCTCTGGAGAAAACGGTGATGTCATCCAGCTAATTTCAATTATCATATAGTGTCAATGCGGGCAGATCAGTAATATAGTTGAAATTTTAGTGTCCCCAACTGAGCAAGCCAAAAGACAAAGGCGACAGTGGCAAGGAACCAAAACTCCTTCAGTGGCCAGAATGGAGAAAAAAAACCTTGGGAGAAACCAGGCTCAGTCGGGGTGCCAGTTCTCCTCTGGCCGACGAACAAATAGTGTAATCGATCTCATATTAGATCGAAAGATATTCGTAAGATTATTCGAAAGATTGGAGTCGTCACGCCAGAGACGGGTTTAATGAGGATGTCGTGTTGATGCGGCATTTACAGGGTGGAGTTTAATTGACACGGTCTCTGCAGACATTTCAGGGATGCGTTGGTCATGTCTAGGCGCAGGTCCACCATCTGATCTGGATACGGCCTGGATCCGGCTGACTGCAGTAAACCTCGGGATAAACAGAGAGACTAACATTAGCGTAGATGCCATTCTTCTTATGATGTAACGAGTACATCAGGTGTTATGGGAAGTGTTCCCGGTTCCGGCAGACCTAGTTAATGCAGCCTAAAACAATCATTTAACTGATTTGAATAATAGAAATTGATAATGTTCTATGTGTATGCCATAGTAAAGAGATGTGTTTTTAGTCTAGATTTAAACTGACAGAGTGTGTCTGCTTCCCGAACAATGCTAGGAAGACTGTTCCAGAGTTTAGGTGCTAAATAGGAAAAGGATCGACCGCCTGCAGTTGATTATGATATTCTAGGTATTATCAACTGGCCAGAATTTTGAGACCGTAATAGATGTGATGGAGTATAATGCGTTAAGAGCTCGCTCAAGTACTGGGGAGCTAAACCATTTAGTGCTTTGTAAGTAATTAGCAAAATTTTAAAATTTATACGATGTTTAATAGGGAGCCAGTGCAGTGTTTACAGAACCGGGCTAATATAGTCATACTTCCTGGTTCTAGTAAGAACTCGAGCTGCTGCGTTTTGGACCAGCTGCAGTTTATTTATTAAGTGAGCAGGGCAACCACCCAGTAGAGCATTACAATAATCTAGCCTTGAGGTCATGAACACGTGAACTAACTGTTCAGCATTTTGCATTGAAAGCATGTGCCGTAATTTAGATATATTTTTAAGATGGTAGAATGCAGTTTTGCTGATGCTAGAAACGTGGCTTTCAAATGAAAGATTGGTATAAAAGAGCACACCCAGGTTCCTAACTGACAACGAGGACTTGACAGAGCAGCCATCAAGTGTTAGACAGTATTCTAGGTTACTATGTGCAGAGGGTTTTTGTCCAATAATTAAAAATTCCGTTTTTTCTGAATTAAGTTGCAGGACATTAATAGTCATCCAATTTTTTATATCAGTTATGCGAATTGTGAATTGGTAAGTTTCATCAGGGCGTGAAGAAATATAGAGCTGAGTATCGTAGGCATAGCAATGAAAACTAACGCCATGCTTCCCAATGATAGCTCCCAGTGGTAGCATGTACAGGGTGAAAAGCAACGGTCCTAGCACTGAGCCCTGCGGTACTCCATACTGAACTTGTGATCGGTGTGACATCTCTTCATTTACTGCTACAAACTGATAACGGTCAGATAAGTATGATTTAAACCATGCTAATGCAATTCCACTAATGCCAACATAATTTTCGAGTCTATTTAGAAGAATGTTGTGGTCGATAGTATCGAATGCAGCGCTAAGATCGAGTAACACTAATAGGGATATACAACCACGATCGGAGGATAAGAGCAAATCATTTGTAACTCTGATGAGAGTAGTCTCAGTACTATGATACGGTCTAAATCCTGACTGGAAATCCTCACAGATACCATTTCTTTCTAAAAAGGAGCGTAGTTGTGAAGACACTGCCTTTTCTAGTATTTTTGACAGAAAGGGTAGATTTGAGATTGGCCTGTAATTGACTAATTCTGTAGGATCAAGTTGCGGTTTTTAATAAGTTGTTTAATAATAGCTAATTTAAAAGTTTTCGGTATGTATTCTAATGACAAAGATGAATTAATGATATTAAGAAGAGGATCTATGACCTCTGGAAGCATCTCTTTCAGTAGCTTAGTTTGTATAGGGTCGAGCATACATGTTGTTGATTTTGATGATTTAACGAGTTTAGCAAATTCTTCTTCTCCTATAGCAGTGAATGAGTGGAATTTTTCCTCAGTGACACTACAATGCACTGTCTGATGTGATACTGTAGTAGACGGCTGCATGGTTATAATTTTCTTCCTAATATTATCAATCTTGCACATAAAGAAGTTCATAAAGTCATTACTGCTATGCTGTTTGCAAACGTCAGAAGTTGAAGCTTTATTTCTTGTTAATTATAAATACCTAGGGTTGTGTTTGTTTTCTTCTAAGAGAGCCGAGAAATAAGCAGCTCTAACAGTTTTTAAGGCCTTTCTGTACGCAATCATGCTCTCTTTCCACGAAATCCGATTTTCTTCCAGCTGCGCTCCATTTTTCTGGCTGCTGTTTTAAGGGCCCGGGTGTGCTCGTTGTACCACGGCGTTGGACTATTTTCTTTAATCTTCTTTAAGCGCCGGGGAGCAACTGTGTCTAAAGCGCTGGAAAAGAGAGAGTCAATAGTTTCTGTTGCAACATCGAGTTCTTCTAGGCTCTCTGGGATGCTGAGGAGATTAAACTGATAAGGAAGTTTATTTACAAAGCAATCTTTAGTGACAGCGGTGATAGTCCTGCCATATTTGAAACAACGGGACGGTATTGCAGCCTTTGCTACATTAAGTATACACGATACTAGGTAATGATCTGAGATGTCATCGCTCTGCTGCAGAATTTCAATGGTATCAACATTTATTCCATGTGAAAGTATTAGGTCTAAAGTATGATTACGACGATGAGTGGGTCCTGACACGTGTTGCCTTACTCCAATAGAGTTTAGAATGTCTCTAAATGCCAATCCCAATGCATCTTTTTCATTATCTACATGGATATTAAAATCACCAACAATTAGGACTTTATCTGTAGCCAGTACTAACTCTGATAGGAAATCAGCAAATTCTTTGGTAAAGTCTGTATGGTGCCCTGGTGGCCTGTATACAGTAGCCAGCACAAATGTCAAACGGGATTTATCATTTATACTACATAACGTTACGTAAAGCACCAAAACTTCAACGGAATTATATTTGAAACTAGACTTCTGAGTAATATTGAAGATATTATTATAAATTACAGCAACCCCTCCCCCTTTGCCTTTCAGACGCGGCTCGTGTTTATAACAATAATCTTGAGGAGTGGACTCATTTAAAGTAATGTAATCATCAGGTTTTAGCCAGGTTTCTGTCAAACACAGCACATCTAGGTTATGATCTGTAATCATATCATTAACAATAAGCGCTTTAGAGGAAAGGGGTCGAATATTCATCAACCCGAGCTTTATCATTTGATCATCTGTGTTATATCTGTTTTTTATTTGTTGAACATCAATTAAATTTTTTCCCTTAAGTGGGTTCGAGAGTTTTTTGTATTTACTAATTCTGGGAACAGACACATTCTCTATGTGATAATATCTAGGTGAAAGAGTCTCTATGTGCTGGGATTTATCTGACTTCTGTGACAATAAAATGTACTTAACACTGAATAGATTTTATTTCATATGAACTGCCCCTGTCCTTAAAGTGGACCTATTATGTCCCTTTTTACAAGATATAATATCTCAGGTGAGAATGTGTCTGTGAAGTTTCAGCTCAAAATACCCCACAGATCATTTATTATACCATGTTGTAAATGGCCATTTTTGAGTGGAAGGAATTTTGTGCTCAGATACTCTGCCAAAAACTAAAACATCTGTTTGGTTTTGATTATCATCTCTATCGCGGTCACATTCACATGACATTGCAGTTCTTCATCATCATGAAAGTTTATTATCTGCCATCGTTTTAAAGCCATATCAGTCTAATCTTCTGAAATATGGTTTTCTGAGTGCACACATCCGAAGCACGTGCACAGAAAGCTAGATGTCAGAAAGTGCGTCCTGTGAGTATTAAACTAAGTACTCTTTCATGTCTTAAGTTGAATAAGGAAAGCCGGTCCGGAAGCTAGATATTTTACTTTATAACGTGTTAAATATGGATATTTTTCTAACAAAAAACCATCGATTCGCTTCAGAAGGCCTTTATTAACCCCCCGGAGCCGTGTGGATTACTTTTATAATGGATGGACACACTTTTTTGAAAGAAGAATGTCATATACACCTAGGATGGCTTGAGAGTGAGCAAATCATGGGGTAATTTTCATTTTTGGGTGAACTATCCCTTTAATTTATTTAGGAAATAGCAGTGGTACAATGTACAGTCAGCTAACACGGAATAAACCATCACCAAGATAATCAGGACCCTAGAATATATTTATATCTGTTGAGTGAAAGGTTTCCATGACAGGTAAAAGAATCTTTCTTAATATAAACTTTTATACAGTCATAAACACAAGTCATTAGTAAAAAATTCTTGTACAGATCAAAACAGCTGATTCAATTATTTGGGAGAAAATACAGTCAATTTAGCTGCTGGCTGTAATGCACTGTAACAAAACACAGATTGAAACATCAAATCCAGCATCCAGGTGTTAACTGACTGCCTTGTTCAACATCCCCGGAGGCCTCTTCACAATACCCAGAGAAAAGGAGTTGGGCTAAATCCTCATGTGATGGGAGGGTACCCGACAGCTATGCAAATTTCCCCCCCTCTTTATGCAAGTGGGGGTAATTAGGCATAGCACATTGTTTCTAATGTAAGAGAGAACAAAACAGAGAATGTGTATGAGGTCTCCTCCCCCATTTTCTCTCACTCACCTTCGTTTTGCAATCAAACCTGCTTAGTCACTGCTGCGAAAGACTGGCATAACCTTTGTATGTTTAATAAGTTTGATCAAATATGTTGATTACATCTGCCTTATGATTTCAAATATACAAAAGAATTATAGCTGAATTGAATCTACAAAGGCTGTTTGTAGGAACAACAGTTCAGTTGATTCACTAAAGCACCACTGACGTTATACATGTCAGTATTAGCATAAAACAAGTAGAGAGGTAGAAACTGTATCAGTCCATGAACAACTAAAGACAGGCTCCAATGCATATATTCTGTTTATATTAGAGCCGTCTATTAAACCTTTGACAAAATCACACCAGACCATTCATATCTGTGTTGGCGCTGCTGCTGACCCAGAGAAAGCAGTTATGAAACAGCTTCACAAGCAGTCTTTTCAACCACACTGTATCATTACAAATATTCAAATTATCACAGAAGTACTGGAATAAAAGTTTATAGTTCGGATATAAGCTTTGATGTCTACGGTAGTGATCAAATTGAAATAGCACAAATCACCTTTTGAAAGTAACTTGGCACTTCAAATATCAATGGTATAACACCAGGTGGCACATGTATTGTCATTGAATAACGTATTGGTCATTGAATCATTCATTCAAGAGTTTTGTTCAAAAATGCTGATTTGTTCAGTAATTAAACAAGTGAAATATTTATGAGTCATTGAATCATTAAAGCGATTTTTTTAAAATGATTAATTCAGATTAATTAAACATTTTAAATAGACAGCAGAAATTAAAATTTTGTCAGAACCTCCAGTAAATGACATGCTATTTTGTTTAGTTGCCTGTTCAGAATCGTGGGAGAAACGTGATCTCTGTTTGAAACAAACAAACAAACAAACAAAAAAATGTGATTCTCAATGTATCCAGAAATGTGAAAAGAAGAATGACATTTTTAATAAACTGGTAATCAGTCACTCGCTTGACTCAAGAGCTGCAAGATTGTTAACACTGTAAAAAAAATCTGTTAAATTTACAGTAAAAAACTGGCAGCAGTGGTTGCCAGAAATTTACCGTAAAAAATACAGTAGCAACATTTTAGTTTTACAGATTTAAGTTAAACTTCCAGTAAAAAAAAAAAAAAAAAATTCATGAACTGAATTAATGTTAAATTACCAACCTATTGAAATAAAATATCTGTTATGTACCTTTGGTATATACTGACACAGCGTTGATGAGAGTCACATGATGAATCAAAGCTCATCACAAGCAGCTTTTCCACAAGCTGAGAAGGACAATACTAATATATAGAAGGTGCACAGTGTCATTCACACAAACATTAAACACCATCATGGTAACACACATGAAATTTTAAAAATGCAATAAACATTAATTTAACAACATTAGATGTAACATAAAACTCTAACGTACATAACTGATTAGAAAAAAACTAAGAAGAAACAGTTATTTAAACGAAAATACATCAAATGTGAAGTGTCACGCAGGGAATTCTGGGAATGTCAATTTACGTTTTTTCACTGTAAATTACACAATGACTTGTTTTCTTTCACTTCCAAAAACGGTAGTATTTTAAACTGTAAATGTATTTTACTGTAAAATTACATGAAATGTGAGGTTAGATCTATTACAGTTATTCACCATATATAGTACGGAAACTTTTTGTTAACCAATTAACTGTTTTTCACCGTAGCATTTTTACAGTCTTTTACCGTTAAAATCACAATAATTTTTTACAGTGGTAAAACATCCAACCAATTGTAGAAGTGTGCACCCTTCTATATAGTGTAAAGTTTTCGATAATTACTGCATAAAATTGGTTGGTGTTGTGTCTAAACAGCTGGCAGGACCAACTAGACCCACACATATTACTTAATTTGACACACATATTAATACTGTGACGGCCAAGTAGTGGACCAGTATGTTATATTGTATGATTATACGAAGGAACACACGCCTCATATGCTTCAGGAAATCGAAGCAATGAACTCTCCACCCGACAGCAATCGTTTCATTACTCTTATCTATAGCATGTCAGCAGATTCACCTGCAGCAGACTCGCTCTTCTGTCAAGATTGCTGGCTCTGTAATGCTGACTCGCCTCATCTCCATATCACATACTAGCTTTGCTGAAAATTTGTTATATAATTAAACATATACATGTTGACTCAGCAAAAGCATTCACATTTAGTATAACGATGCATACGCCAGTTGGCTTTGTATTTAATGTTTGCTGACTAGGGAATGATTTATGAAAATTACTTACAGGAAATACAGTAAATGCAACAGCACTGGGGTCCCCTTAATTGGCCGTCTTTAGCTATTACCAGGATTATCAAAACTTTCGTGGCATGACATCAGTCACGGGCCGATATCTGACATCAGAGATTCACTAGAGAGCAGTGGCATATCCACCCTCCATTTCCCACAGTTGTATCATCATAACAATGTCAGAGGAGCAACATTTCAATTTATGTCGGCCTTGCATACAACATATCTCTCTGACTGGCAACTTCTTGTCATAATGCCTAGAGCACAGTGGAACGGATTAATTAAAGAGATAGTGACTTGTGTACAGACCCAGAGAGGCACAGTTTAAAAAAAGGACATTTAAAGGGAAAGATTACCCAAAAATAAAAACTGCCAGCATTTCATCGTCTTTGTGTCATTTCAAACCTGTGTGACTTTTTCTTCTGCGGAACAAACTGAGATTTTAAAGAACTGTTTTTGTCAACAGAATGAAAGTCTACGGAGTCCAAAACTATACTGGACCCCACTGGCTTTTAATATAAAAACATTTTTTTTTTAATATCTTTCTTTGTGTTCCACAGGAGAAAGTCAGTCATATTTAAAACAGCATAAGGGTGAGCTAATGACAAAATAATTTTTTTAGGGTGATCTATTCCCATTTAAAAATTATAAATTTTATAATACTGTGGTATTTCTTGGTCTTCTGGAATCAAAGCATTGGTAAAACATGCTTTAACCAATAACCTTTGCAATCAGTTTAATATCAAAATCAAATCAATATAAATTCTATATAATTTTAGATATCAATATAGAATATCATCTCTGACAGTAGAATCTCAAAAGATTCCTCTCTTTTCTTTTCTTTTGGTAATGGATAATAAACTAGATTTGCCTGATTTACGTCTTAAAATTTATTTTGGCCCTCACTGTCAAATAATTTGGAAAAAGCATATCAAGAATGACAAGCAGAGAGTGTTTAGTAATTCTAATCAATGCTCAGTTGGAGAAAACCTCTGATGGAAAGTCTGCCAAGCCATCACACTTTCAACTATCCATCCTCAAATGACTTTGATTGAGAGGATCTGGTGGCCAGCAGCAAGATCCAGAACAGCTAATAAATTACTTCAGATAACAGCGATATCAAAGCAGTCGGCCAAAAACAAAAACAAACTCCTCCCCATGCTATCAAAAGCCATTAGCTAGCACTTGATATGAATTTGATGATAAATACACAGCCTCAATTTCTAACATCTTTCAGTGCCACTCTTTTTGGCAGAAACATGCAAGATGACTGAATAAAAGCACAGTGTTCTGTAAAGTATTATTGAATCCCAGGTGAAAAGGAAATATACAGTGGGGAGAACAAGTATTTGATACACTGACGATTTTGCAGGTTTGCCCACTTACAAAGCATGTAGAAGTCTGTAATTTTTATCATAGGTACTCTTCAACTGTGAGAGACGGAATCTAAAACAAAAATCCAGAAAATCACATTGTATGATTTTTAAGTAATTAATTTGCATTTTATTGCATGACATAAGTATTTGATACATCAGAAAAGCAGAACTTAATATTTGGTACAGAAACCTTTGTTTGCAATTACAGAGATCATACGTTTCCTGTAGTTCTTGACCAGGTTTGCACACACTGCAGCAGGGATTTTGGCCCACTCCTCCATACAGACCTTCTCCAGATCCTTCAGGTTTCGGGGCTGTCGCTGGGCAATACGGACTTTCAGCTCCCTCCAAAGATTTTCTATTGGGTTCAGGTCTGGAGACTGGCTAGGCCACTCCAGGACCTTGAGATGCTTCTTACGGAGCCACTCCTTAGTTGCCCTGGCTGTGTGTTTTCGGGTCGTTGTCATGCTGGAAGACCCAGCCACGACCCATCTTCAATGCTCTTACTGAGGGAAGGAGGTTGTTGGCCAAGATCTCGCGATACATGGCCCCATCCATCCTCCCCTCAATACGGTGCAGTCGTCCTGTCCCCATTGCAGAAAAGCATCCCCAAAGAATGATGTTTCCACCTCCATGCTTCACGGTTGGGATGGTGTTCTTGGGGTTGTACTCATCCTTCTTCTTCCTCCAAACACGGCGAGTGGAGTTTAGACCAAAAAGCTCTATTTTTGTCTCATCAGACCACATGACCTTCTCCCATTCCTCCTCTGGATCATCCAGATGGTCATTGGCAAACTTCAGATGGGCCTGGACATGCGCTGTCTTGAGTAGGGGGACCTTGCGTGCCCTGCAGGATTTTAATCCATGACGGCGTAGTGTGTTACTAATGGTTTTCTTTGAGACTGTGGTCCCAGCTCTCTTCAGGTCATTGACCAGGTCCTGCCGTGTAGTTCTGGGCTGATCCCTCACCTTCCTCATGATCACTGATGCCCCACGAGGTGAGATCTTGCATGGTGCCCCAGACCGAGGGAGATTGACCGTCATCTTGAACTTCTTCCATTTTCTAATAATTGCGTCAACAGTTGTTGCCTTCTCACCAAGCTGCTTGCCTATTGTCCTGTAGCCCATCCCAGCCTTGTGCAGGTCTACAATTTTATCCATGATGTCCTTACACAGCTCTCTGGTCTTGGCCATTGTGGAGAGGTTGGAGTCTGTTTGATTGAGTGTGTGGACAGGTGTCTTTTATACAGGTAACAAGTTCAAACAGGTGCAGTTAATACAGGTAATGAGTGGAGAACAGGAGGGCTTCTTAAAGAAAAACTAACAGGTCTGTGAGAGCCAGAATTCTTACTGGTTGGTAGGTGATCAAATACTTATGTCATTCAATAAAATGCAAATTAATTATTTAAAAATCATACAATGTGATTTTCTGGATTTTTGTTTTAGATTCCGTCACTCACAGTTGAGGAGTACCTATGATAAAAATTACAGACTTCTACATGCTTTGTAAGTGGGCAAACCTGCAAAATCGGCAGTGTATCAAATACTTGTTCTCCCCACTGTATTTAAATTGTGCTTTTTTGGACATACTTAATATATTTAAATTATACTATACTAAATGCATATTAAATGTATTATTTTGAAACAACTTTAAGTATATTAAATGCATTTTAAGATATGCTTAAGATCAATTTTAAGCTATTTGCAATATATTAAATTGTGCTAAAATGGAACAACTTTAAGTATATTTAGTGCAATTTAAATGTATTTCTTTAAAATTAGAAATGCATTAGTATTACACTACTAGTTTATTATAAAGCTGTTTTTTTCAGTATTCAAAATGGTATAAAAAGTGCAAAATAATTAAATATAAGACACGTACACACTTTGAAATCAAGAAAACTTTACTATAAAATTGTGTACATTACAAAATAAATTCCTAGCGTACATTAAAAAAATGTACAGCAGCATACATAATCTATTGACAAATACATTATAATAAATGAAAGATCAGTGAAATGCTATGGCAGACCTATTTTCATCCACTTGTAGAACATTTCAGTTATACCTGTATTACTGAAAAGCACACTATGATTATGACATCACTGAATAAAAGTTACTGGAAAACAAAGCCCGGGTGAAAAGGACGTACTATTAAATGTATTAAAAATGCACTTGAAATTCAAGTAGTATGTTTATATTATATTTGTATTGTACTAAAAACATTTTTAATACATTTAATAGTACGTCTTTTTCACCTGGGAGTGCAGAAGTAGACTGGGTAAACCCAGCCTGATCTGCCAGCAATTTGATTTCGCCCTGCAGCTCAGGCTGGAAACCTGTACATTAATTTATCCTGCTTCTGTTACACATTTGCGGGAACCAATCACAGACTGGCTTATCCACCTGGCGCCTTATTGGCGGGTTTAACACAATGACGGATAGAGAAGCGATGGATCGATGCCCGTTGATCACACCTCTTGTAGTCTGATTGGTTGAAGGACTATCCAATTGCGTACAGAGTCATTTGAATTATGCACGTTGATCACGCCTCTTGTGGTCTGATTGGTTGAAGGACTATCCAATTGCGTACAGAGTCATTTGAATTATGCACGTTGATCATGCCTCTTGTGGTCTGATTGGTTGAAGGACTATCCAATTGCGTACAGAGTCATTTGAATTATGCTCGTTGATCACGCCTCTTGTGCAGTAGAAAATACATAGCAGACTCCCCAGACCAATGTTCAATCTTAAAAGATTGAGCTTGGTCTGGTGATAGCCAGACAACTGCAGAAGTGAATAATGCATTTTTCTTTTACAAACAAGCCTGCAAAAGGCTGAACCAAACAAAGAAACAGAAGAGTTTAAATGTCACATCATCTTCAAGTGGACGGTCACTTCTTTGAGTACGACTTGCAATTCAGACACTGTAATATTTGAAGACTTCTTGATCACAGGATCTGTGAAAGGGAAAAACTATTTATATAAAATTTACCAATGATTAACAGTTTTGCATCCATGTTTGAATATATGTATTATAATTTGCATAGATATATGCATTACAATTCCGTTGGCTTCTCAGTTTACCTTTCAAAGCTTTGACTATATCTTCATCAAGCTTGACATGTCCATTTTTATCCTCTTGCCTGTTGTCATTATACAGCACTCTATGAGTTACAATGAACATAAGATTAGAAGACCAACACCACCACTTACAGTGTTACAACCTGTGTATTTCAGGGTATGTTGTATGTCGATAATAGAGTGGTGCAGGTATGACATCACTTTGAAGGCCAAAACACGGAAGCGAGTTAGCATTTTAGCACTTCCGGTTCCCTTGTACCGAAGTCAATGAGTTTTTTGAATGGGATTTTGTTTAAATAGCTGAAATAAGGCCTGTGATGAACACAAGCTCAAGACACTTTTACGTTTTATTCTATGACATAAAACACATCAGTATTTTTTGAAGCTGTTACATGTCTAGTAAAAGACAGTTGCTAACAAGTGGCTAAATGGGACTACAGAGGCTGTCGAGGAGATTAAACGTCATCACGCCGAACAGGTACGCTTAGTCCGCTTTTACTGCCTCATTATGCTCATAATTGTGCTCTTATAATCCATTCTAACTCAAACTTTCTGGGAAAATGTTTTGAGATAAAAACTGAAAGAGTTGTCGGAAGCTTAGTGATGGTGACGTTGTAATCGCAGGACCGTGGTGTAGTCCGTTTATAGCCTACCTTTAACTTTTTCTTCAGCCGACTGCATTTAGGCTTCAAAATGAATAAAAGTTGTGTTCATCTGTGATAATTATCTTGATGGACAAAACGTGCAAGTATCATAAACTTATGTTGATCACAGAGCTTGTTTTTTGCGATAATCCAAAAGCATATGGGAAAATCCTATTGGGTTTTTCTCAAGGGAACCAGTGCAATGCTAACTGCCGATTGGCCTACAAAGTGACATCATACCTGCACCACTCTATTGTGGTTTATTTTAACCTATATTTCCCATGAATGTGTCTATTGTGGTCATGATAACATGCACTCTTCACTTCTGTTGCAGAGATTTAAGGAAATTAGAAGTTGTGCAAAATGGCGCATGCCAGGACGACTATGACAAAGTGACCTGCGGTTTTACCAAAAAACAAAAACAATTAAATAACATACAGATTTTTACATGAATGACTCAAAGGATTAGGCCAGATCCTCCATTAGGCCAGATTCTCCATTAGGCCAGATAGGTGATATGACATTAAAACATACTTACTACTCTCTTCTTTGCTTGTCTCTGCACTCTGTCTTCAATAGCAGCTGATCTGAAGGGAAATACAAAAAACAAATTAATTAATATTTCACAAAAAATATAAAAAACAAAAAACAGGCAGACAAATGATGATGAATGATTTGTTTTCTTTTTAAGAATGACAGTACGCTGAGTACAATGTACCTGTTGGGTAATATAACCGTACACTCTCTTATAAGCATCCCTTTTTACAATTTAATCTTTGTACTTATCTGTAATTATAAATATATATTAGAAAATAAACAAAAAGGCAGGTTGTCAAGCTTGAACAAATATAAACACCAATCAACAAACACTAACGTTACCATAGTTGGCTGGTCAGCTCAAGACAAAGTAATTTTATGTTCATAACATGGTTTTTTCAAACTTTTCAAAGATCATTTACCTCATTACAATGAAGCCAATTTTTTCAGGAAATCAGAAATACATACACAACTTCATTTTGCAAATAAAAAGAATGTTAATGTAATGTTGTATATGTTAAAATGACTAATTATGTTTTCTGCCGATGCATTGAACAATGTTTTATGGTTGTTTTAAGACAGACAAATGTCACCACATAGATTTTAAACAGATTCATCAAAGTCTTCAGAAAGGGACTTTATATATGACTATATACCCGGTGCTGAAGTTGCTAGATATCTAGCTGGTGTCAGTATCATGTTACAGCGGTTAACGTCAGTATTCCACTGTTAGCTAGCAAATGCATAGCAGCCCTATCCACCTAGGAAAAAAAATGAACAGTGAGCTAATTATTTATTCAAACAGCAACTAAAACTTACCAGTAACTTCTGTGGGCAGTATCTTTATCTCTTCGCGTCTGCTTCGACTTAATGTAGATTTGAAAAGCTTGGCTCTGATTGATCAAATTGAATGTAGCTGAAAACGAAAAGGAAGTGCTGTTACACTTTGTGTCAAAAATACGACTGGCACAGAAAGTAACGTTAATTAAATACAAATCTTACCTGGAGTCACAAAATAATGCAGGGTTTTATAACCCTCCGATGAAGGACGACTCACCAAAACTGTTCACGTTTCAAAAAAAAAAAAAAAACATCGCCAAAGTAATCCATATGAATCGCGTGGTTTCCTCCAAGTCCTCTGAAGAGACACGATCACTCTATATAATTTCCAGTTTAAATTTAGACTTCTAATTGTATTCAAACAACAAACGCAGGCACAGCTTATCTGATAAATGGAATCTCTGAGGTACGAGCTCATTATCATAAGAACCAATCAGAGCAGTTCAACGCTGGAACCAATCAGGTTTAGTCACGTGTGTTGTTTGAATTTAAACAAGTAACGAGCACTACTTAGATTTTTGAGCATTTTTGGAAAAATGATTTATGATGCATTTCAAATAATGATGTTGAAATCCTTGTGGGAATTTCAGTAGTAGTCTTTTACAAATGTATCATGTAATGGACATATTAATTGTAAGTATGCATATTGTAATGCTTAATAATAGTTGACAAATGTTTATAATACATTTTAAGTTGGTACATTTTAAATGTTAAATGTTTTTTCAAAATATCTTACTTTTGATCATATTAAAATGATAAATACATAAATATTTAAAATATATTACATGATATATTATATTATATATTGCATATATAAATACACTAAAACTTCACTAAAAGTACGCTTGTGTTTAGCATATTTCTTAAAAGTATAATTAAGCATATTTTTATTACCAAAGTATTTCTAGTATGCTTTTTAGAAATATATTAAAAGTACGCTTGTGTTTAGCATATTTCTTAAAAGTGTAATTAAGCATATATTTATGACCAAAGTACTTATAGTATACTTTTTAGAAATATATTAAAATGCAATTCAATATATTTTTAATGCACTTCAAATAAGCATGTTGGGAATACAAATGTATTATAAACATACTACTTGAATTTCAAGTATATTTTTAATACATTTAATAGTACAATTTTTTCACCTGGGATGACATGATAACTAGAACTGGATAACAGCATGTTGTAAGAACCAACCAAAATGGGTCATTGCTTAATATTTACTTTGTGAAAGACAATAAAAAAATAGAGTTTGGTTTTTACATTTTAATGTATCATTTCATTAAAAACAAAATGACAGTCATAAAATAATCAGTATTCAACACACAACATTTTCACATGAAGCATGCTTTAAAATTTTGGCTGTTCATGCCAAAATTTGATATTTAGTAATAAGTGCTCTGGATTCAGTCATTTTCAATAAAGTGCATTTTCATTCTGACTTTGGCTCATGTGCAAGTTAGTAAAATAATGGTCTTTTCTCAATGAGTGCCCAAAAAACAGTTTCCTTTTTTTTCTATTTGGGGTCTGGGAGACTTCAAGGCTGAAATTGTTTACAAGCTGATAAGTTCCACAACTGTCCTTTATGAAAAACATGTATATTACTCTTCTGACATCTCAGAAAACGCATATATAAAACATGAATCAAATTCAATGAAGCTTCAAATGTCAAACTCCAGTCAGTCATTTTTTTATTATTTGTTTCACTGTATTTTCTACAATGTGTATTTAAAAAGCAGATAAGAAAAATAAATTAGTGCTATACAAGAGAGCGAGAATAAAACTAACTATCGTAAAGAAAGTGGTAAAACGGAAGAATAATGCTTCAATAACATCTACCTTCTGGGATTTATTTAGGTCAGAGGAAAAAATTAAAAGATCTTGAAAGGAAAATCAGAAATAAAAAAAATATATATATTTTTTTACAATTATGTCAATGAGGCTCATGGGAACAGTAAAAAAAGTAAAGTATTGTGAAAAGCGCTATACAAATAAATGTGAATTAAAATCAATCTCAAGGCTAAACTTTTCAAAACCTTTTACAACCTTGTAGAATGTTTTGCAATGTAATATGCAACGGGATTGTTAAAAAAAATAAAAAAATAAAAAAATAATAAATAAAAAACTCTTCCTGCTAAGTAACTACAGCCTATTCACTCCCAGAGTAAAGACCTATAAACCATGTACTTTTGCAAGCCTGATTTTGCAAGCGAACTCTACAGTCAAGCTATTCATTAAAATATTACTAGTGGGAGATTATAGGAAAAGATCACACAAGATTCTAGGGGAAAGAAAAAAAAAATGCTTGTTTCCTCCCGTTGCCCAGCAACAAAAGGACACCCTCCATTTCATGCGCTGCTGCAAAGCAGCTGATCTTAACATCATGTTTTGGTGTGAACAGCCCCTAATCCGTGGCTCCCTAGCGATTCCCTGTTAATGTAGAGACAGAAATGAAGGCGAGCGGCCTCTGAGGAATTAACGTCACCTATATTCAAAGCCGTAACTAGAGATACAGCGCAGCGGAGGGAAGATAATAAATAAGCAGAGCCTTGAGAAACGGACACAGAAAGTAAAAGTATTTTAAGTTGTGACTCCTATTGTGTGGTAATTGAAGATATGAAATAAGCTCAAGCAATTGCTGCACAATATATGATAGGTGTAAAGCTAATAGGTTTAGCCTTAATAAAGGGCCTCTCCTAATCCTTGCATTAAGGACGGCTAGCAGCATTAGCTTGTGATCACAGAAATAGTCCTATTTGCAGTTTAGTCCAATATGTGCTAATGTAACAAGAACATTTGCTGGGATTAAAGCAGCATTATTTCATTCTTTCATGACCAACGGCTACGCAAGCTAATGATGATAATGTCCTTAATGCTCTTTGATCAAAACACAAGATATGTGTTGTCAACAGCTTCAGAAATCAGTTTGAAAAATCAGCTAAAATTACCAGCCCAGCACTATTATTAAGCAAACATGCAACAGCCGGCATGTTATTCACAATATATTACTGTTCTGTGGAAAATTAACATCCGCCACCAGCCCATTTGTCTTTTTTTTTTTTGCTCTGTAGTGACTGATTTTGCCTTATCCACCAGCAAGCTGTAAAATAGCTTAGATTAGCCTGACACGAAATGCTTAGTAGCAACAGCATGCTTGTTTAAGTAACATTTTGATAATGGTAACGTGAAAGCTGTCATGCGGACCCGGGGCAATGGAACTGTGCCACGATTCGCATGAATGTGAAAGCAACTGGGTCTCAGGTGAGCACTTGCCGCAAAGGGAACAATTGCACTTGGACCGCAGCAAATGTGGCCAGTGTAAAAGCCCCCTAAATTAAAGTGTAGGCTACAAGTCGCACATCACTAGCCACTGTGACTGTTGGCAAAACAAGTTCATTTTCCACCCTGTGTACTAGGGCTGTGTATCAGCAACAAAGTCACAATACGATACGTATCATGATATAGAGGCCACAATGCGTCATATATCACGATACAGGTCTGTACTAAATTTCACCTCAGCAGAATTTAGTTTAACAGCTGTTCACTAAACACTGCATACTATATAGGGCCATTGCTAACTATAGGCCTAGCAGGCAGTTGACTTCTGCATTATGAAGGGCCTCTGTAGCACTGCATAACAACATAGGTAATGGCGTAGGTTTCATGTTAACATTGGGCACTCCACTCCAGGTACAAAATTTTGATTGTTTTGAATATTGTACAAGTAGTATGACAATACATTTTTGTACCGATGTATCGAACACAGCCCTACTGTGTACAGTGTTTACTTCCTGTGAGACGTCACACTTCCTACTCTTATTTTCACTGCTACAAAAAAAACATTGTTTTTTGATGTTGCCCCAACATGTAAAAGGAACACAGTATCCATGTGCCTGGAAATACAAAAACTGCTCAAATGTTTTAGAAAAGGGGAGAAGAAGGTAGAAAGCTCTTTACATTAAAATGTTTTTGATGAAACGGTACAAAGAGAGGATACTGTTAGTGTCCATACTGCTAATAGCTGCCATAATAACCTGAAAATGGACTGCCTGTTCAGGCCAATGAGCTTTTGTTAGATTTGATAATAGCAAGGCTTGACGAATCCCTTTGTCTGTGTGTCAAGCTGAATAGTCAAATCCAATAATGAATGGCATCCCCTTTATTATTGAAACAGAGGCACAATAGCTGAGTGACTGAATGATTGAAGATAATAAACAGTTATTATTTGATATGAATGTAGTATCACGTGAGATGTTTGTTAATTGACCTGTTGTACTACTAATCTCTCATTGGGGAATCATGCAGGACACATTTTTGTTTAACCAGTTACATACATTGGTGTTTTTGACTGTAATGATGTCATGAATTTTGCATTCAAACGATGGATATTTCCTAGGAAGGTAACAGCGTTGTTATAATGACATGCCAAGCCGCTTGCAGTGGAAGCCTATGGATCATTCAGCAACAGTCAGATTTGGATTAGACTTGCACAGCGATGTCTTGAATATGGAGTGAGGTGAAGGTGCGCAGGCTGAAAGGGAGTCTGCATTAACTTCCTTTTTATATGCTCTGACTTAAGCGCCATGAGAGTTCTAATTGGCTGAGGCGTAGGTGAAGATGCCTGGTGCCTTTGGTGCTATGAGTATAGTTGGAGATCTACATGAGACTATTGACATTATAATGTAACAGGGCTGTGCAAAATTCAAAACTGAAAAACTGGCTGAATTTGAATTGGTCACACTGCACAGGAAGTTGAATTGAAATCTGAACTGGAATGACAGGAAGAGGAATTATATATTCATGAAATTCAACACAGGTAATGTATTCTGGAGGTGTTCTTCCACCCATAAACGTTGATATACACTCCTGGTCAAAAGTTTGGATTACTTAAGACTTGTTTAAATGATTTTGAAAGATGTTCAACAAGGCATCATTTATTTGATCAAATGGAAGTGCATTGATTAATTGATTAATTTCTCTTTTTTAAATTGCCTCTGATCTACCATAAAGACTAATACAGAAGGAAATGTTGCTTTTCCTAGTTATATTGATCCAATACACAGAAATAATAGCTTAAGTGCTAAAGGACCAATTAGATAAGTAAATTACAGTGATCCTCCTTTGATATTTTTCTATATTACAAGAAGGTACAGTGGGGAGAACAAGTATTTGATACACTGCCGATTTTGCAGGTTTTCCTACTTACAAAGCATGTAGAAGTCTGTAATTTTTATCATAGGTACACTTCAACTGTGAGTGACGGAATCTAAAACAAAAATCCAGAAAATCACATTGTATGATTTTTAAATAATTAATTTGCATTTTATTGCATGACATAAGTATTTGATCACCTACCAACCAGTAAGAATTCCGGCTCTCACAGACCTGTTAGTTTTTCTTTAAGAAGCCCTCCTGTTCTCCACTCATTACCTGTATTAACTGCACCTGTTTGAACTCGTTACCTGTATAAAAGACACCTGTCCACACACTCAATCAAACAGACTCCAACCTCTCCACAATGGCCAAGACCAGAGAGCTGTGTAAGGACATCAGGGATAAAATTGTAGACCTGCACAAGGCTGGGATGGGCTACAGGACAATAGGCAAGCAGCTTGGTGAGAAGGCAACAACTGTTGGCACAATTATTAGAAAATGGAAGAAGCTCAAGATGACGGTCAATCTCCCTCGGGCAAACAAAGGTTTCTGTACCAAATATTAAGTTCTGCTTTTCTGATGTATCAAATACTTATGTCATGCAATAAAATGCAAATTAATTATTTAAAAATCATACAATGTGATTTTCTGGATTTTTGTTTTAGACTCCGTCACTCACAGTTGAAGAGTACCTATGATAAAAATTACAGACTTCTACATGCTTTGTAAGTGGGCAAACCTGCAAAATCGGCAGTGTATCCAATACTTGTTCTCCCCACTGTATATGACAAAAAATGCTAAGCGAAATGGTAGCTGTCTAGGTTGTTAATATGGAATATCTAAAGCTTCCCTGAAGAGGAGCAGAATTCTGATGAGCCAGCTGAGAGGACACAGAATTGCAGGTTATTATAAGCCTCCGCTGAGATGCCGAGTGGGTGTTTTTCAGCCAAGAATGCTTTTTAACTACAAAAGCATCACACGCTCAGATATTCACGCATACGCGCACATGCAAACGCTCAGCCACATACTGTTCCTTTGAGAAAATTCAAACTATTCCTTGGGAAGACATGACTTCACAGATCATTCTTTGTCAATTACTTAAGATGTAACTGTCATTTCTAATTGAGGCTCGCTGAGGAACAGGATTTGTTCATCAATCCGATGTTAAAATGATGTAAATGGGATTTTCTTTCACAAGTAACGCCACCGACTGCGTTCAGACAATACAGCTATTTCCGTTTATGTAGAGGACATGTGTACACTATGTGTAATACACCCACACAGACACTAATAATTAGACCACCCACTGGACATTGCCATTGCGAACCTCAAGGGTTGATGGCACATATCTCTTTCTCCCTCTTTCTGTTCAAACACCATCCCCTGAAGTTAGCACATTTTTCTCTTTCTGTGTACTTTATGGTGTGTTTAATGCTATTCCTGATTGCCAATGGAAGGTAATGCAGCAGTTTCAGAGTCGTAACCCGCCTAAAATCAAAACGCTTTTGACATTTTTTAGAATAGCACTCATGGTCTGGAGTCCGTAATGACTTTCATTTACCCATGGCTCCTCTCATGTTCCCTCTCTAAGTTAGTCGTGTGGAGTAGAAAAGAGAAGGTTAGTCTTTGAAGTAGTGCAAGGAACGTCCCATTGATGATAAAGGTGGCTTCCATTTTGTGTGAATCTCCTACCACTGGAGGACAACACTCGCCGTGGGCTGCAAACTAGCATTTACTGGGAATGTCTCATTAATTTCTCATTGTACCAGTGATGGACTCAGCAGGTGGGAGAAGCATATCGTGATATTAAGTGGGATGTGATGATAGAGTGAAAATGAAATGCTAAATATGCATGTTTTGAATTCTAACGGACCCCGGACAGAAACTGAATGCAAATATGAGGCAGCGCCCACTCGACGGTCTCGGTTAGAATGAGGTATTCATGTCTCCTCCATAAGAGGGACTGGTCATACTGAATAATAGACAAAGAGAAAGAACATTATCAGAGATATGAGTACGGTCGTCAAAATTAGTTTTCCATTGTGTCCTTGAAGAGCAGTCATTGAGTAATCTGTCCAGGAACTTGTGTTTCTATGGTTTAGAGTGGGAAGTAAAATGATTGGAAATTAAATCACATTCTGCATGAGAAGCAGAGAGAATGATAGTTAATGAATTACAATGAAAATCATGCCAACTATATAAGACTATACCAGAGTGAAAGCTATCAAGATTATTGGTAACGTCACAATGGTCTCATTTGTTAACATTGTTACTTCATGTTAGCTAAAACATTAACTAATGAACAATTTGTGTTTTATATAATTTATTCATATTTGTTAATGTTTATTATTATTATTATATATCTTTTGGGCTTTTGCCACTTTTAATGAGCTTGGGAGTCAGGATTTGCTAGTTAACACCTGCTGGTAGATGCTATATATACATTTTCCTGGCTGCATCCTAATAGTGAAAATGCTGCCTTAACAGCTGTTTAGACAAAGCATGAAAGCATGTCCGAATCCAATATTTACTGAACGTCAAGTCTAATCCAGTCTAATAATTTAATATGGTGCGTTTTGAAAAGCAGCATTGACGTATCCCACGCTGCCTTTGATAGTCCATTATCCTGTGCTTACAGTTCAGCTGTTGGTGGAAAGAATAAAAATGACTGACTACAATAAGTAAATCAATTCAAGAACATCATTTTTGATATTTGCTTAATAATGGCAGTAGCAATGCCAAGGTCATGGGTTCGATTCCCAGGGGATGCAATATATGAAAATATGATGAAACACCTTGAAGTCATTTTAGATAAAAGCGTCTGTCAAATGCATAAATATCAGTTAATTTATCTCAATTTATAATTTGTACTTCAATTTACTTTCAATTTATAGCCACAAATAAGCACTGCAGGCAATTAATATTTGCTTGGTTATGACTAAAGCTCACTTGAATTTGTTCTAGATCATTAGATGAGATGTGTCTTTATAGTGCCTTGGAAGTCTAATGCCAGTTCCTTAAGAAACTGAAACTTGCTTTAGTCATAAACAAGCCAATATTTACATGTATTTGTTTTGCAGATGCTTTTCTAAAGTGACTTACAAATGAGGAAGATCAGAAGTAATTTCTCCTAAGAGTCAACAATAAAATGTTGGTACTATTTAGTCACTACAGTGTTTATTTCTCAGTAGCAATTGAGTCATAGGTTGAAAAAGACATGTGAATTTTACTTCAAAACAGCATTTGTATTCTTCCCAGCAACCACTGAACCGAATGCACAAGATTGTGGGATATCATGGGCAGTGAAGGATACAATGTTGCCTTCAAAAACCAGCCAGATGAAGACATCTCAGTAGACAAGAAGTTATGCAAACATTGAATCCGGACATGTCTTGATTCCTTCCTTTTTTTTCATATACTGCCTGTGAAGGCAGCACCTTTCAGATTGGTGTGACACCCAATATATGCAGTACTGGGTTACTTGAGAACCTGGACCGCAAACCACTGCACTAATCACTAAACCTTGATCAAGCCACAATACACTATATTAGTTGATCAACACTTACATGTTTGTATATCTTTATACTTTAAATCAGTGGCATAACCCAGCGAATGAATTGCAGTATAAAAGAGCACACAAAACAGAACACAATAAAACGGATTAAGAATTAATTACTCTGGAAATGAATGCTATCCAATTATATTTCTCCATTTGCTCTCTAATAACGCTTACAAAATCATTGATCTAGAAGTTTCCACATGTAGACTTTCTAGGAAGGAAAGAAGGAAGGGATCTTGTTTGTGGCACCAAGGCTGTTTTTACACATAACTGGAAATGTGCTTGTGTGACTAACGGTCTAAATCTGTAAATAAAACCATAGCTGCGGCACAGACACTCTGTGTCAGTGTAGAGAACGGCTGCTGTTCACACACTGACTGGTGTGCGGGTGGAGATGAGGCCTGCCTTCCTCACATCCCCTGCCAGGTTTGTGTCTGCAAGCCTGCTGCCTCTTGTCTCGGCGTGCCTGCCCACAAACTTCTCCATTTCATTTCACCTCTCACCATCTTGCTCCCTCCCACACAGCAGACACGTGGCCATTAGGGGTCGCTCACCCCTAAAGTCTTTTAAATTTTAAATCGTATTCTTTAATGGTATATTGCAGTACTTATTAGAAATGATTTATCCGTGCACATAAATATTATAATTTTTATTCATGTGCCCTCGTAATCTTTAATCAAAAGAACTTCCCTTTCTTTGCAGCGACACCTCTTCTCTTATCTGATGACAAGGTTCGTACAAGGTGCTTAAAGTACTTGAATTTCAAGTCCTGGAAAACCCTTGAAAACAGCCATATTTATAAAAAGGTACTTGAAAAATGCTTAAATTTAAAAAAAAAAAAAAAAAGTGCTTATTGAAAGACAATGTGAAATTGGTGTTTAATTTTATTGATAAAACAATATTTTCACGTGAAATTAATGCTGCAGCCCATCTGATATAGATATAGAGCCATTTCGCATTACTATGAGCATGATATTGCTCATATAAATATATATGATAGTATATGATACAGCTTTCATTCTTCAGGTCAATCATATATTCATGAGAAAAAAAATCAGTTTGAATAAGGAATATCTTTGTCATAGTATATTTCAATAGTTAAAGTTACCAGTCATTGAGCTGCACTTTATTTGTACTTTTTTGATTTATTCGTTTATTTTTATCTATTTACCTTTTTGATTTTGAAAGACAAAGACATTGTTTGATAAGTGAGATCTCTGATTGTAGTGCTTGAAAACCAAAAAAGTAGTGCTTGAAAAGGCCTTGAAAGTCCTGGAATTTCATTTTACAGTATCTGTACGAACCCTGTGATGATGTGTTTACTGCCTACATTTTTTCTTGTTCAAAATGAAGAACAGATTATCTCAACTTCTGTTTCATGGCGACTTTGAAAGGGTCATGACATGAGAAACCAAATTTTTCTCGATCTTTTGACATAAAAAGTCATTTAACCAACATCCTGCAAGTTTCAAAGCTAAAAACATCCTCCTCATTATTAAATAAATTAATTAATAAATAACCAAGCTGAAAAATGGCTAGTTCGGATATTGGGGGATCCGTAATGTCACACAGGCAAAGATTTTCCATATGACTGCATCCAGACCAAGACATCGACAAATTGCTGACAACAGGAAAAATGTAAGAGTAAAAGAATGTTCGCTTAAAATAAATAAATAGTTGAGATTTTTTTTCCTTAAGGAAATTTGCCATGGACTGTCCCTGACAGGCCCCAATTAATCAATATCGAATCAAATTGAAATCGAATAGCAAGCTTGTGAATCCACATCAAATTGAATCATGAAATTTGTTTCAATGCCTAGCCCTAGCAGCTACCTCGCAAGCTGTAAGTAAATAATTTCATAATGCTTTGCCTGTAAATGACGGTTTTACATGGATATTTGCAATGAATTTTACTGGTCTAAAGTGACCCCTTTAACACAGGAATCTGCTACGTCCCAAAAGTCTCCGGCATCGTTGTTCAGAGACACTTGCCCCTGACAAACTATCAAAGCAAAGCCTTTTATCACCCTTCGACGATTAATTTTGGCTGAGGCTGCTGGATACCTTCAGGCAGCCATGTTGTCTTTTTTATTATGGAGCAAACAGACGCGGCTAGGTGCTCAGGGCCTGAGTTTATGAGCTAAGCAGTGCGCTTGTAACTCCCAGGATGTGTCCCTAAACAAATTATAATTACAGAGCGGCAGCGACAGACTTCATAAGATGCCATGGCGAATAAGCGGTCACTGAGCGAGCCAATTGTATTGTACCACCTGAGTTGAGAGGCGTTGGACCTCTGGAACATAGATTTAAAGCTTTGGACCCAATTGAAGTAACAACACTCACATCAAAGGCCGAAGAAAACAAGTGTCTCTTTGGTCCCCTAAGCCGGCATACCAACAATGCATCATTTGTGACAGCCAATCAGAAGTGGTCGCTCTTCCCTTGTGCTTTTTCCGAAGTTGTGTCACTGTTGTCACTGGCTGCGAGATGATTAATTGGTTGATTAACCCTGAGGACTCGTTGCTCACTGTGTTCATATAATAAGTCATTTTCCCTTCTGTCTGTCAGGACAGAGAGGTAAACATAAATTTGAGAGAGAGAGAGAGATAAATTAAATGGTTCCAGGAGAAATGAAAGACTCTTTACTGATTTCTTTAATTCTGCTCATCCTATTTTTGAATACATACACAATATTTCTCTCCTCCACACTCAATACTTGCAGCCAGATGATAAAAGATGAAAAAGCACAATGCAACCTGACAAGGTTATGAGCAACAGCAAGTAATGAGAGAAAGAGAGGAGCCGTGCAATTCATCATTCATCACTACAGAGAGGTAAGTACACTCTCTACCTCTCGATCACACTCCAAACTTTATTTTCTCTCTTTCCTCTATCTCTTTCTCACTCTATTAAAAGATGGGATAATTAATTTCTCTTTTTATAAAAATGGCGCTGAGTTTCCACACAAGGCCTACATATTAATATGTATGATAGCAGCTTTTTAATCACTTTATGTAATTGTTAATTAATGTCAACAAGGCCCTCTATAGTCGATCTAAGAGAAGTCTGTAGATTATGGTGGTATCTTGAACCTTCTGATGTAACGGAACTAAGGCTGTCATTAACAATTATTTTGGTAATCGAGTAATCGATTAAGTCTATTAAAGTCTATTAAAGTCTATTATTTTGATGATTAATCGAGTAATCTGATATTTTTTGTGGTAAAAAAAAAATAGACCTAAGCAAACAATAGCCTTTAAAATGACTTAAAATACATATATAATAACAATGAGGCAATAATATTTGGTTCAAATAAAAAAAAAAAAATCAAAAGCAAGTAATCGTATAGTTTTATAAAACAACACTTTTAAAATGCATAATAATATAGACAAAAGGTATCTCTTTTTTCACACAATCCAAAAACATGCAGTGTAGGTGAACTGAAGATGCTAAAATTGTCTGTAGGTGTGAATGCGTGTGAGTCCCGAGCCATGTGATGGGGAGGGTTGGGGAAAGACCTGGCAACCTACCTGGAAAAATCATTGCCAAGAAAATTCATGGTCAGTATCTCGCATATGTCAAGAGATAGCCATAGAATCACCAAGAGTCATATGTGACTGAAATGGTTAATGAGAGAGAAACCTCATTTAATGTGGTTAGATTTATGCAGAAATGCAGAATTTCATTGATATTCAGCCAAATATGTGCAGAAAATGTGGGGAAATTTTAAGTAACATTTAATTAAAGCCCCAGAGTATTTTTAGAGTAGGTCATTGTGTGAAAGTTTTAAAAAGAGTCACATTGTGGGATATAAAATCACAATTAACTTTTTTCACTATGAGAAAGAGCAGCCTTCCAAACATTTCTAAATTTTACATATGAAATTTGAAAACACAATCCTTAGAAAACCCTAAGCATTATGTACTCATGCATCATGTCTTCCCATATTCAGACACAGTTACCACAACAAAATGGATTTGTATAGATTCCAAACAGCTTATGAGAACAAACTGAGGAAGTATACACTTGGGATGAATATACAACCAAATCCAAATGCTCATAAATACAAATTTTACTTGGTACTGATATAGTAAATTCTGATGGAAACTAAACTCACACATACATGCAGCAGAAGGCACTTGGGGAGAGCTCATAATAAAAGCCGACAAGACAGGTTCCTGACTCTGTTCAACCTCGGACATGCGATAAGCCCAGCCAGAAAGAATGTCAGAGCCCCATTGGCCGCTGGATCAACCCCTGGAGTCAAGCTCCTGTCTGTCACCCAGACGAACTACCCAATGGTGTCTGCCAAGTGGACTCCAATAAGCAGAGATAAAGCCCAATTAATTTCCATCACACTGTCCTTAAAAGCATAATCACAGAGAGACTGTCTGGTTTTACAGTAGGTTTTTCTTTAGTTCAAGCTCAGTAAGTCAAATACACACTACACTTACTGTGATGCATATATGTTTTTGATCATGTTGGCAACTCCCACTTATCAGCGAATGTTAGTTTGAGCTGTAAGACCATTAGACTGAAAATCAATACTCGATTTGCTTGATTGTGATCACGCCAGCTCTCATCCATTCATGCATTTGTCCTTTGTGAGGCCCAAGCAGTGCAGCAAAATGTGTTTATCTTTACCCAGTGGTGCAGCACAATCAGAGAAGACTTTTCTCATTCCAGCAGTGGCCCCCAGTCGCTCAGTCTATGACCACTGTCAGATCTGTCTCTGTGATGTCCTTTAGAGGCAGAAAAACATGACCTTTGTGTGGGAGCATCTTTATTTGTTAGCTGTCTTTCAATACCAACAAGAAAGGTCAGAGAAGAGGGGTTTGAAGGCACGGCTACAGTTATGAGCAGCACAGGCGGAACATTCGAGTCTCACCTTAATCTTTGACTCTTATCAGTATATTTGCTATAATCACATGAATTTGACTTTTTAGGGACTTGGTAAGGAGGCACCAATTCCAATATGTTCCAATTTATATAAGGATTTTAAGTGAGAATATGTACGGTATGCTTGCCATTCTCTGTAAACGCTGAAAAACAAGGCATAAATTCTTCATGAATATCAAAGATTTTTAAAATAGATCATTTCAGAATTGCACAGTTTATTGTTTTATTAAGAACAAACTGTGACTCACATATTAGAAACAGACTAGAGAGCAATAACAACAGTAGTACTCATAGCCATGCAAAAAAAAAAATCACAAACAAATATAACGTGACTAGTGCAGTCCAATGCACAAAACAGGCTTATGAGCCTTTTTTAGTGATTCAAAAACATATACCACCATTGCAGTGCAATTCAGCTATATTTAAGATATTAGTTTTTATTCGTTCTTATTTTTATATTTTCCCAAAGTCATTTTATTTACTGAATCATTGCTTAGCTTATCTAACTCCAAGTTAACATTATTGCAGTATTACATATGGTTCCTCCAAATATGGCATTTTTAAATGTGTATTCTACCTGTAATCTGATTAAGTTTTTGCTTCTCAAAAGAAAGAAAACCATATGGGGTTGGAACAACATGAGGACAAGTAAATAGTCAGGGTCCTGTCACTTCATTCTAGTTTATTCTTGGTTTTGTGACAGAGCCCTGACGCTCCTGTATTGTCTTGTCTTTGTGTGAACCACGCGCTCTTTTGTCTGTGTGCCTTGTTTCATGTTCGGCATGGTGTTCGGATTCCTGCACTCATGTCTAGTTTGGTTTCGGTTCCGTGTCGGGGTTCGGACACTCACGCTCCATGTCTTGTCTCTCGTGTGAGCGCATGGGTTGTGTGTTCATTCACTCGCGTGTGCTCTTGTCTCGTGTGTTTTACAGGTCCAGTAATCCAGCAAATGTTACAGCAGCTTACTTGATAATGTCACTCAGCTCGCTCTGGCTACTCCAGTTATCTCTGTATGTATATTTTAGGCAACAATAAAACAAAATGTGTTATAAAACACCACTCTGCCTCTTTTCATTTTCGTTTAAAAAATCTTAAACATATTAATAGCCACACAAATGTGGTTCAGGAAAATGTATCTTCACGGCATGTATATTTATAACAAAACAAAATATAAAAACACAACCCTGCCTCTTTTCGTTTACATTTTAAAAATATGAAACATTAATATGTGGTTCAGGCAATATGTGCATATGTACTCTGATTATCTTCACTGTAATAAAATGAAATATGACCCTGTCTCTTTTTGTTAAATGTCAGTTTTAATGATCAATAATAGCCATTATAAAATTATAAGCAAACAATTCAGTCAAACGTACAAAGACAGTGCCCTAGTAGGCTAGAAAAGTAAAGTTAAATAGCCTATATATAAAGTTATGAACCTTCACTTTGCCCTCAGCCAAAACTATTTGCCAGGGAACAAATTATAGATTCATGAGAACAAAGATCACCCATTATATATACACAAGATGAATTACATTTCATGTTTAACCACTACAGAAACATCAGAGTCAGCAGCAAACGTCAGAAGGACTAGCTGAGGTAAGGCTGTTCTTGCCGGGGTAATGAGCGCCCGGTGATCGGCTGGAAACTCAGAAAATGTCAGATATTTTCAAATAGGCGCTATCTTTATCATTAAACAACAGATTTGAGCTTTAAACAACAACACTCTCGCCTGAAAACTCTTAAAACTACATTTTGTGACACATTAACAGTAGTATTTTTTAAAATTACGTGGGTTTTCTCATCGCTATTGACGATTGCTGGTTGGTGCGAGGTGCATTCTGGGATACCTGGATATCAAGTCCGCACAAGTCACCTCTCGATGCATCCTCGATAAAAGGAGCGGATCAAGAACAAATCCGGGGATTTGAACTGTACTTGGCTAGATGTGAACTCTGAATGGAAACGGTACTTGGGCAGCAACTGATGACGTTTCACAAGAACGCATATTGAGAAGCGGCTTTTGCTCCCTATTTATTCTCCTTGTGTTTGCAGTCCTGGGCCAGAACGTCATTGTATGTTTACCGGTTGAATGTTCCCTCTCGTGTGCTTCCCTGCCTTTAGTCAAGTCAAGTCATATCCAAGTCTTGCTGCCAATCCTGTTTTCCTGCTCGGGGTAGTTTTTGTTTTATTTTTATAACTAATAAAAAGCCCTCTTCTGTCCTCGCTTAAGTCGCTTCATCCCTTCACCCAACCCTGACAAGTTCATTAATACTGGCAAAGCTGAGATCAAGATGAGCTTGTTTTTTGAGCAGCTATAACAGGCTGTTTACACAGTATTTTGTATGGGTTTCCAATAATTCTTAAAATACAAAAAATGTCCAATTAGACTAACATTAATTCAGATTGCAGTATTATATGAATGTTGCAAATACAGGTAAACACGCACACTTCTTTACATTTAGCATTGGGACATACCATAGACTTCTATTTATAAATTATAAAGGCTAATTATAATTGCTATAGACTTATATATTTATACTTATATATTTTCATTCCAAATATACAGAATATTTACGTTCCATATATATATATATATATATATGAGAAGATGCAAAAGCCTCTAAGTCCGTCTTACGTTTTTCTTTTAAATCAGCATTTTTGTCAGGATCCTATGTATAGGTTTCTACCCAAGTACCGGTACTTCTGAATGGGCTGAGGCTGGGATTTAGCGGGTTTGAAGTAAAAGTATTTGATGAACGTACACTATATGCAGAGAGCATTCACTCAGTATTGTTATCTAATTTTTGACCCAGGTGGCTTTTAGAGGCTTTTGCATGGGAAGTCTTCATATAAAACCACGCAATATAAATACATAAAACACAATAATATGAAAACAAATATTAAATTATTTATATACAGTGTACCCCTATTTAAATACCCCTAATATCTATTTTGAACCCAAATTCACTGCCATTGTTTATCAAATTCCAAACGTTCCAAACATACATTTTGTTGAGGCAACGTTGCAGTGTTGGTGTGGTCATGATGCTCAAACAAAAATAGCAATATAAAAGTGCTCAGTGGACTCAAATGGCCTACGAATGTCTTACTTTTAGGAGTCTCTACATACTAAGCTGGCATAGGAGAAAGAATTTTAACATAAAAAAAAAAAAAATGACACTTCAGCTTTAAATTGATTGTGTGCAGGCTCTTCTGTTGCTGACATTTTAAGAGCCTCTCCTCATTAATTTCCTTCAAGCCACTGGTCATTTAAACAAAGAGAGGTCTAGTTTCCCACTGGGCCCACTAGCAGTGGTTTCATCAAAGAAATGATTATGATTCTAATAACTCTTATGTCTTTTAAGCTCTTATAGAGGCAGAGGGCAATTAAAATTACTTTCTACCTCTTGTTAACTTTTGAATCTGAGGATCTCTGCACATGCAGAAAAGGAAGATTACTATACTGTGTTCCTCTCAATTTAATCTTTTTTTAGTCTTTTTTTTTTTGTAAACATCATCTTGACATATTCCTCATTAAATGTCATGCAGGGTAGGCTACTTTCTAGAAATCAGGCACTTGGAATCTGGGATGCTACTTTGATTGGTCCAAGTCTGTTTGAGACAAAAGCTAAGAGACAAGTCCAATCTGGAGATAATGTCATACACAGAAGCTGGAAAAAACACTAAATTTACTTTTTTAGGTTTCATCTTGTTTTGTGGGAGCTCCACTGAGGCTTTATTCCCCATTGTTTGCTCAGTTGCTGGTGGGAGAGGAAGTTAACAGCCAAGCTGTCAATTGCACAGATGTAGGCACTCACTTCATCTGCTATAGTGGATAAAAAAGGTCTTAAAAACAATGCAAATTCTGTAATCGATGGCTGTGCAGGATAGGGCAAATCGAGCCTTTTGGGTTCTATCACTATTAAGCATATATCAAGCATAATATACATTACTGTTAGCAAGATTTTTTATTTTTTTTTAAAGTCCCTGTAAAGGCAATTTTGAGATTTGTTTCTAAACATTATAAATGTTAGAAATGTATTGCTGAAACAAGTTACAAAGACTGTGAACTGTGTAGTGCTGAATTGTGGAGTTAGACCGTTAAACAGTTTTTCACCATTTCTGTGTTCAGGATTTTTTGGGCGGGGCTAAAACGGTGGCTCGATGACGCACTGGAGCCACTGAGTATGGCCCCTTCCCTAACACTGTCATAACTGTCGATGACGCACAGGAGCCACTGAGCCTGGCCCCTCCCCTACTAGAGTGCATTCGCATCAGTTCGCCCGCTCGATCGCGAGTTACTGTCAGTCAGTACCGTTAGTTACTACTAGTAATGGGAAGTTTGGATCATTTTACTGACTCGGATCTTTGAATCTCGTTCATCAAAATGAACAAATCTTTTTTCGAGTCATTTCGTTCATTTCAGCAGAATATAATTAAAATGTTACATGTCAATAGCCAAATTCCCCAACACATTAAAATGTTACATATAATGGCCAAATCCCCCAACACATCAACTTAGCTACTTGAGAGAGACTGAATCCCATGTTGATCACATTTAGAATAAGTAAAAAAAAAATGCAAGGACAAGGCCAAATTATGAGAAACAGAAACGATTGCGATTAATTCATTGCTTATTTGGGTCTTCATTCAGGCTATGCAGTCAGTTTACCTCACCTCCCGACCTGAGTCGTTCGTTCATCACGTGACATCCCCATAAACTGAGCTATACAGTCTGTAGTACCGGATACAGAATTGATTAGTTCACGTCTCGAGTCTCGGGTTTGAGTCGTTCGATCATCACGTGACATCCCCATAAGCTGAGCTATGCAGTCGGTACCGGATACAGAATTAATTAGTTCATCTCTCGAGTCTCGGGTTCGAGTCGTTCGATCTTTTGTCACGTAACTGTATGTTGTCACTGTAGGCATCTTTGCTTTATCAAAGTGATTTCCCCCATCATACGGATAAAGTTTAAAGCACTACCAACTCTTTATTACCAAAAAAGAGCCATCATGACAGAAACTCAAATTATTATAAAGTGTAAGAAATAAAAAAGCTACAATTTGAGACCAGAAAGACTTAAAATGACTACGCGCTTGTTTGTAATAAGGTTTGGGAACGAACTAATTCTGTATCCAATACAGCTGTCACGTCACGTGACAAAAGAACGAGACTCAGAAGAGTCAGACCCGAAGACTCGAGAGATAAACTAATCATTTCTGTTTCCGGTACAGACTGCATAGCCTTTCCTATGGGGCTGGGACTTGATGAACGAATGATTTGAAACCGAAGACTCGAGATGTGAACTAATCAATTCTGTTTCCTGACTGTACAGAACATGTGGTATTGCGCATGCGCGGTCAACACAAAATGATCGAATCACTCAGGTCGTTGTTCCCGAGTCATATTAAAGATTCGTTCAAAATGAACGAATCGTTCATGACCGACCCATCACTAGTTACTACAGCCTACAACTTACAAAACAGCTTAAAAAACAAAAATGATGATATCAAGAAGAGGTGGATTAATTTTGTGAACAGCTACCTTGATGGAGAGCTGAGGATCACCACCAACACCTGCCTCTGCAGTGACTTTACACCGGATAGTTTTACAAACTTTCATCGGAGACAACCGGGATTCACTGATAATCCGCTGCAGAATGGGGCCGAACCGACTATCTCCCAAGCCGGCCTTCACCCTCCCGTCCCGCCGACATCTGGTGCCGTCATGAGCTGTACGTGAGTGTTGTCTTGTGTGCTTATGGCAGCTTTCCCGCGAGTGGGCGTGGTTTCAGAGCAGAGAATGCTGCTCATTTTTTCAAGATTTTAATAAGCTATTTTATTTACTTGGCCGATTTTTTTATCATTCAAATTTGGCTGGGTGGTTAATAACACATTTTTCTGTGGTGTGACAAACTCAGAAAACATATTTAATTTTGACGTTACAGGGACTTTAAGAAATTAAAACTTTTATTCAGCAAGGATGCATTAAATTGATCAAAACTGACAGTAAAAACATTTATAACGTTACAAAAGTTCTCTATTTTAAATGTATCAGGTTTCCACAAAAATATTAAGCAGCACAACTGTTTTCAACATTAATGATGATCATTATTGAGCAGCAAATCAGCATATTAGAATGATTTCAAGGATTATGTGACACTGAAGAAAATTAATAAATTACAGTTTAAAATGTATTAAAATAAAAATGTATTTTAAATTCTAATAATATTTCCATTTTACTATATTTTTTCATAAAATAAAATGCAGCCTTTGTGAACTTAAGAGACTACTTACAAAAACACTCAAAAATCTTGGTCTCCAAAAAGTCTACAAACTTTTTGAATGATCGTGTGTGTCTAAATAATTTAAATTTATTAAAAAATACATCAATTATTTGATTATATGCTTGCTACACCAATTCAATTCTGAATGTCACACAACCCTGTCACAGTGTGACCCGAATAAAATTTACTGTCCATAAGATATTTTCAAATTCCCAATTATTTGCCTGGCTCAAGTCTCAACCTGCCCTTGGCATTTAGTGTTCATATCCAGGGAGATAGCCACTCTAATATGTTTTAAGCCCTCAGTCAAGGTCATACTAGTCTTACTGAGTGTGTTTCGACTGCAGTGTAAAGCTTGAGAAATATCATCAGATCATATTTTGCAGTTAAGCCTCCTGCAGTTTTGGAAGAAGTGCTGTATTATTCTATTCCATGCAGTCAATCACAGGTCACTGGCGACCGACTGTCACAGGTGGGTGGCAAACAAGCAATTTTATTTTATTTTTTTCACCCTGTCTAAAAGATATCTGACAATGAATGACAGCAAGGTCGGAATTTTTGTGGCTAGAAAATACACATGTAGAAATATTCAAAATAATAATATAAAAAGACTATTTGTACATGTGTTCAAGAATTGAAATACTATTCATTATGTGCCATTTAAGCTTTTCTTTTTGTCTTTAGTGGTGATTAAGGGTGCTCCGATCAGGATTTTTGGGGCAAGTACCATGACTTGGCAACTAATTATTTATTGGCAAGCAACGTGAGCAACATTCCATTCCCTCTCTTAGACTTGATTAGGAACAACTTAGAGCTTAACAAATATAGCATTCATGCTTGTGAAATAATACATTTAAAAAAAGAAAAAAAAACTATCAACAAAGTAATCAAATGTAAAACAGCACTGCATCTTCACTGTATAAAATAGATTAATCTTACTAAATCTACTAAAGAACAGTGAGTGATTTTCTCTGTCTTGTTTGATTAATACACAGCAGTCGTTGATCACAGACGGCAGCAGGTAAATTAGGCTGCTGTCACTTTAAGACCGAAAGCACAGATCCAATATACTGTTACACATGAGACTTGTTTCCCAACTGTTTGTGTTCACTTAAGATATAATTGACTGTGTTTAAGTGAATACTCACCAAGCCAGGCATTTCGACATATTTCTGTGTGTTTTTAACCATTTAGGCGCGAACCCGAAGCTCAAAGCGCACAGAAAGCCACTTGGGGCACAGTATAACTTTTGCGGCTTAACCTCTTAAGCTGTGCGAGGATGCCGACGCACTGAAGCATTCTTTGTTTAAATTAGCTCAAAATTACTGTCAGATGTAAGTAATTACCTTGACAAACTATACATCATTAAAAAGATCTAAGACTCAAGTTTAAATTTGTTACCTCTGTTTTATTCTCAATCTCACAGTGACCATAATTTGTTAATATGTGTCAGGAGTTATGAATATGAAAATCGGCGTCGGTACCGTTTGATTGAAATATGAGCGTCAGCTGCTCCCATCCAGAAAAAACTCCTCTATGGTCGTCATGAAGACTCGCGACAAAACTACATCCCTCTGGGCTTTTAGTTAAAAAGTGTGCAGATGTGGAGAAATATTGATAGATTCTCATATGTTTGTGTCAAATTTCTATACAGAGGAGTATTATTTATTCAATCTTTACTCAAAATGCGCAGATGTAATCATTATGAGTGCTGGATACTCTGATGTGCTGTGTTTTCAGTTCATACTGGCAGCCTGAGGGTGCTCTGTGCACATTTAGTCCATATATGGCACTCACGATGAAGAGGCATACCATGTGACATTCCAGGAACTCTCTGACATAAACAAAGCTTCCAGAGATCGTGATAACATGAAGATAGACACTTTTGAAGGCAATAAACACAATCGCGACAATATATGGTTTATCTGTGTTCTTCATGCCATGTTGGGTGTTTTCATAATAGATTATATTTATAATGCAATGCTATTCGACATAGCTTTTATCATTGTGCAGAATACTGTAAAATTATATATTTTCTGTCTGATTTTTTTGACCCGAAGCCACATCAGAGCACAAGAAGGTTATTTAAAACACTCGACTTGTGATATAAAGTAAGTTTGGAGTAAAAACATGGTTTTAATCTCATAAATTGTTGTGTTTTGATGGTGTGCTAAACTAACATGCTAGCTAGCCCTAAGATGCACCTGCCACCCGAGAAAATACGTTACTTTTATGAATAATTTTGAATAGTAAAACTCACTGAAATGTTTCTATTTTCAAGAAGGGCATTTGATACAGTTTAGAAGGTTAAGTGAGAAGTTTGATCAAAGAAATAAGGTTTAAATAGAACAGTTTGAATAGAGAGTCGTCGGTAATTACAATGAAGACAAATTAATAATAATTAGAGCCATAACCAGGCCGGAGAGGTGTGAATGTGTGCTGGGGAGACTGAAACTGAACGGGGCAGTTTGCGCCACAAAACAATAGAGACAATACACTGAATGGAAGCTTAGAAGATGGCAATAAACATCAGTTAACATTTTAGAGTCTTCTCAAAATAAAATCACATGACATGATCTTGAAAAACATTTAATAAAATTCAGAGTTTTAGACTTATCTTCAGATTTGAAATATAACATGGTCAGACTTGTGGCTTTAGCTGTAGTGCATTTCTAGATTGCAACAAGGCCAACTTCAATTTTATTTTCATAAAGATATTTCATAAAAATAAATTTCTAATAACTTAAAACTTTGAAGCTTATTATAGCTATTATGAATTATGAATTTTTCATTATGAAAATAATTATAATTTTGTCTTTACAAAAGCCAAGTGTCTGCTTTCAAATGAGACCATACTTATGCTTTTAGTGCAAAGGATTCATGAACTGTATCTGTTTTAGTCTGGGTATGCCATTTCTTGGGATTTTTTCAAAAGCGGGGGTGCTGGCTAACAGGTTAATGCAGTTATTTGTATTATTGGGCACCTCCTGCAGTTTAGCAACAGTATACTGAGTGATCTAGCTGATTTGGACGTTACGTTTGGCCTTTTAGGGAGGAACGAAAGCGCACCACTCTGAAGGAAAGAAATGCACTACAAAATTAGTGATGCACCAAAATGAAAAATCTGGGCCGAAACTGAAAATTCTGGATGCACTAGGCCGAAAACCGAAACCAAAAACACATATTTTAAATGAGCCTTTTTTGTATCATTTTATTAATATTAGACTTTTTTAATGAAATTCAATCATTTTAAATCATACTGAATTAAAAATAATACAAGCCAATAAAATAAAATAACCACACTTTTATTGAAGGTGACACTAAAATTCGACAGAAAATATAATAATATTCAATATCAATATGTTATTCTTTATTCCATTCTATGCAACAGAATCAGATCTAACGGATTTATAATTTTTTTACCAATTTTCCAAATAATGTAAAGCTATATCACAACCCTAGTTTCTTGCTGTCATTGCTTGAGGGTTAATTTCATTGCAATTTCTCCGCTCTCCACAAAGATGTTGCAAATGTATTGTCCTTTTCAGAACCCTGGTAGAACTGCCAGACTGGTAAATGAAGTGAAGCAATTTTAGCTGTACATAGAAAAATTGTCTTGCGAGTTTTGCGTCCTCTGATCGGCCTTTAGACCACCGATCAAACTGGGGTGGGCGATATACCGGAAGACGCGATTAACTGAAAATATAAATTTGTCAACCGGTAGAGATTTTGGACTATCGTCTCCATCACGGTTAAAAAAAACAAAAAAAAAACAATAATAAAAGGAGAAGGAAAACTATTGCGAACAAAAATATATAACTGAACGTTTTACATCCAAACTTATTGTAGAATAGATGACTTCTAGGCAGAAGGAGGAAGATAAGTGTGTCTCTCTCACAAATGGTATCATCTATTATGTGACCTATTTTACAAAAGAAGTTTACTGGGTACAGATGGGCTCATAAATTTCCGAAATGGACAAGCCAAAGATAGATACACCCTTGCATATGCTCTCGTGGCAATGGCTGTATATGGTTATTAAATCTAGTGGCTCTTAAACCCCATCTAGTTCCTCTGTACTGCATGTTGCCAATAAACATGCTGCTTACATACCTACAAAAACTTGTAGATAAAAATAGAAACAACAGAGGCTTAATCTCTCTTGATCTCTCAAGTACACAAACGTGTCGTTTAGTTCCGGTTTCGATAAAGCCCCTCCTTCCGAAATACGAAATGTGCTGTGATTGGTTAGCTAGCCCAGTGTGTTGTGATTAGCCCCACTTAGTGTGTGTTCGGAATATGTCACACCCCTTACCATAACTGCGAGCTCCTCTCAGATGTAAATATTAAGGATGGCGTCAATTCAAGCCTGAGTCAGACTTAAGAATGTTAACAAACAAGAGGATCGTCCAGAACGGATTTCATGCACGGACTTTGCAAGCACAGATTTCACAGGAAGTTTCAGAGTGGTATGTTTGTTTTTTCTGTAATTTTCTTATACATTTTAGATACGATGTTATACACCATTTAATCATGATATTTGTCTGAAAAATATGGTAATACAAACAGTAATCGATCACAAAACCAAGGTTTTGTAACAGCCTTACAAAAGCGAGAGCTTACAAAAGCTACAGTAAACACTATATCAAAACTAATGTTAGCAGGCGAGCAGAGGCAAAGCTTTGCCCTTTGTTTACAATATTGTGGAAACAACATAAAACTTATAATTGGAACTGTTAATAGAAAACGCAACTAGAAATAATAAGACATACTTACAAGTTGTGATCCACAAACAACAGATTGTCCCGTCAAAGTGGGAACTGCTCCATTTCAGGAGAAGCTTTTGTGCGTATCCTGCATTGTACTCTCTGTAGCTCTTCTCTGTAAAATGTGCAGCACACAGACAAACATTGGGGTTATAATGTTCAGGAACAGTGTATAAATGTGTTCAGTGTATAATATAAATTTTAACCACTCCTAAGTTCGTCAGCCTTAGGAAGGTCAAACAAATGATTTTTAGAAATGAGGTGGAAAAAACAACGTCTCTTTGACATAGCGACAACACGATCTTCTCTAATGCAGCTCAACCAGGCCTCGTCCCCTTTTTTTGCGTTTTCCGTGGCCGGGGATTGTTTAAATAAATAACATTAAGACTTCACAAAGCCCGGAAAAAACATGTTGCAGTCCAAACGAGCCATTTGTTGTAGTTCTCGGAAAGTGAATTCTGTTAAACAAAATATCTCCCTTTGGAGTGGACTTTGAGCTTGTAACCTTGCAGATCTTTTTTATGCTCAAACAGCAACATTACACACAAACTAAAGTTCAAAAAGTGAAAAAGCATAATAAGACCTCTTTAAGTCAAGTCACGTTTATTTATATAACGCTTTATACAATACAGATTGTTTCAAATAAATAGGAAAATGATCAATGATGCAAACAGAATTCTAAAAAAGACAATAGTGTCATTGTTCAGCTGAAGTCAGTTCAGCGTTGATTCAGTTCAATTCAGTAACTGTGTAAATTCACCAATTGTGAAATGAGTTCAATTCAGCTATAAAGCAGCTTTGGAGAAAACAGTGATGTCATCATCCAGCTCAGTTCAGTTCTCAACTGATAGTGTTATATTGCTGAACACGAAGTGTCCCTAACTAAGCAAGCCAAAGGCAACAGTGGCAAGGAAGAATGATCTGAATTTAATTGTATAAAAAAAAAAGAACACACAAAAACACCAATTTTTGGATAAACAATCTCTTTAACTCTACTGAGCCTAATTACCTCCAATCAGGCAATAATGTGGATATAAGGAATCATGGGTCTTGAATATGGAGTCAGGTTCACAATTCTTTATCTAGTGAGGAGCACAGGCTGACCTTTCCTAAGAGGAAGTTAAAATCTGTGAGAAAGATGTGCAGTGGAATTATTCAAACAGTTGACTGAGGTTTGCAGTTTATGCTGACAGTAGTGAAGTGGATTGCTCTAATTTTCAGATATGCTTCGTCAGACCTTTCCTGATCAGCAACAGCGTTACATAGCCACGCAGGCGATTCCTTTGAAATTCCACAGAGTGGATGTCACTAAAATGTGCACAACCTCCATTTGCTGCTCCTCAGCCTCCTCTCCCCTCTGAGGAGCAATTCTCAGTAAAAATATATAACGGTTTCTTCAAGCAGAGCCTGAATATGTGCCCTACATTTTACAACCCTTTTGAGAAGGTATAGCAGAAGGTATATGAGGTGAGCACGTATACTCATGGGAATTGGGGTTTGTCTTTTATCCCCCCCACACACACACATGACAGGAGGATACATCCATGTAGAACAGAAAGAAAAAAGATTATCACTGTGCATTTTACATTTAAAATTCGAAAATCTATTATTTTATATAATTTTTTTTTTTTTTCCAAGTGACCATGGGAACAATTATTGTAATGTTGCTCTAAAGGTTTTAATCATTTGCTCCTCTTTATCTATTTCCCCTTAAGGTACGTCAGCTAGGTAGGATTTCTCAAGGTTAATGCAATGGGTAAAATGGAACAAAAGAACAGAAGAATTTTCTTTCAAATATGAGCTAAATTACACATTTGAAAGCATTCAGCACCTTGGTGGGGATAAACATATATAAGAAAGGACCCACTTTATATTAGGTGGCCTTAACTACTATGTACTAACATTAATTGATTAATCATTTGATACAATTCACTTAGTGTACATAATGTTTTTACATTGTATTTACATTTTAATACATTTACATCTGTAATTACTTTATTTAGTTACATTTATAATTACACTGTTGACACTTCCCTTACACCTAACCCTACCCTTAAACTTACCCATACCACCACACCTGTCCATAACCTTACCCGTATCCCACCTCAATATCAGCAAAAGTGTTTTGCAATACATTATGAACACAATAAGTACATTGTACCTATGTTTTGATGTAAGTACATAGTAGTTAAGGCCATCTAATATAAAGTTGGACCAAAAGAAAAGAAAATGAGGATACCAGAGCCATAATAAAGCTCTAAGCTAACAGCATTTTTTGTTTAATTGTCTATCTAGATTGCATATATTGATTATGATGATGATCACTTTGTTTTGCGGCAGGTGTCTTAGAGCCTTCCTGTCTAGGAAATAATTCCTTTTGGCAGGTATAATTAAATAATACTGCTGCATTGGTGATCACTTTCTGCATCTCTGCATAAGCCAATTCAGTCAATACCACAAACTTTGACCCAATTAAATCAACCTCAGTCTATACGGTTTTCAGTTCCCCTTCCATTTTAACACTCAGTACCATATATGTCAAATAAGGTCGCACCTTGAACAAACGGTTCAGCTTGAGTAACAAATTATGTTTCAGTCAGAAACATTCTCTTGAGAAACATACTCAACAAAACTGTTTTTTCACTCTCTCTAATGCTTTGTGATAGTAAGTGTTTAGATCACATGTGTTAACTTGATGCTTTTAGACATCGGATTGCGTCTGCTGTGAAAACCTAGCATTACATTGATGCCGCTGTTTCGATCAGTGTAGGCAGAGTTGTTTTGTGGAACGCTGTGACGTGTCGCAGATGAATGCACCTCGCACAATATGCTCAGTTATTCTTCCTTTCTCCCTTCTGACTCACATATCATAATGAAACTGACTACAAGCACGCATTTTATTTATTTATTTATTTTTTGGAATGGACAACTACGGTAATTTTACCCGAGATGCACCAGCATGGCTAACACACTGAATTAAGGAGTTGGCTCACTTGTGGCTGTGCTGCAAGTTGAAGTAGAGTGAATAAAGGCTCTTGCGTACAGGTCCCTGCTGGGCCCCATTGATTTGCTTGGCACAAGATGAAATGCATGTTTCCGTGAGCTCATTCCACCGCTCTAGCATTATTTTCTACTGTTCAATCAGGACTTATCTTAGCAGGCTGATGTTTTTTATAATGGCACTCATAAATTTCACAAAACAAAGGCTTGCTGAGATCCATTTTAACTTTCGCTTTGTGGTGGCGTAATATATTTTGACATAGCGGAGATGTGTATTCATATAGCAGGTTAATATCCATGCATATGGGTTTATGGAAATGGACTGATAGTGTGATTTAATATGAGGAAGACGATGTGTGGGCCTCATTGGCAGTGTTCAGGGTCTCTAACATGCATTTCTTAGATGTTTATGCACACAGAGGATTCCGTACTCTCTTGGTGAAACAGAAAAGAAACTCAATGAGCTTTCTAAGGCTTAGCAATGCTTATATTTCAGAGAACTTGAATATAACTTTTTGCCAAAATATTGTAGGTCAAAAGACTGATTTTATTAGATTTATTAGATTATTTTCTAGATTTATCATCATAACAGAAATGCACTGTGGCTGTACCATGGTACACAGGTGTTTCAGGTCATAATATCATAGTACTTTGAAATATACTATGGTACTATCATATAAAATGTCCGACAAAATTATGGTAATATAATGGTAATGGTAACTTTTTTGTAAATGCATTCATTGGCACAATAATTATACATACTATAAGAATTGCTTGTTTTTAAATTAAGCATTTCCATTTCTAGTGTTGCAAACACTCTGACTAAGATTGTTTCTTTAAAATTTAGCCAAACCCAATACTTTTACTTAGCCAAAGGAATTAAAGAAATGTTCCGTTAAAGTTAAGTTCAGTTGGCAAGGTCATTACAGAAAATAATTTCAACTTGCACCTTTATTTTTTCCCAAATTAAAATGGTTTGAGTGAGGCACTTACAATGGAAGTAAATTGTATCCAGAGGGTTTAAACTATTAATTGTGATGCTCAAATTTTTATTGAAGAACATTAATTATTTCATTAAAAAATTATTTCAAATGTATTATCTGACATGTAAAGCTGTCTAAATTGTGTATTTTAACATGTACTGCCCGTCCTTGTATTTTAATTTTATTATTAATTTGTGTTTACGTCGCTCAAATAGAGCGCTTAGACAAGTGAGCAAACCTGAATGGCGACGTCATTTCATGGATTCTATCAGCACGATTCAGCAGGCTAGACAACCGTCCCAAGAATTCCAGGCTGAGAACGGTTTGTAATCGTGCCGTGCTGTACCAGGCTCAAGTGGAAACACAACTGGAACCGTTCCTTACCATTCTAAGAACCGTTAGGCCCGACGGTGAAAAAGCGGCTTTTGTGAGCAGTGTAAAACTTCTACAGAACCCAGTTTAAAAGGTATAGTGTACTCACACTAGGCACGGTTGTCTTGTGACTGAGCCCAAGCGATTGTAGCACACACGAGTAGCAGCTGTTCCGTGCTATGGCGCGGTTAGTGCTCACACTACATGCGAATCGAGCCCGAGCCCAGCTGAACCGCGCTCTGGCCCACCTCTTCCAAGCGGGCCAGGGCAGGTTAAACCATACGTATGTTTACGTACGTATGGAACAATACGTACAGGGCTGGTATGGAGCGATCACACTAGTCAACCGAACCAGACTTTGGGGGTCAAACACGCTTGGGCACAGTTCAGAACGCCTAGTGTGAGTACACCCTAAGTGAGGGCTGAAACGATGCATCATCGTAATCGATTACGGCAATTACGCGAATTAGTAGATTTGTCACACTGTTTATGTTGCCCAATGATGGCGGCTCCTGGGCATTCTGAAAATCCGCTGTTATTACAAAAATATCGAGCCCGATCTAAAGTGTGTAAATGTTTTAAACAGAGACTGAATAAAATGGTGCTCTGCACGCTCTGTAAAACTGAAATTGCATACCACAGTAGCACAACCTCTATGCAAGTGCATCTGCAAAGAAAACATCCCGGGGCTCTCCTACCTCAAAATGATAGCATAAGTACAGTGGGGAGAACAAGTATTTGATACACTGCCGATTTTGCAGGTTTTCCTACTTACAAAGCATGTAGAGGTCTGTAATTTTTATCATAGGTACACTTCAACTGTGAGAGAAAATCCAGAAAAATCACATTGTATGATTTTTAAATAATTCATTTGCATTTTATTGCATGACATAAGTATTTGATCACCTACCAACCAGTAAGAATTCCGGCTCTCACAGACCTGTTAGTTTTTCTTTAAGAAGCCCTCCTGTTCTCCACTCATTACCTGTATTAACTGCACCTGTTTGAACTCGTTACCTGTATAAAAGACACCTGTCCACACACTCAATCAAACAGACTCCAACCTCTCCACAATGGCCAAGACCAGAGAGCTGTGTAAGGATATCAGGGATAAAATTGTAGACCTGCACAAGGCTGGGATGGGTTACAGGACAATAGGCAAGCAGTTTGGTGAGAAGGCAACAACTGTTGGCGCAATTATTAGAAAATGGAAGAAGTTCAAGATGGTCAATCTCCCTCAGTCTGGGGCACCATGCAAGATCTCACCTCGTGGGGCATCAATGATCACGAGGAAGGTGAGGGATCAGCCCAGAACTACACGGCAGGACCTGGTCAATGACCTGAAGAGAGCTGGGACCACAGTCTCAAAGAAAACCATTAGTGTACACTACGCCGTCATGGATTAAAATCCTGCAGCGCACGCAAGGTCCCCCTGCTCAAGCCAGCGCATGTCCAGGCCCGTCTGAAGTTTGCCAATGACCATCTGGATGATCCAGAGGAGGAATGGGAGAAGGTCATGTGGTCTGATGAGACAAAAATAGAGCTTTTT